>CM066046.1:134392064-135043175 GCA_033557465.1 Ichthyophis bannanicus | reverse complement strand
TGTAAGGCAGCTCCTGCCCTCTGGCCCTTCAGCGTGTTCAGACTACTGGAGAACTGGTTCCTCACTTAACACTTGGGGCCACCCATGGGTCTGCTGTTCTTGGTTCTGTTGCTGATTTTCACGGTTCACCTTTTTTTGGTCACCCGTGGCTTTACAGGTTTTTTTCGGTAGCCTGTAACTGGGGAGTCCCACATGTGAGGACTGACTTCCTGATTGTTCCTGGAGAAAGCATAGTTACTCACCTGTAACAGGTGTTCTCCAGGGCGAGCAGGTACCAGTCCTCATAACCCTCCCTCCTCCCCGTGGTGTTGCTTTTTGTCATTTTTGCCTACTTGAGTTATGTTATCATACTGAGGCAAGATGGCACCCGTAGGTTGGAAGGGGACCACCCATACGTGGTGCATTTCTCAAAGGCTTTCTTTGAAAGCTGGGCAGAGGTTACCATGCAGGCTTCGTTGGTGCTGATGTCACCCAAATGTGAGGACTGATTCCTGCTGTCCCCGGAGAACACCTGTTGCAGGTGAGTAACTACGCTTTCTGGCATACCTAGATTATGGTAACATACTATTCATAAACTGCTAGAAACAGCTACAGTGGTTACAATTATGTCAAAATACTGCTGCCGACTCATTTTTGGAGTCTCTAGGTTTGTAGCGGTAACACCTTTACTTCATGAGCTGCATTGGCTCAAGATTTTCAACTGGTTTGTTTAAAGCTTTATACATTTTTGCATACATTTTTTATGATTCCATTCCTGTGCGGCTTTCTTTGTTCCGCTTTTAGCAGTCAAATCCAAACGTCTCGTATGTATTTCTTTTTATTTCCATCCAGTAAAGGTGTTGTTTCAAGACCAAGATTTGCACACACTATTCCATGCAAGGCAGCTGAGCTTTGGGTTAAATTATCTTGGAAGATTAAGGGGTCCTCCTCTATTGCTCTTTTTCCAAAGACTTGAAATCCTGGCTTTTTGATTCGTAACACATTTATTGTTTTTGGCAATCTTTCTTGTAATTCTTTTTTACTCTTATTTTAAACTGCACCAAGCCACTTGGTTTTGGGACCTTGGTGGTATAAAGGAACACATCTAGATCTGCAGTCAAATAACACACATTGACGGCATTAATATGTACTAATATGGTAATACACATTAGTAATGCTAGCTGTTAGTGTTTTGGACACTAAATCACTTATGCACCCGACATTTGGGTGGGGGGGGGGGAGTAGTTAAAAAGCCATAGCTTAAGGGCCCCTGCTGTGTGTGTTGCAGTGAAATCTATTTTCTTTCCAGTTCGGGACTGTGGTCCCAACTTGATCCAGTTCAGCCTGAAGAGTCTGATCCAGTGCTGGTTTTGCCTTGGGGCACGTATGAAGATCCAACTTTCCGAAGAAAAAAATAGGAACTGCAACTACAACCTCAAGCATGAAGTGGATGCAAAATGAGGGCTGGATCAGCATCTTAAGGTTGACCTGGGTAAGGTGGCAACTCTATTCCCCCACAGCAGTAAGGTTCCAAATAATCTCAAGCAGGGCTTCTCCTGGTTAGTATTCTATGGCCATGGTTCTCAACTCAGCCCTTGGGGCACACCTGTCAGGTTTTCAGGATATCCACAATGAATATGCATGGATAGATTTGCATGCACTGCCTCCTTTGCATGTAAATCTTCTCATACAGTTTAATTGTGGCTATCCTGAAAACCTGACTGGCCGGGTGTGCCCCAAGGGCTGAGTTGAGAACACTGTTCTATGGGAGAAGACTAGCTTCATACAGAACATAATGATCCATGCCAAGGATATAAATCAACCCCCTCTTTGTGTCAATCCTAAGCATGCAGGGGCGATGTAACCCTGATTTTCTTAGGGAACTCAGTTGGAGAATGGTTCTCAACCCAGTCCTTGAGACACACCTAGCAAGTCGGCTTTTCAGGATATCTACAGCAAGGTCAGTCTTCAAATGCACCTGTGTGGTCAGCCTTGAGCGTTGGCTACATAAGTGCTTTGCTTTAAAAATTTGCTGCTGGTAAAGGAATAAATTTAGGGGCATGCTTACTAAACTGCGTTAAGCTTCTGCAGCTGATGTGGCTTATTTATCCTTTTTTTTTTTTTTTTGGGACACTTGATATACTGCCCAGGCTAGTGCATCGGAGCGGTGTACAATCAATGTGGCCGCAGGAAAATAAAGAAAAGAACGCCATTATTCAGACAGGAAAGCAATAGATTAGAGAACAGGCAGAAACTAAAGGAGTAAAAGCGACAAACACACATGGGGGAGAACAGAGGGGATTGGCCGATGGGGGGAGGGTTTAGGGGTTAGGAAGGGGGAGGTCAAAAGCAAGATGAAACAGGTGGGTTTTGAGCATTGCCTTGAAATGAGGGAATGATACCTCAGTGTGCAGGGTTAGTGGGAGCGAATTCCAAAGTGCAGGGCCTAAGAAAAAATAGGTAGAGTGGTGGGTAAGTGGGTAAGTTCAAGTCGGGCCTGGGCAGAAGATGGAAAGAAGAGTCTGTCCCATGTGAGGATCGGAGAAGGCGTGGGGAGGGCTGAAGGTGAATGAGGTCAGCGAGATAACGAGGGGTACCAGTGTGGAGTACTCTGTGGGTGGTACTGCATTAGCTGCAAAAGCCGTGTGGTAACTGTTGGGGACGTGCACAACATTCCGTAAGCAGATACTGCACCAAAAATGCAGAGCCGCGTGGTGGGACAGCAGCCAGGATGCAACTAACGCCACCCATTGAATACACCTGCGCTGTTTGCAGATCGGACTGTTAACCATGCGCCAAGTACACCCGCAGTAAACGCACAGTGTAGACATGTCCACTTCCCCCTTGCCCTGCCCATGCACACGTTCTGTAGATAGAGCAGAAAATCACTGCACTATCTTCATTTGCTCCATATTAGCAGTTAATGCTTACCATGCATGCCACATTGTTTGCTGCGTAAACTGTTAATGCAGTTTAGTAAACATGCCTCTTAGACTGCTTAACTCGGTATATGTTAAAAAAGATATCAAAACTCACCTAACGGTCCCAAATATATCAAAAGCGAATGTAAATACTTTAAACTCTGCATATCTACATTCCATTTATTGAAATAAATTTGTTTGATATCCACCATCCTCATATTGTTGGCATCACAATGACTTTGACTCACAATGCTCAACGCTGACACCGTGCTGTGCCGCAAGACTGAGAAGCAAAGTTAAATTAAAATCGAATCTGATATTAAGGTCCATTTATAATGGCTTGCATACTATCAGATAAGTTAAAATCAAAACTTTCCTTCTCAGTCCTGAAGCAGAACCTTCTTAATTTTTATCGGTTTGAATCACAGCACTGTGTCTGCATTGGGAGTTGTCTAAGATGTGGTGCCTGTAATAGGAAGAAGGTATTGCTGTTAAGTTTGGTTTTATTAAAAATACAGGGCCCGATTATTTAAAGGGGTTTATGTAGTATGCAGGAATTTCAAAATGTCTGAACTCGGCTGAGCTAGATATTCATCAGCTCTGTTGCCGGAACAGTCCGTGAGTACGGCTGCGGTGGTCCCGGCACCTATCCGCTTGGTGGCTCTCCTAACTTTATGCGGTTTTGCTACCTGGCTAGCAGCCGAATATTGCTGCTGACCAGACAGCAAAAACGGTCAGTGGCGAAACGGGATATTGCGCACTGGATGCTGGATAGGCAGTGGCGCTGGATATCTAGTTTCACTTTTGCCTGCAGTGGTCAGGCGCTTTAGAAGTGCTGACTGTCGTGGGCTCGGTATCGGGTCCACATTTTTCATAGTACATCCAAAAATGGGTGGATATCATTGAACAAAAATTTAGTGCATTAAAAGGACTCTAAATGTGCAGAGTGTGAAGATTTTACATTTGTTTTTGATTGCTGTTTTCCTTTAATATATTTGGACTGTTTTTTAAGTCATATGGCCTGAATTTATCTGTGTAAGTAAGAGAGGTGTGGAGGGCATCCTAGGAATAGGACCTAAAATTATGTAGATGGCAGCAATATTCGCTGCTGCGTCGATAAGTGTATTCTTGTAAGTGGATCACAAATAGCAAGCCTAACTTATCCAACAAGTTATCTGTAAAGGTTATTCTCCATGGACAAACAGGAATGAGTCCTCACATACGGGTGACATCTCCGACAGAGCCGAATGCTCCTCAGCTGCTATTGGAAGCTTTTGGGAGGCTCCACAGTATGTGCGCACTTCCTTCCCGCCTGCTGCCACAGTGCCATCTTAGAGCAGTTTTTAGTTTTCCGTGGAGCTCCACGAACATGTTAGTCTTCCTTCTGGTAAACTCTCCTTCTCCCCTGCTCGGTCTCCATAGAAGAGCTCTGCAGGGCCACTACGTGGTCTTCAGTCCACACATTCAAATCTCACTACTGCCTAGATGAGAATTCCGGACACAACAGCAACTTCGGCCAATCTGTTCTCCAGAATCTGGGGATTAGAATGCAACTTCATCCTCCAGGTCCATTTTATTCTGTCCAGGCTACCAAGAAAAAAAAAGAACCTGAAAAAGGGAAAATAAATTCTCTCATTTTGTACATAGTTGGTGATTGAGTTCTTTTGATCTCTTGCCGTTTCGCAGTTGTTTGCCTCACGAATGGTCTCTCCACCTAGACCAGGTGGCCAAGATATTTGAGATCTGGGGAACCCCAGACATAGACCTATTTGTAAGTCCACGGAATGCCAAACTTCCCTGGTTCTGTTCCAGGATTCCAGCTCAAAATTGCCAGGCAAGGGACGCCTTCCTTCTTCACTGGGGTCACGACTTCCTCTGTGCCTTCCCACCCATTCCCTTCATCCCCAAAACACTCTTCAAGCTTCAGAGAGACAGAGGTCGTATGATCCTCATAGCACCACGGTGGCCACGCCAAACGTGGTATCCCCTGCTTCTACATCTCTCTCAAGCTGCACCTCTGGAGTTAGGCTATGCTCCAGATCTCCTCTCCCAAAAGAAGGGGATGCTATGGCACCCAAATCCCCAGTCCCTGCATCTCAGGGCCTGGTTGCTGAAAGCTTAGACCTTCAGGATCTTAACCTTTCCCAACAGGCAAAGGATATCCTTCAGGCTTCTAGAAAACCTTCCACAAGATGCTCTTAATACCTTCAAGTGGAAACGTTTTACTATATGGTGTTCACGGAAGGGGTTAAACCCCTTTATGATATCTTTGGAATTGATACTAGAGTATCTACTTCATTTATCAAATTCTGGTCTAGAGACCAATTCAGTAAGAGTCCATCTTAGTGCAATTGCAGCTTCCTATAAGCCTCTAAATGGACAACCAATTTCCTCTCATCTACTCATAACAAGATTTATGAGAGGTCTTCTATTAACAAAGCCTCCCCTCAGGCCACCACTGGTGGCATGGGATTTAAACCTAGTTCTCGGGTAGCTCATGAAACCGCCTTTTGAACCTTTAGCCACGACAACCCTAAAGCTTTTTTCCTGGAAGGTCATCTTCCTAATTGCAATCACCTCTGCATTAGTGAATTGCAAACTTTAGTGGCTGATCCTCCTTATACTAGGTTTCACCATGATAAGATTGTTCTTAGAACTCATCCACACTTTATGCCAAAGGTGGTTTCGCCTTTTCATTTAAAGCAATCAATTTATCTTCCTGTATTCTTTCCGAGGCCTCATGCCTCTAATGCAGAAAGGAACCTTCATACTTTGGATTGTAAAAGAGCCTTGGCTTTTTACCTACAAAGAACACAGCAACATAAAAAGTCTTCTCAACTTTTTATTGCTTTTGATTCTAGTCATTTGGGACTTCCAGTCTCCAAGAGAACTCTATCCAAATGGATTGCACAATGCATATCCTTGGCTTATGAGAGTAAGAGTCTTCCTCTTCAAGGCCATGTCACAGCTCATAATGTGAGAGCCATGGCAGCCTCTATGGCTAACCTTTGCTCTGTGTCTATTGATGACATTTGTCGAACAGCCACCTGGGCTTCGGTACACACCTTTACAGCCCACTACTGCCTAGATCAGGGGTCTCAAACACGCGGCCCGCGAGAGAATGTTGTGCGGCCCGTGACGGCTTCTGCTGCTGCTGCGGCAACGGCAGAATCGACGGTCAATTTTAAAAAAAAAAAAAACTGGCTTCTGCTGCTCAAGCAGCAAAATCAGCTGTCCTGCGGCCCCTTCCTCTCTGCCCGGAGATCCCCGAGAGTGCTCCATCAGCGGGTGCTTTTCAAGCCGCGAAGAGAGTATTTCCCTCTCGCGAGGCTTGAAAAGTGACTAGGTTTAAGCCGCGCGAGAGGGAAATACTCTCTTCGCGGCTTAAAAAGCACGCCGCAGATGAAGCACACTCAGGGCTCTCCGCGCAGAGGGGAAGGGGCCGCGGGACAGCTGATTTTCTGCTGCAGCAGCAGAAGCCAGGTTTTTTTTTAATTTACCTGGGGGGGGGGTGTAGGACTGGAAATGGGCTATTGGCAGGGGGGGGTATGACTGGAAATGGGCTATTTGCAGGGGGGGGGCTAACACTGTAAATGGGCTATAGTCAGGGGGGGGGTTATGAATGGAAATGGTCTATTGTCGGGGGGGGGGGGGTAAAGACTGGAAAATGGCTATAGGAAGGGGGGTTATGACTGGAGATGGGCTATTGGCAGGGGGGTTATGACTGGAAATGGGCTATTGGCAGGGGGGGGTATGACTGGAAATGGGCTATTGGCAGGGGGGGGTTATGACTGGAGATGGGCTATTGGCAGGGGGGTTATGACTGGTAATGGGCTAGGGTGGGGGCTAGGACTGGAAATGGGCAGGTGGGGGTTAGGAAGGACTGGAGGTGGGCTGATGGGGGGAGTTAGGACTGGTAATGAGCTATGGAGGGGCTGCTGACTGAAATGGGGTAATGGGGGTTAGGGCTGGAAGTGGGCTATTGGCAGGGGGGCTATGACTGGTAATGGGCTATGGGGGGGGTAAGACTGAAAATGGGGTGATGGGGGGTAAAACTGGAAGTGCGCTATGGGGAGGTTAGGACTGGTAATGGGCTATGGGGGGTCTAGGACTGGTAATGGGCTGGGGGGGGGTTGCTAGGACTGGAAATGGGCTGAGTGGAAGGGGGGCTTGAACTGCAAATGGCTGATGGGGAGGGGGGCTTGGAATGGAAATGGGCTGTGAGGGGAGGGAGCTAGGATTGGAAATGGGCTGATGGGGGGCTAGGATTGGAAATGGGCTGATGGTGAGGCTAGGATAGGACTGGAAATGGACTAATGGGGGGACTAGAAGGGAGCGGATGCTGGGTGGGGCTGGAACTAGAAGGGAGCTGATGTTGGGGGAGGATTAGAATGGGATGGAGCTGGGAAAGTGAAATGGAGAGGGGAAAAATATTTGTCTGGGAGAGAAGACAAATCTACAATTGGCCAGGTATTGGGAGAGTAAGTGGGGATTGAGGATGGAGGGGTAAAATTTGAGTGGATGAAATAGGAATGAGGAAAGAGAAAAAGGAGAAAGATTAGTATGTTAAAGCAGATGTAGAGAGAGAGAATGGAAAAAAAACTAGGAGAGAAGAAAGGGCAAATGGACAGCAGACGATGGAGAGTTAGCAGAAGACATGAAGAAACCAGAAGAAAGTGGCTGGAACAATTGCAACTGAAAAAAATGCACAAAAGGTAGAAAAATATCTCTTTATTTTGAATTTATTAACTGGAATATGTCAGCTCTGGGAAATGTGCATCATTAATGTTTGCGCTTTGTTTAGTACAAGAGGAAATTAATTTATAGTTTTATTTCTACAGTGTTGTACATTCCAAGTTTGGCTTTTGGGGTTCCCAGTTTAATTATTGTCTTCTTGTTTCTAAATCTTTTAGTCTTTCTTTATCCATACTCATTAAAGAGGCATGTTTACTAAAAGTTAGTGTATGGTAACATTATGCAAATATTTATGCAAATGAGGCCCCTTATGCAAATGAGGCCCCGCGTCTTATGCGGCCCCCGGGTTACTTTACAAGTCCTCATTTGGCCCTCAAAGCAATTTGAGTTTGAGACCCCTGGCCTAGATAAAGCCTCCCGTCGGGATGCCTTCTTTGGCCAAGCTGTTCTTCAGAATCTCTTCCAGACCTAATTCAGCTCCTACCCACTAACCCTGGTGGGATGCCAGATATCCATGGGAGGAAGCATAGCTTCCTGGGGCTATCTCCCTGGCATCTTCAGCTAGGGAGTTCTCATATGTGAAGACTACATTCCTGCTTGTTCCTGGAGATAGCGTAGTTACTCACCTTAACAGGTGATCTCCGGGAACAGCAGGAATTTGGTCTTCACAACCCACCCACCTCCCCTAGGAGTTGTCTCTCTATCTCTCTGTCTCTTTCCTCTCTCCCTCTATCCTTTCACTCAGCTACAAACTTAACTGAAGAGGGACAGTTGAAAAGGCGGGAAGGCAGCGCGCATGTGCTGAGGGATGCTCCCAAAAACGTTCCTATTGGATGCTGGGGAGCGTTCCCGCGCAGGCTCCATCAGTACCGACGATACCCATATATAAAGACTAAATTCCTGCTGTTCCCGGAGATCACTTGTTACAGGTGAGTAACTACACTATCTAGCTACACTCTTACAGAGGCAAACGTCCAGGCCCTAACCAAGAGATTTTCTTTTGTCCTATCTGTAAAGCACGATCCAGTCATGACATATTGACTTATACAAATTCTTTCGTAAATTAAGGATTACTGACTTTTTTGCTCAGAAAGCAGACAATGGTTCAGATCCATCTGTTATCAAGAAACCATCTTCCTGGATTCTGCTGAACACAGGTAATGTACAGTACTCATTGATGCTTTTGAGCAGGTAGTTCTTACCAGAGTTGAACAACTATACACTAAAAAGCAACAAATCTGTTATAATTCATCTGCTATTGAGAAACAAGCACTCACCAAATTGCGTAGTAATAGCAATATTGTCATAAAACCTGTAGACAAGAGTGGTGGTGCTCTTGTTATACGAAATTGTCAAGATTGTATTAATGAAGTCTATAGTCAGATCAGTGACCCCATTTTGTTTTACCAACAATTGTATGGGGATCCCACCGCATTCCTTAAAAACAAGGTTGATACCCCTACTATACATAGGATTAACTTACCCTTTTTATCACTTCTGGTATTTATGTAGTTCTTGGATAACACACTTTTGATACGCATTTGCATATTTCTTCATTTGTTTTATTTATTATTTATGATTTTATATTCTGTGTTTGATACCTGTTTTTTATGTTTTTTGCCATAAGTCTGTTTCTACCTTTTAAGAGACTCCCCCCTCATTTGGCTTTTTATTTATTCAAGCAACCCATATTTTTAATTCTTTTATTTAATTGGTATCCATTCATAAGATTGTGTTTTTTATAACAATTAGAACGGCACGCTACATGTCTGTTTGTAACACAATCGGCACCTGGATTATAGAGTGGTTGATGTGGATACTTTGTTTTATACAAGATCACGTTCTGACACTGTTGTCTTAAGAGAAACATTATATAAATTAAGACAGAATGGCAATCTCTGCGTCTGGTGCCTATTTACATACACAGTAATTTACATACTGCATTTATTCACTTATCTGGTTGGATATCATATTCTGTATGATATCGCGATCTCAGAATGTGGCTGTCAAACAGAGATAAAATGTAACGGCAATTTCCGTGTCTCCCATCTATATATACCCTGTATAAGAGTTACAGAATGTACCTTCTGTTTTTATAAAGGCAAAACTGTCATCGGTTTTATTTAGTAGCTTGATGTTCACAATTAGCTCCTCCTTAAGCTGACACTAATAGCGGAGTTTGTGCACTTTGACCTCTCGGAGGCGTGAAATTCTTGTATTTGAATTAGGATGCGGCTAGAAGCAGCTGTTCTCAAATTCCTGCTGCTTGAAGATATGCAATCCGCTGTTGAGATATGGCAAGTTTCGATTTCTTTTGCTGTCCGATCTCTCTTTACTTAGCAATATCATAGTATGCTTCTTATGTGTCACTTTTGAACTGAAAAGAATACGCAAAGTCTTAGACTCAGCTTTTTTAAATATTATTCTTTCTGTTTACCAAGCCCCAGCATCATTAGATTGAAAGCCATTTCACTGTGTAACGTGGGTCTTTATTACACATATCTCATGGTGCTATAGAACAATATATGGTTTTAAAACACACTCAGCTGGGGACACATACTCCTGTATGGAAGGGGTTCCCTTCACCAAATTAGATACGTCCTGACTAGGCAATGGAATCCAAGCTCTAAAAATGTTTCTAAATTAGTTTACTCAGTTATCCACAAAACAGGGTTCCTTACCCGTTCTTTTAAGACTGTAATCACAAGATCAGCATGGAAGTAAAGGAAGCAATATTGTAACATAGTAAATGACGGCAGATAAAGACCAGTATGGTCCATCTAGTCTGCCCAGTAAGATGTGTTCCTAATTATGGCTTTTTCATGTTTATAGGACCATCTTAATAGTAAATACTCTCTAGTGAGTTCACAACTGCTGTTACGAGTAAGTCTATTCACAATTCTGGTTAGTATAAGGCTATCATATGATAAGTTTCCTCCTTATCCCTTTTCTCCCTCCTTCCCCCATTTTGGGATATATAATCAATGTTTTTATTAGTAATATTATTTTATATCCTTTTTAATGTACTTTGTTCTTGTATTTTACATTTTAACCTTACTGCTTTATTCTTTTATGTTTATTTTCTTTAATTGGTTCTTTTTAATTTTATACTTGTATGTTTTATCTGTATGATTTTATTAATATGTATACTTTCATTCCTTGAGGCTTTTACCCCCTGAGGAAGGCGTTTGCTGAAACGCATTGGGGATTTTTCTTAATAAAAACAGAATTGTAACCACTACCGTTCTGGTCACCTCGCTTCTTTGGTTTTGCTACTGCGAGTGCGTGCTCTCATTTGGATTGTGAGGTCGGGAGTTATACATGCAAATTTCAGATTTGAGAAATCTGCACATCCAGAGCCAGCTTCTAAAAAGTCAGTTTTTGCAATTGTAGGAGGATTTGAACATCAGATGAGCACAGTTCCCTCCTCAAGTTCTCCTCCACAGCGCAAGTCCAAACTAGAAGTTCGCTGTAAATGCCAATGAGGACATTTTCCAAGGAGTACATGTGCTGCCATTTTTAAATGATAGAATAGACGTTTACTTTGAAGGACCACCCAAACCATACTCTGACTATTTCCTTTAAATCTTTGCTTGCCACTGCATATATATGTTCTGATCTAAACATCACTACTTGTAGGTGCATGATGATATACGCATGCAAACATGCCTCCATTCTTGCATTTCTAAACCTGTGTGCACTTTAGTACATCAGTCTTCATGCTAGTTGTTACACGTTTCCACCTCTTTTGGTTCCCACATAGCATCACATCTATATGGAGAGGCCGAGCCTGCCCATGTTTTTAATTCATTGAATGCATGATTCTCTGTCATGTTTACTGTGGAGATTGTCTAGCAGAGATATGAGGAATTTCTCTGTTCCGTAATTGGGTGTGAATCCAAATGGACACGATCCAGACAGTTTCTCTCCTAGACCATCTGTCTTAGAGACTGTCTATGAAATGGGATGCTAGATACTGGCTGGAAATTTCCCAGCTTGACCTGGCAGGGCAAGCCCCAGAGTTGGTTCAGGGCATTGGTGCCCTCGGCATGCCTTAAGCTTTACGCTGCACCCCTTACCCCGGCTGTAAAAATGTATTATTTATCTTTGAATGCCCTGCTTTTGCTGCCTTCCCCTCCCCCCAAGAAGTTGCCACTCTGGGCAACTGTCTAGTTTGCCTAATGGTTGGGGTGACCCTGTGTTTTTAGCAGGTAGTGCACCACTAATTTTGGCACTGTTGGTAGCTGCCTGTTAGAAGGAGAAGAGTTGATGATTTTGGTGGCCTTTTTGTGGGACCCCTGCTTTCCAATTGCACTATCTTTGATGGGCAGGGGTTGAGGGAGCATGATGTTAAAAGAACAGCTTTAAAGACCGGTCATGATCTGGCTTCAACAGATAAGATCCAACCATATTGGTCTTGGAAGTCTCCTTCGTCTAAGGCATTCTCTAGCTTGAAGCTTAAATCGGAGCCATTAACAGATACCTGGCCTGCAGGAGAAAACTCCTCTTCCTTCACCCTTCAACATTTATCAGAAGGCCAAAGCCGGGCCAACTACCCACAAGACTAGTTGGTTGCCTGGGGGCAGCAAAGAGAGCAGGGCGTTCAAAGCTAGACAGTAGATCCTGACAGTTAGGGAGGGCATAAGGTTTGTTTGTTTAGGGCGCCAACACCTTGAACCAACTCTGGGGCTTGCCCTGAAGAAGGCATAGCTTCTGTTGATATTTCAAAATTTCCTGGAGATATTTCTTGAACATAGTTTAGTTTATTTACGTATTTGATAAACTGCATTTTGAAAAATAAAACAAGGCGGTATACAAACCAAATTAAAACAGAAAATTATACAGTATAAATGGAATTAACCATTAAACTGAATGAGGTACAACAGGATGGTGTACAAACAAAGCAGTAAGTAAGGTAAAGGGGCAAAATAAGCCATACAACCGAGCAACAAGTAGTATACAAAGCACTATAAAACTAAAAAGTAGGTTACAGAACAAATGAAAGACATAATCGTATAGGAAAATAGTCACAGGTATCAAGCAAACAAACTAGCTATCCAGAAGGAAACACCACTGATGATTTTGGAAAGTTTAAAAACCTAGGTTCTACTTTCTGTTAACATTCCTGAGACACTCTAACCCAATGGGCCACATTATCTTTTTTTTTTTTTTTTAATTCTTTATTTTCGTTTTATAACAACAAAGGAAAGGAAGACATACAGCTAAAAGACAGATACATAAAGTGTAATACATACACCAAAGTAAACCCCTACCACCCCCCTCCCCCCTGCTTCTTCTCTAGAAAACTAATCATTCCCGAAACGGGCGTGTACGTACATTATTGTGTTACAAAACCGAACGGTGATCTGAAACATGATGAGTGCACATTATACAGGCATGTTGGAACAATGAGCAGATTGTACATAATCATTAAGCATCTGCCATTTAGACAAGCGAGAGTGAATTTGGGCATGGGGAATAGCTCTCCGAGGTATCTGCTCATATTTGCTATATAAGCAGACGAGGTTCCACCATTCATTGACAGTAAGTCGAGAGCTATCCTTCCAATTCCTCGTGATTAAGCATATGGCAATACCCAGCATGAAATCAAGGAGAAAGCGACCCTTCTTAGGAAGAGAGGGGACCTCCGCCGCAGAGCGGAGTCCCACAATCTTCCAAGAGAGAGGTTCGTGAAGGTGCAAGATAAATTGAATACGACCCCAGACCCGCCCCCAATAAACCTGTAGTTGAGGACACTCATAAATAACATGAACAAAGGTTCCCACAGCAGTATGGCAAGACCAACACTGGTCCCTAGCATTTATGTTCCATTTGGCTATTTTTTCTGGGGTATAAAAGCATCTGTGTGCAAAAAAGAAGAGAGTTTGGGTAACCGAGGCAGACCGGGAAACCCGCACTACTTTGCTCCAGAATACGCTCCATTGCACAGGGGTTAAAGTGGTTTGCAGTTCGCGCTCCCAGGCTTGTTGGGCTCTGAAAGTGGCCGTGTCTGCACCCTGACATAATATTTTATAAAAGTTAGAGGCTACCCCATGTGTACTACTTATAGAGTGAACTATCTCTAATAGCCCATCCTCAGTAGGGGCAGAGGGCGGCATGATTCGAGCACTTTTAAGGCAGTGTTGAAGCTGCATCAATTGAAAGTAGTGTTTCGCTGGTAGCGCGAATTCCTTTTGTAAATCAGAAAAGGTTTTCCAACGAGCTGCAGAGAAGAGCTGTTGGGGTGTCCAGATCCCCCTTGAGTACCAGGGTTTCCATGCTATCGTTCTATTTAGGACTTGAATTCTGGGGTTATTCCATAGCGGGAGTCCGTCCCGAGGACATACGTTCGGACCCAGTGATAGAATAAGAGTATTAAAGGCCGCAAGAGTATCGACAATCATTGGTGGATGGCGAGTGTCTACTTGATAGGACATACCGGGGAGATGGGTCAATGGAATTGGGCTACTAAGCTCCTCTTCTATGTCAAGCCAAACTGGTCTACTGTCTGTTGAGGCATCTAGCCATCGGGCACCTTGCTTAAGTAGGAAAGCTTGATGATATCTAAGAAAATCAGGAAATCTGGTACCCCCTCTTTCCTTTGCAGACTGTAGTTTTTGTTTAGCTATCCTTGGTGGCTTGCCCTGCCAGAGATAACGGACGAGAAGGCCCTCAATATCTTTATAAGTATGTAGCGGGAGTAAGCATGGCAGCATTTCTAAAATGTAGTTCACTTTGGGGACTATCATCATTTTCACAGTTTCCAAGCGGCCCCACCATGTAAGAGATAAGGGAGACCAACGATTTGTGAGCTCGCGGACTTTGGAGACTACCTCTTTGGCATTAAAACTGATAGTATCTTCTAAAGGGGAACAGTAATGGACACCGAGATACTTCACCATGCGGGATTGCCAAAGGAAGGGAAAGGCCTGCATGTCAGCCTCATGTACCCAGCGGTTCAGTGGGAATGCGACAGATTTAGTCCAGTTGATTTTATAGCCCGATAATCGTGAGTATCCGTCAATCAGATCCAAGACAGCTGGAACCGATTCGAGGGATACGAAAAGCATAAGGTCATCTGCATATGCAGAGAGTTTAATCTCCCTATGACTGAAGGGGACACCTCGAATACGTGCGGACTGTCTAATAAGGAGGGCTAGGGGTTCAAGAGCAAGATCAAAGAGCATTGGTGAGAGGGGGCAACCTTGACGCGTACCTCTTTGGAGATTAAATGGCTGAGACTTGATGGCATTTACACAAATACTGGCGACGGGTTGAGTATACATGACTTGGAGATATCGGAGGAAGCCTTCCCCGAAGCCATACCATCGGAGAACAGCAAATAAAAAGGGCCATTCTAGACGATCAAAGGCTTTTTCGGCATCCAGGGAAAGACCCACCCATGGCTGATCTAGATTGGCAGCACTGGATAGCACATGACACAAGGTCCGAGCATTGTCAGCAGTTGATCTGCCGGGTATAAAGCCGCATTGGTCGGGGTGAATTAGGATGGCCATCCTGTCAGATAACCGGGTGGCCAAAATCGTAGCGAAGATCTTATAATCGGCATTGAGTAGGGAGATGGGGCGATAGTTGGCGGTTAGTAGTGGATCTCTGCCTTCTTTCTCAAATACTACCACATTAGCTGCAGCAAAGGATCCCAAAGAAGATGTATCTACCGCAAGGGCAGTAAAATAAAGTTTTAAATAGGGAACTAAGTCTGCACTGAACGTTCTGTAGAATTCGGTCGGGAGACCATCAGGCCCTGCGGCACGGCCCGAGGCTGTTCGTTTTAGGGCAGATTGGATCTCTGAAGTAGAGAAGGGTTCATCCATCGCATCCCTATCATCTTCAGAGAGGGTCGGCCGCTGAATGCCAGAGAGCAATCGCTCGAATGTCTCTGACGAGAACTCACATTCAGATTGATATAGGCGGGTATAGAAATCCCGAAAGAGCTCTACTATGTCGGAGTCTGTGGTCACTATGCCCCCTCCCTGTGGAGCACGAAGGGCCGCTACGCGTTTGGCTTCTTTTTGACCTTTCAAGGCGTTGGCTAAGAGTCGACCGGCTCGGTTATTTTCACGATAATATGTCCCTCGCTGAAGCTCAATGCTCTTAGAAGCTGCAGTGGAGAGGATTGAATTATATTGAAAACGGAGACGCTGTAATCGAATTAATACACATGGATCAGTACGTGAAGTTAGAACTCGTTCGCCTGCTTTTATTTGTTGGTCAAGTATGAGTAGCTGCTGTTTGCGTTGTTTCCGCAGGCGGATTTGATAGCTAGTGATCGTTGCTCGAATGGCCGCTTTGAAGCCCTCCCACCAAGCCCAATTCGCAGTATCCTGGGGTAGATTAAAATGGAAGTAATCCTGTATGGCTGCTCGAATTTCTAACTGGAACTCTGGCTGAGTTAACAGGGCTCTATCAAAGAACCAGGCCTCCGAATTCCCTTGGGGTGCAGTAGTGTGTAATTGAAAGGAAATGGCAGCATGATCTGAAATATGTTGGGAGTGAATCTTTGCAGTGTCCACCTGAGGAACTAACAGTTTTGATATTAGAAAGAAATCAATGCGAGACTGGGATTTATGAGGAGAAGAGAAGAAGGTGAAGTCAAGCTCATTGGGGTGGAGTAACCTCCAAAGATCAACTAAAGCAAGATCTTTGATCAGGGAGGTAAGCATGATGTGACTCTTGGAGGGACCACATGTCCTAGGCGGCTGTTTGTCAATCAGGGGATCAAGGACTAGATTGAAATCCCCCCCAATTATCAATGAAGTATTAGCAGAGGCCTGTGCAACCTGAGCAATGGTAGCAAAAAAGGCAGGGTCATCCACATTAGGAGCGTAAAGGCATATACATGTAAATTCAAGGCTACCTATCTTGAGGTGAACTCTGGACCATCTACCTTCTGTATCTGAGCTAGTCGCAATAATAGTAGCATGCAAAGATTTCCTAACCAGTATGGCAACCCCACATTTCTTAGAAACGGCTGGAGAATAAGCGGCCACCATGTAAGGTTTAATATTGAGTTTAAGAGTTTCCTTCGAATTTAAATGCGTTTCTTGAAGAAAAATCAGATCCGCAGCTTCATGACTTAGGTAGCTCAGGATTTTCTTCTGTTTTATCGGATTATTGATTCCTTTTACGTTCAATGAGAAAATCTTACATGGTGCCATCAATCGGTAATAGACATTTTAGGTAAGGGCGCTTGAAAACATACAACATAATCAGAATCTGTGCAACAATGACATAATCACCGAGTATTCTGTCTAATACACCCCATATTGAAAAGTATGTACCAAAGTATCTTAGAGAAGAAGCAAAACCCCCAAAGAATATGGCGACCATATGTCTGCGGGAGGAGGCCCTAGAGAGGAAATGGAAAGACATAAAAAAAAAGAAAAGAAACACCAGAGTCATAATTAACACTCTCTGATACTCATCGAGGCTACTGTGGGTAGATGGAGTCGGGTCACAGATATTATCAAAAGTAAGACAACAAACTGTCCTCGCCAGACTCTTTGCTGAGCTGCGGCAGATCCAATATGGCAGGTACAGCGGATATGAGAATACTTGCAGGAACATTCTAGAAGTCAGCGCATCAAGTCGGCTTCTTTGGAATCCAAAAACTCCGCTAGTAGATCTGGGTCCTCAAATGTTCTTGTCTGATTGTGAAGCGTGACTCGAAGCTTGGCCGGGTACATCAGGCCATAGCGGGCTTGTAGTTGTTGAAGCCTCGGCCGGAATTCCAGAAAGCGCTTTCGGCGGTCGACCGTGGGTTTAGCCAAGTCGGGATAGAAGGAGATCTTGTGGCTCTCAAACTCCATATGGCCCTTTGCCCGAGAGGCACTTAGAATTTGCTCCACGTGTTGATACCTCAAAAGTCGAAAAATGATAGGCCGCGGGGTCTTCCTGTTGAGCGTTATGCTTGTGGGTACACGATGAGCACGATCGATCTCCAAATCTTTGACAAAAGTGATTTGGAGCAGGGAAGGGAGGATTTTGTATAAAAACTCTTTCATGTCACCCGATTCCGCTCCCTCCGGTATGCCCACGAGTCGTATGTTGTTGCGACGCGCTCTATTATTGCCATCTTCCACTTCTTTCTGCAAGGCCCGCACCTGGCGTTCAACTTTGTCGAGTTTGGACAACCGGGCCGCATGGGAGTCCAATATGCTCTCCATTTTGTCCTGACGCGAAGAAAGCCCTTCTAGCTTGCTTTGCAGCACACCAAGATCTTCCCGCAGCGCTCGGAGTGCTTCACCGTTCGACTGCACGAGGTCTTTGACCCCTCTAATCTCTGCGAGAATTTCCTGCTGCATTTCGGGGCCCTCGCACAAGGCCAGCCCCTTCTGCGGGGACGGAGGTTCAGTTTTGGAGCGTTTGCCGTGAGAAGCCGCTGGAGATCCAAATTCCAGGCACGTAGGTTTGGTCCCCGCCATCTCACCAATGTGCCCCAGTAAGATCAGAGTAGAAGTTCCAAGTATGTACGGTGTTAATTCAGGATTCTGAGTAGGCCTCTCGGGAGCCTCAGCGTTATGCGACCATCCCGCTGGACATCAGGCTCCGCCCCCGGGCCACATTATCTTTTGATCACAGATGCATTATCCCCATTTGGGATGAGGCCTGATTACTGAAGCTGGGTAAGGTCCCTTGCCGGGACTCGGGTGACTCCGAGCAGCGCCTTCAAAGTCTCGAGACAAGAGTCTTCGGCCGGCAAAGACTGTGCGAGGACCCATTAACCTGTAGTCCTCCTTGACGACGCACTCTCTGGTGTCCATGCCGGGAGCTGCACAGTCATCAGGCCTCGTCACAAATGGCGGCGGTGGAGCAGAACCTCTCCTTCATCTTGGCCTTGCAGCGGGTGCTGATGTCCAGGATCCTGGCATCATTGGCTCCCTAACCTCGGGAGAGTTCCCGGGCATCAATCCAGGCTCAGAGAGCCACCGGCCTCTACTAAGTCCTTAGCGTCAATCGAGGTCTTGGTCACGCTTCTCTGGAGTCCGATCTTCCCTGACAAGTTTTCAGGAGTCCAACCCCAGGTCATCCGGGGGTGCCTGGTTCTTCAGGGCTGCCCCTGAGGTTGACTCCTCGATGCCCTCTGAATCCATTTGGGAAACCGAGGACAAGATCTCTCCGAAGACGACCTGGCACAGGGACTTCCTCTCTGAGCCATCTCACCCGGAGCCTTGGCATCACTCTCCGCCTGAGGACATACCCTTTCATGACTTTGTCTGTGACATGGCCTGGGCGCTCTTGATACAGACAGTCGGAAGAAGACCTGCACACCAAGGAGCCTGAAATCCTGAAGTATGAGTCCCCTCCTAAGGAGACTCTGATGGTGCCAGTTCCATCCATCCTTGAAAAGATGCTCCTCAGAATGTGGGAGTCACCGGCCTCAGTGCTGGTGGTTAGTTGGCACCTCGATGCTATCTACCACGTCCGGAAGGGCCCCGGGTTCCATAAGCCACAACTCCCCCACAACTCAATGGTGATGGAGTCAGTGCAGAAACTGAAGAGTCAAAAAAACCTACTCTTCGGTTCCCCCTAGCAGGGAGGCCCGGGCTCTCGACGCCCTGTGCCGCAAGTGCTACTAGGGTGCCATGCTTGGGTGCCCTATACAGGTGTATGAATCGTGCATAGGGATGTACCTGAAATGCCTGACTCAGGAGTTCTCTGTTCTTGCCGGGGAACCCCTCCAGAGGTTCCAGTTCCTGGTGGCGGGCATCCGGAACTGCTCCAAATTCCTCTCAAAGACCTCCTATGATGGGTTTGAGTCGGCAGCCATGGTGGCAGCCACGGGCATCGGCGCTCTGCGCCAGGCATGGTTGCAAACCTCAGACCTCAAGCAATGGGTGTAGCAAAAGCTGCTCGACGTCCCCTGCAGTGGCGAGAACGTTTTCAGTTAACCAATGTCGGACAAGGTGGCGGATATCGAGGCCAAGGTAGTTGCCCGGCAAAGACTGTCCAGAAAGACCTCTGCCCTCTCTAAAAAAAAAAAAAAAAAAAAAGCCTCAAGGGGAAAAAAACCTTCCCAAGGAAAAAGGGCTACCATCAGGCGGGGCCCTACCAGTCATACTCGGGGCAGCTACACCAGACTCCACAGCCTAAGAGCCAGGAGCATGGACCTTGGAAGCCTAAGACCCCCAAGCCTCAGACACCAACTCCCGCCAAACCTGGGGGGAAGATTTTGACTCCCTGGGCTGGGAATCTCCTCACCCAGGAGTCCCTCCTCAGCCCACAGGGGGTCAACTGGTCTCATTTTCCCACAAATGGTCCAACATCACCATGGACAGGTGGGTCCTGCAGGTGGTGAGGGATGGTTACCACCTTCACCTACAACGGAACCCTTCAGACTTCTTCCCAGGAGAGCCATCACGGCCCCTCCTCTGGCAGGCCTTGCTCATTGCAGAACTTTCAGTTTTGCTCAGGGACAGGATGGTGGATCCCATTCCCCAGCACCTCTGGGGAAAGGGGTTCTACTCAAGGTATTTCCTTGTCCCAAAAAGAACAGGGGGCCTCCGTTGCTGTCACTTTACATAGTTCAATGTTCCATGTAAACTGAATTGTACTACTCTGTACTGTTCACATTGTTCAAACTGTTCATTGTAAACCGCAATTGATCTGTAGGAAATCGCGGTATAAAAATGTTAATAAAATAAATTAAATCCTGGACCTGCACATTTTAAACAAGTTCCTGGTGAGGGAGAAGTTGAAGATGCTCTCCCTTGGGAAACTGCTGCTCTACCTCTGCCAGGGAGACTGGCTGTGCTCCTTGGACCTCAAGGGCTTGTACACCCACATCCTGGTCCACATCACTCCCACAGGCAGTACGTGAGGTTTGTGGGGAGGGGGAGGGGGCAGAACTACCAGTACAAGGTACTACCCTTCGACTTTGCTTTCTTGCCAAGGGTCTTCACAAAGTGCCTGGTGGTCGTGGTCACTTATGTGCACCTCCAGGGGTCCCAGGTCTTCCCCTACTTAGACAACTGGCTCATCGGAGGCAACATGGCCCTAGAGGCCAGCCAGGTCACAAGTCTTACCATCCACACCCTGCAGCAATTGGGATTCATCATCAACTATCCCAAGTCCAGCCTCTCTCCAGCTCAAGACCTGCAGTTCATAGGAGCCCAGCTGGACACTCTGCAGGTCAAGGCCTTCCTCCCAACAGGACGGGGCCACCACCAGATGCGGTTAGCAAAGGAGATTCAAGATTGCAGGTCAGTACCAGTCCGCCTGCTCCTCCACTTGTTAGGCCACATGGCCTCAACAGTTCATGTCACGCCCTTAGCTCGCCTGCAGTGATGCCTCAGATCACAATGGACACAGGCCACAGGAAGGCTGAGGGACAGGGTAAAAGTCACCCACTGACTGGTAGCCTTCCTCAACTGGTGGCAGTCCCCACACCATCTCAGGGCAGTGATGCCCTTCCAAGCACCAGCATCATAAAAGGTTCTGACAAGATGCCTTCCTGGCGGGCTGGGGCATGCATTGCAAAGGTCATTGCATTCAGGGCAATTGGTCCCCAGAAGAATCCCGGTTACAGATCAACCTCCTCGAGCTCAGGGCCACCTTCCTAGCCCTACAGGCCATCCGCTACCTCTGAGCAACCTCTCAGTCCTCATACAGACAGACAACCAGGTGGCCATGTTCTATGTGAACAAGCAGGGAGGCATGGGCTCCTACTCCCTCTCTCGGGAGACTGTAGCCCTCCACTCCTTCGCAGTGCATAACAGCATGCTCTTGAGAGCGGTGTACGTGCCGGGCCAGAACAACTTCCTGATGGACAAACTCTGCAAGATCCTCTGCCCACATGAGTGGTGCCTGGATCCCAGGGTGGCGCGGAGGCTCTTCCACCTCTGGAGAAAGCCTTGATCTCTTCACTTCCCCAGACAATGCTCAGCTACCCAGATTCTGCTCACTTCAGCCACACCACAGTCGGGTGGCTGCGGATGCCTTCCGGGTTTTGTGGTCTAAGGGCCTGCTTTATACTTTCCCACTGACCCCTCTGATAGCCAGATGCCTCTTCAAAATCCCAGAGCGACCATGCCACAGTGATCCTGGTTGCTCCCAGGTGGCCCAGACAGCCCTGGTTCCCCCTGCTGCTCTCCCTGTCAGTGGCACCTCCACCCCAACCTGGGATCCCTGACGTTAACTGCATTGATGCTGAAAGGGTAGCATTAGCCCCCTTTAACCTCTCGGATAAAGTGCAAGAGATCCTCCTAGCCTCCAGGAAGCCCTCCACCAGTCAGGCATATGCCTTCAAGTGGAGGAGATTCTCTCTGTGGTGTACAGAGAGGGATGAGAATCCCTTCTCATGCCATCTGCAGCTCATATTGTAGTACCTGCTGCATCTCTCCCATTCAGGGTTAAAGTCTAATTCGATAAGGGTACATCTCAGCGCCATAGAAGCTAACCACACCCTGTGGAAGGGAGACCTCTCACATGCCAGCCCCTGGTCTCCAGGTTCCTCAGGGGTCTTCTGCTGTCGGAGCCCTCTCTCCATCCCCCTGCACCAGAGTGGGATCTCAATGTGGTGCTCACAGCTCACCATTTGAACCCTTGGTGACTTGCCTCCTGAGGCATCTCTCCTGGAAGTTGGCCTTCCTGGTGGCCTTGACGTCCACTTGCAGAGTGAGCGAGCTGCAGGCCTTGGTGGCGGATCCCCCTTATACCAGGTTCTATACTAACAGGGTTGTGCTTCACACTCACCCCAAGTTGCGCCTGAAGGTGGTGTCCGCTTTCCACCTCAGTCAGGAGGAGGTTCTCTCAACCTTCTCACGGCGTCATGCCGGTAAGGCAGAGGCGGTTCTGCATATGTTGGATTGTAAAAGGGCTTTGTTCTTCTATCTACAGTGGACCCAGGCCCACCGCAAGGCTCCTCAGCTGTCTCCTACGATCCTAGCAGGCTGGGGCTACCTGTGACCAAGCACACCCTCTCCACTTAGGTGACGGACTGTATTGCCCTCGCTTATGAGAAAGCTGATCTCTCCCTAGAGCACTGGATCACTGCTCATCGTGTGAGGGCTATGGCCACGTTGGTGGCCAACCTCTGCTCAATGTCTGTGACAGACATTTGTAAAGCCGCCACATGGTCTTCAGTACATACATTCGCAGCTCACTACTGCCTAGAGAGTGAGTCCCTCAGGGACAGTGCCCTTGGTCAGGCAGTAATCCAAACCATTCTCAGCATGAAGGCAACTCCTGCCATCTGACCCTTCTGTGTTCAGGCTACCGGAGCGATGGTGATGCTGGACGCTGTGGTCTGCAGAGTCCCTTGGTGGGGGTTCACCCCCTGCAACTCACGGAATCCCTATTGGTGGCTGTTTGGTGCTATCGTGGTTCGGTCCCCAGCAGCCTGGAGCTAGGGAGTCCCATATGTGAGGACTGACTTCCTGTTTGTTCCTGGAGAAAGCGTAGTTACTCACCTGTAACAGATGTTCTTCAAGGACAACAGAAATCAGTCCTTACAACCCTCCCTCCTCCCCTTGGAGTTGCCTCCTTTACCTTGTTTTATCTTTTTTTCACCTATTGCCTAAGCTATTTCATCTGACTGAGCAAGATGGCACCCTTGGGCAGGAAGGGGGGGACCATGCATGCATGGTAGCATTCCCAAAGGCTTTCTTTGAAAGCTGGGGAAATACTCTGCGAGGGCTCCATCAGCACCGTCACCCGTATGTAAAGACTGATTCTTGCTGTCTCTGGAGAACACCTGTTACAGGTGAGTAGCTATACTTTCTGTGCATTTATTCGACAGAGGTATTTAAATGTCATTTCCATATCATCCTGCTAGACCAATCCAGACAAATTGGTTGTGTTTTCCTACCAGCAGATTGGTAGATACAAAGAATCAATTAAAAGCCCAGGTTTCTATGACATCACTCCCATGCTTCTATTCACCTCGGCCACCAGTGGATCCCTCCAGTATTTCTTTGTCTCCAGCAGATGTTAGATAGATTTTCTCCTCTCTGATGAAAATTCTGAGGAGTTGAGAGGAAAAGATTGATTTAAAACGCTCATGAACGACAATTTGCAGGTTGATCTCTCACTAGAGTGCGATGTGGGAGGCTCCACTAGACTATGGTCTTTTTGGTAGCCATAGGAGGAGGTAAAACTGGTTCAGCTCCATGTTCTTACCCTGGATGAGGGCCTGTTCAGCAGCCAGAAATTGGAAGGATCTGGAAGAGTACGTCTGCTTCACACATCCTCAATGCCCCCTCTCTCCTCCTCTGTCCCCCTGCTCTCTCACAAAGATTGCAGAAGGCTGTCAGAGGGATCTGCCTGTCAGCCACCTTACACACATTGCTGTAAAGCCAGCCAAATGCTTTCAGGGTAGTAGAACTGATCCCAGTATGGATTCTCTGCCTGGGGCTCTCAGAGGATGAGTACCAAGGCTTGACCTCATTGTCTTTGTTGGGGGCTTCCAATTCTGTCTGTGGGGGGATGGAATTCGGGGTAGGCTGTTGGTGCTGAGTGGGTGTTTCCAGCCGTTTTCTGCACGCGTTTTCTCTATTGTGTGCCTGGTGGTCGCATGATCCTTGTGCGCATTCTCCCCAAGTGGCTCCAATGCGCGCTCCTACCCTAGCACCAGTAACGCCTGCTGTAGTAAAAGTGCAGTTAACACGCACTCTTTAGGCTGCCGTGGCCTTAGCGCATGCTCTTGTGACACTTGCCTTAACTCTTATGTCATCTTCCAGGTGATGTTGGTTGGCCTGTGGCAAGCATGGTGCCTCATCTTCAGCTTCTGGATTCTGCTTCTGAGTCGTCCCTGGAGGGCGGCCTCCTCTTTTTATTTATTTATTTACATTCTCTTATATACCGTGCTATTCTGCATCAGTGCGATTTACATTGAACAAACTGAAATTACATTGAATAGGGCATTATAACTTGGAGATAACTATTTTACAGGGAACATGGGCTATGGAGGGTTAAGTGGCTTGCCCAAGACCACAAGAAGCACCTGTGGGACTAGAGACCCCAGTCCTTCCGGCCCAAGGTTGCTGTCCTCTAGTGGGATTTGAACCCCCGACCTTCCGGCCTGAAGTACCTTGCCCCAACCACTAGGCCACTCCTCCACTCCACTCCTTTTCTCAGCCAGGGGATGCTGTTAGCCCGACCTTGCCTGCCTCTGTGCAGGAAGTGGCAGATGGTGTTATGGGTAAGGATATTCAGCTGGCTGGAGGATCAGGTGTCCGGTCTGTGGGCCTCTCCCCATCCTCCAAGGGATTGACTGCAACTATGCTCCTGAGTATAAGGAGGGGTCGTTTCCGTGAGGAGAGCTTCTGGAGTCCAGATTGTTGTCCTCTGAATTCTTTCCCTTTGCAGCAGGCCTGGTCATTCCAGCATGAACGTGCAGACCCTGTGGCCTTTTGTCCCCCCCCCCCCACCCCCCATGCACAGTCTTGTGGGGACAGGTTGAGAGTGGAAGCCTCCTTCAACTGATGGTGAAATGTCCCCGGCAGGGGAGCTCCCCCCCCCCCCGGGGATGGGGTCAGTTGTGGTTTGGATTGAGATATCTGATGTGGATGAAGAAGTACTCTCGTCTTCAGAGGACTGGGAAGAGGACGAGGTTATTTGCCTGTTCTAGAAATAGGAACTGGAGGTGTTGATCCCAGGTTCTTACACACTTTGAGCTTGGCAGAGGCTCCATTCATGGAGCAAGAACTGAAGAGGCTCCTACAAGGGATTCAGAAATCAACTACTGTCTTCCCGGAGGTGCTCAAGAGCCTGTTCCGACCGGAGTGGGATTACCCCAATTCCCTGCCTAAGCTAAGGAGCTAAGGCTGTATAAGAAGATGCACGCTCTTCTGGAGAAGGGAGTGTGTTGTGAAGTTGCTATTTCCAAGCTGGATACGCAGGTCACAGCAGTTACCAGGCGAACCACCATTCCTTTGGAAGGAGCATTAGCCTTAAAGGATACTCTGGACCGAAAGGTGAATTCGTGTTGAAAAACCAATTTGCTGCAGCGGCGGCTATTTTTCAGTTGTGTTATGTGCAGGCCTGACATCTCGAGCTCTGCTCCAATGGATTCAGGCTCTTCCACCGGATGTTCCTACCCCTTTTTTGGAGTTAGCTGCCACCTTCCATTCTGATGCCATGTATGTCCCAGTACTTTTTGCCTCCAGGGATAGTGCCCTGACGACTGTGTCACGGCATTGAATTTGACTCCGGCACTGGGCAGCAGATACATCTTCCAAAGCCCGGTTGGCCCACCTTGCTTTTAAGGGGAAGCTTCTTTGGAGCCAATTTGGAGAAGATGGTGTAGGACCTGGACGAGACAAAATCTTACCGCCTTCTGGAATACAGGTACAAGTGTCCCATGAAGTGGGCTGGTGCCCCTCTCTCGTCAGCCTCTGCCCGTCAACCAATAGCATACTGGCTAGATCCCTGGAGTTCTCGGGACTCTTATCATTACAGGCCTGAATTTTAAAAAAAAAAAAAAACTTTCTTCCCCCCTCTGCCTCTAGGTTTGGGCTTGTTCTTGGTCTTTTGTGGAGCATGTGGGCCCAGGGACTCTGTCCCACCCAGAGGAAGATTCGCCCGGGCTGTGCAATGAAGGCTTGAGGGCCCTTTTCCCGGATCCCCCGGTTGGAGGCAGGTTTCGCCTTTTCTTTCAGGAATTGGGCCTAGGTTTCCAAGGGTCGCTGGGTGCTAGACACTGTTCAGTTCAGCTATGTCCTAGAATGCAAGGAACTGATTCCGGATGCCTTCATTATCTCCCATTGTAGGTCTGCAATCAAAAGTGCTGCTGTGTGGACCACCTTGGACAAGTTGTTATGCCTAAAGACAGTTGTGCTCGTGCCGCCGTACAAGCAGGGAAGAGCAGATTCTCCATCTATTTTATTTATTGTGGCAAAAAAGACTGTTGCTTCTGGCCCATTCTGGATCTCAAAAGGGTCAACGAGCAGTTGCGCATCCTGCGCTTTCAGATGGAAACCATGCGCTCCATGATTCAAGCAGTGCACCAAGGGGAGTTCTTGGCTTCTCTGTATCTGGCCAAGGCATGTTTTCATATCCCGATCTGGGCAGATCAGCAAAGTATCTGGGTTTTGCTGTGCTTAGCTCTTACTATCAATTTGTCCCCCTCCCTGTCGGGCTTTCCACCACCCTGAGGACATTCTTCAGGGTCATGGTGATAGAAGCTGTGGCACTGAGGGATCTGTGTCCATCCCTATCTGGTGTAGCTCTGGATGTGGCTCTCCTGTTTGCATGGACGGAGAAGAACCTCCTAGCCTTGTTGGCTCAGCACATTGCCAGGGTGGATAGTGTGGAAGTGGACTTCCTTAGACGGCATTCTCTGGATCCTGGAGAGTGGGAGTTGAGTCAGGAGGCATTTCAGTTGATTCTGTGCCACTGGATTCACCCCAAAATGGATCTGATGGCGCCCACCATGCCATTTGCTACTGCTTCAGTTGCCGCACAGAGCGGGGTCTGAGGGCGTCAACGCCCTGACCCAGCCTTGGCCGAGTCAGCACCTGCTGAACGTGTTTTCTCCATGGCCTCTGGTGGAGCATGTGTTTTGGCATATAAAACTCCACCCAGGCAAGACTGTTTTGGTGGTGCTAGACTGGCCGAGGAGAGTGTGGTTTGGAGTACTGATGCAGCTCCTGCAGGCACCTCCTTTTCAGTTGCCTCCATCTTGGGGCCTATTGTGGCAGGGACCGATCATCCTGGATGACCTGGTTTCACTTCTCGCTTACAACTTGGCTCTTGGAAGGAGACGACTAGCGCATAAGCAATACTCTCCAGCAGTGGTCTCTACTCTGCTTGGACCTGGGAGAGGGCTACCAAGCTAGCATATGTGCGGATCTGATGCCTCTTTGAGTGATGGTACGGAGCTCAGCAGTTGGCTCCTGAGGCAGCCAAGGTGCCCTCTCTGTTGGCCTTTGTACAGGACAGTCTAGAGAAGAGCCCTTCTTTTAGCCCTCTAAAAGTTCAGGTGGCAGCTTTGGCCATTTCAGAGGTCTAGTGGCTGGTTAGCTTTGCACCCAGATGTCTCACACTTTCTCCAGAGGGTTCAGCATCTGCATCCTTCTCTGTGGTCTGTGATCCCTTCCTGGGATCTGTGTCTGGTGCTCAGGGCCCTGATAGCATGCTTCAATGGCTCAAAAGATGCTGCCATCTTCAAAGATTTGACACTCAAGACTGTAGTCTTGGTTACAATTTGTGCCACAATGTGAATTTCTGAGCTGTAGACTGTCTTGCCAAGATCCTTATCTATCTTTTCTAAGGAAGCGGTTTTCATTCGGCCTGTGTCACTTTGCTTGCCTAAGATGATTTGTCCCCTTCATGTGAATCAGGTGCTCTGCTGGCCCCCCTCCTTTAAGGAGCAGTGTCAGGGAAGGATAAGGATCTTTGCTTTGTGGATGTCCAGAGGGTGCTTCTCCGGTATGTGGAGGTTACAAATTCCCTTTGTAAGTCTGACCATCTTTTTATGCTGTTTGCTGGCCCACGCAGGGTGACTTGGTGGCCAAGTTGGCTTTAGGGCACTAGATTAAGGAAGTCATTTCCTCGATGTATCTGTTGCAGAATTGGCTGGTTCTGGAGTGTTTGCATGCCCATTGTTCCTGAGCACAAGTGTCGTCCTGGATGAAGTGGAGCTCGGTAGCCCCTGCAGATATTTATCAGGCAGCAGTGTTGGCATCACTGTTCACTTTTGTCGAGCATTACTGTTTGAATGTCTACACGTGGGTGGCCATGGCCTTTGGCTCTGGGTTTTTGCGAGCTGCTGTGTCTTCTTCCCGCCCAGTGGCATTGTAGCTTTCATACATCCCACTTGTCTGGACTGCTCTAGCAGGACACTATGGAAGGTGACATTTTAGTTACTAATTAATGTCCTTTTCTTGAGTCCTGCTAGACCAGTCCAGGACCTGCCCCAAAACTGTATTTGCTTTGTTCTTCTGCTGTAGTTCCCTTGGGTCTGCTATGACTCTGCAGGTCTATCTTCTACCGCCAGCTTTCTGTTTATGCTTTCCAGTACATAGTTCTTTACTGTTGCTTACTCCTTATTGCCCATGATTGAGGTTGTGTGAAGCTTGTTATGATTCTCCTATATGCTTTGGGACGAATACTGAAGGAACCTCTGGTGGCTGAGGCATATAGAAGCATGGGAGAAATGTCATTGAAACCTGGGCTTTTCAATGGTTTTGTCTCCACCAATCTGCTGGTAGGAGAACACAACCCACTTGTCTGGAATGGTCTTGCAGAACTCAAGGAAAGTACATTAACTGGTAAAAAAAAAAAAAAAAGTCACCTTTCATAGAAACATAGAAACAGAAATATGATGACAGAAAAAGACCACATGGCCTATCTAGTCTGTCCTTCCATATCAACAACATAGAAACATAGAAATATGATGACAGAAAAAGACCACATGGCCTATCTGAAAAAGACCACATGGCCTATCTTTTCATATCGCCCCCTCTTTCACCTTTCCTCCAAAGTATACATACTAAGATCACTTAACCTATCCCCATATGCTTTATGATGAAGACCACCCTCTGGACCATGCCATTCTGTTTATATCCTTTTGAAGGTGCAGTCTCCAGAATTGTACACAGTACTCCAAACAAAGTCTCACTAGACACTTGTACAGAGGCACTATTACCTCCTTTTTCTTGCTGGTCATTCCTCTCCCTATGCACCCAAGCATCTTTCTGGCTTTTTCCATTGCCTTTTCTAAATGTTTTAAGATCATCAGATAAGATTACCACCAAGTCCTGCTCCTCCTTTGCACTGAAGTACTTTACCCCCATATTGTATCACTCTCTTGTGTTTCTGCAGCCCAAATGCATGACCTTTCATCATTTAGCATTAAATCTTAGCCGCCAAATTCTTGACCATTCTTCAAGCTTCACTAGATCCTAGCCTATGCTGTCCACGCCTTCCAGGGTGACTACTCTGTTGCACAGTTTGGTATCCTCTGCAAAAGTCCCAGCAGACCTTCCGTTTATCACTTACAAAAATGTTAACAGGACCAAGGCCTGATCCCTGATGCACGCCACTGGTAATGCCTTATCTTCAGAGTGAACCCAACTTTGTTCTTGTCTCTGCTGCCTCCCACTCAACCAGTTTCCTGTCCAGTCAGTCATTTAAGGGTTCATCCCAAGAGCACTCAATTTATAAGCTGCCGATGCAAAATGATAGCAAAGGCCTTGCTAAAATGTAAGTATATTACATCTAGTACTCTTAATGATCCAATTCTCTGGTCACTAAGAGACCTAAGAAAAATCTTCATCCGTATGTTTTACTGTATTGGCTATTTTTTCTTACATTTACATCTTTGCTGTCCTGACTACTTTATCAGCTTCCCTTAGCTTCTGCAGATGACGGCCACTTATCTTCCTCTTACTGCAAATTCTTGTAGTTTATGCAGGCTAACCTTTTCTTCCTTACCTTTTAGCTGCTGCTTTTCAAAACCATTGCTTTTATTTACTTCCTGAATAAAAAGGTTTGTTGCCCTTAAAATATCTCCTTTCAATGTTGTCTATTTTTATTCTACTTTCCCCAGATGTTCTCGTCCAGCTGACGACTCCTTGAGGTTGCACTACTACTACTGATCATTTGTATAGCGTTACAAGGCGTGCACAGCGCTATACATGTAGATGCAAGACAGTACCTGCTCATCAGAGCTTATAATCTAATCAAGATAAAACACAGCAAAACTGGGGACTAGAGTATGGAGCATCAAGATCCAAAAGAAGATTAAAAGATATTGGTTTTTAGCCTGGATTTGAATAGGGCTAGAGAAGGAGCTTGATGCACAGACTCAGGTAGTTTGTTCCAGGCATATGGAGCAGGGAGCTGGAATGAACAGTCTGGAGTTGGCGGTGGCAGAGAAGGGCACAGATGAAAGGGATCTGCCAGAGGAGCGGCATTCTTGAGAAGGGGTGTAGTGCGAGCAGAAAAGAAAGGTAGTGAGGAGCTGCAGAATGAATGCACTTGTAGGTTGGTAGAAGTTTGAACTGGATGTGGAAATTGATATGGAGCCAGTGAAGTGACTTGAAAAGAGTGGTTACATGAGCATATTGACTCTGATGTAAGATAAGCCATGCAGCTGAGTTTTGAACAGATTGAAGGGGAGAGAGATGATTGAGGGGGAGACCAGTGAGGAGCAGATTACAGTAGTCAAGGCGGAAGATGTCTAGTCACTTAGTAGTGTGAGTAGAAAGAAAGGGACAAATTTTGCTGATGTTATAGAGAAAGAAGTGGCAGGTTTTAGCTATCTGTTGGATGTGCGCAGAGAAAGAGAGTAGAGTTGGACTCCAAGGTTGCGAGCTGAGGAAACAGGGAGCAGTGTAGCGCCATCCACAGAGAAGGAGAGAGGTGGGTTTAGAGTGAAAGATAAGGAGCTCAGTTTTGGCCATGTTCAATTTCAGACAGCGGTGAGACATCCAGGCAGCAATGTCTGATAAGCAAGCAGAAATCCGGGCCTGGATTCCTGGAGAGATTTCAGGCACAGAAAGGTAAATCTGAGAGTCGTCAGAATAAAGATGGCACTGAAAATCATGGGAGGAAATAAATGCGCCAAGGGACTGAGTGTAGAGAGAGAAAAGTAGAGATCACAAGACAGAGCCCTGAGGTGCACCAACTGAAAGTAGGATAGCGGTAGAGGAGGATCCATCCAAATCTAAACTAAAAGTGCGGTGGGAGAGATAAGAAGAAAACCAGGACAGAACAGAGCCCCTAAATCCAAGCGAGGATGGGGTATCGAGGAGAAGGTGCTGATCAACACTGTCAAAGGCAGCAGAAAGGTCAAGAAAAGTGAGGTGATATTCTGTCTTTGCAAAATTAGTTATCCTGATGTCTAAGACCCTTGCTTTTGAATGAATCCTCTTTACATGTGTCCTAATATTGAAGCTCACAATCTGGTGATCACTGCACATCAGACAATCATTTGCTATAACATCAGACACACTCTCCCCATTTCTAAGCACCAAGTCCAGTATCACTCCCTTTTTGATATGGGTTCCCTTATCAGTTTCTGGAACAATTCTCGCTGTAGAGAATACAGGATCTTCCTACTTCTAGATGACACTGTAGCAGGGATATTCCAGCCAGCATCACATAAATTGGATTCTCCTACTAATAGTACTTCCCCTTTCACAGCAGTATTGTGAATTCCTCAATTTCTGTCTCTTACTTCTGCTTATGAGGGAAGTCTGTATATTACACCAATGTTAAAAAGATTTCCCATTCCCTCTTTCCAGACTAACCCATAGTGCCGCCTCTTTCCCTCATAAGCCCTGCAATTCTTTGGCTTTAATACTATTTTTTACATATAGTGCCATTCCTCCTCCCTTTTTTCCCCACCCTTTCTTTCCTGCATAGATTATAGCCTGTTATAATTATTTCCTGATGCGTTTTCAATCTACCATGTTTCCAAGTCAGTCTCTTCCATTATGGTTTCTAAATTTGGATTTCACATAAAATGAGTGTTACTCTTTTTCCCTTTTCTATACTCTTTTGTAATGTTTTACTTACCCTGAGGGCTTTTACTTACCTGTGAACTTTATTCACCCATTCCAGACAATCGTAGTATCTCCAGGAACAAGCAGGAATAAGTCCTCACATATGGGTACGTCGGTACCGACGGAGCCTGCGCGGGAAAGCTCCCCAGCTTCCTAGAATGGAAGCTTTTGGGACCTCCCACTGCACATGCGCACTGCCTTCCCGCCTTCCTGAACAGCTCTCCTCAGTTTCTCTTTTTCCGCGGAGCCAGCAGGTCGTGTATCCTGTCACCGCTGAAGAAATTGTAGTTTTTTGTTTTGTTTCTTTAGACCGCGTACCTGCCTTCCCATACCGATACCGGTATCGCCGGTCTTCCTTTTTCTTTCTTGAAAAATTATTTCTTTTCTTTTATTATTTTTCAGCACTTGGTCACTTCAGTTAGGCCTTCAGGCCTACTTGAATTCTCCACATGGAGAAGCCAGCCCCTGGATTTAAGAAGTGTACCAAGTGTACTGCTGTAATATCAGTCACAGACACCCATGAATGGTGTCTTAAATGTTTGGGGCCTGACCACTCCATTCCGGACTGCCCTTCCTGCTCCCAAATGTCTAAGCGTGGGCTGCAGAACCGGGCCAACAAATTCCATGTGCTGTTTGCTTCAGAGAATCCAACATCACAGTCATCCAGGTCATCATCCCCGGATGGATCTCAGGTAACCAAACCTTCTGTGGGCAAGTCCTCAAAGAGCAAATCTCCTTCAAAGCATCGAGAGGCTCTTAGTTTTGAGGACCCTGCCCCAGCCAAACAGCCCCGGCGGGAAGTCCTACCTTCCAAAACGCCAATACAGGGGCTACAGGTTGACATCGATGGCACGGCCTCGACAGATCACCTGTTGGACTGCTCTGGGGTACCGGCCCATACCGGTACCGACATCCAGGCAGCCGTGGCGTCTATGGGCAATACTGTCCAATCCATGCAGCAGGCCGTCATGGCTTTCATTAAAGCTGCAATGCCATCGGTACCGCTTCCAGCGGTTCCGGGCCCGGTTCCGGTATCGTCCGCCATGCCGGAACCCAGGCCTTCCTCTTCTAAACGCAAATCGGTACCGTATGGGCTTTCGCTCCATACCGCTTCCATACCCGGTACGCCCGATGTCGATACCGATCGGTATGCGTATCGTGCGTTGGAGGAAACTAGAGAATACACCGATTCCTCTGAGGATTTTGTCTCCTCTGAGTCTGCAGAGCTCTCCCTTGACCTTCCTGAGGAACCTTCTTCTCCAAAAAGGAGAATGTCTCCTCCAGAGGATTTGTCCTTTCAGGACTTTATTTTAGAAATGGCTAAAGGCCTTTCTATCACTACTTCCTCTGAAACGGAACCAAGGTCAAAAAGATTGGATATTTTAGGATACTCTAAGTCTCCTAAAGAAGCAGTTACTCTGCCTATCCATGAAATCCTTCAAGAACAATTGATGGATTTCTGGGAGAACCCTTTAACTCTGTCTCCTTATTCCCGTAGGTTGGACACCATGTATCGGGTCCCTCCTTCTCCTGGTTTTCAGAAAACTCAATTGCCTCACCACTCCATTGTGGTAAAGTCTGCAATGAAAAAGATCAAGAGTACTAAAAGGCACTCTTCTACACCTCCAGGAAGGGAATGTAAGACACTAGACTCTTTTGGTAGGAAAATCTTCCAGGCTAGTATGCTTATAGCCAGGATTAATTCCTACAGCCTCTATATGGGCATGTTCCTAGGGGAACTTGCCAAGAAAGTACGGCATTTTGCCTCCTGTATCCCTGAGGATAAACAGGAGGACTTCCTTTCTGTTGTGAAACAACTTTTAGATGTTTCTAAGTTCTCCAACAGAGCTGCCTTTGATTCCTTCGAAGGAGCCAGCAGAGCTTCTGGCATTGCTATTGCAGCCAGACGCCTAGCTTGGCTCCAGGCTTCTGATCTGGAACCCTGGGTTCTAGATGGCTTACGGAATCTGCCCTGTACAGGTGAGAACTTATTCGGTGCAGAGTGGCAAGTTAAGGCCACTCAAATGGACGCTGAAAATGCCACCTTAGAGAGACTTTCTAAGTCCACTTCTACTCCCACTAAGAAGAAGTCTTTCAAGAGGCCTTATTATAAGAAGGCCAGATATGCTTCCAATACTGGCCAGCAATCTTCTCAACCTCGTTTTGCGGCTAAACGTCAGCAAACGAAACAAGCAAGAGCAAAGCCGGCAGCAGCTACTGCAGCTCAACAGGCTCCACCCCCTCAGGGGTTTTGACTTGCCACTAGAGAACTTGCCATTCCTGGTTCTGGACCAACCAGAACCTCTCACCATACCTGGAAGGTTAGCTCACTTTGCTCCCAGATGGGAACAAATCACAACAGAGCAATGGACCCTCTCTATCATCCGAGAGGGTTACAAACTTCATTTCTCCAACCTTCCTCCTCATCACATGGTGAGACCCTTCAATTCTCCATCTCCTCTCCTAGCCCTGTTGGATCAGGAGATCTCTTCTCTGCTTGCCCAAGGGGCCATAGAAGAGGTTCCTCTTCATCAACAAGGGTCAGGTTTCTACTCCCCCTATTTTCTCATTCCAAAGAAGACAGGGGGATTCAGACCAATCCTAGATCTGAGAGAATTGAACAAATTTCTGTACAAGGAGAAATTCAAAATGCTCTCTGGGCATTCTCCTTCCATACCTTCAGAGTCAGGACTGGCTTTGTTCTCTAGACCTGCAGGATGCGTATACACATCTACTCATCCATCCATCCCACAGAAAATATCTTCGCTTTCTGTTCAAGGGAAGTCATTACCAATACAGAGTACTTCCCTTCGGTCTCGCCTCTGCCCCAAGAGTCTTTACCAAATGCATGGCAGTCGTAGCCGCATTTCTCAGAAGCATGGGAATTTTCGTATTCCCATATCTGGACGACTGGCTCATTCGAGCTCCAACTCAGTCGCAGGCCCAGATTTCCCTAGACCGCACAAGGAGCCTTCTGCAGTATCTGGGACTGGTGGTAAACCTTCCCAAGTCTCAACTCAGCCCTACTCAGTCTCTAGAATTCATAGGGGCCCAGTTGGACACCACCACTGCAAGAGCCTACCTTCCACTGGTTCGGGGTCAGCGTCTGCTGAGCTTGGCCTCCCAAGCCCAGTCCAGTACTCACTTGACAGCCAGGGAAATGCTACGCCTCCTGGGCCATATGGCCTCCACAGTACATGTGGTGCCCTACGCTCGTCTTCATATGAGAGCAGCTCAATGGACCCTGGCCACCCAGTGGACTCAGGCGTCGGGAGCACTCTCAGACCAAATACAAACCTCAAACCGTCTGTCTTGGTCCCTCCATTTGTGGTTATCCAACAAGTATCAGTTGTTGGGGGCTCCCTTTCAGCCCTTGCTACCCCAAGCAAACCTCAAAACATATGGCTCCCAAATTGGGTGGGGAGCCCATCTGCTAACTCTCTCCACTCAGGGCACTTGGTCTCCACAGGAGGCCACCCTTCATATCAACCTCCTGGAACTGCGAGCAATTCACCTTGCCCTCAAGGTCTTCCATACCCTCCTTGCCAACCTGACTGTCCTGGTTCAAACAGACAATCAGGTGGCCATGTTTTACATAAACAAACAAGGAGGGACGGGCTCTCTGTCGCTTTGCAACGAAGCTCTCAGATTATGGGCCTTCGCCAGAGAGCACCAAATTCATCTGCTAGCAGTGTACCTTCCAGGAGTTCAAAACACTCGAGCAGACAGGCTCAGTCGAGTTCTGCTGCCACACGAGTGGTCCCTACACGTGGACCAGATAACCAGAATCTTTTAGGAATGGGGGACCCCGGACATAGACCTCTTTGCAAGTCCGTGGAATGCCAAACTTCCCCGGTTCTGTTCCAGGACTCCGTGTCAGGAAGCTCAGGCCACGGACGCCTTTCTCCTCCATTGGGGTCAGGCGTTCCTATATGCCTTTCCACCCATTCCGCTGATTCCCAAGACTCTGTTCAAACTCCAGAGAGATCACGGCTCTATGATCCTCATAGCTCCACGCTGGCCACGCCAAGTGTGGTTCCCTCTGCTTCTACAGCTCTCCCAGGGATCCTCCCTGGACTTAGGAGCTGCACCAGACCTTCTGTCTCAGGAGGACGGGACTTTGTGGCACCCAAACCCCAAATCCCTACATCTCCGAGCTTGGTTACTGAAGGCTTAAGTCTTCAAGACTTTAATCTTTCTCAACCTGTGAAAGATATCCTTCATGCCTCTAGGAAACCTTCCACGAGGCGGTCTTATGCTTTCAAATGGAAACGTTTTTCCATTTGGTGTGCTCAGCAGGGCCTTGACCCTCTGGCACTTCCTTTGAATTCCCTCTTAGACTATCTCCTGCATCTTTCCAATGCAGGCCTTAAGACGAATTCTGTAAGAGTCCATTTAAGTGCTATTTCAGCATCCCTGAAACCTGTAAATGGACAACCTATCTCCTCTCACCCTCTTGTTGCAAGATTCATGAGAGGCCTGACCCTCACTAAACCTCCCATCAGACCCCCCCGGTCGCATGGGATTTGAATCTAGTGCTTGGTCAGCTTATGAAGCCACCTTTTGAGCCGTTATTTTCTACCTCCTTGAAATTTCTTTCCTGGAAGGTACTATTCCTAATTGCAGTCACTTCCGCTCGTCGCATCAGCGAACTGCAAGCTCTAGTGGCTAATCCACCTTATACAAGATTTCATCATGATAAGGTGGTCCTTAGGACGAATCCCCACTTTATGCCTAAAGTGGTCTCGCCTTTTCATCTTAATCAAGAGGTATATCTACCTGTATTTTTTCCGGCTCCTCATGCCTCCAGTGCAGAGAGGAGCCTTCATACTCTGGATTGTAAAAGAGCTCTAGCCTTTTACCTTAATAGGACTCAGCCACATCGAAAGTCTTCTCAACTTTTCGTGGCTTTTGATCCTTCACATTTGGGACTTCCAGTCTCCAAGCGTACACTTTCCAATTGGATTGCTCAGTGTATTTCCTTTGCTTACCAGAGTAAAAACATTTCTCTGGAAGGCCATGTCACAGCTCACAATGTGAGAGCCATGGCAACTTCTATGGCTCATCTGCACTCTGTTTCCATTGATCAGATCTGTCGAGCCGCTACCTGGGCCTCGGTTCATACCTTCACAGCCCATTACTGTTTGGACAAGGACTCCCGCCGGGATGCCTTGTTTGGCCAGGCTGTCCTCAAACACCTGTTCCATTCTTAGACAACTCCTGCCCACCTTCCCAGGATGGATGCCTGAGATCCATACGAAGATGGCGAACCTTGACAGGGGATCCCACGCATCTAAGCTAGGGAGTCCCCATATGTGAGGACTTATTCCTGCTTGTTCCTGGAGATAGCACAGTTACTTACCTGTAACAGGTGATCTCTGGGAACAGCAGGAATTAGTCCTCACAACCCACCCACCTCCCCTAGGAGTTGTATCTTTTATCTATCTATCTTCCTGTCCTCTCTCTATTGACTCAGCTATAAACTCGAAACTGAGGAGAGCTGTTCAGGAAGGCGGGAAGGCAGTGCGCATGTGCAGTGGGAGGTCCCAAAAGCTTCCATTCTAGGAAGCTGGGGAGCTTTCCCGCGCAGGCTCCGTCGGTACCGACGTACCCATATGTGAGGACTAATTCCTGCTGTTCCCAGAGATCACCTGTTACAGGTAAGTAACTGTGCTTTAAGGCCATTCTCAGTAGATTAGCCAGTCTGTTGCAAAGACACTTCTTCAATGGATGCGCACCATCTCTGTTCAGCAGCCCTTGGAAAATCATGCAATGGTCGAGGAAGCCAAAATGCTTTCATGGCACCATCCATGCAATCACATAGTCATCTCCAGGATGCAAACCTCTCTGTCTCAGCCCTGACCCTTGACAGGGAGGATTGACAGGATACCACTTTTGCACCTAACTGCTTCACCTTCTCTCCCAGAGCCACAAATTATCCCCTCAGTTGGGAACCTAGTAGAATCATTTGTGCCAATATGGATGAGTAGCATTGAATAATTTATTTTATTTAACAGGCTTTTTATACCACTTTATCGTTTCAGTCAAAATGGTTTACATTGTAACTTAAACTTGGTAATGTACATTAAGCAGAGACATTAATAACTTGGATTTTTCTGAGGCAATGAAGGGTTAAATAACTTGCCCAAGGCCACAAGGAGTGCTATTGGGAATCAAACTTTGGTCTCTTGGTTCCTAAACCAGTGTTCTAACCATTACTCTACTCCTCCACTCCAGTAGATTATACTAGATAATAGTCAGTAAGCTTGAGGAGTCTCTGCAAACTCTGTAACATCTCAGATCTTGGCACCAGGCAGACAGCTCATGTCCCGAGACATCATGTCAGAATGACAAGTGAGTACTCTCTCTGTACCCTTCAGAAGAGAGTCAGCAATCGCCACTACCCTTCGCTTCCTAGTGGTTGCTGATCCTACAGCTTTGGGGTTTTGAGCTTTGATACCTCTTGTTCCTGGGATGTTGTCACCTCTTCTACTTCCAGGGCTACATACTGGTTCCTCAGTTCTAAGGAAGGTGAATTTGGGGCATTGAATCTAGAGACCCTGATGGGCTGTATCCAGTTGCCATCTTTTTGTACAGTGTAGTCTTCCTTTCTGCTGGAGATCTTAAGGCCATCCTTCAATTCACTTTCACTGGTCTACTCACCTTGGCCATTCTTGTTATTCATTTTTCCCCTCCTTAAAAGTGCATGTATATGATATGCATGCTTGGGGTTCAGGAACTTTCCCATCTCAAAGTGTCTTTGTTACCTACAAGATCTTCCTCCTTTCATTGATTGCTATTTCTGTCCAAGGTCTACTGGTATGTCATTCAGCAAGGTGACAGTCGATGACTCGCCATCTTGCAGATTGTAGGATAGTGTTATTGTGTTAAGATGTATCCAACCAGCAGGATGATGAAGAAACAGAGTTCACAGACATTTAAGGGAGGGTGTCCTGACTATCATGTAACAGTGACACCTACTGACTGAGTGCACTTGTGCTGCTTTCATGGTCACCGAAATGTCTGGGTTAGAAGAGAGGTTGAAAATACAGGGAAATCCCCATAAACTGTAAATCAAGGTTCGCGGCACTGTAGTGACAGCAGGAGCTGACTCCACTTTGAGATGGAACTCCAGAAAAGTTGGAGGAAAAAGGCAGCCAAGATTGATTGAGAGCTGAAGATATACTAAAAAAAAAAAAAAGAATAAACACGCTCTCAAAAGGTAAAATCAACTTGAATGTTTTTTCAGCAAATTTATTGTGATCATTGGGTGGTATGCTCTACAGCTAATTCACAACACCAATGGTATTTGAAAGAAGTGAGCACATTGGATCAGCTGCTGGAAACGCCTCTTGTAGGCTGTTACATATCAAAATACTTTGCTGGGACAAAAAAAAGAGCATGGTTTCCTCCTTCAGCTTTGTATGTACATCTCAATTAGAACCAGGGCTGAGATTTTATTTTATTTGGATGTTTTATATACTGCCTTATTAAAAAAATCAAAGCGGTTTACAATGGAACAGAACAGCATACATATAACATTAGGTGCAAATGAGAGAGGAACAATGATTTGCTGCATGAACCTTTGTTTGCAACTACCTGGTAGTTTTTCCTTTATTCTTATATCCCTATCACTTCTCCACCCTTCCAGTGTACGTAGTCTGGTAATTGGAATGGCATCCAGGAGTTATGTACCATAGCTCCATCCAGACCCCCTACAGTTGTCCCCTTGAATCTGGCCACCAGGTGTCATCCTTGAACAATGACTGATTCCCCCTATCAGTAGGGGCTGTGAGGGCTATTCTGCAGCAGTTAGTCAATCAAGAGAACCAAAAACCCAATGGAGGGATTGAAGCAAGGCCAGCCCAATCAGACTAACAAGGACTTCTGGTGTGGGTGGGGGCAAAAAGCAAGGCACTCAAAGCTAAACAATAGATTTTGAAAGCTAGGGTGTGGGTATGTGTGTGTAAGGCTTAAGTTTTGCCTAGGGTGCTAACACCTTAAACCAATTCTGGGGCCAGGCCTGGATTGAAGGGACCTTCTGCGTGCAAGAATGCTTTGCTTTCTGATTTAATTTAAGACTTTTGATGAATATTTATGAAAAAAGTGGGCTATTGTGCAGGAATGGAGATAACTTGTTTATTTTAAGAAACATTTTTTGACAAGTTGAATTTACAATGGCAAATACAAAATAGATGTTTGGATTTTTTTTAACAGATCCTCGCATTACAATCACTAGCACGCTGCAGTTTTTTATTTAAAAAGATAAACCCAATAAAAGCACTTCAGCTGAGAGCTGTCGCTCCACAATCACACAATTATCCTCTGTTGAATTTATTGATTTATATATTTACCTCTACAAGAATATCGAGTATTGTGTTAATGTATTTTATAAGAATCGCACTGCTCAATAAAATGGCTAATTTATTGTAGCGTATACATAAATAACTAGCAATTTTCCCTGAGACAGACTAATGAAAATGATACCATGAAATTGTCTATGAGATGAGGAGTGATGGAGTCGCATTATTATTGGTTGAGTGCTAAGTCGTAGTGAAGTGGCCATCATGCCTTTGAACTTTTGAACTTTTTCTTGTTGTATGTGATATATTGATTTTGATATCTCTGGTCTGCCAAGTTCAACTACATTTCTAGCACAGCAGTGCAGAGGAATAACACAGGCTCTCTGATTCAGTCATAAATTTGGCCTAAGAGGGGCCGTGCTTTCTTTTCTGGGCTGGTTTTTTTTTTTTATTTTGCATCTCTTTCTACAGTTGAATATATTTTTGCCTCTTGTGAAACTTGCTTTATTGTAAATTGAGTTGAATGCTTAATACGTTTTACATCGTGTGATGAAATTGAAGATAAGTGAAGGTGCTGTCCCAGAATATCGAACCAGATCCTGGGTTCCAAAACTATTATTAGCAGGACACAACTTATAATGTTTTTTACATCAGTAATTGGCGGAAAATTTGTAAAGCATTTTCCATGTAGTTCAAGCGATCTTGGAGTAATTTGATCAATACAGGACAGCCCTAGTATGCGAGGTGTGATCAGAAAGTATCGAGACTTGTTGTGTAGCTATATAACAAAATAGCATCATGGTGCAACATAATGCATGCAGTGATTTAGTTATGTGCTCTGCATGTACGGAGTGTAGCATGGCTGCAGCACACATGTACTTTTTTAAATCACGTGATACTTGGTATTGTGTAAAAGCAGTTCATCGGATTTATGATGAGTGGAAAAAATTGAACAGCGAATTTGCATTACATTCTGCCAAAAAACTTGGAGATTCGTGCAGAGGCTTATGACAAATTACAGCAAGTGTATGGCGATGAATGCATGAGTCGTGCGTGAGTTTGACTTGTACAAACGTTTCCAAGAGGGCCGCCAAAGTGTTGACAGTGACGAATGTTCTGGAAGGCCATCCACGAGCAGGAATGAAGAAAACGTTGAAAGTGTGTGCGACAATACACTAAAATCATCGATTAACTATCAGGGAGCTTGCTGAGACATTGACATTAGTTTCAGGTCAGTACAGTCCATTCTTACTGTCATATGGGTCTGCAAAATTTGTGCCCAAAGTCCTGTACCCTGACCAAAAAGATTGACTGCAGCCAGGGAGTTGTTGGAATGCATTGAAAATGATTATTACCGGTGACGGGTTTATGGTTATGACCCAGAAACTAAGGCTCAGTCCTCACAATGGAAGACTCCAAAGTCTCCCATACCCAAGAAAGCCCGTCAGGTGAGGAGCAATGTCAAAGCCATGCTTACAGTTTTCTTTCATTACGAGGGTCATGAGTATGCTCCAAAAGGCCATCAATAAGGAGTACTACGTCCAAGTTCTGACTCATTTGAAAGATGCAATTTGTCATAAGAGGTCAGGGTTGTACAACAATGGTGACTGGCTGCTGCATCACAATAACGCCCCAGCTCACGCATCACATCTTGTCCAGCAGTTCTTGGCCATACAGCAAATCGAGCAAGTCCGTCTGCCTCCGTACTCACCTGACCTCGCACCCTGTGACTTTTTCTTGTGTCCAAAACTGAAATTACCACTGAAAGGGTGGAGATTTGTTGACTTGGAGGCCATTAAGCAAAATTCGAAACAGCAGCTTGACGGCATAGTGAAAGAGGCATTGCAAAATTGTTTCCAGCAGTGGCAGGAGACCGAGTGCAATAACTGTCGCTGTTATACTTGTGTTATTGTACAAGTCTCAATACATTTTGATCGCAGCTCGTAATTCTAGCAGAACATTCTGCACAAGTTGCAAAGATTTTAACGTAGACTTTGGTGGCCTTATCAAGAGTGTGAATAGTCCAAACATGGAAAAATACAAGCCTGTAGGATGGTATGAAAGTCATCTGCAGATTAAAAAAAAAACAACAAAAAAAATCCAAAGGCTTGATCCTCCCTAACATGCACATTTAAAAAAAAAGGGCCAAATGCACTACATTATTAATACATAATTTCAATGACAACTGTGCATCAAGAATGACACCAAGAATCTTTATTTCATATCTAAGCCTGAGTACAGTATCATCAAAGCACTTTTTAAAACAGCACTTTTACACTCCTCCGAGCCCCCCAAACACACACTATAGGTCCCTTTTGACTAATGCTTAGCACTGCAGTCCGCTGCCATTACCCATTTTCTTCCCATGGGCTGTGCAGCTCGATAGCATGTGTTAAGGCCTGTTAGCGCATAGCCAAGCGTCAGTAAAAGTGACCCTATGCCTAGATTTAGTTTTACCATGTTTCAGCGCCAAGCATTCCTTGCATTTGGTCAGTTGTACAAGATATTCTCCTGTTTTTGTACATATGAACATATATGTACTTGGTGGCTAATGATGGCCAGGAGCACAGGGCCCCATCTGTAAACAATATCAGTTTGGCTTTGTCTTGGGGGAGAAAAGGACACATGGATCAGAGAGCAGGCAGTCCAGGACCATGTTATAGCTGCGATTCCCACGTTGGCCTTTGCTGTCAGCAGTGAATGGGCAGAGCCTATTAACAGCCGACGAATGTGGTCAGACATAGCCGATTCTTCAGGCAGACTCATGCACTCCCCCAATTACCTGGGGGCACCAGCCACAACACTGGTTTCTACATAAGAGGCTTCATAAGTTTGGTGGTAACTTTTGTCAATCAGTCCTAGTTAAAATAAATCAAAGCTAAATGCTGTAGCATGTACTCTAACAAAAAGAAATGCACCACTTTCATTTTAACGTTTGCAAAAGTGATTTTTTTTATTACTTTCGAAAAATAATAACGTTCAGTTTCCAGCTGCTGACCTGTAGCTATCTCGATTAATGCATCCAGTTAACCAAGTCCAGGATTATCCTTGCATTTTTATTTTAATTTTAAACCCCATTAATCGGGTACTCAACTCCTTGTTCTTCAAGTATCCATAGGCTGCATTTTAAATCGGGGTGATCTTTTTTAGACTGGGCTTTTTTTTTATGCCCAGCCTACAGGCCCTTAACTCTGGGTTGGAAATGTCGAAAGTGAGACATTTGGAAACTCGGGCAGGATGATCTGGGTCCCCTCCCCCTGTATAAACAACGTTGGCTTTAGCGAGAAAACAAAACTAGTGATGCAGACTCAAAACAAGGCTGCCACGGACACCATTAGCTGGAGAGAGAGAGAGGGAAAAAAATTCCATTTCTGTGCAATTGTTATTGTTGACTTTACCATACACATCCTAATATGGTTTCCTCCCTGTGCAAAGAGCCCGAGCCAGGGGCTGGGAGGCCCCCTCAGGGAGAAGCTTCTAAACTGCTTCTCAGACAATAAGAAACAAGCGGCACAAGTCCACAAAAGGCTCGGTCGGAAAATAAGTGTCAAATAAATCCGAAAGAACTCTTGCATCTGACACGCAGCTCCCTATATGTAAACCTGCTTTATGCTTGGCAGCCCAGACAAAGCTGCATCTGTTTGGAAATGTAAGCCACTGTTATTTCTCCATATACATACGTGTGGGTTTGTGTGTGCACCCTCCCTGCAATTAATTTTTCGAGAGCTGTGGGATGAATTCCTTAAAACCTATCTTGTTGCCTACGGCTTTCATGAGTTATGTTTGCCGCGGAACCCTTTACTAGGAGCATTAAGGTAAGAATGTTGATTCAGCCCGGGACCTTTGTCACTTCAAACTAAATGCTCACCAGCGCTGGAGACATTGTAAAGAAATAGTGCTTAAGTTTGGTTTGGTTTGTTGGTACCGTCCCTGCCTCTACCCAAAGCCAGATGTGCGCGGATTGTAGTTACAGATGTTGATCGGACAGAGGTGTGCGCACTCTAGCAGGAACCGGGGCTCACAGTACTTACTCCGTTCAACTCAGTTGTCAGCTAGGACGTTTTTTCCCCCTTCCGAGCTTTTTTATTTTTTTTTCTTCCCTCCCCACTCTTCTTTCTTGTATACTTCTGGATTTTGTTTCAGCCTTTCTTGGTCGATTACCCCCCCCCCCCCCTTCATGGTCTCCAGGCTTCCAGTTATTATCTGCCACACCAGAACAAAGGTAGGTTGTTAAGAACTGTGTGCTACGGGGGAGGGACAAGTTATTTTTGGAGGGTTGTCTTCCTAGTGCATGACTGGTTGACCTAAATGGAGAAGGAAAAAAAAAATCCTCCTCCGTGGAGTCTCGGAACGAGGGAAGCTTTGCAATGAAACACCCTTTACGTCCTGTACTTTCTCTTTTATTCAACTTAAAGAAGCAGCCTCCTTTTTCTCCCCCTTTTGCTTCTCTAGATTCAGCTGTTCGGTGCTGGCACTGAATCGCGCTAAGAAAACACTTTGTTACGCGTTTCATTTCCTAAGAAGCTCGCATTTTAGTGCTGGTTTCCTGGTACCTGTTAGTTGTGCGATTGTTTAAATCGCGGTGCCAGAACTGTTTACCATTTCTCTTGTTTAGAAATCATTTACTTGTGTGAACTTTCTTTTCTTGACTTTTTAGTTTGCGTTATCGCTGCCTGACCATGTGCTGCTTTCCTTAAAACATTCCGTGTTGTGTGTGTCATATAATATGTGTGATATATATACGAGTACACACACACAGATATAGCCACAGTGGAGAATTTGTCACCTAGAATTCTTTCGTAATAGCAGACTAAATTTTAGTGTCTATTAGATAAGAAATATTTAATGGACTATGGAGTAGAAACAACCATTTATTTTGTGTAGAACAGAAACTTTTCTGCATTTTATATATTTACCCTAAATTTAGTTTTATTTTCCACCAGACTATAATAGATAGTAACATGTGTCAGAAATAAATTTTGCAAGCTCAGACTGAAAATGTGCACGCAGATACATACAGTATGTGACTGCAGATGGTTGTACACCTTTTTTTAAATCAACTTCTAGAGTTTTGATTCTATAGTTTCTTTACCTGGAGTAGAACTAAGAGTTGTTTTCTCCCGTCTTTCTAAATTTTTCCCAGTCATTGCTCAGATTTTTCAGTTAGAAGACCTTGGAAGTACTGGGTTGAAAGTGGATGGTTAATATACTTTTTCTCCTTCACCTTGTTTATAGCAGTTTCAGAGATCTCCTTTTCAACCCATAGTTTCTAATAATGGCACTTGTGTGTGTGTGTGTATATTTAATATACATACTTATTAAACATGTACTTTTATATGCTTCTGTATATTCACTGTAATGTGTACATTTTTATATGTAGATAGAAAATTAAGTTCATAAATGTCTCAAAACCATTTGAACAATTTGTGAGGACAGTCGCTCTTCACTGCGCTGCTAGTTAATTATAAGCAAATGCCTTCAAAAACAATAAAATGCAGAAAAATGTATTTAAATTTTAGAAACCTTTCTTTCCATTCTTTGCCATTGAAGTTGGGGTATTGGGAATTGATAGCCTCTAATTAAATGTGGAGGTTTTTTCACTTTGCAGGGATTTATGTTGGAACCTGGGATGGCTTGTTGCTCATCACGAATCCTCCCTGCACATAATGAGGTTTATCATCGGTTGATGGAATGAATTTACCCTAGCTGTACCTTGAAATGCAGGTCATTTGCATACTACTTCAGAACCCAGGCTTTAATGGATTCCTGGATGAATACATGAAAACTCTACTTTTCTGTAAAATTTAGAACACTCTTTTGATGGTGTCGACTTAACAAGGCAATCTGTTTACGTCTCAAGTGTTTCAGGAAAGTGCATGTTCTGTTTTTGAACAAATTTTAGTTTTGCTGTCTTGTCTGAGAAGTAACAGGCAGCAACTTTAAACATGGGAATCCGTTAGGGATAGAATACAGAAATTTTTGTAGAGGAGTTTTGCTTTAGAAATCTTTTTGTAAAATCTTTGCCTTCTGTGCTGAGTGCATCAGGCTGCTACTGTGTATAGCACCTCATATGCTAGATGGTGCATTAAGGGCTTCTGGTAATTTTTTTTTTTTTTTTTTTGCTAATTAAGATTCCATTTACAGCAGAACTTTTCACTGTTTACTGTATACAGTTGCAGTGAAAGAGACGAACAGGAAGGATACATGTGGTATATCGCTCGCACTGACACAAAAAAAAAAATTGTCTCACCTCTATTTTCTTGGGTAGAGTCTTAGAGAAACAATAACTCCCGTAGCCCAGTTCCACCTTGAAAACTGCTGTATGGCTATGATTAGATTAGAGTGAATTGAATTGCAGGCAGCCTAATATGTTATCATGTCATCATGTTTGCTGGAAGAGCGGTTTAACATTGTGGACTTCGGCAATGTCCCTTTTTCTGTAGAGGGAGAAAGTGAGCTAAGAGTTAACACCTGGCAGGCCTCTGCTGCGAGGGTTTTATGATGATATGTAGGGAGTTTATGTACTGGTATATTATGGAACACGTTCTTTGGCTCATACTGAGGAGGGGGGTGGGGGCGTGGTTCCCCCCTGATGCTGCTGTGGAAAGTTGATGCTGAAAGTGAAAATGGCGGCCTTTCACACTTCCTTTCATTTGTCAATACTCTTGCGTGAAAATTAAAAATGGGCCACTTTCTTGGACAGAGCATTTTATTGCCCGATTATAAGCAGCCCAGATTAACATTCACCAAGCAGTCCATGGCTTTCCTCAAGGTAATTCACCTCCGTTGCGGACCTGTCTCTTCAAAATCTTTCTCTGTCCTAAAACATATATTTGTTTAGAGACTTTTCATCGAAGTGTGCATGACAATTACAGCTGTTCATTAACAAAATTGGGTATTTGTTTTAAACTTTAACCAATCACTTTGATATGCTAATTACGGTGTAATTTAATTTGAGCCCTGTAATGATGATGCTGTTATTATGGACATAAATGATGCAGTTAAGCTGAGAGTAATCTCATTTGCATATTGTACATGCCAGTAAATTAAGCCCTTTCGTCAACTGCTTCGGTTTTAATTTTCCACTTCTTTTCACACTGTGCCTGTTCAGCCACTCTTGTAGCCCACTTTGTGACAGTTCCGATGGCTGTGCTGGATTTTGCTGCCCCAGAGTGATTCAAGACGCAAGGAGGAACATTTAAATGAGGGACAGAGAAGGAAGTCTATAGGGCCTGTGTGCTTATTTTTTCCATAGTACAGAACGATCAAACTCTTTTAATATATCAGGCTCTTAAAGGGTCCGTTTCGTTCTCTTAATTCCAGGGAGTTTTGAATTAGGTTCCCCATCTGTTTAAGAGAGGTGCACAAAATTGGCGGGGGGGGGGGGGAGGGGTTTGCCAGGATGGCTGCAGGTGGGGTGCTAAATATGGAGAATTATTAAAACAAAAATGCACATACACACAAACTGCTTGTTACGATGGATACAGAGCTCAGCTCTGAAAGCTTCTGTGCTACAGCAGAATAGCAGTTAGATGTCAGTCTAATAAAAGGTTATCATATATAGTTTGCTTTTCAAAAACTCGCCTATAACCTGTATGTTTGAGCGTTGACAGTTGACCTTAAAAGTGCAATGGGTAGACTGAAGATAAATAGCTTTCTAATTTATGCGTTATCACTTAATACTCAGCAAGGTTACATTTTTGCTCTTCATCGGAGTTTATACAATTGGATAGGAATATTTTTGAGCAGGGCTTTTGATCATGCCTTTCGTAAATGAGCTCTTCCTTGTTCCTCCGCTTCTAAGGTGATTGCCCGGTCAAGTACTAAATCTATTGTTAAACTAGTAATTAGCATATAGAAATTATACCACAAAATATAATGCCTAGTGTTTAACTCTGTGTACTGTGCAATAGTTCATGACAGAGAGGGCAGGTTAATATGATTGCATGTTTATTTTATTTAATATATACAAAAGTGAGACTGCTGACCAGTGTTACATAAACTGTGATATCAGGCCTGGAATCGCCATTCTCATTCAAATGGGTAAGCACCGAGATATTTACTGGGGGCACATACGTTTAGGTGTCAAGGATGTGCCTAACAGGGGGTTATTTTAGTTTTTAACATGCATGTATGCGTGTCAATGACCTCTTATAAAATACGGACCAGTATAAAAGCACATGCGTTGCTTGATGGTGCGTATTTTGCTGGTGGGCATGTGCAAGGAAGGAACACAAGTGTACTCGTACATTATAAACTACTAGAACGTATGTGTGTTCTTGCAAACACCCATGCTGGACGTTTATACCAGCTGCAGGGCTGATTTAAATGCCCATATCTTAACTTAAGGCACAGTTTCTGCCATTTAGGCTTAACGTAGGCAACTTAACTAGTGTTTTAATTAGATGCCCCCCTTATAAATTTACCCTCCAAGTCTTTATTTTTTGTCTCAAAACAAACCACTGTCACGGAACTAGTATCCTTTTATCGCATTCAACAGTCAAAAGTCCAACCCTGCATTGCCTGCAGGCTGTCTCACCAGTTATTAATAGCATACAAGTAGAAAACGGTGCACATCCAGGTGCTGTGTGTCTAAACATAATGGTAATCTTCTGCATTTTTAAGGGGATGTCTTCATCCATATGTGTCATCTGGATGTGTGGAAATTGATTTATGCCCCTTTGAAGAAAAGGAGCTATTTGAAAGTAAATTGTTACTGTGAAGAAAAGGTTTACCTTTTTTATTTTTTATTTTCCTGTCAACTCAAACAATGCTATTTTCCCCCAAACAGCTTGTGAATGAAAGCTGGCTTTGACAACTAGCATAAACTGTTTCTTTGTGGAGGGGGGGGGGGTAGGAGTGGGTTCAGACTAATCATTTTCTGTTTCTTTGTTGAAGTGCTGCCTAGTTTGGCAAGCCTAATATAGGGTCAAACTTAGCGGAAAAAAAGTTAAAATGGCTTCTTTGACCGAAAAATTAGCAAAAAGGAGAAAGTTGTGCATTTTTGAAACCCCCCCCCCCTTGTTCTTTTGCAAAGTGAGGGAAATTTATAGTGTTTTGGTACTCTTGCAGGCCGATGCAGAAAGCGGTGCTGAAGTCGCACGCTATTACCTGTGGATGTGTTTTCATAGTGTGCCGATAGTGTGAGACTTCAGCGCCAGTGTGCAGCAAAGGGGGGTGTATGCAAATGAGCTGTGCACAAAACATCGGTGTAAAATTGAAAGGAGGGGAACCAACGCATGTGCAAACGAGAGACGCGCTAGAAGTGACCATATATGCATGCATGTACATGTCAAACGCTCACGTTATATGCACAGGGCGTGCAGGTTCTTTTGGCACTCACCCCATAATAACCAATACTATTTCGCTCAAAAAACATTTTTTTATGAAATCACAACAGAGACCTAAAATAAAAGATGAATAATATAAATGAGTTCAAAAAACACACAAGGATAAGAAGCAAAAAATATTTCTTCTTGAATGCTGAACTTTCGCTTATATGCTGAAAAGATATACGCAGACATTTTTCACGTCTAAGGTAACTAACTGTTCATTGGTACATACCATGAAACGTCTTTCCCTACACGTGCAAAACGTTTAAGCCACCTCAGACCAGGCATTGGGGGGATATTGCCGCTCCTGCTGGTTATGAAATCCTCTACGCTTTTCTCTGTATCAGGCATGGACTTTATTAGCATGCCATGTTAATATGCATGGATGATTTGCATATTTATTTAAATACATTTAGCGTTACTGTGTGCACATACTTTTCCTTTGCTGTTTGCACAAGCATCACTCTTTTCTGCATTTGGCGTTGCATTTTCTGCATGCAAAGGGCGTTTTAGTCTTCCTACATTGACCTGTTAGTGGCACCTTTAAAGGTTAGCATGTTATTGAAGCTAACGCATGTGAAGTCTCACTGTGCCCATAGAAATAAAAGGGTTGTGGGCACTTCATGTGTGTTAACTTCATAAACGCATGTTGAAGCCTTTAGTAAACATGTCCCTTAACCGCCATATTGATCCTAGATCCATTGCAGGTTATTAAATCTTTTATTTTAATATCTATGAAAATGGATAGCAAATGCTTTCTTTGGGGTCAACATCATAGCAAACAAATCTAGTGGGTAGAAGGGCCGACCTGTCTACTAGGCAAACCTAGGCAGTTGCCTAGGGTGGCAGACCCTGGTGGGCGGCATCACTACCCCTCTCCCCCCCCCCCCCCCGGAAGTAGCAGCTGAACTGCTATTGCAGTGCCGTGGCGAGCTTTAAAACACCCATGCACGTACTTGCAGTTCCGGCCTGCCGCTCCTGTCCGCCCTCCAAGAAAGTTGCATAGGAGGGGAGCCAGGAGCAGCAGGCCGTGAGCATGCATGTGCGCAGGCACTTTTAAGGCCCAGCGCAGCACGGAAGCGTCAGCTCAGCCGCCGCCACTTCAGCGTAGGGAGGGCTGGATGGAGGCACAGTCTTCTGAGGGGGGCGGCGGCGGCACGGAGGGTCTGCTTAAGGCAGCAGAAACCCTCATGCTGCCACTGGTGGGTGACTTTCATTTGTTGCTGTTATTAGAACCAGCGAACTGAGGACTAAGGGAATGCATTTGCGAGTGTGCATTTGGTTTGTTTGGGCACCCGAAAAGTGAGAGAGTGCAAATCACTTATATGCGTGCAGTTGATTGCATGCGTTTTTAACTGTGTGTGCAAAATAATACGCATGCAGAAACATGAATAGCTGAAATGAACATGAAAAAGTGCCCCAAAATGGGCATATTTTAGTCATGCACACCGCTACTGATGACATTAATGGGGACAGATGTTTTGTCTATAATACTTTGCTTTTACCAGGAATACTGTAAAAATTCTGTTTAGTTAATTACAGTTCAGAGTAAAGAAAGTCATACATATCCCTGTTTCTTACTGATGTATGCATAATATATAGGGAAGATGATTTCGTTTTGTATTTTTTTTTTTACAGCAGATGGAAACTAAACAAAAAATGAAATGCAATGTAATTTCAAGAAGTGTGGGAGGCATCGCATATGTTAGGCCAAAGGTTGTCTCAGTGGCTATTCCATTTATTGCCTTGTAACAGTGCTTCGTATGCTTTGTAGTGCTATACAATTAGTAGTAATAGTAGTAGAGAGCTAGAGTTCAGTTCCCCAGCCTGAAGAAAAGAGCCACTAAAATGGTAAAGGGGATGGAAGGATACCTCTATGAGGAAAGGCTTAAAAGGTTAGGAAAAGAGACGACTGAGGGGAGATATGATGGAGGTCTGTAAAATAATGAATGGAATGGAACCGATAAATGTAGATTGGTGGTTTATGCTATCAAAAACTAGAAAGATTAGGTGATACGCAATGAAGCTACATTGCAACCCTTTTACGACTAATAAGAGAAAATATTTTTTCACTCAACGCGTAATCAAACTCTGGAATTTGTTACTGGAGGATGTAGCAAAAGCTGTTAGCGTAGTTGGTTTTAAAAGAGGTTTGAACAAGTTCCTGGAGGAAAGGTCCATAAACCGTTATTCAAGAGGACCTGGGAAATCCACTGCTTACCCCCGGTCGTGCATTGTGGAACCTGTGTGCCTCTTTGGGATCCTGCTAGGTACTTGTGACCAGGATTGGCCACTTTTGGAAAGAGGATACTGGGCTTGATGGACCTTGGTCTGAACTAGTAGGGCATTTCTTATGTTATTCTGGCTTCTTCTTGGGCCAGCCAGAGTTAGAGATGCCGCATTGTTGGTGTTCACAGCCCTGGAGAAGAGGAGGAGGGATGGAGGGGAGTTGTGGGTGTCCCTGCCTTTAAAAGGGGCATCTAGTGGTCGGATTCAAATTCCTAGCTACTGCATTCCACAGCCACAGTGTGTGGCCCCTGGCTATTGACTTCCGGAGCCGTACCAAGGGTCGTGCGATTGGTGCAGCCGCACGGGGTGCAAGCACAGAAGGGGGTGCTGATACCATCACTGGGCTTCCAGCTCAAAAGTAGTGAGTTATTGAATGTGGCTGGGTGGAGAAGGACACCAGATTCAGTAGTCGCAAAGGGAGAATTTCTAGCTTGGTACCATCCTGACTTCTGCTGTTGTTGCATTTTTTTATTTTTAATGTAAGTACATAGTTTTGCTGGCCTAATTTTAAATGTATTACTACGAATTGTACAGGTCGTTCGTTAGAGGGTAGAAGTTACCTACAAATTATTATATTAAATCCCTCCAAAAACTAAGTAAAAATGGCTTAGGTAGTTATGTAGTAAATTATTATACTTTCTATACAAGTGGAAACAACGGTCTCAGATTTGAATAGCTAAACACTCCTGGATTAGTTTATACCAAAGAGTGTTGCTAAAATTACATCAACGACCGTTCACCTAAGTTTCCACATTGAACTTTTAAATATTAAAAAAGATTTAAATGTCCAAGATGATTAACGATCAACTGCATAACATTTTCATCTAACCATTCTTTACGTTCTTCTTCAAAAAATGCTTTCAGAGATTGTGCTTAACTTTCAGAAGATTGTTAGCATTCCCAACGCCACCCTTTTGGTACCCTCATGCGTTTCGGATCTTCGTCAGGGGAATGATCTCGTCCAACAATCTCAGAATTCCATAATCCAGAACAACATTTGAAACTTGATGATGTGCGGTTCCACTTTGCCCATACTGTTCAATAGTCGCTTTTTATCATCATCAAGTTTCAAATGTTGTTCTGGATTATGGAATTCTGAGATTGTTGGACGAGATCATTCCCCTGACGAAGATCCGAAACGCATGAGGGTACCAAAAGGGTGGCGTTGGGAATGCTAACAATCTTCTGAAAGTTAAGCACAATCTCTGAAAGCATTTTTTGAAGAAGAACGTAAAGAATGGTTAGATGAAAATGTTATGCAGTTGATCGTTAATCATCTTGGACATTTAAATCTTTTTTAATATTTAAAAGTTCAATGTGGAAACTTAGGTGAACGGTCGTTGATGTAATTTTAGCAACACTCTTTGGTATAAACTAATCCAGGAGTGTTTAGCTATTCAAATCTGAGACCGTTGTTTCCACTTGTATAGAAAGTATAATAATTTACTACATAACTACCTAAGCCATTTTTACTTAGTTTTTGGAGGGATTTAATATAATAATTTGTAGGCCTAATTTTAAAAGCAGAAGTCTGGGCATACTTTTCACTTTGAAAATCCAGCAAAATGCACTTGTTTAAATATTTTTTTTGTGCTTTTTATATGTGCATGTCCTTTTAAAATTATCTTCTGAAAGTACAAATGTCAGAGATATTTGCCCCAGTTTAGAAGCACATTATAAGGTCTGATATTACTTTTAAGGATTGCCATATGCATTCTGGGGCAATATCGGTATGCAGATGCTTATTTCCTGGCCCCAGCACAACTTGGACATAGCCTTTACCCTCAGGACTATAGCAAGTGGTTTGATGCCCTTACTTTTAAGTACTTGGTTAAGAGAGCAATAAACACAATCTGGTTAATATTTAAAGAGCACTTAGAAGCTATGTGCCATGCCAAACAGTTATGTGCTATTTTTCCCCCAAAATACAGCAGCATTATACATGTGGAGCCTGATCCTAGAAGGGGCACATCCGGGCCATCAGGATGGGCGCATTGGGACCCGATTCTGCACCGCGGGAACAAGATGCTTCTGCGGGTGCAGGATCAGGCCCTGGAAGATGGCCCAGCTGCCCCTGCATCGCTGCGGGGACTTCTTCCCCGCGGCTCAACCACCCTCTGGCTGCCGAAACCCCGATTTCCTGATGCCGGACCCCCAGCGGGGGCAGCCAGGGCCCTGAGCAGGCAGCGGGACCCACTTTGCATGCCTCCGTTATCTCAGGGGGTCTGGCCGGATGATCCAGGGGGCGGCCAGTGCTTACTTAATCTCTGAGGTGGAATACAATGGCCGTCCCCTCCCAGTGCTTTAGGACGTGCGCGGAATTGGCTCTGTACGTCTGGGTGCTGGTCCCGCCTATGCCCCTCCCACTCTCCACCCCTGTGTCGCCCCCATCCCCTGCAGCACACACAGCAGTTCTGTGTGTGCAGGGAGGCAGGAGGTAAATACGGCAGAGGCAGATAGTGGGGCTGCATTTCCCAGCGGAACGTGCAGCCCTGCTATCCGCCATAGTGGAATATTAATATTCTGGGGCACAAATCTTTATAAATTATATGTATAGGCAGTGATATTTGGCCCTTATACCTATAGCTTATATAGTTGGCTTAGACATGTCCATATGAGGTATAACTTGGGCTGTCTGAGCTAGATGCATAACTTTTTCTGTTTATAAGCCCCAATTATCCAGTGGTATGTATGTGTGAGAGACTGGAGTTCGATTCCGACTGGCACTCCTTGTGACCTTGGGCAAGTCACTTTACCCTCCATTGCCTCGGAAGAAAATGTCTGGCAATCTAGTTTCGGTCATACCTTGCCAAGAAAAACCAGGGGCTGCTGGGTTGCCAGGAGTCAGCATAGACCTGATGGCACTTAAAGCAAACAAATATATATATATATATATATATATATATATACACTTATTCATATAATTTATACTTGTATATTCAGAGAGCACTAGCTATATGTATAGTGCTGCTGAATGTAGGTATAATTTTAAATACTTAGATAAGCCATTTCAAATAATTTCCCAGATGTTTTATTGAATAATGACCTGAATCTGTTTTCTTGGTCTTTGTGGCCATGCATCATTCCATTTAGGGCTGTCTCTACTCATCAGAAAACTAGGTGGTTGTCTAGAGCGCCATCCTTTTTAGGGTGGCCCCTCTCTGAGCCCTGTGGTAGTAGCCATGCAGCACTTGCCCAAAGCCTCCAATGCTGCGTGCTGTTGGTGCTGTGCTTTGACCAGCCACTTCGATGCAGAAGCAGCTGGTCAAAGTGCATCAGCAGCATCAGAGGCTTTGGGTTAGCTCTGCATTGCTGTTCTAGGGGCCCTTTTACCAAACAGTGCTGTGGTGTTGCACCAAATGTGGCCATAATGCACGAATCTGTGGTGTATTAAAGCAATACCACAGTGTTAACTGCTGAGAACATGGAAAGCATGTTCCTGGCAGTTAGCGCAGTGTATTCGACCCTGCGACATCACTACAATAGCATGGGTGCACTCAACACCATGTATGGAGGTTGCGGTGAGTGCACCAGTGCTACTAGCCCACTATACAGGTAGCATGGGTACACTGCCTACACGGTGCTCGCCCACCCACTCTGCCACTAACCCCCCACTTGCAGCCCTAACATGCCATGGACAGTGCCAAAATTGGATGGTGCTAATTGTCATGGCTCTGCACAGCTTTAGTGCACACCAGACCCACACTGACAGCTAGCATCCTCTAGTAAAAGACCCCCTTAATGTCACTGTCACCACTGCTGCAAGTCCCAGAGGGCCGGTGGTAGGAATGACCATTTGCCTAAGATACCTCATATCCTTGCACTGGCCCTGATCCCATTGTCTAATCCCACAAAGCATATTGCACTTGTCCAGTGACTCTGTTAGGCTGGGGCTGCCATTGGCCTTTGGCGGTGATTTCTGATTCACTTTAAACATGAAGACTTTGGGCCTTATTCCATAAAGACACTTGTACTACATTCTAAAAGAAAGCAAGGCTTTTGAGATAAGAACATAAGAAATGTCACACTGGGTCAGACCAAGGTCCATCAAGCCCAGTATCCTGTTTCTAACAAGCCACAGGTACCTGGCAGGTTCCCAAAAAGGCACACAGGTTCCACATTGCTTGTCCCAGGGCAAGCAGTGGATTTCCCGGGTCCTCTTTGATAATGGTTTATGGACCTTCCTCCAGGAACTTGTCCAAACCTTTTTTTAAACCCAACTACACTAACAGCTTTTAGTACATTGTCCGGTAATCAATTCCAAAGTTTGATTATGTGTTGAGTGAAAAAATATTTTCTCTTATTAGTCTTAAATAGGTTACATTGTAGCTTCATTGCCTATCTCCTAGTCTTTCTACTTTTTGATGGTGTAAACAACCAAGTACGTTTACCCGTTCCACTCCACTCATTAATTTATAGACCTCTTATCATATCTCCCCTCAGCCGTCTCTTTTCCAAGTTGAAGAGCCCTAATCTTTTAAGCCTTTCCTTACAGGGGTATCCTTTCATCCCCTTTACCATTTTGGTGGCTCTTCTCTGTTAGGTGGGGGAAGAGGAACCAGGTGTTTTATTTATTTATTTATTTTTATCTATACATGTCTCCTTTAATCGTGTTTTCATTCATCACAGTATGGCAAAAAGTCCTTCATGAATTAGGTACAATATAGAAAATTCAGTCCAGCAAAACCCTGGCATAAGAGCAATTGCCCCTTCTTTCTCTTGCACGATAGAGAGAGACTAGATGATGATCTGGCGTTGACTGGAAAGGTGTTATTAATCAGAGGACTTAGATGATGCAATTAGCCTTGGGTTTAAAGCTTGAGCAGTTTCAATGTGCCGTTCTTGAGTGGAGGGAACAATACTGTCAGTATAGACTGACGTTTTCCCTTACTGCCTGCAGGATCATGTAATAGGGCTAAAAGAAAATTTAGAAGAGCTATACTTTTACAAAGATAGCTACAGACTTGGCTAACCGAGGTGGTCTATGATGCCGAAGTAGGGTAGGAAAGGCTGTCTGCCTTAGTAGTGAAAGAAAAGGATAATTGAAAAACTGTACCAAATCTGAAAAAGAGGGCGATTCTTCTTTTTTGTACTGTTGAAACAATAATGATTCTGACCGCACTGCTAAGCAAACACACTTCGGTACTATGTGAAGCCAAGATTTTTTGTGTTATTGCTCTTTGGGGAATTTTAACTTATTTTTTTCTGTTTCTCCGAGTGTGTTTTATCTAGTTTTGTAATGAGATTTTTAACGGGTTGATATACTGGTTAGCAGGGTGACTTCATTGTTCAGCATTAGCCTCCTAAAGTAAAAAGTTCTGGTATTGAGAAGGCTTATGTTGGACTTCATGGACAACTATCCACATGGTTGCCAACAGTCAACATCGACTCGATAGCACTTAACAACAGCATCATATTGCACTTCATGTGGGATATGCCAATTAATCAGAACAAGAGGTGTGATTGTTGCCTTATGTTCAGATAATGCTCTCCAACAGGTAAAAAAGATAAATGAAAACTTGCATGGATTAAAACAGACCTCTTGTATCGATACAGGAACTCAGTATATTCGATGCTAAGGGGCATGTTTCCTGAAGTGCGTTATGTGGGTAACGTGTGTTTCAGCGTGTATTAATTGCTTCTATTGCAGTACAGTAATGTGCAGGCGTTTCAGCACAGAATAAACTGTGCATCATGCAGTGGGTTGGGGCAGAGAGCTGATGTTGACTGCACATTATGGTCAGCATTGGGCATTAGCAGCATGTGCTAATCGCCAAGGTTGCAGTTAGCACGGGTGCACATAAAGCCAGCTCAAGAGCAGGGCCAGACCAACAACTAGGGAGTTGTCTAGGGCAGCAGTCTCTGGATAGTAGCAAAAGTAGTTCATTCAAAGCAAAATAGCTTTTGACAGACAGAGGGGCTGTAGAGATTTAGGTTCACCTAGGGCTCCAACACTTTGGACCAGCTCTAGGGCCGGCCCTGTTCAAGAGCTGGCATTAGGTGCACCTGGGGCCAGAACGCGCACTAAGGGGCTTACCTGTGCTGTAACTGTGGGGCACTTACTGGCTACGCCCCTTCCAGTTATCATGGTATGGTTGCTCTAACACGTAAACTTTGACCCAGACACAGGTTAGGGCAAAAAAATTACTGCCCTTTAGTAAACGTGCCCCTAAGTAATATACTTAACTCTTTACCTGCCTCCCTTCTAATAAAGTCAAACTTTGCCTTTTTCTCAGACACTGCAGTGCTTATTAGACCAATAATTTTTATAGTATGAAACTTCAAAAAAAAAATTGAACACTAAAAACCATTTTACAGGAATATCTTCTTAAATCACATTTCTAACATCTCTTTGTGAATCCACCTATCAAGCTCTCTTTTATGGATGTGCGTTGCAGCATTGCCCTTCAACAGGGAAACCTTTTTTCCATTTTGTGCCATAAAGAATATTATTTTTCTGCCAGCCAATTTTCTCTCTTAGTCACTAATTGGGCACATAAATCTCGGGTGTTGAGAATGAGGAATGTTTCAGTGTCATAGACTGTAATCTTCACCCTTATTTACCAATTCATTAAGATTCATTGATGCAGGATGGGTGAGAGGAAATGACAATATAAATCAGACCTCCAGCATAATGACCCTAATCAGTTGGGGATTGCTGGAAATGTCATGATGAACTATGTCCTTGTATTAGTGCCACTGTACATTGTCACTGTGCTGGTTTATGAGTGGGACGCATCCCCCTGACACTGACTGTATTTAACGAAAAAGAGTTGTTAAAAACCTGATTCCATTAAAGCAATGAGATCCATACAAGGTCCTGTAGTATTTAGCCTTGTGCCCTTTACCTTCAATGTAACTGCTTAATGGAGCTGCAGTTTAATGCACGTTTAGAGTACACCTGAGTTTCTTTAAAAAAAAAAAAAGAGGAACCTCGCTGGAAAAAGCAGCTTGATTTATAGCTTTTCTTGTCCTTGTTTAACCCAATAATTTCAATGTTAAGTGAAGAGACAACAGCACGTTGTCCATGTAAACTGTGAATCTCCTGCAGACCAGTGAAATATTTTTTAGGTTCCTGGTATTTTTATAGAAGCAGCATGTCTGCTATGAGCTTCTCCCTTCAGTCTGTTCAGCTGATGGGGAAAAATCAGATCTTGTTAATATTGTGAGGTGGGAATCTTTTAAATGACACATGCTTTCAAAAAAAAAAAAAGTATTTGTGTATTATAAACCATTCCTCAGCCCCCCCTCTCTCCTTCCCAAAAAATCCACCCCAGGAGAGTTGATAGTCTGCAGCATACCATCCTTGGTTTTAAATAGTTTATTAATTTGGCTTGTATTAACCAAATGCTCATTACAGACTGGTATTTCATCAGAGTGAGAAAAAGGTGAGTGCGTGTTTTTTTTTTTTTTTTTTTTTTTTAGCAGAATCGTCATACTTTAGCTTTGTTTGTAGTTTTTGATCAGACGACAACAAACACCTTGAGCCACAAAGCTAGAAATGTCTTCAGAGCTGGGTATACCTTTTTGGTTCTATTTTATTTTTTTCTTTTGCATGGAATGTGATGTTAACCATTTTGTTTTTATCTTAAAAAAAATCTTTAATCTATGGTACACGGCTCAGAAAGGCCTGTAACAGAACAAGACAAGTTTACTTAATCTTGACAGTGTTGGGTGTAATCTCACTCTGTTCACGGCAATTCGGACTTTAAGATTTATAGCTTCTTAATCAAACATCCAGAAGACGCAGAAATTGTTATCGGAGGACTTCTTTTCACATGACTTGTTGAGAACTCAATAAGCCCATTAGATAACTACCAGCACAAGCTGCGCCCCTATAATAATTTTGAATTAACCTCCAGTTTAAAGTAGTCGTGCTTTATCTGTGGGATCTTATAGTTCATACAGCTACCCACCACTTATGTGCAGAAGGGGAAAAGAAAAGTTCCATGCCTTTAGAACATTCATGCAAAGAAACGCAGAGGCCTAGCTGGAATAATGTTTCATAACTCTTGCGGAATTTGTACATCTGAAGTCAAAGTCAAAAGAATTGCAGCACTGGAATCTAGCTAGCCTGATGCATACTACATCGCTGGTTAGCTCGAGAGAAACAGATATGGGAGTAAAAAGATGTCCTTGAGCTTCTACAGTCTCGGATCCTAGGCAGACCCAGTCTCGGAAATATTAGTCTCCATCTCTAAAGGATATACAGTGATTCCTGCTCCGTGTAATACTACCCTACGGTTAGTTTACCAGATAAAGCCTTTGATCAGTCATCATCCATTATGAGGCAGCCACTTACCTGAACTAAAAGTTTGAACAATAATAACTGGAGAACAGAATGTATGAGATCAGGGGGGAGAAAAGAAAAAATAGGAACTAGAAACCATGGGTAGTAGGGTTATAACTGTTTCTGATACATTAAGGGGATAATTATTTTAATTTTTTCCCATTTATAAGTTCTGTTTTGCGTGCAGAAAATGGCTTCTTTTTTTTTTTTTTGCACAACTGTATACCTGTGATAAAAGTACATGCAGTGAAAGTGTGTGTCTACTTTCACATGGTCTGTGCGTAGGGGTTCCTGTGGGCACAGTTTGGGTGAAGCGAAGGCAGGGTTGTGATGTATGTGCGTGTTTTATAAAGTACATATGTAGAGTGCACACACACATTTACCACTTTGGAGCAGGTATAAATATGTGCATTGCTATTTGCGGGCTATCGAAGCTGGTTCTGGGTGTTTGTTTTATTAAAGGCATGAGCAGATAAGGCGTGTCATACTGGGTCTTACCAAGGGTCCATCAAGCCTAGTATCCAGTTTTCGGCAGTGGCCAATCCAGGTTAAAAGTATCTGGCCAGATTCCACTCCACTTGCCCTTGGCTTTCCCTAGGTCTTCCTTAATAAGTCTATTGACTTTTTCTACAGGAACTTGTCCAAACCTTTCTTAAACCCAGCTAGGCTAACTACTTTTACCATATCTTCCGGCAACAAGTTCCAAAGTTTAAGTATGCATTGAGTGAAATTTTTTCTTGTGTTCGAAATATATTACTTTGTAGCGTCATGACAGATCCCCTAGTCCTTGTAATTTTGAAAGCGTAAATGAGCTATTTGCATCTATTCATTCCACTCAGGATTTTAGAGGCCTGTATCATATCTCCCCCTCAGCCGTTGTCTTTAGGCTGAAGAGCCCTAACCTCTTTAGCCTTTCCTCATAGGGGAGTCAATCCATCCCCTTTATCATTTTGCTTGCCATTCTCTGTACTTTTTCTAATATCACTATATCTTTTTTGAGATGCAGAGACAAGAATTGCACACAATACTCAGTGTGGTCACGCTGTGAAACGTTAGAGGCAGCCTGATTAATTTTGTTTGTTTTTGTTCTACTACCTCGGTCCCTCTCTCTGGAATACCCTGCCCCCTGCCCTCCAACTCGAGCCATCCCTCTCAAGATTTAAATCACTCCTCAAAGCACTCTTTTTCCAGAAGGCAATTTGACCTTCCACCTCCCAACCCTTTCCCTTTCTGATTCTCTGCAACCCCTCTCCCCTCTCTATCCTACATTTTCCTATACTGTCAACCAATGGAGTCCATTTCCCTTTTCCTCTCTCTGTCTTTTTAGCATTTTTATTGTACACTTATTGTACACCGCTCTGATACTTCTGTTAAGGGCAGTTAATCAAATGCAAATAAACATAAACATTCTCCATTCCTTTTCTAATGATTCCTAATGTTTGTTTTGCTTTTGGGTCACTGCTGGTCTTCCTCTGAATCATTTCTACCCCTCTTCAATCTATTCAAAACTCAGCTGCCTGATTAATCTTCCGCTCATGTCGCTTTGCTCACGTCACATCTCAAGTCACTTCATTGGCTCCCTCTCTGTTTCCGCATCCCGTTAAAACTTCTATTATTGACCGACAAGTGCCTTCATTCAGCTGTTCATCACTGCCTTTCCTCTTATCTCTCCCTGCATTCCTCTGCTGAAACTCTGCTCTTTTGGCAGATCCCTTCTATCTGTGCCCTTCTTTTCCACTGCCAATTCCAGACTTAGATCTTTCCACCTTGCTGCTCCTTACGCCTGGAACAAACTACCCGAGTCGATAAATCAGGCTCCATCAGTGGCCCTGTTCAGATCCAGGTTAAAATCTCGCCTCTTGAGACTGCTTTTGGATCTTGACCCCCCTCAGCCTCCTGTTCACCTCCTATGTGTTTTCTTACCATTCCACTCCACATATCTTGATCTCCAGTTGTGTTGTCTGTCTTGACTAGAGCGTAAGCTCTGATGAGTAGGACAGCACAGTGCATGCCATGTAGTGCTAAGCACAGGATAAGAATATTGCATTTTAGCATATTGTTCATAGCGTTTTTTTTTTTTTTGTAAACTTTATTTAAGAATCACCAAACATAAACAGAAACCAAAAGGCAACACACCTCCAGAGGGGTGGGCTCTCATCCCCACCTGGAGTAACAGGAAGTAATGATGATTACAGGTTTTACAATCATTTCCCCTCTCCCCCCTCCCCTAGCCCTACCTCCCCCCTCCCCCCCTCCCCCTCTACCCGTGCCCTCTAGCATCCCTTACAATAGCCCAGAACCTACCCCATGATCGCCCCACTGCATCTCACCATTCACCCGCACTCACCTACCGACCTGGAGAATTTCATTACGACAGCGGGCCCCCAAGGTATCAATATAGGGGCCCCATACCAAGAGAAAGGATGTCCAGCTTTTGACACTGCCCCGCGCTCTCCACCGTTCTGTTAGCATAAACTGGTGGAAGCAATTGCGCCATTCCCCGAACGTAGGGGGAGTCTGCTCTCGCCACAGATGCAAAATTGGGCCCTTACCCACCAGACAGGCCTTACGCATGAGCAAACGTGTCCATTTCTGAGTAGGGCAGGGGGGCCCCAACCGGTCCAGGACCACAAATGCTCCCGTCCACCGCACCTGCTGTTGTACCAACCCACCAACAAAGGCACTTATCTTGCCCCAGTAAGGTTGGACATACGGGCAAGACCACCACATATGTAATAAGTGTGCAAGGGGCGTCCGGCAGCGTGGGCAGCTCCCGTCGTCAGTCAGATGGCTACGTAGTGCTCGCCGGGGCGAAAAGTGGGCTCTAGTTAAACAACGGAATTGTAGCTCCCGCCATTTCGCCCCTTCCGCTATGTCAACAATCCGCCTCAAAGCGGTACGAATGGTGTCAGGGGAGACGGCCCAACCTAACTCCGCTCCCCATGCCGCTTCCAACCCCCCATAGTCCGCACAAGGCCTTACACTGGCCAGCCTGCGCTTGTAATCCGCAATAGTCGGGGGAGAGGAGTCCTCCAATGCAAAAAATCCCACCAGCTGCAGCGATCGCTCGGACTTCACCGCCTCTCTGGGGAGGGAGGAGACGTAATGAGAAACCTGCAAAAATGCGAAGAGATGTCTAGAAGGCAGTTCATACTCACGGCTAAGCACGGCAAAGGATTTGCATCTCCCTACGGGGTCAACAAGATGGCCTGTATTCCGGATACCCCTCTTCCTCCAGTCTCGAAAGTCCCGGGAACAAGACCCCGGGGTAAAATGCACATTACCCTGCAGGGGGAGCCAGCTAGAGACAGTCCAGGGCGTCTTCCATAGGCCATTCAGGTACCGCCAGGTCCGCTGGGCCGAACGAAACAAGACACTACGCGCAAGACGTTGCGGTAGATCTTTGGACTCCAGATGTAGGGTCCCCAACAACGACAGAGGGGCAACATACTCCTCCTCCAGAAGCGTAGGGGTATATACCGCGATCCCTCCCAGCCAGTCCCCTAGGTGCCGGGCCTGGCATGCCAAAGCATAGGCGCCCACATCCGGTAGACCCATCCCCCCCTCCTTCCACTTCCCCATTAGGCGTATCAGGGGTATACGGGCTCGTGCCCCGCGCCACAGAAACGCCTTTAACAAATTCTCCAACCGGCGCAGATCGCGGCGTAGCAGCCACACTGGTAAAGTCTGCAGCCAATATAACAGACGGGGAAGAACCACCAGCTGAATTGCTGCTACCCGCCCCGCTAGGGAGAGCGGCAACGGTCCCCATGCCTGCAGTTGCGTACGTAGGCGGTCCAACATCCATTCTAAATTACATCTATAGAGGGTGCTGGGGTTGCAAGTCAGACGTATACCCAAATAGGTATCATAGCGTATTTTTATTATATTGTTCATGACGATGCCGAGATCATTTTCCTGGTGGTGATTCCTAATGTGGAACCTAGCATTATGTAGCTGTAATTGGGATCATTTTGCACTTGTCGACATTAAATTCCATCTGCTATTTGGATGCCCAGTCTTGAGTACTAGTGCCAGTACAGATCCCTGGGTTACTCACTATTCACCTTCCCCATTTGAGAAAATTGGCCATTTAATCCTAATCTCTATTTCTTATTTTTAACCATTTCCCAATCCACGGTAGGACTTTAAAATGCCATAGGATAGGAAGCAATTTCCTCAGGTGTCTGAGGTACTTTGTCAAAGGCTTTCTGAAAATCCAGATGCACTATTGTGAATCCATATGTTTATTCACACCTTCAGAGAAATGTAGCAGGTTGGTGAGGCAAGACTCTTCTTGGCCAAATTCATATTTTTGTCCTGTTAACCCATGTCTATGTGTTCGGTAAATTTGTTATTTATTTATTTATTTAACCAGTTTTGTATACCACCTTATCCTTCAATCAGAGTGGTTAGGGATATAACTAGGGGTCTACATTCAACATAGGTGACAAGACATACATATATTTCTGGGGTTGGGTCCCAGGTCTGAGATGTTGGCGTTTGGTGGCTTATATCAGCAAGGCTGCGTGGATTGGGAGTTAAGGTACTTGTTCATATGAGGCCATGAACAGGTGGGTTTTGAGGGATTTGCAGAAGTCCTTGAGGTCCTTTTGTGCTCTTAGTGCCTCAGGGAGCGAGTTCCATAGGTCCGGCACCGAGAGTGAGATGGCTCTTCTGGAGGTTGATTGCATCGTTTTGTGGTATCTGGCTGGGGTGAGGAGTCTGTTGCTGCTTTGGGTCTGCCTGCTTGTGTCTTTGGTTATTGTGGTCTGTAGAATTTCTGCTGAGCAATGGTGTATGATCTTGAAGATGTTTAGTGTTGCCTTGAATTTTGCCCGTGCCATTATGGGTAGCTAGTGCAGTTGTCAGAATACTGGTGTTGTGTTCGTAATAGTTTCTACCATTTTGCTTGGCACCAACATAAGGCTCACCAGTCCTATAGTTTTCCTGGATCACCTCTTGAGCCCTTTGCAAAAATTGGCTACCCTCCAGTCTTGAGATACCATAGTCAATTTGAATGATAGGTTACATATTATTATATCTGCAATTTAATTTTTCAGTTCTTTCAACACTCTGGGGTGTATACCATCTGGTCCTGGTGATTGCTACTCTTTAGTTTGTCAATTTAGTCATTTGAAGGGGGGTGTTACAGCAATAACGCACATTATTTATTTGCCCCTTAATGTACATTAAAGGGAAATAATGTGTGTTATATTACAGTAATGCACAGATTACTACCACAATGTGCATTGACTATTGATGCGATGCAAAGCATACAAAACACAGCCTGATGCTCCAGGAAGAAAAACATCAGCTATTTCTCCCTGAAAAACACAAACTGCATTATTTATTTGTGGAGTGAAGGAGTGGCCTAGTGGTTGGGGCAAGGTACTTCAGACCTTCCGGCCTGAAGTACCTTGCCCCAACCACTAGGCCACTCCTCCACTCCACAAATAAATAATGCAGTTTGTGTTTTTCAGGGAGAAATAGCTGATGTTTTTCTTCCTGGAGCATCAGGCTGCTAGCACGTAGCCCAATGCTCCAGGCCCAAATCCTGAGGCCACGTGTGGAAATTGTAGTTGATGGTGCAGGGATCTCCACCCTTCAGCACCACTAAAAGGGAAGGTGTCCCACCCCTCCCCTTCAGGATCCCCTTATCCCCACTCTCCTAAGGCCCCCTTGGTCCACCTCAATGCCATCCTGGTAATCTAATGGGGCCCGCCTCACTCCTGCCCATGCTGCAGCCGGGTTCAGAATGGCGCCCGTGATCCTCTAGTAGTACTCTTGTGGCTGTGTGAGCCTTGGTGTTTCTCCAGGAACAAGCAGGAAGTCAGTCCTTACATGTAGGTGACGTCGGCAGAGCATTTTCCCAGCTTTCAAAGAAAGCCTTTGGGAATGCGACCACGCATGTGTGGTCCTCTTCCTGCCCAAGGGTGCCATCTTGCTCAGTCTCCTTTTTTCTGCGGAACCCAACGGACATAGTTCTCTACTTTCACGGAAAAAGCGCCAAATTTCTCCCTTCCTCCGGTGATGTACCGGCCTCCTTTCTGTCTCGAGATGATGCCCTTGGCGCCGGTCTCGGATCTTACCCTTTTTTTGCCTCAAGGTTCTCCCTTGACCGGCCTTTGTGCTATTTTTCGTCCGGGGTCGACGACGATGACCAGGTGTTCTCCCACCATGACTCCCGGTGGGTTCAAGAAGTGCAATCACTACATTCAGACTATCTCAATCACTGACCGTCATGATTGCTGCATTCGTTGCCTGCGCCCAGACCACAACAGTGCCACCTGCGACCGGTGCCAGGCGATGACCCCCCAAAACAAATAAACGGCAGTTGGAGTTGCAAGGGAAGCCTTTTCTAAGATCTGACTCTCCCCAGCCACCCCATCACTGAGTCCCGAAGCCGGCCCTTTGCGAGAGGTCCGGGTGTCCGAGGAGTCCTAAGAACATATAAGAACATAAGATATGCCATACTGGGTCAGACCAAGGTCCATCAAGCCCAGTATCCTGTTTCCAACAGTGGCCAATCTAGGTCATACGTACCTAGCAGTTTCCCCAAAAGACACAGGTTCCGCAATGCTTGTACTGGGTCAAGCATTGATATCCTGGGTCCCTTCTTAATAATTTATTTATTTTATTTTATTTTATTTTTCTTATATACCGCGCTCTTTGATATCAGTGCGGTTTACATGAAACAAGGAGAGTTTACAGTGGGGTTACACCGTAATTACATAGAACAGGTATAATAACTTGGATAACAATGTTAACTATTTACATCTGAAAGGCTAACAGAAGGTATTTACATGTGTATATGATACATTGATGGTGGTTACATGTTTCCATGAGGGATTGTTGTGGGTGAGGGGGTTGTTTTGCCATAATGGTTTATGGAGCTTTTCTCCAGGAACTTGTCCAAACCGTTTTTAAACTCAGCTACACTAACAGCCTTTACTACATCCTTCGGTAACAAATTCCAGAGTTTGATTACACGTTGAGTGAAAAAATATTTTCTTTTATTAGTCTTAAATAGTTTACCCTGTAGCTTCATTGCATGTCCCCTAGTCTTTCTATATTCTGATAACATAAACAATCGATCTGCGTTTACCCGTGCAGAGTCCTGCAGCAGTGGCTCCTCCAGCGTGGCCCCAGACCCTCCCAATAATAAAAAAAAAAGAAAGTCCTGAAGGAGGTGCTTCCGATGAAGCCTGGTAAAGACCCACGCCCGGACTCTGGCAACTCTGAGCAGCACCTTCAGAAGGTCTCAAGACAAGAGTCCTTGGCTGGCAGAGACTACACCAGGACCCTTGAGCTATAGTCCTCGAGGACGCACTATCCAGAGTGCCGGCATCGAACCTGAGACCGTCGGTGTCCATGCCAGGAACTGCACAGCCATCAGGCCTCGAGTCCCGCATGGCGGCCATGGAGCATAGCCTCTCCTCCATCCTGACCTTGCAGCGGGTGTTGATGATTGGGTTCCTGGCATCATCGGCCCTGACACCGGGCTCCCCGACCTCAGGAGTCCCTGGGCAACACTGGCTCCTTTCAACCTCCCAGGTGAGGTCGAGGAGATCCTCCTGGCCTCCCAGAAGTCATCCACCAGAAATGCTTATGCATTTAAGTGGAGAAGATTCTCACTCTGGTGTGCAGAGAGGAACGAGAATCCATTCTCCTGTTGTCTACAGCTCATACTCCATTGCTTACTACATCTCGCACTCAGGGTTGAAATCTAATTTGGTGAGGGTGCATCTCAGCGCCATAGCTGCTAACCATCACCCTATAGAGGGAAAACCCCTCTCAAGCCAGCCCCTGGTCTCCAGGTTCCTTAGAGCCTTTCTGCTATCCAATCCCCCTCTCTGCCCCCCCTGCAGAGAAGTGGGATCTCAATGTGGTGCTCTCACAACTCACTAGGCCGCTGTTCGAGCCTTTGGTAACTTGCCACCTGCTATATCTATCCAGGAGCATGGCCTTCCTGGTGGCCTTGATGTCCGCTCTTAGATTAAGCGAGCTACAGGCCCTGGTGGCAGACCCGCCTTATACCAGGTTCTATTCAGAATTGTGCTTTGCACATATCCCAAATTCCCCCTGAAGGTGGTATCTGCTTTTCACCTCAATCAGGAGTTAGTTCTTCCAAACTTCTTCCCAAGGCCTCACGCCGGCAAGGAGGAGTTGGTCTTGCATACACTGGATTGTAAGAGGGCCCTGTCCTTTTATCTGTAGAGGACCAAGGCCCCCACCGCAAAGCTCCTCAGCTTTTTGTTTCTTATGATCCTAGCAAACTGGGGCTATCTGTGACCAAGCGAACCTTTTCCACTTGGGTGGTGGACTGCATTGCCCTCGCTTATGAGCGAGCTGGCCTTTCCCTGGAGCACCACATCACTGCTTATCGTGTGAGGGTTATGGCCACGTTGGTGGCCAACATACGCTCAGTGCCGATGACAGTAATCTGTAATGCTGCACGTGGTCTTCAGTTCATACGTTCCCAGCTCATTACTGCCTAGAGAGTGAGTCCTGCAGGGACAGTGCCTTTGGCCAGGCAGTAATCTGAAGCATTCTCTCTGTATAGGCAACTCCTGCCCTCCGACCCTTCTGTGTTCAGGCTACCAGATTTATGCTGATGCTGGACAATGGGGTCTGCAGAATCCCTTGGTAGGGACTCACCTTCTGCAACTCATGACCTCCCTTTTGGTCGCCATTGGTGCTGTCTTGGTTCGGTCCCTGGCAGCCTGGACCTAGAGAGTCCCATATGGGAGGACTGACTTCCTGCTTGTTCCTGGAGAAAGCGTAGTTACCTGTAACAGGTGTTCTCTAGGGACAGCAGGAATCAGTCCTCACAACTCTCCCTCCTCTCCTTGGAGTTGCCTCCTTTACCTTATTTTATCCTCTGCCTAAGCTGTCATTTCACTGAGCAAGATGGCACCCTTGGGTGGGAAGGGGACCACATATGCGCGGTAGCATTCCCAAAGGCTTTCTTTGAAAGCTAGGGAAATGCTACGCACAGGGCTCTGTCGGCAACGACGTCGCCCATATGTGAAGACTGATTCCTGCTGTCCCTGGAGAATACCTGTTACAGGTGAGTAACTATGCTTTCTTTATCATGGGGGTCATTAACCTGTGGTACTAAGTGCATTGCCATTATAAGGCAATTGGGTGCCCTAAGCGAACCTTCAGCCTTACACCCCCTGAGACCTTCACACCACCACCCCTCCTACCACAAGCCGTGAAATACATTATCACATCATATTTTTAATGATTGAACTTTTTGTTTTGTCTGTGTGTGTCCACTCTCCCTTCAGGTAAAAGAATGTGCTGATGGCTCCAAGTTTGTGGGACTGACAATCTATTTTTTTGCTTTGACTGCAGTTTTTTCTTCACTGCCTTTCAGAAGCTGTTGCCCTCCTCAACTGCCTAGTTTGATCTGGTCCTGACTAAGTGAATCCCATGGTAAACTAAGCTGCGGTAAAATCCTAGCCTTAACTGCAGCTTAGTAACTCCCTCCTATGTCTTCTGTGTTCATGGCTTCAGTACCTCGAAATCGTCACCAATAAATGCCATTTCAGGCATGGGTAGTTCTTACATCTTCCTTAGTAAAGACGGAAGCAAAGAATTAATTTAGTCTCTCTTATGGATTTGTCCTCCCTGAGTGCCTCTTTTATCCCACGGTCCAGTTAGTTCCTTCACAATCTTCTTCCTTCAAATGTACCTGAAAAAACTTCTATTATGAGTTTTTGCCTCTACCACGAGCTTCTTTTCAAATTCTCTTTTGCTTTCCTTACCAGTGCTTTGTATCTAACTTGCTACCGGTAGTTCCTGTTTCCTATTTTCTTTGTTCGAATCCTTTTTTCATTTTTTGGAAGATGTTCTTTTGGCTATGATAGCCTCTTTCACCTCGCCTTTTAACCATACTAGGGGTCTTTTTGGCCCCTTCCACCTTTTTATAATACATAGAATGCATCCGGTCTTGGCTTCCAAGATGGAATTTTTGAACAATGTTCATGCCCGATGTAAAGTCTTAACCTTTTGCAGCTGTTTCTTTTATTTATTTATTTATCTATTTATCATTGTCCTCATTTTATCATTGTCTCCCTTTTGAAAGCTACAGTAGGTTTCCTTGGTGTCCTCCTCCAGTTAAATAAAATTTGATCATGTTATGATCACTGTTGCCAATGACCCTTATGCCAAATTTTGCATTCTGCTAAGGACTGAGTCTGAAATAGCTCCCTCTTTTGTCAGTTCTTGAAACAGCTGCTCCATGAAACAGTCTATCATTTCATCTAGGAACGTTACTTTCCTAGCATGTCCTGATGTGCCTTTATCCAGTCGGCATTGGAATAATTGAAATTGCCCATTATTACCGTGTTGCCAATTTAGCTTTCCTAATTTCTGTTAGCATTTTATCAGCTGTATGTTAGTTCTGGCCAGGTGAATGGTAGTGTATCCCCAATACTATTGTCTTTCCCTTCACACATGGAATTTCTATCCATAAAGATTCCACAATGCAGTCTGTTTCCTGCAGACCTTTTATTTTGTTTGAGTCCATGCTCTCCTTAACATGTAACCCCACCCTCTTTGAGCTGGCTAATGCAGACTAATGCAGCTTGCACAATTCAGAGCAAACTGCATTATTCCTTTACCGTGTGTGTCACTAACCTGTGATACTGAGTTAGTGCAAGTTAGTGTTTCCCATCGTAAATTAAGCTGTGATAGTCTGAGAATTTGCCACAGCTTAATAACTAGCCCCCTAAATGCAAAAACATACATGCACAAATGATCTCTTACTTCATGCACCCTGCTTTCATTATCTCCATAATGTCAGTTAAACCCAGAATTTGTTGGTGGTTGGAGTTTAATTAGTAACCAGTGGACTGTTTATTCAGTTTCATGTTTTGTTATGTATTTAGTTATTTAAATGTGTTATGTTTTTGATTTTGTGGTTTGTTGACTACAGCAAGGCTTTAGACTGGGTAAACCATGAGAAACTCTGGGCCACATAAAGAAGCATGGGTATACCAGTACACCTGATCGTTCTCTTGCACAACCTTTACGTTGATCAAGAAGCAACAGTTCAAACGGAACAAGGAGAAACAGAATGATTTAAAATCAGCAAAGGTGTACAACAAGGCTGCATACTTTCCTCCTACCTGTTTAATTTATATGCAGAACAAATCATCAGAGAAGCAGGACTGTATGAAGACAACCGAGGTGTGAAGATTGGTGGAAGACTCATCAACAACCTTCGCTAAGCTGATAATACCACCTTACTGGCTGAAAGTGAAGACTATTTGAAACATTTGCTTCTCAAGATCAAGGAATATAGTCTTAAAATGGGTCTGCACCTTAATATTAAGAAGACAAAGATCCTGACAACTGGCAAAATCAATAAGTTCATCATTGATGGAGAAATTGAAATAGTTGCCAATTTTAACTTACTTGGATCAACAATCAATAAAGAAGCAACAAGCAGTCAAGAAATCTGATGCCGTATTGCTCTTGGTAGAATGGCTATGAAGGACCTAGTCAAGATTCTCAAGAGCAGAGATGTCTCTCACCATACAAAGATTTGACTTGCCCACGCTATGATATTTTCAGTAACGTCATATGGATGCGAAGGTTGGACAATGAAAAAGATAGACAGGAAGAAAATTGATGCCTTTGAATTATGGTGCTGACGATGAATACCTTGTATACTATGGACTGCCTGAAGTACAAACCAGTTAGTACTAGAGGAGATCAAACCTAAGCTTTCCTTAGAAGTTCAGATGACAAGACTTCGGCTTTCATACTTTGGACATATCATGCGAAGAGAGAGATCATTGGAGAAAGACATAATGCTTGGCAAGGTAGAAGGTCACCGTCAAAGAGGAAGGCTGGCAATGAGATGGTTCGATACCATAACAGCAGCTATGGATACCATTCTATCAACAATGAGCTGCTTGACTGAAAACCGAACAAAGTTTAGGTCAACTATCCAGAGGGTCGCCAGGAGTCGACACTGACTTGACAGCACTTAACAACAACAATTGTGACATGTCTTCTGTTCCTCTTATTTCATTTTCTGTACACCACTTTGAGTGGCCATAAAAATTGTTTAACATTTAGGAGGTCATTTTATACATTTTGTGTCATTTTTAGAAAGGACGTCTAGGTAAAATCTGGGATGTCCAGAGCAGAATGTCAAAAAACTGAGGGAGTGGCAGCCGTGCCTTCTGAAATTGCTGTGTATCCAACACAAAAAATGAATGCTCCAGTAACTGCTTCTAGAGACGAGCCCTGCACAGACAGCAAGGCCGGGTACATGCATGGGTGTGTAAACCATTTTACAAATCTGAAACGTCCCCGAAGTGCACGTCTGCAGATCTGGATACCAGGGTGCTCTGGCCTAGGTAGGTTGGGGGGGGGGGGGGGAGGTCTGTGTTATGAGACTTGCACGTTCTGCCCTACCATTTCACATACTCAGATGTGCAGTAGCGGGCCAGTAATATGTTTGGAGTATGTATTTACGGGTAGGTTTCTTTAGCCAGGAAATGTTAACCTTGCAATGTAAACGTATTTTGCTTTTCCCCCTGTAAGAGTTGCAGCCATGAAACAAGCACTCTTGTACCTTAGTCATGGTTAGGAGCAGGTTAGGTGTGGACGTGTCAAGAACCAGGGCCTGACGTGCTTGTGCAGTTCTGAAATCACAGAGTGGTGGATCTGTGGAATAGTCTCCCAGTGGAGGTGGTAGAGAAGAGGACAGTATCTGAATTCAAAAAAGCATGGGACAAACACAGAAGATCTCTAAAGGAAAAAAGGGGACTGTTGTGGTGATATGGAAGGACAGACTAGATAGGCCATGTGGTCTTTTTCTGTCGTCATGTTTCTGTTTCTGGGTTTCTGTGTTTGTGTTTCTATGCCTGCATGCTGTGGGGCAAAGGCGGAGTCACAGTTTATGCTTATACTTTACCTGCTTGCATTTATGCCTGTTCCCAAGCAGCACCAGTCTGCCCGCTGTTTCTACCCATTTAGCCGTGGTATTTTATAAAGACACATGGGCCTGTATGTACTTTTACGGAATAGGCTAGAAATAGGCGACCTGTTCTAAAATTACCCTCTTTAAGTTTAGGGGCTAGATTTATTGAAGTGCACTATTAATGCAACGGATGCCTCTTCAGTAATGTGCATTAAGATTATTAGCTTGTGCTAACGCTGTAACACGTTAGTAAATCTGTCCCTAAATATGTACCAGCAGATGTATGCAATATTTACGTACAGATCTGAAATACTATAATGCCTTATCTGTATTCCATTACGCTTCACGGTATCTTTTTAGAAGATTTTTTAGCTTGTGCACAGTAACGTGAGGCTCTATTTTGTTCTTATGGTCTTTTAACACAGTCAGACTTCCAAGTCATCAAAACAAATTTGCATGCAGTTCTGAAACTCTCAAACTATACAGACTTCACATGAGCACACTGTAGTTATTATGTCTGTCAGGTGCTTACAGATTTTACACAAGTAGTCAAGTTCTAATAAAAAGATATCATACTTAATAACTCAAATCTACGTACATTCATGTTTGCAATTATAGTACAAATAAAAACTCACACTGTAGTCTCTTCAGCAGGGTTTACAGTGCACGGATCTCTTTCTCCCTCTGATTGTTTTGTCTTTCTTCTGCTTATATGAATCAGAGTTGCCATTTTGTTTTCTGAAGGAGAATCAGTATAACCTTGTAATTTTTCAGGATCCTCAACTGTTTGTTTTTCTATTCACAGAGACTTTTGTCCTTGCTGGATAGAATGAGCGAGCTTTGCTTTTATATTTCTTAGTTTCTCTCCCATTGACGCGTTCTTCTTCCTTTGCTGTTCTGTGATTTTATTTAGATGTACAAGAATGAAAAATTGACTTTCTTCACAGAGTACAGATGCCTGTACGCTGATTTTCTTTTCAGGAATTCCAGCAGTTAGCAATATTTATGCAATCAAATATATGAATCGGCTGTTTTCCAAGGAGATTTAAGAGATGCATCTCAAAATATGGAATCACTGTTTATTTTGGGTATTAACTTGTAACTGATGACATTGGAAGGTGTGCTATGTACTCTTTCAGTCTCCAAGTCCGAACTTCTAGTAATTTTGGCAAAAATGTCTCCATAACCTAGTCACCTTTTGGAATCTCCCAGATTCTTTCTCTGATTCCTGTTACATCTTGAAAATCCCCTTTTTAAGTACAGGAACGATATTTACTTTGTCCCATAGCAGTGTCCATCCTTTTTTCCTGTTAATCTTTGCAGTTCTGAGAACAATGTTGAAAGGAATCTCTCTCCATTTTAATTTCTTTATTTGGAGCATGAGTTTTGGCATTAGTACAAAAATTGGGATGTCTCAGTGGTCATGATAAAGGAGGTTTCAGTTTCCTCGCCAGCAGCCATTTTCTGTGGAGATGAAGGGTCCTGTTGAGACTTGTCTGTGAAATCACAGATGCAACTTCTATTTTTGTCTGGCTTTCTCTTGGGATATTTATTTGGACTAGTCAGAAATTTTCCTTGCATGAATTACTGATTGTTTGACATGTGCATTTGAAAGCTGCTCTCTCGCATATATCTGGGGACAAGCCCTCTAGTTCCTTCTACCTCCCCTTAGCCTGGCCTTAATCGGACAAACTAGGCTCTTATTTGCCATTGTCCAATACTGTATCTCTCGTATGTGCATGAATATGGGTCCTGGATACCAGTGAATGCCCAACAAAACTATATTTGACCTGTTTTAGATATTAGTACATATTATGAGTAAGTGGTGGAGTAGCCTAGTGGTTAGAGCACTGGCTTGGTAACCAAGAGGCCAGGGTTCAATTCCCACTAGCGCTCCTTGTGGCTTTGGGCAAGTCACTTAACCCTCCATTGCCTCGGAAGAAAGGTGTGACAATCTACACTGCCAAGAAAACCCAGGAGCTGCTGGGTCACCAGGAGTCAGCACTGACTCAAAGGCGCACACACACACACACGTAAATTAAAGAATCTCAAACCCCTCTATCTTGGATATATTTCTTCTGTACTGCTATTGATATTTTTTTCAGGGTACAGGAGGCTGTTTAGTCTCCGTAACATATACTAGACTTTGGGATAGTGAATATCATATCGTCAGATTTAGGGGCATGTTTGCTAAGCCGCGGTAACTTAGTGCAGCACGAGCGCAAACTATCCAGCATGCGCCAACCTGTGCCTACAGCGTGCCCATTAAACAGACAGCACGGGGTTATTTCTGTGCTATCTGCTTAGCAGTCCATAGGGGTGGGATTGGGGCAGAGAATGTGTGTGGTGGCTGGTGACGGTTGACGTGGAGGACAGTGCCATGTACTAGCCGATAGCACGGCCGCATGTGATGTCACATTAAGTGTAACTGCACTACCAGTGCCATTCTGGTACACCACAGAAGACCCAAACCTCCCAATGAAAGACCCCCACCTGAGCAGTCCATCATGATCTCCCTCCCCAAGACACGCCCATCCTGATTGGGCTCCCCTCCCTGCTGTCTGGGTGGAGGGTAGTACTGAAGGAGAGTTAAATGGAGAGAGGGGACTGGATTGGCGGTTGGGGTGGGGGATATTGCAGCTGCTTGTCCCTGCCCTGTGATTTTACTCTGGGCTCGTTTTCCCTCCCTTGATAAAGAACATGGGCCCCTGCATTAAGCGACTGCCCTGTGCATTAAATGCAAGGTGGATTCTGGCCTTTCCCTGCATTTATGCGTTTACCGCATGGGCTCTGTACTTTTTTGTGTGGCATTTTTACACATGCTGCATGGTAGGTGCAAACACTTAGCTTAGTAAACGTGCCCCTTAGAGAAATATTCTTAAAGACTATGATATTTGAAAAGGTCTTCTGCTTTATTTATTTATTCAGCAGGTTTTATATACTGCTTTATCATTTCAATCAAAGCGGTTGACATTGTAACTTAAACTTGGTACTGTACATTAAACAGGGATATTGATAACTTGGATTTTTCTGAGGCAATAAAATGATATTAAATATGTATTTACCCCTTAATAATAGAGATGGATAAATTTGTCCATAATGGGTTCATCAAATCTGCAAAATGCTGACTCCTGATGACCCAGCAGCTCCTGGGTTTTCTTGGCAGTGTGACTGGAGGTAGATTGCCCCGGGGCTTTCTTCTAAGACAGTGGAGGATTAAGTGGCTTAGCCAAGGCCACAAGGAGCGCTAGTGGGAATTATACCCTGGTCTCTTGGTCACCAAGCCAGTGCTCTAACCACCAAGTGGCTACTCCCCTCTGCAAATCTCGTTGTTGGCAAAAGTTTCGGCATCCCTGATCAAACCATATATTTCAATGAAACCAGACACAGACAGAAGCTGACACAGCCTTTACATTGCACAAAATTAAACATGACATCTGTCTGCAGATTTTAATGCTTAATTATTATTTATTGATTTTAACAAATTGAAAATAATGAAGAGGCGAAAGTGGCAAGTGCAGAAGTTGATTCATTACTATTTTTAAAAAAGTTATGAAGACCCAAAAGGTTTAGTGACTCGCTGGGCCTTCAGTTGATCAGATGAAGACAAGTCCACTGTTGAACATATGCTCTCAGCCTTCTAAACGTTTGATGGTTCTGTCTACTTTCAACAACCGTGGGCTTCTTTAGGCACCTATCTGAGCATTTGAAAATAAAGAGAATTCACTTTTACAAAGCAGGGGAAGGCTTTAAAAAAATTCTGTAGATGCTTTTAGCTGGCAATTTCAACTGCCAAGAAAAATTAAGAAATAGATATTACATGAAACTGTTGATGTCAAGGCAGAATCTGGAAGATAAAGAAAAATCCCTCATAGGACTGGTCAGATCTCAAAAAAAAAAAAATCACTGCACATGACCTGCTGAGAAGTTTAGCTAACACTTGAGTAGTCCGCAGTACAGTGTTGCTTATACAGTGACCTGCCTGCGAAAGTTGTCAGAAGGAAAGCTTTTATAGGGCCTCATCACAAAAGTAATAGTCTGAGGTATTGCAAAATAACACCTTGAAAATGAAGTGCTTTGGACTGATGAAATTAAAAATAGAATCATTCAGCCACAACCACACAAGGTAACATTTGGAGAAAAGAGGGAGGAGTAGTTGACGAAAAGGATACCTTGCAAATCATTAAGGACTGGGGTGGATCTGTTATGTTTTAGGGCTGTGTGGCAGGCAGTAGCACAGGAAATATTGTGCAAGTGGAAGGAATAATAGATTCGACTAAATAGCAGCATATCCTAGAAGCCGATGTCCCACAGTTGGTGAAGACATCAAAGCTGTAAAGAAGTTAGCTATTTGAGTAAAACCATCCAAAACATACCTCAATATCAACCATGAAGTACTTAAAAAAAAGAAAGATGTAGATTTTGAAATGGCTTTCACGGTCCCAACACTTTATTATTGAAAAATCTGTGGAGATATTCTCAAAGATACAGTGCATAGAAGGAGACAAACATTTTCCAAAATCAAGACTAGAAAGAAATGTCTGGAAGCAGTTCTTTCTGCCAGTGTACTAAGTGAAAGGGCGTACCAACTCTTGCACCTTTCCTGTTCACTGTTTTCTTATTTTCTGCAAATAGTTATTGTGCAATAAAATGTGCAAAAAGATGTCTGTCTTATCTTTGTACCACGTAGAGGCTGTCAGATTCTGTTCACTGAGGGATTCACTGAAACATACAATGTGCGTAAGCTATACACAGCTGTAAGTCCATCAGTCCAGGAAATATGTTGAATCTGCTTTGAATTTATTTGTTGAATTTTTTTTTTAAGAAATCTCAACTGGATTTGAAGAAACATTTCTTCAGATTGTCGATACATTTAAAGTCGATTTTCTCAGACTGCAGATCTGCTTTGGAAGAAATAGTTTTGAAGATTTATTTTGAGTCCATTTTGCATTAAAAAAAATTCTCTTGAATTTTTCCCCCAAATCCCACTGGTGAAAGTTTGATATTTTTGGGAGGAAATCTACAAGTCTTGCAAACCATAATTGGGATGAAAACCACCTGTTAATTGTTCATATCTCTGTTGCCTAATCATCCTCCCACCCTCAGATGACATAACCAGACAGCACCCTGGAGCCTCAAGGACCGAAGAGATGTCTCTACAGATGATGTTGGCCTTCCCTGGCTCATGTGCACGCATCTCCAGGTTGCTCTGGTGGTCATTGACTTGCAAAACTGTGCAAGCAATACAACCTGAGCCCCAGGAGTCAAGTTCTTTAAAAATGCATTCTGCTAGAGCAGGCATGTGCAACAGGTAGATCGCGATCTACCCGTAGATCGCGGAGGGGTCAGAGGTAGATCGCCAGCCCCACATGGCTCCATCTCTCCAACAGCTCGCCCCATTGCTAGGAGAGAGCTCGTGCCAGCAGGTCGTCTGCCAAGGGCTTGCTGCCGCTGCTGATTCTTTGCCTGTCTTTTTTCCCTGCCTGCGGGAATATTGCCTGCTTGTTGTTTTCATGCCAGTAGTTTGTGGGTACCCCAGGGGGCTGCCGCCCGCGCCTGCACCCCGCAACAAGACACCACAGACCCGGCGTCATACCTGGTTTCCTGCCACTCAGAATCACTCATTCCTGCCCCCACCGCAACACGCCTTAGAAGTGTGTTATATACCGGGTGATATCCATTCACCCGGGCTTTACCTGAATACACTTACCGTATTAGTTGTGTCGTGTGCTGGTCATTGGTCGCTTTATATTAAAGTTCGTTTTCATTAAACGTTTTTGGTCAGACACAACAAAGTGTCAAGAATTTGGTGATTTTGGCGGCCTTTTCCAATTTTGTTCTAACTTGTCTATGCCTTGCCATTGAATTGGTTCAAACCACTGTGACTTTTGCTTGCCTCTGCAATTTTATTTTGCCTAGCCTTTGCGTTGATTCTACACTGCAATTTTATTTTACATAGAAACATGATGACAGAAAAAGACCACATGGCCTATCTAGTCTGTCCTTCCATATCAACAACTACAACAGTCCACTTTTTACCTCTGTGTTGGTCCCATGCTTTTTTGAATTCACTGTCCTCATCTCTACCACCTCCACTGGGAGACTATTCCACGGATCCACTACTCTTTCCGTAAAGAAATATTTCCACATATCACTCCTGAATCTATCTCCCTTCACCCTCATCCCATGTCCCCTTGTAGCAGAACTTGCTTTCGATTGAAAGGGGCTCTCTCCCTGAACATTTATGCCACGGAGGTATTTAAACATTTTGCCTTGCCTTTGCGTTAATTCTACACTGTGTGCAGAATTTATTAAATTGCTTCTGGTAGTATTTGAACTTGTTTGGCGGTATTTGATTTTATCTGGTTTGCTGGACAGGTGTTTGAGTTTTTTTGATGATTGTTTGGTGGTATTTGATTATTGGTGCCAGTATGAATGAATTCTTATTTTTACTTTTAGTGGTTTTGGCATCTCCAGTCCTTGTATTGCACACCATCCAGAGGTCTTCAGTTCCTGTTGATCTTTAATACTTTAGGACAGTGACAGTTTTGGACCAGATTCAGCCAGTGTTTATACTAACTTAGCAGATTTGGCCTTCTTACATCCAGCCACCCCATTATAACGAAGATGATTGTTCCAAAGAAGATCAAAACCTACCACTTTCATGATGAATGGAAAATGGACTACTACTTCATCATGGTGAAAGACAAGTGTTGTCTAATTTGTAACGCCCCAGTATCCTTGCCCAAAAAGGGTAATCTGGAACGTCATTATAAGGTTCTGCATAGCAACAAGTTTGATGCTGATTTTCCACCCAAAAGTGAAATTCGTAAACTGAAGCTCAAACAACTTAAATCGAAATTGGCTACTCAGCAACAGTTGATGGCAAAGCCAAGGTCACATTCGGTCAATGCAACCATAGCATCCTTCAAGGTCAGCAACCTGATCGCAAAGAAATGCAAACCTTTCACTGAAGGGGAATTTGTAAAAGATTGTTTTCTTGAAGCAGCTGACAATCTTTTTGAAGGATTTAAGAATAAGAAAGAGATCATAGCTGCTATTCAAGATGTACAATTGTCAAGAAACACCGTCGTGCGGCGAATAGAAAAGATGTGTGGAGACACAACTGAACAATTGTTGGAGGATGTTTCAAATTGTGTTGCTTTCTCACTCCAACTGGATGAATCTACAGACATAAGAGACATAGCCCAGTTACTAGTGTTTATTCGGATGGTTTTTGAAGATGTCAGTGTTAAAGAAGAACTACTTGGAATGATTTCTTTAAAAGGGAGAGCTACCGGTCAGGAAATATTCAGTTCTTTCCGTTCTTTTGTGACAAAGTGTAATCTTCCATTACATAGACTTGTTTCCATCACTACTGTTTCCATCTTCTCCTTTTCTTGCTTTGTCTTTTTTAGATTGTAAGCTCTTTTGAGCAGGGACTGTCTCTTGTATGTTTTCATTGTACAGCGCTGCGTGTGCCTGGTAGTGCTTTATAAATGCTTAGTAGTAGTAGTAGTAGGTTAACGGTTTCATAGCCCTCTGTAGACAGCATGATGACTTCCCAGATTTCCTTTCTTACCACTGCATCATTCATCAGCAAGTTTTGGCAAGCAAGAGACTCAATACAAAGACTGTCATGGACATCACTTTCAAAATTGTAAGTTCAGTTCGTGGAAGATCACTTCAAAGACGGCTTTTCAATCTTACTCTTGATGAAGGGGCAGCGGAAATCATTTTGCACACAGATGTAAGGTAGCTAAGTAGTCACAAATTTCTGCAAAGATTTCGTGATTTGCTGAATGAAATGTTTTTTGAAGGAGAGGGGAGATGACCAAGCAGTTGGAAGATGAGGAGTGGTTATGTGATCTGGCATTTCTCGCTGACTTTACAGGCGAACTAAGTGATATGAACCTTGAACTACAAGGTAAAAACAAATGCATTGGCGAGATAACAGTTTCATCCTACAAGAGCAAATTTGAGCTAATGATGACTGACCTTGCAAACAACACTTTTGATCATTTTCCTAATACGCAGGACCATCTAAGACAATATCCAAATTTTGTTTTTCGGAATGAAAAGTATGTGACAGAAATCTGTTCTGTTATCCAGGAATTAGAGAATAGATTCTGTGATTTCCAAAAAATTTGAACAGTTGTGGAGTACTTGTCATACTCATTCAAAGTAGATGTGAACATTAAAGAAACTGCAGCTGCTATCAGTAAAAATTACTCATTGAACAAGCCATCTCTTGAAAACAAAATATTAACCCTTAAAATGACATTTTTCTCAAGACCCGTGCTGAGCAAGAATCGTTTTGGAAGCTAGTGCCTAGAGACAAATTTCCCAACTTGAGAAGATGCAGTGAAGCTGTACACTCCTGTTTCGGTTCAACTTATTTGTGTGAATCTGCGTTTTCCCATCTGAAAATAACAGAGTACACAACGTTCCAACATGAAAGATGAACATCTCCAGGATTCCCTGAGACTGGCCCTCATACAATATTCACCCAACCTCAAAAAGCTGGTGGATGAAATGCAGGCTCAGACATCTCACTAATGAGCAAGAGTGAAATATTAAAGATTGTGCAAGATCAGCCTGGATCAATACTCAACCTAAATTTAACACAAATTACTCAATAAAAGTTAAAGAAAGTTATTACTCAATAAAACTATAAGAAAAAATGTACTTTCCACTTCCCCTCGCAGTTCTTACTGGATCTTCGTCTCTCTGTTTTGTTTTTGCTTAATTTGCTTAACAGCTGATCACATCCAAGTAAATGACAGAAGGTTCATTAAAAATGGGGAGGGGGGAATCCTACAACTTTATTGGGTTAAAATTTAATTTGAAACTAATTTGAAACTTAATTTTCATGGTGGTAGATCACCAGCACTTTTGGCCGGAAAAAGTAGATCACGACCTGTTCAAAGTTGGACATACCTGTGCTAGAGGAGTGAAAAATAGGATCTTGCTTGCATTAGGTTTCAAGAGTCCTTAAAAATGGGTGTGGCAGTTTTCAAAAGCTGTAGGAGCCATTTAAAATTTAACTAAGGTTGGACATCTAAATTTAGGAGCATAGTAGAACTAGATCCCTAAAATGTGAATGGCAGTGGAGGTAGGTTAAGAACCAGGAGTAAAGGTAGGAATTTATCGCTGATCTTCAGCAGTAAGCATCTAATTTAGGCTTCCAAACAAGGCTCCTAAATTTAGAAGACTTTTCAGCTGGAAACGTATGGCCTTAAGTTCAAATGAAAATGCACCTAAATTTAAGTACAGAGCTTTGTTTGAAAACTGAGCCCTGAGTTGTCTAAGCAAAGTCAAAATATTTTAATTGGTGCTTAATGCAAAGATATAAGAATAAAAATGTTCATAGAGGACACTGCTACTTTCATTTCCATGTACAAGGAAGTCTTAAGAAGTTGGGTGTTGTGGGATTTTATCACGTCTTCACTGCATTATGAAACTCAAAGCTAAGGTGTGCCGAAAACAAACACTGCAGAGTTCTTTGTTGTGCCTGGGAGGGCTGAGGACAGGTAGGATTAGATTTCTGCCTCTGTCCTGTATGTACTATATATGGGACAAAGTTAGGATGTGAGCTACTGTCAATTGCTACCCAAGACAGACCCAAGAAGTTCCAGAGACAAGAAGTGTTAGAGTAAACACGGATTGTCAATGCTGAAACAGTCATGACCCTCAAGAGTTGCGGACAGGTCTGGTTTTTAGTTTAACCTATCTATGCGAATTGGCCTTGTTCAGAGACCAAATATATGCAGATACATAGGATGAATATTCATCGTGGGTGTCCTTGAAAACAGACCCGTTTATGGTCCTGGAAGACACTGGAACCGAGTTTTCTTTAAAGTATTCCCTGCAAATACAAAATTAACTTTATGGATGTTATTGATGAAATATTGCTGAATATTTATCATTTTCATAGATGTTGAAACTGTTGGAGCTAGAGTACTTTTACCTTACTTGGGAACCTGATGGAAATGAAATGTAAGTAATCCCAGCCATAATTTTGTTTTGATTTGTGAGAATAGGGTGCTGTTTAGCTGGCAAACTCATGCTTTATTCTTCATTTACATTAAAGGATAGAGTTATCAAGCTATGGACCTTTAAAGGGTAAGGGAATTGAATTAGCTAACTCCATTCTCTGAAGTTCTAAGCATGTTAACATTCAGACACATTTGGTTATTCTCCTTTCCCAAAGAGTTTACAATCTAAGTTTATACCTGAGGCTGTGGAGGGCTAGGTGATTTGCCCTAGATGTCAAGGAGCAGTAGTGGGATGTGAACCCTGATTTGCTTGGTTCTCATACTGTTGCTGTTACTACTAAGCTACTTCTCCACTCCTCTGGATAATTTTATAACAGGGTGCCTAGGTGAAAGCAGCCAGAACACATCTAATTAAAGCTTGTTCGATAAACACAAGTAGAGGCCTACCTGTCGATACAATACTAGCATAAGTGGTAGAGGTCAGTTGGGAAAACGATTGTGATGTTTTTACTTACTCAGCTTGACATGAACTCAGCCTTTGACTTAATCGATCATAACCTCTTATTCCATATCATCCTGCTAGACCTGTCCAGACAAGTGGGTTGTGTTCCCCTACCAGCAGATTGGTGGAGACAAAGAACCAATGAAAAGCCCAGGTTTCAATGACATCACTCCCATGACCCTATTCGCCTCAGTTACCAGAGGTCCCTTCAGTATTTCTGTCTCCAGCAGATGGTGGATGGATTTTCTCCTCTCTGAAGACAATTCTGACTATTTGAGAGGAAAAGATTGATTTAAAACGCTCATGAACGACAGTCTACGGGTTGATCTCTCACTAGAGTGTGACAAGGGATGCTCCACTAGACTACGGTCTTTTCGGTAGCCATAGAAGAAGGGAAAATTGGTTCAGCTCCATGCTGTTACCCTGGATAAGGGCCTGTTGAGCAGCCATAAATTGGAAGGATCTAGAAGAGTATGACTGCCTCACACAACCTCAATGCCTCATCCTCTGTCCCCCCTGCTCTCTCGCAAAGATTGCGGAAGGCTCAGGGAGATATCTGCCTGCCAGTCACCTTACACACAGTGCTGCAAAACCAGCCAAACAGCTCCAGGGGAGTAGAGCTGAGCCCGGCCTGGATTCTCTCCCTGGAGCTCTCAGGATGTGAGTACCAAGGCTTGACCTCATTTGTCCTTGTTGAGGGCTCCCGATTCCGTCTGTTGGGGGCGCAATTTGGGATAGACCGCTGGTGACTGTTGGTGCTGGGTGGGTGTTTATCCTGCCATTTTCTGCAAGCATTAATAGCGGTTTCTCTATTGTGCGACTGGCGGACAAGTGATCATTGCACACGTTCCACCAAAGCAGCTCCAATGTGTGCTCTTACCCTAGCGTCTGTAATGCGTGCTATTGTAAAAGTGCAGTTAACGCATGCCCTTAGGGCATGCTATTGTTTCACTTGCCTTAACTCTTATGTCGTCTTCCAGGTGACATTGTTTGGTCTGTGGTGAGCATGGTGCCTCATCTCCAGCTTCTGGATTCTGCTTCTGGGTAGCCCCTGGAGGACCTACTCCTTCTTTCTCAGCCAGAGGAATCTGTTAGCCCAACCTTGCCCGACTCGGGGCAGGAAGTGGTGGACTGAGCTATGGGTAAGTATATTCACCTGGCTGAAGGATCAGGCATCTGTGCTGTGGTCCTCCCCCCATCCTCCAGGGGATTGACTGCAACTATTTCCCTGAGTGTAGGGAGGTCATTTCCGTGAGGAGAGCTTCCGGAGTCTGAATTGTTCTCCCTAGAATTCTTTCCCTTTGCAGCAGACCTGGTCATTCCATCGTGGAAATACAGACCCTGTGGCCTTTTGTTTCACGCACATGCAGTCTCTTGGCAGCAGGCTGAAAGTGGAAGCTGCCTTCAGTTGATGAGAAAGCGTCCCGGGCAGAGATTCTCCCTCCTCCCCAGGATGTCTGATGTGGATGAAGAAGTACCCTCACCTTAGAGGATTGTGAGGAGGCTGAAGTTATTTGTTTGTTCCAGGAGTAGGAACTGGAGGTGTTGATCCCAGAGTCTTATCAACTTCGTGCTTGGTGGAGGCTCTGGTCACAAAGCAGGAACCAAAGAGGCATCTGCTCCTGCAAGACTTTTGGTAATCCACTACTGTCTTCCTGGTGGTGCTCAAGGGCCTGTTCCGGCCAGAGTAGGATTACCCCAACTCTCCGCCTAAAGGGCTAAGGGTGTATAAAAAGATGCATGCTCTCTTGGAGAGGAAGTGCATTGTGAGGTTATTTCCAAGGTGGATACGCAAGTCATGGTGGTTACCAGATGGACCACCATGCCTGTGTAAGGCGGATTGGCCTTAAAAGATACTCTGGATCTAAATGCTGATTAGAGTTGAAGAAACAGTTTGTTACAGCGGCTGTTCTTCATTTGTGGTACGTGCAGGCCTGATGTCTTAAACCCTGCTCCAGTGGATTCAGTCTCTTCCACCCCTCCTTTGGAGCCTGCTGTGCCTTCCTTTCTGATGTTATATATGATCTGGTACTTCTAGTGGCCAGGGTTGGTGCTCTGACAACTGTCATGGCGTTGAATTTGGCCCTGGTACTGGGCAGCGGATACTACTTCCAAAGTCCGGTTGGCCCACCTGGCTTTTAAGGGGAAGCTTCTTTTGGAGCCTATTTGGAGAAGCTGGTGAAGGTCCTGGATGAGGCAAAATCTTACCACCTTGTGGAAGACAGGTCCAAGGGGTCTGTGAAGTGGGCTGGTGCCCCTCTCATCAGCCTCCACCTGTCAAAAGAGAGGGCACACTGGCTGGAACCCTGAAGGTCTCAGGGCTCTCATTGTTACTGACCTGGAAAAAAACCCTTCCTTCTCCTCTTCTGTTCTTTGCTTTGGTTTTTACTGAAGATGATGTAGGGAAGTTACCCATGCCTGAAATGGTATTTAAAGGTGATGTATCAGAATTGAAAGAAATAGCAATAAACCAGGAAGATGTATTACAAGTATTTGATAAACTGAAGATTAGTAAATCACCTGGACTGGATGGTATACATCCAAGGGTGTTGAAAGAACTGAAAGATGAAACTGCAGGCCTAGTATTAGTAATCTACAAGCTATCATTAAAGTCATCTGTAGTGCCTGAAGATTGAAGAATAGCCAATGTAACCCCAATTTTTAAAAAGGGTTCAAGGATCTGGAAAACTACAGACCAGTGAGCTTGATATCAGTACTGGGCTAAATGGTAGAAACCATTATAAAGAATAAAATTAGTGAACATGTAGATAGTCATAGTTTAATGGGAGAAAGCCAACATGGATTTAGCCAAGGAAAGTCTTGTCTTACGTGACACAGCCCCATGAACACAATGATCCCAACACCACAGTCTTTTCCTTTACAATGAATAGTGTTGCTCAGCTACCTTTCCCATCCCCCCTTCAAGTTCTGTATCAGCTTGTTGAACCTGCCCCAGGGCTAAAGCATTCACTGTTTCAGAAAAAGTACCTCCATGGGATCAAGGGAAGAGTCCTCTTCATATTCCTGTGCTTCCATACACTAAACATTATAGAGCAGGCTTATATTGGCTCTGCCCCTGCCACCAAGGATGAGAGACACACCCTCCCTTTGGGCCCCCTGCCTAGAAGTTTCTCTCCTGCTCACCTTGTGGCTTTGCCTGTTCCAAACCTGACAAGACTTCCCAGCTGCTTTCTCTTCCAGAGATTGTCAGCCCTCCCCCTCTTTCCTGAGGGTCCTGCCCAGATCTCCAGCCTTGGACTCCCTGCTGCCCACGCAAGCAGATTCCTCTTTCTCCTATTAAGGTGGCCTTTGCTTAACGGGGTTTTCTCCCCACACCTGGCTTCCCTTGGAACAGAATTGGACTTAAGTCCCTGATTGGACAAGTGCAGTAAGTACTGAAGCACCACAGGTACAGTACAGGAGAAAGGATCCTCTGTACGTAGCTGACACCACACAGAAAACCTTTTCCACTTGAGAGCATAGGTTTTTCTAGTGGACTGTTTCCTAGAGGCTAGGACAACCTCCTCAACTTCCTGAGGTAGGCCCCAGGGAGCCTAAACTACCCTTGCAGCCTCCAGGCCATCAAATTGAGAGCTTTAAGATTGGGGTGCAGAAGGGAACCCTGGAAAACCTGGAAAAGAGACGGCTGAGGGGAGATATGATAGAAGTCTATAAATTAATGAACGGAGTGGAATGGGTAAACGTAGATCGATTGTTTACCTTATCAGAATATAGAAAGACTAGGGAACATGCAATGAAGCTACAGGGTAAACTATTTAAGACTAATAAAAGAAAATATTTTTTCACTCAACGTGTAATCAAACTCTGGAATTTGTTACCGGAGGATGTAGTAAAGGCTGTTAGTGTAGCTGGGTTTAAAAAAGGTTTGGACAAGTTCCTGGAGGAAAGGTCCATAAACCATTATTAAGAAGGGACCCAGGATATCAATGCTTGAACCAATACAAGCATTGTGAAACCTGTGTCCCTTGGGGAAACTGCTAGGTACATATGACCTAGATTGGCCACTGTTGGAAACAGAATACTGGGCTTAATGGACATTGGTCTGACCCAGTATGGCATATCTTATGTTCTTCTCTGTTTGCTTATTGCTGGAGCTCTCCGCCACCTATGTGTTCTCTTAATTAGATCACCTGATCTTTTATGTGGTGGGCCACCTTATCCTAAAGGATTCTGGGGCTTGTAGCGTGACTAACCCTGACACATGCCCTAAGGGATTATTAGTATGACTTACCCTGTCACACTTGCTAATCTATTATATTATTTTGAAGGTGTGAATAAACAGGTAGACCATGGTGAGCCGGTTGATATAGTGTTCTTGGATTTTTGGAAAGCCTTTGACAAGGTCTCTCATGAGACTCTTGGCCAAAATAAAAAGTTATGGGATTGGATGCAGATGTGTAGTATTGTGGATCAGGAACTGGTTAAAAGACAAAGCAGAAAGTAAGGCTAAATGGCCAATTTTCTCAAAGGAGAAAGGTGAATAGTGGAGTACCCCAGGGATCTGTGCTGGGTCCACTGCTTTCTAACATCTTCTGAATGACCTGGAAATGGGAATAACCAGTAAGGGGATCAAATTTTCAGATGACTCAAAATTATTCAAAATTGTTAAAACACAAGAGGATTGTGAAAAATTGCAAGAGGACCTTGATAAATTGGAAGACTGGATGTTCAAATGGCAGATGAAATTTAATGCGGACAAGTGCAGAGTTATGCATCTAGGAAAGAACAACCCAAACTATGGTTACATGATGCAAGGTTCCACATTAGGAACCACCACCCAGGAAAAAGATTTAGTTGTCAACATGGATAATATGTTGAAACGCTTGGCCCAGTGTGCAGCAGCGGCCAAGAGAGCAAATAGAATGTTAGAAATTATAAGGAAAGGAATGAAGAATAAAACAAAGGATATTATAATGCCTTTGTATCGGTCCATGGTGTGACCACACCTTAAATATTGTGTGAAGTTCTGGTTGCCATATCTTAAAAAGGATATAGCAGAATTAGAAAAGGTACAGAAAAGAGCCACCGATGGTAAAGGGGATGGAAGGATACCCCATGAGGAAAGGCTTGAAAGGTTAGGGCTTTTCAACTTGGAAAAGAGATGGCTGAGGGGAGATATGATAGAGATCTATAAATTAATGAATGGAATGGAACAGATAAATGTAGATCGGTTGTTTATGCCATCAAAAACTAGAAAGACTAGGTGACACGCAATGAAGCTACATTGCAACCCATTTAAGATTAATTAGAGAAAATATTTTTTAAGTCAACACGTAATCAAACTCTGGACTTTTGTTATTGGAGAATGAAGTTTAAAAGCTGTTAGTGTAGCTGGCTTTTAAAAAAGGTTTGGACAAGCTCCTGGTCCATAAACCATTATCAAAGGGGACCCGGGAAATCCACTGCTTACCCTGGGACAAGCATTATGGAACCTGTGTGCCTTTTGGGAACCTGACAGGTACTTGTGACCTGGATTGGCGACCGCTGGAAACACGATACTGGGCTTGATGGACCTTGGTCTGACCTAATATGTCATTTCTTATATTCTTATATTCTCAGTTCTTTTGTGGAGCGCGTGGGCCCAGAGTCTCTATCCCATTCAGAGGAGGACCCTCCCAGACTACGCAGTGAAGAGTTGGGGGCACTTTCCCCAGTTCCTCCAGTTGTAGGGAGGCTTCGCCTTTTCTTTCAGGAATGGGCCCAGGTTTACAAGGATTGCTGGGTGTTATTTATTTATTTATTTACATTTTCTTATATACCGCGCTATTCTGCATCAGTGCGGTTTACATTGAACAAACTGAAATTACATCGAACAGGGCATTATAACCTGGAGATAACTATTTTACAGGGAACATGGGCTATGGAGGGTTAAGTGGCTTGCCTAAGACCACAAGGAGCACCTGTGGGACTAGAAACCCCAGTCCTTCAGGCCCAAGGTTGCTGTCCTCTAGTGGGATTTGAACCCCTGACCTTCCGGCCTGAAGTACCTTGCCCCAACCACTAGGCCACTCCTCCACTCCAAGACTCCGTTCAGTTCAACTATGTCCTGGTATGCAAGGAGCCAATTCCAGATGCCTTCATCATCGTCCCTTGTGGGTCTGGAATCGAGAATGCCACTGTGCAGACCACCTTGGACAAATTGCTGTGCCTAAAGGTGGTGGTGATCATCTCACCAGGCAAGTGGAGAAAAGGTAGATACTCCATCTGTTTTGTGACGCCCCAAAATAAAAAAAAGACTGTTCCTTCTGGCCCAATATGGACTTCAAAGGGGTCAACGAGCACTTGCACATCCTGCACTTTTGGATAGAAACCTTGCGCTCCATGATTCAAGCAGCGCGCAGAGGGGAGTTCTTGGCTTTTCTGGATCTGGCTGAGGCATGTTTTCATATCCCTCTCCAGGCGGATCAGCAAATTATCTGGGGTTTGCCGTGCTTGACTCTTACTATCAGTTCACCACCCTCTGTGTTGGTCTATCCACTGCCTTGTGGACGGTCTCCAAGATCATGTTGGTGGCAGCTGCGATGTCATGAAATCGGTGTCCTTCCCTATCTGGGCGACTGGCTCATCTGGACCCGTTCAGTTTTGGAGGCTCCTTGGGTGGCATCTTGAGTGGTGTCCTTGGTTCTTTGTCTCCACCAATCTGCTGGTAGGAGGACACAACCCACTTGTCTGAACTGGTCTAGCAGGGCTCAAGGAAAGGTAAGTAAAATGTCACCTTACATAGACCAAGAGAAGTTGGAGTTTAAAACATTGCTTTTAAATGGCTTTTATCTTATTTTAATTCCCACACCTTTAAAGTTACTGTTACAAGGTGTCCAAGAGTTATCCTGGTTATACTAGAGTCCCTTAGGGGTCAATATCGAATCTTACTTTTTAATATATTCTTAGCTCCATTGGCCACATTCATTCAAGAGCTTGGATAAGCCCATTCCTTTTGACAGATGTACACGTTTTGATTTCATACAACACGTGACACCACTTTTCATTTGGGATGTTTGAGTTCCTTGAGCTCCATTACTGGCTGGATTAATCAAACAGGTTTTTACTGAGCACCACAAAATCGGAGGCTATCTGGTTGAGAAGGAAAGTCTTCCATCCTTTTATCCTATCTTGCAGGAAGGCCTTTACCGCTTAAGGAGTGTGTTAGATCTGTGACTTTGCAGGTCCATATTTCAATGATTGTGAGAAACTGTTTTCTGGTTCTAAGGTTCATTAGATCTTTGTGATCCAGTCTAGATCAGAGAGCTATGACCACCTTCGTTTTTGTATTTATTTTCAGTAGAATTATTACAATTCTCTACTGACATTAAACGGTTATAACTTGTCCAAAATAACACATCTAGGCTTATGTAGAAAGCCAAACTGTTGGAGTACATCTCACTTTTCCTCAAAGAACTTTTCTGGTTGCCAGTTTCCTGAAGGCTCAAGTAGAAGATTCTGAATCTCACCTACAGAATCTACTTTAGTGGTATTCTGATTTACTTTTCCAAATTGATTATGCCATATTGCCCAAGCCCGACTTTAGGATCCTCTGCATCTAATTTTCTTTCTGTTCCCACTCCCTCGTAATTCAGACTCTAAACGACTTGCTCAGTGGCATTTAGCTTTCTGGCTCCTTTGTTATGGAATGCTCTCCCCCTCTATTTAAGGCTAGACAGTTCCGGAGAGAGATTTAAATTAGGATTCCGAAACTGGCTTCTATTTAAGGCCTTTGGTGATGATTAATCATTGTTTTTTTTAGGTAGTCGGTTGGCATCTGTGTTACTTCCCCGAGTTCCTGGTGTTTGCTATCGCTTCAGTGTATTTTGGATTGATTGTTCTACTCGTTCCCCTTCTCTTGTGTTCTGCCTGTCTACCTGTTTGATTCTTTGTTTCCGTTTTTTTAACTCTGATGTTTGTAAACCACTTTGATAACTGTTTCAGCCAGCAGGTGGTATATCAAATAATAATCAATAAATTCAGATGTGGACAATGGCATGTGCCTTACAGCAGATGCAAGTGAACGTAAGTGTATTTTATAATTGATGAACCCAGACTGCGCCCCTGATCACGTCTACCAACAGTATGCACATTCATGTCACTGCGCATGCTTCTATGCCGGTTGGTATTTTAGGAGGCCACTAACTTGCGTAAACTGTCATATGTGCATATTAATGACTGCATAAACATATCCCTGTATAAACAATGTAGTGCAGTGTTGTATTGCATCACTTACTGCTGCTGTTCAAGTGATGACCCGACTGCTTCCGCCTAACAGCTTTCCCTTGTTTAGTGGGATTTTTCTGAGAAAAATTAAGAATATTAATGTAACTGCAATATTTTGTCTATTAAGTGAGAGCGCTCTATAGATTCACGGTACTTACAGTTGCTTGATCTGCTGTGCTGAGAATTGCATCTTGATGAATAAATCAAAAAGAAAAGAGATAAAAAGCAAAGATTAGAAGATTGGATACAGAACCTTAGGAGATTGAATTTTTTGGCGCGTTTTATAATGGATCAAAGTGCCAATTGGTTTTGTTTGGTTTTCTGTTTGTGCCTATCCATAATCACCTTTCAGCCATGCCGTTCATCGCCCTTGTTTTCCTACACAACTTGCTGCTACTGGGTCAGCCCCCTGGAAAGCCAGTTTAAAGCAGTAGTGAATATTAGGAAACATAACATTTAAAGCGGCAGATTTTATTTTCTTTGCCACCCTCCTCTGAAATGCAAATAGTGGTATTTATTGCTTTCAGTTGTCTCTCCACAGTTTTGCAACCAAATAGAAAAATCATTTTGGATGGAAGCCCAGTGAGGTCCTTATTTAAAATTCTCTCCATTGTGTTGGAAACTTGTTTTCAGTGCATCTCGTCGTGATTAAAACTGTGCTGTAAATTGATTTTAAAGTGGTTGCAGACTGGGCTACATGCAGTGTCCCTGAAAGAAGCTGAAGGTGGACCGTTGTGTAGCTGTGGTGACCCCGGATGAACCTTTAGCCTTGTCTCCCTGGGCTATTGCTTTTCATCAGAATTCCTTTAGCTCCAGACAAGCTGTCTTGCCACTGCTTCCAAACAGGATGGTAGAAAATCTTTCTAAAACTAGATTCGAACACAGGTGCCGTTTTTAAAAATTCTACCCCAACTGATTTTGCAGCTCATCCGAGAGCTTCGTGTACCTTTTCAGCAAAACTTGCCCTGTCGATTGTATTTGTGACTTCTTCCTGACACCTGATAAGCATGTGCCTGGATTAGATGGGAAGTGCATTTGTTTGAAACGAAATAAGAAATGTCAACAATATTTCCCATTTTGCTTCATATTGTTTTTGAATGAAAACAATACAGGAGACACCAACATTTCTTCACTTCCCATCTTTCATTAATAGTGTGCGCTATTGCTCATTAGTGTGCACTATGGATAAATAGTCTGCTCTATTGAGCCATAGTGTGCCCTAGGCCTATTATTCAGTAGTGCACACTATGAAGTGATAGGTTGCACTATTAATGCAAGATAGATGTGACAAAAAACACAAAAAGATGAAAAAAATGAAAGTTTTTGCACACTTAAGTCGGAAAGCAAAAAAAAAGCAAAATATTTTTGATTGCATACCCTTAGGTAGTAGTAATTGTGTATTAGGGGTGTGCATTCCTTGGTGCATATTTGATTCACTAGTGTGTGCTAAATGTATTTAACATTCATGCATCAACTTAGCTTGCCTTATTTCGTTGGTCAGTCTGTGTTAAATCAATTTAGTAGGTGCTGAAAATTCCCTCTGAAAGCAAATGTCTGAAACTAACCAAAGAAACCCCTGTAAATCAGAAAATAATTGTGAAAAAAATCTAAAACTAACGACAGTTTTATTGCCTGTGCACATTCCCCCTGTGTGTGTCTGATGTGTCCTTTGGTTTGCTGAAAGGATGATTAGAGCAACTGACTTCCGAATATGTTGTGGATCACGCTTCCTGAAACTGTCGGCACAGGACATTTTCCTTTCACTGAGCGGGACTGGGTGCAGCAGATCATAACCTGCACCATGTGTTCTTGGAAGAATTCTGCTTTTATGCATGTTGCAAAAGGTTATTGTGATGCTAATCTGTCTAAGCCTTGCACTTTTGAGATTATAAAACTGCATCGGATATAGAGGATAGAGTTGTGGCAAACCACAAGAATTTAAAAAAAAAAAGTTTACATTTAGCTTTTCATCTTAAAAAGTGTCACATTCAGGTTTTGTAATAGCTTGGCGTCTTGGTCGGTGTTTCCCTGAAGACATGGACTGTATGAAGTTATCCAATATGTGTGAAGTGTTTCCCATTATCTGAGCCCCGTTATTGCAAGATTTTAAAGCAAAATAAGCCTTGAGACGTGTGATTAATTGGTAAGGAATGAGGCTAACAGTAGATCAGCTACTTTCAATTGCAAAAAAACAGTTTTGATTACTAAAAGCATCCGTTTGATTATTAAATGCATTTGAGAGTTATGTTATGGTTTTTATCATACAGTAGCTACTTTGTACCAGTTAAACACTGATTTCGAGTGTGGGCAGAGAGCCATGGACTAGAAATAAGTGATGAGGTAGATAGGCATCGGGCATGTATAAAAGTTATAGCTGCTTATCTCTAGGGCCATTTTGCAGTTCAATTGTGAGTTTTAAGCTGAGATATCAGCAGAGTATTCACGTGGCCCCTTGGACAAGGATTCTCAAAGCTATCCTGGTGATCCTACAACAGAAGCTTAACACAACAGAGGAAGGATATAATAAAGTACAGGACTCTCTTATAAAGCCAGGCTATGAGGTGATTTCATCACATAGGAGGATGTTTGGTAAGCCACGATAAGCAGTAAGCGCAGGTTGTAAGATATACTAATCTTTAACGCAGGCCTGCGCCAGTGGTTGCTAAGTGCTTAGCAGAGATGAGGTGGAACTGGGGGGCAGGGGGGAGTGTTTCTGGGCAGAGATCATCTGTGGCAGTACTTGACAGCTCTAGTGCATGGTATGTTACTGCACACTAGCTCTCTGGGCTATTGCTAGCAGGGCTGCACTTGATGCCACCTCAAAGAATTGCCTTTATATGGCAGGTTGATCCCTAGCGATAGTGCTGCAAGATTACCGCTAGGGATCATAGCCACCATTTTGAATCCCAGTCACCATAGGGTGGGAGCATAGGGGGACCATTCCAACTCCATTTACTAGATAACCGACCAGGTAAGTCCTGAGGGGGAGTTGAGGGATAGCGTAGGGTCAGGAATTACTGTTGGGAGGGGCCTTCTACTTAGGGGGTTACTTGTGATGAGGCTTGCTGAAGGACGTGTTTACGGGGGATTGCTTTGGGGGCGGGGTTGGACTGTGCCGGGCTTTTTGTTATTTGCACCGGGTACCATGTTATATGTGTCAGCAGATAATGTGAGCCTGTCCGATAAGTATTTGCCCCCTGCAGTAAATGCAGGTTGGATACTGGCCACACCCCCTGCAGTTACCTCAAGGCTTTGCATATACTGTACTTTAGTAAACATGTGATCGGCACTTTTTAAAAAATGGTTTATATTTGCTGAACGTGCACATTTAAATAGATGGAAAATATGACATTAAAATATACTTTCCAGAACAGAATTATGTGATAACATAGTTAATGATGGTAGCAAAAAGACCAAATTGACCAATCCAGTCGACATAGCTGAGATTGTTCACTTAGGGTAGATAAGCATACAGTTTCCACATGCAGCCCAAAACCAGTTCCCTCGCCCTCATGTCTTTTACTTGAACTTCTCACTATTTCCCGTTTTCTCACCATTGTCATCTACACCAAACCCAAGAATCTGATGTACTGCCCTGTACCACCTCCACTGGAAGGGCCTTGTAGGCTTTGTTATCTTTCTCTGATTCTTATAAGACTGAGACATGGTCCAGCACCCAATCTCCATCCCAAATCCCCATTGTTAGAAGAGAGGTTTCTAGCAATCCACACAACCATTGAATCCAGCAAAGCCATTACTCAAAATACTGGGTATCATCCATCTGCTGTATTAGTCAATCAGCCCTTATGAGATCTCCAACCTCCTCTCCCTCCACCCCGTTTATAAATAAGTGCTCACATGACCTGTCCCCCTTCACCCCATTACACTTCTCTCATGGCTGAAGAGAGCATTTTTTAAAAATCTGTGCATATTTCCTGGACTGGTGCAAAACCTGACGGGGAAATACACACACAAATTTTTGGTCCGCTTATTCCATGCTTCCTTGAAATCTGCATCTCGGGGATCTACACCTGGAAATAGTAGCTTTCTGAAATCGCCATTTCCATGTACATGCAAGCTGCTAACGTAAGTGGTGCTGTGCCATGTGTACATGCTTCTGAAATGATCCCCTACGTGTATTAGAGTGCAAGTATGAATGCTAACGTAGCCTAGTGTACATGATGATATCCAAGATGTTGATATCCATAGCCAAAAGCAGATCCCAGAGGTTTGGAGAGAGTGTTAGGTATCCCAAAGATTGGAGAACCAGAAGAGTTGCCTCAGTCAGGTCCCTTTGAAGCCGCACATGCATGGGTCCTAAAGTAAGATTGAAGCTAAGTTTTTCTTATATTGAATGCATTTTTGCCAGGATAGTGCAAAGTTTTGACTCTTCAGTTTTTTTCACTGTATGCATGAATCAACAGAATTGAAATTATTGCTTTACTGAGGAACCCACCGTAGTGGGATGGACCCTTAAGTTTTATAATGTGTGTACGAATCAAGAACGTCATGCTACATTTTTTCTGAAGAGGATTTTTTCACCTACTTACATGAAAGTAATATTGTATAACGAATTGAACTACTTTGAAGCGGATTTTATGCTTGATAATTAATAATATAGAGTGGGGGAACGGAAAGGTCCTTGATGCTAAATACGGGGTTGGTTAACTGCAGTAAAGGTTTTACCTCCTGGGTTACGTTCCCCTAAGTCTGAGACCTGTTCCCTGACTGAGGCAATTTTTTGATGTTCTGATTGGAGCAATTTTTGTATGATTTTGAGTTACTTGCTCTGTTAGACCCAGTGAATTTCTTGTGCTAAAGTAAGAGGGAGCAAGCACTTGTTTGGCCTGGGTACTGGGTCCCTGCAAAATGTCACCCTCGGCAGCTATGTCTAGATCAAAGCCTGCTAGTGCATGCACCCCTATATCCTTCATCTAAAACTCTAGAGCTTCTCTTTTGCTGCCGTGTTCTCCAAGATAGATTTTGTAAGCCCTGGTTTCGGGTCATGTAATACAATGACTCCTCTTTTTAACACCTGTAATTAAAAGATTTGTATTGTATAAACATAGGGCCGTACCAAGTCATCTGCGCCCTGTGAGACTTGCAAACCTGGAGCTCTTCCCCCCCAATGACATCAGTCCTTTGTCATTTGCCCCTGTCCCCCCATGCCCAGCAAAACCCTTTGCCCCATCCCTCCATGTCCAGCATCTCCCCATCTTACCCCTCACCTCCTCATGTCTAGCTGGCTCCCCCCCTGCACCTTTGCCTGGCCTGCCCTTGCTCTACGCTGCTTTCCCTGTTCCCTTGACGGCGGCGGACCTCCAATAAAAAATAAAAACTTGAGTCTTTCCGACTCCACACTTGCATGGTTGCTCTGATCTCTCCCTCTTCTGATCGGCCATGCAAGCGCAGCGTTACAAAGACACATGCTTTTTTAAAATTGGAGGTTCATCGCCGCTGCCGTCAAGGCAACAGGAAAAGTGGCGGCAGATCAAGGGCAGGGCTGGGCAGGCAGCGTGGGGGAGGGGGAAGGGGAGCCGAGGCTGGCAGATGGCAGAAAACCGGTCCTTCATTGGCCAGTTCTGCTGGTCTCTGGCCTGCAGCTCAAAAAACCAGCTGGGACGGCCTAAAATCGGTCAGTTGGCAATCCTAAATGCGCTCCACTGCACTACTGGCACAGGCCTAGGTACGGCACTTAATAGACATGAGGAATTCAGTAACTCTCGCCGCAGTCTAGGGACAGGGCTGTGGGGAGGAGTGTTAGAGAGCGTCTGATTTCTCTAAAAAGAAAGGGAGGCCTATGATTAAGTTCAAGGATAAAACCAGAACTGCACCATCATGTCCAGAGGAAATGGAACCAACTGGCAGCCTTCGAGGAGGCCTTTGAGTCTTTTCCTACCCTCTTGCACAAAGGCAGACCGCATGTTTTTCTTCTAGAATTGTGATGGGCCAAGTTATCGAGTTCCCGGAGTGAGATTTTGAATTTGTCATGGATTTCTGACACACTCATTCTGATGCACTCTAGGGACCTGCAGGTAAAATCGGGGGCTGCAAATACCACACTGCATTGCAGTACAAATTTACAACCAGAAATGGCAATAAATCTCTCACTTTTGGAACTGGGTAAATCTGGATGGGGTTCACGTCCTACGGATCTGGTGTCGGCATTAATCTGAAGCCAACACCAAAGCAAACATGCTTACGATCTGACTAAACAAGTCTGGAGCCACGAGAAAATGAGGCCTCAGAGTTTGGCCTGTCGTATTCGCCAAGTGAAAAGTAAAAGCCCCACGTGATAGTCGTAATGGATCATCTGGAGGTAGCAGTGGTGAGGAGTCTGCTGATATTATAGAGAGCGATCTCGTGACCCAGCTCCTCAAGGGAGGCTTTGGATCAGTCTCGACTTTGACAGACTGTCCCTCCCTTTTTTTTTGCATTCTGGTACCTGTAGAGATGATTTTAAATGGAAGAAGCAGAAAAGTACAAATAATGTACCAGAGTGCACCGGGCTGCATGTTCAGAAACTAGGTGTGGCCAAAGCCTTAGGAGCTGTGCTGCTCTGTGGAAAAAAATAGGTAACCAAAAAGATGAAAGAACAGCCACCAAAATAATAATGAAACATCTGGAAAAGGTTGGCAAATATCTTCAGGAGGTTTTTGTTTTTGTTTTTCTCCGGATGCTGCCAGATTTAACTGCAAAAGAAAGCAGCAAAAGGTCTTGTTTATGTTTGTGGGAGAGACGGGCGGGGTTGTTGGGAAGCTCTCTGCAGGCAGAGAACTCGCACAATCTGCAGTTTGGATTTTAGTTCTGCACTAGAAATGGAGGGGAAGAGAGAACTAGCCCTAAGACAGCCGAATGGAGAAAAACAAAGAAAAGGAGTAAGAGGTAACATGAAATTACTCTGTGACTGAACAGTTTACTGGGCTTTTATTGCAATGGTTAAATCAGCACACAAGGGAGAGGAAAAGGAGAAAGGGAAGTTTGTGAGAGAATATTAAGTATATTAAATATCGTCTTGATGTAAGGGAGGCCTTTGTGAGCTGCCAGTCATCTCAGGGGTGTTTTGAGCTGGGGCTTTTTTTCCCAACTGTTTCTATGAATTCTGGGTTCTGTAGTCCTGCCTCTGTTGCTTCATGGTATGACCTCACCTTGAGTATTGCATGCAGTCCTGGTCGCTGCATCTAAAAGAAAAATATTGTAGAATTAGAAGAGATACAGAGAAGGGCGACCACAATGATAAAATGGATGGAAGGACACCGCCTTTGAGGAAAGGCTTAAAAAGTTAGGGCTCTGCAGCTTGGAGAGGAGACGGCTGAGGAGAGATATGATAAAGGTCTATAAAATGAGTAGAGTAGAACGAATAAACATTAATCTGTTCATTCCTTCAAAAAAGTATAAAGACTAGGGACCATGCAACGAAGCTACAAAGTACATTTAAGACTAATCAGAGAAAATATGATTTTACTCAACATGTAATTAAGCTCTGGAATTTGTTGCCGGAGGATGCAGTAAAAGCTGTTGGTGTAGCTGTTTTTTTTAAAAAGGTTTGGACAGGTTCCTGGAGGAAAAGTCCATAAATTACTATTAAGGTGGATTGGGGGAAATACATTGCTCAACTCTGGGATAAACAGCATGCAGTGTGTCGACCTCTTGGGATCCTTCCACATACTTGTGACCTGGATTGGCCATGGTTGGAAACAGGATATTGGGCTTGATGTAACATTGGTCTTTTACAGTATGGCACCTTTCGTAGGGAACCTTAAGGACATTCATTTCTGCGCACCTCCCCCCCCCCCCCCCGCACACCTTTTGGGTCGTTATGAGCTCTAAACATTTATATTTCTCAAGATAACCGCGATGAACAATCAGAGCTATACTTACATACTTTTGCTTTGTGGCTTGGCTTAATTTACTTGGTTTTGGGTCCCCGAAACTAGATTTGTTGGGAATCTCCTGAAGGGAGCAGGAAGCAGAGACATTGGGGAAATGGGGGTTGAAAGCCCACATTCTCAGTTAGCGTGCCTTATGGCTTTGGGAGAGTTGTCATGGCCTCAGGTACCCAGTTAGGGGGGTATTTTATTAAGAGATTTTGATGCATAAAGCACTTTTATAAAATTATTCCAGGTGTTGTGTGGTGACAAGAAGGCATATACTTGTACGCGACCTATGTGCATGCATGTTCACGGACAGTTTCAGCAGAGTTGCAATTTGTATGCATTGTTTATGAACCAGGCATGCATGCATGCACCACCATAGCAGAAGCAGGCGTAAATGTCAGCAGGTGCAATCTAGGTGTGATTTCGTAAGCTTTGTCCCTAGTGTTTTATAAAGACATAATGCACTTGTGTACCATTGTAAAAAGCCCGTAGTTGGCCTCTTCTAACATTACTGTCATAGATTGTAAGCTCTTGTGCAAAGGGACCTAAATGCTACTACAGTAAGTCGCCTTAAGCATTCTTTAGAAAGGATGACAATTTTTGTTTGTGGGGGGTGGGGGGGTTATAATTGAGACCTGAAATCTTGAATGCTTTTGTAAACCCTGAACAACATTCCCAACATGATCCGTCTCATGACTTTGACCTGAAAATAATGCATGAAATCACGCTGGCGTTAATTTGCATCTCCACAAAGCAGACTGCAAACCCTGGAGTCTAGAAATGAACCGAATTGCAGCGAAAGAAGCAGAAAGGACAGGGTGGGTCCCTCTGCCACCACTCGCCGCTCAGGTTGGTTAGTTGCCGACCAGTCTGGAGGCTGCAGGTGCCTCCGCTTTCTCCTTGCTACTCAGTGGTAAGAGGTGAGCACCCAGGTACCAGTGGGCTTAGGCCTCATGGAGTTCAGTTGTTTGGGGGTGTGGTTCTGACCCTCTGGTTTGCTCCACCCAGCCGTGTTCTCGCCTCTAAGTCTCAGATCCCTAAAGGAGCAGTGGGAACTAGATTTCCTCACCATATTCATTTGCTTGATCTAGCGCGCTCTCCTCATATTTTCTTTTCATTTTTTAACCTGCACTTTTTTTATTTTTAAATAAGTTATACATTTCTTTAAGGGCCATACCCCCACTGTCTTTCCACAAATACCCCCTTGCTCATGCTTGAGATCTGCTCTGTCTAGAGCAGTCTGATGCAAAGAAGTGAAGAAAGCTGAAGCAAATTAGGGGAAAATGGTCAACCTCATAGAAGAGCTGAAATGGCTCCACACATCCACTGTGCTTCCAAGGTAAGCTTGATCCAGTCCTGGATTTTATGCCCTTGCATGCAGGAACTTGTAGTTCCAGTGTCTCCACTGATATCCCTCTGCAAGCAGTGGAGGGAAAACCAGGACCGGATTAAGCAGCATGTCCCAAAATTAAATGGAGCTTGTTGCCAACTCAGCCTAAACACAGCGGAGGCCGTCCCTAAATCTATCCTGGATAACCCACGACCAGTCAAGTTTTCGGGATATCCGCTGTGAATATGCACCAGAAAGCATGTTTGTCTCCTGGGGATTTATCGTGTATATCCTCCACGGTCGACGGGCTGCAGGTCCCCCAGGACAGATTTGGGAACCACATGTGACACTGGCTTGTATGTTTAGGCAGAAAAAAGACGTTTAAAAAAAAAAAAAAAACCAGCAATCTGTCATAAAGATGAGGAAGAACCTTGCTGGAAGCACTGGGAACGCTGCCCTCCAACAGGCCCATGTCTTTGTCCCATCTGTTTCCCACGGATAACTGTGCAGTGCACGAAAGAGTTAACAGGATTTCACTTGATCTACTGGTTTCTCTGTAGATGAGTAATGTGAGTTGGTAACAGCAAATTGTTGTTTATAAGCAAACATGGCATTGTGTAAACCAGAGGTGCTGCTCCCCAACTGGTTTGATTTCAGGGTGGTCAGCAGCTGATACGTGCAACCTCCAGCCTTGCTGCTGCTGCTGAAATGTCACAAGAGGGACTGTTTGTTTGTCTTGCGTTCTTCCCAGCTGTTTACTCGGTAAAACCTTCGCCTCGACCTTGATTCCCCAAGAGTGGCCCCTTTCTCCTCCCCGTGCTGTTTACATTACAGCTGCCCTGAGTGTCACCTATGAAATCTGTTGATTATTCCACCTGGTTAATGTTAAATTGCGCTTGCGAGATGATGTGTTTGTTCATAAACACAAATGCTGGGCCCCTTGTTTACCGTACCCATGGTAGCAATCGCTTATTACACAAATATGCCTTTGTTTGCCGGGCGGGAGCTGCAGTCTGGTCTGCACAAAACTACAATGCCAGAGGTTTTTTTTTTTTTGAAAGATGAGAGCAGGGGAACTTGTGCATAGAGCTGTGTTGAAACAGACTGGGATTTGCTTTTCTTATCTTTTAACTTTGGTGAAGGGGCTAGAAAGATTAACAAGTGTTTGGGGTTTTTCCAAAAGAGTTCCTTAACTTAATGATGAAACAGTTGAACAGTTTTTTTGTTTTTTTTTTCTGTTCGGGATGAAAAGCACTTGTTCACGGCCATTAGCAGAGCACAAAGGCAACCAGTAGCTAGAAAGGAGGTCAAGCCAGTCATTAGGCAAGATTAGGTGGTGGCCTAGGACAGCATCTTCTGAGGGTTGGTAAAAGAACAGCGGCCGTCAAACGATAGATCCGACAGCACATTCTTGTAGCTGCAGGGAGGGTATGCATGCACACACACGTACTAAGCAAAGCTTAATATTTAAAAGTATCTGGCTCTATATTCAAAAAGATCAGAGCTCCTAAACTTAGGCTCCTCAATTTGTGCCCTGTTTTCAACCACACTTAGGAGCCTACGTTTTCAGCTGAAAATGTGTCCTAATTTAGAAGCTTAACATTTATGCTCCTAAATTTAGGCCTGCCATTGATTTTCCTAGATTTATGAGCCTGATTTAGGGGCCTAGTGCTAAGCTCCTAACTGTTCCCCCCCCCCTGAAATCTGCCCCCATTGCCACCCACTTTTTATGTTCCTAAATTTAGGAGTTTAGAGAAATTTTAATAAACGCTTTACGCACTCAGCCTACTAAATTTTCAGAGGCAAATTTAGGAGCATCTCTCTCAGGAGTAAATGGAGCTCACTCTGAGGAGAAGGATGTTACCAGTGGTGTGCCCCAGGGATCTGTCCTTGGTCCGATTCTTTTTAACATCTTTGTTAGTGATATAGCGGAAGGGCTGTCGGGTAAGGTTTGCCTCTTTGCGGATGATACCAAAATCTGCAATAAAGTAGACACCCAGGAAGGTGTAGATAACATGAGGAGGGATCTGGCTAAGCTTGAAGAATGGTCTAGAATTTGGCAACTGGGATTTAATGTTAAAAAATGTAAGGTCATGCATTTGGGCTGCAGCAATCCAAGGGAGCAATACAGTATAGGGGGTGAAGTACTTTAGTCTACTAAAGAAGAGCGGGACCTAGGCGTAGTTGTGTCTGATGATCTTAAAGTAGCTAAACAGGTAGAAAAGGCGACGGCAAAAGCTAGAAGGATGCTTGGGTGCATACGGAGAGGAATGGCTAGCAGAAAAAAGGAGGTGATAATGCCTCTGTATAAGTCTTTGGTGCGACCTCATTTGGAGTATGGTGTGCAATTCTGGAGACCGCACCTTCAAAAGGATGTGAACAGGATGGAGTCGGTGCAGAGGGTTGCTACTAAGATGATTAGTGGTCTTCATTATAAAGCATATGAGGACAGACTTAAGGATCTTAATATGTACACCTTAGAGGAAAGGCGGGATAGAGGTGATATGATTGAGATGTTTAAATACCTCCGTGGCATAAATGTTCAGGGAGAGAGTCTCTTTCAATTGAAAGCAAGTTCTGCGACGAGGGGACATGGGATGAGGGTGAAGGGAGATAGATTCAGGAGTGATATGCGGAAATATTTCTTTACGGAAAGAGTAGTGGATCCGTGGAATAGTCTCCCAGTGGAGGTGGTAGAGATGAGGACAGTAACTGAATTCAAAAAAGCATGGGACCAACACAGAGGATCTCTAAAGGTAAAAAGTGGACTGTTGTAGTTGTTATGGAAGGACAGACTAGATGGGCCTTGTGGTCTTTTTCTGTCATCATGTTTCTAGGAGCATAAATCCTTTGGGCATCATGAGCCTGATATTCAATTATGGACTTTTACAGGATTATCGATGGGTAGGGTTGAGGGTTGGGTTTAATATATACGTGTCATTTACTTCCCCAGCCCAAAGCCACCTCCCAGCATGCCCAGTTTTCAAGTGGATAAATGGTCACTGGTGAAACCTTATTGAGCCTCTCTGCAAGGTGCAGTTTTTCACCCCCAAAAGATCTAGGCTACTAACTCCTTGGTGAGCCAGCTAGATCTTTCTGAGAATTGCCTCAGAATATTTAGCATTTAAGTGTAGTACTCTTAAAAGCTGATCATTTCAAGGCACAGCACTAGAGATCTGATAGAGCTAACATAGCTTTGGTTTGTTTCAAGACCAGCACCTGCTTACCTTGTTCCTGGATTTGATAGCGCTTGGTGGAAGTATTTGAAGCCTCCAGACATGAGGGATTGTGCTGCAAGATCTATCTCTACAGTAGGGCAAATTGGGGTGACCAGACATTATGCTTTTGATACTCTAGTACAATCCCCCTCCTTCCCTCCTAGGTGTGATCCCCTCCTAAAAGCAGGGAGGAATGTTTATTTGCTGTACCTGTCACTTCCTCAGTTGGCTTCATTGTGAAATTTGAACATATGGGGTCCCACAGACTTGTAGAATCTTAAAAAATGAAATTAGTTCTTACCTGCTAATTGTCTTTCCTTGAGCATTCTCCGGGCCAGTCCAGGGAAGGTTAGGTTAGGTTGTCAATCCCCTTCAGCAGCTGAGGACTGAAGACTTCAAGTTTTCTTGAGAGGTGAAGCCACTCCCCCTGAGGTCAACCAGCCAGTCTTCTCTTGACAAAGCAGCGAACTAGTAAAGAACTGAAAATACCAGGTTAACCCAATAAAAAAACTGATCATGTTCTATAGTCCCTTAGGAAAGAGGAAGCAAACAAACCAGTGCTTCCGTTGAAAATATATATATATATATTTTTTAAATCAAATTATTCAAATGATTCACGCCCCTCTCTGAGAAAGAAACATAGAGGCCCCAATACACCCCCGTCGTACGAATACCCACATTGCGCTATGATGTCTGCTCTGCATCCAAGGTATCCGAAGTTAAAAAAACGAACAAAGGGTGGGACCCTGGACTGGCCCGGAGAATGCTCAAGGAAAGACAATTAGCAGGTAAGAACTAATTTCATTTTCCTTATCGCTTCTCCGGGCCAGTCCAGGGAAGGTTAGGGCAGTACCAAAGCAGTACCTAATCTCGGGTGGGACCTGCCAGTCCAGCGATAAGAGCTGACGTTCCTACTTTCGCATCTTCCCTGGCGTGAACATCCAATCGGTAATGCTTCGTAAACGTATGCAGTGAAGACCACGTCGCCGCTCTACAGATATCCACTGGAGGAACAAAAGCAAATTCCGCCCAGGAAGCTGCTTGAGCTCGAGTGGAATGAGCTTTCAGCCCAACTGGGGGAAGAGCGCCCTCCGGCCTTGTAAGCTGCTACAATTGCGCAGCGTACCCAACGAGCAATTGTGGACTTCGACGCCGCCTGTCCTTTATTGGGTCCAGCATACTGAACAAACAATCTGTCTGTTTTTCTAAAAGGCTCCGAGACCCTAAGGTACGCCTTTAAGACCCGACCAAGATCCAACTTCCGGAGAGCCCGATCAATCGGAAAACTTGACAAATTTGAAAATATGGGTAAAGCTACAGATTGATTAACATGAAAAACAGACAACACTTTCGGCAAAAAAGAAGGAACCGTACGCAGTAAGACTCGTTCAGGGAGAAATTGCAGATAAGGCTCCCTGCAAGACAAGGCCTGTAAATCGGTAATCCGCCGCGCCGAACATAAGGCCACTAGAAAAGCCGTCTTCCAGGAACACTCATGTGGAGACTGCGAGGAAACCGATGCCAATGGCGATCTGGAAAACGCCTCTAAAACGATATTCAAATCCCACGCAGGTACTATCTGGCGTAGCAGAGGACGAAGGAGCTTAGCCGCCCGAAAAAATCTTTGCACATCCGGGTGCATTGATAGCTGGCGGTTTTGCACCAATCCCCTAAAACATGCTAGCGCTGCCACCTGAACTTTAAGGGTATTAAGCGCCAAACCTTTATCCAAAACCTCCTGGAGAAAAAAAAGCAATTGAGGTAGAGTAGACGAACGAGGAATAATATCGCGCCAATCCTCGAAAAGCCGCCAAATCCGAACATACGCAAGGGATGTCCCTGGTCTTCTGGATCTAAGTAAGGTAGCCACGACGGAGCTCGCATAACCTTTGCTGCTTAAGCGAGCCCTCTCAAGAGCCAAGCCGTAAGCAAGAAGCGATCCACCTGTGGCATGAGTACCGGTCCTTGATTTAACAGATTGATCCGGACCGGAAGACGCCAAGGAGGAGCTATCAGAAGCCGCACCAGATCGGCATACCAAGGACGTCGAGGCCAATCTGGCGCAATCAGAATCACGGAACCTCGGTGTCTCGCTATGCGTTGAACAACGCGACTCAACATCGGCCACGGAGGGAAAACGTATAAAAGAGTGTCCACCGGCCATGGTTGAACTAGAGCATCGAGTCCTTCTGACATGCGTTCTCTGCGTCTGCTGAAAAATCGGTTCGCCTTGGCATTGCTGAAAGTCGCCATTAGATCCATAACTGGTTGTCCCCACCGTAAGGTCAGTTCGTGATAAACCGCTGCATTCAACTCCCACTCTCCGGGATCGAGGACAGTGCGACTGAGATATAATCGGCCTGAACATTCTCTTTGCCTGCCACGTGAGAAGCCGACAACGCCAGGAGACAGCCCTCTGCCCAAGCCATCAACTCCTGACATTCGTTGAGAAGAGAGGAACTCTTGGTCCCTCCCTGCCGATTGATATATGCTACTGTTACGGCATTGTCGGAGAACAACCGGACTGCAGTCCCCGTGAGTAGAGGTTCGAAGTGCTGAAGGACGAGCCGAGCAGCGCGTAGCTCTAGCCTGTTGATCGACCACGAGATCTTCTCCGGAGACCAAGATCCTTGAGCTAGATGGGACTGACAATGCGCTCCCCAGCCCGCGAGACTGGCATCTGTGGTGACTAAAACCCACGCGGGCTCCTGCAAAGGAACACCTGCTCTGAGATGGACAGGGTCCAACCACCATTCCAGACTTTTTCTCACCAGCTCTGGACAAAGCAGGCGCTGTGATAGAGGATGAAGCTGCGGCGACCATTGGGAAAGCAAAGCCTGTTGTAACGGGCGCATGTGAGCCTTGGCCCACGGAACCAGATCCAAGGACGCCGCCATGGAACCCAAGAGTTGCAAATACGTCCATGCTGACGGAGCCGGAGTTCTCAAAAACGCTTGCAGCTGCTGCAAAATCTTGTTTATTCTGATCTCGGGCAAGAATACTGCTCCTTGAGCCGTGTCGAAAAAGGCCCCTAGATAAGTCAGTTGCTGTAACAGTTGTAAGTGACTTTTGGCCTGATTTATGACCCAACCTAGTTGCTCCAAACGTTGAACAACTCGAGCCGTAGCTGCTACTGAGGCCAGATGAGAATCGGCTCTGATAAGCCAATCGTCTAGATACGGATGAACACGGATACCTTCTTTCCGCAGCGCAGCTGCTACCACTACCATGAGCTTTGTGAAGGTCCGCGGAGCCGTGGCAAGTCCGAACGGCAACGCTCGAAACTGGAAATGACCCATCGGAAGGGCAAAACGCAAAAATTGTTGATGAGATGGCCTGATGGGAATGTGAAGATAGGCCTCCGTGAGATCTATGGACGAGAGGAATTCTCTGGGCCGCACTGCCTGAATCACGGTACGCAGCGTTTCCATGCGAAAATGCGGCACCCGCAAAGCACGGTTGACACCCCTGAGATCGAGTACCGGTCGAAAAGAACCTTCCTTTTTGGGGACTACGAAATAGATCGAGTATCGACCGCGACCGTATTGGTCTCGCGGTACTGGGACTATCGCCCGAAGCTGCAAGAGACGAAAAATCGTGTCTGAGACAGCCTGCGCTTTTAGCCCCGGCGCACAGGGAGACAGCACAAAGGCGGGCGACAAAGGGCAAGCGAAATCCAGCGCATACCCTTTTTGAATTATCTCTAATACCCATTTGTCTGCAGTGATTGCGGTCCAGGCTGATAGAAAATCCTGCAGGCGCCCCCCTACAGGAACTGGCGCCTGGACCAGCACACCTTCATTGTGGCTTCTTAGTCGTGGATTGAGAAGCAGTGAAGTAAGATCTGCCGAAACCTCGGGCTCCTCGAAAGGACTGACCGCGAAACCCCGCACGGCCTCTAGAATAGGGAGTAAAGCGCGCTCCTCGGAATCTACGGGTGTCTCTCCCTGAGCCTCGGAGACTTCCTGTGCCGCGCCCAAGTTTGGGCTTATCTTCCGGCAAACGCCCTCCTTTAGAGTCCCTCAGATCTTTAACAATCTTCTCTAACGCCTCCCCAAAAAGCAATCTTCCTTTATAGGGCAATTTGCTAAGCCGCAACTTAGATGAAACATCTGCCGACCAGTTACGCAACCATAAAAAACGCCTGGCCGCGACCAGGGATGCCATGGTCTTGGCAGCAATCCGCAGCAGATCATAGAAGGCGTCAGCCATATACGCCGCGGCCGATTCCAATTTCGCACTTTCCGCCCCCTGTACTGAAGCGGAATCCCCGGATACGTCTCCTTGGAGCCACCGAACGGACGCCCTAGAGACATATGCTCCACAAACGGCTGCCTGCAGAGCTAAAGCGCTTGAATCAAACGCTTGCTTAAGAAGAAGTTCTAACTTTCGATCCTGAAGGTCCTTAAGAGCCGCCGCCCCTTCTACAGGGATGGTAGTCTTCTTGGTCACTGCCGATACTATGGCATCTACCTTGGGCATGCGTAATAAATCCTTCTCCTCCTGCGGCATGGGGTAAAGGCGAGCTAATGTGCGACTCCCACGCAGCGTAGCCTCTGGACACTCCCATTCAGATTCAATCATCTGCTTTATCACCCGGTGCATTGGGAAACAGCGCTGTTCCGCTTTAAACCCCTGCAATAACGGATCCTCCAAAGGTTCCTGTGATGTTGAAGGAAGGAGCAGGTGTAAAGCAGATAAGGAATGGGAAATGAGAGCTGAAAGCTCTTCTTTGCGAAAAACGCGAAAGACATTAGGATCCTCTCTTGGGGTAATTTCCCCCTCTTCTAGCTCTTCCGTAGCCAGGTCCAAGCCTGCTTCTGACAGACATTCTGTTTCTCCCTGACCCAGAGGGACAGAGAGCTGAGCAGGAAAAAGGTCCAAAGGATCCCTGGGGACCTCTTTAGGCAGAGAAGGACTCTCTCCAGGATCTTCTGAAACAGCAACCCCTAAAGGAACTGCAGCAGAGTCTTTAAATGTTCCCACAGAAGCAGAGTTAGAAGATTTCATCAAAAATGCTCTGTGCATAGCTAGTATAAACTCCGGGGAAAAGAAAGACAAAATTCCTTCCTGCACGTCAGGCAGAAGCTGCGCAGGCTTCTCCTGTCGAGAGGCGTCCTTAGAGGACTTAGCCTTCCTTTTAGCAGGCCGGTGCTGTTCAGCCGTTGAAATAGCTGGCACACCTAAAATGGCCGCCTTTCCCGCCTTTTCCGCGGGCAAAGACGGCTTTTCTGTATTTAATATCAGCTTTTCCGCCATCTCTCTCGTGTTAAAGAAATTAAATAAATTAACTGAGAAGAGAGAACCAAATTAATAAATTCTTCTGTGTGCCGCGCTACGGCAGAGGGCAGAGACACAGCCGCTCGTTCTAATCGCGCCGGTTAAAAAAACAACGGCCGCCTCACAGCTGTACACACTCACCCCTGAAAGAGCAACGCTGTAGGGCTGAGATTCCGTTCCGCTGCTAGCGGAACATGGACAAGCGCGGTTATGGCAACAGCAGAGGAAGTACTGGGGCTCCCAGGTTCAATCTGCTTTGAGAGACGGAGACGGTTAAGAACAAGGCACGCTCTACCTTATACCGTCATTGCCCGACGTCTCTCAGCTCTAAAATGACAGTGAAAGAAAAAAACACTCCCAGGACTATAGAATAAAATCAGCTCTGCTAGAGCCAACTTGTACTGGCATAACCAAATAAACGAAATAAAGCATTATACATCATAAGGGAGAGAGAAAAAAATCGATCCTCTTCAGCTGCTGAGGACTGAAAGACTGGCTGGTTGACCTCAGGGGGAGTGGCTTCACCTCTCAAGAAAACTTGAAGTCTTCAGTCCTCAGCTGCTGAAGGGGATTGACAACCTAACCTAACCTTCCCTGGACTGGCCCGGAGAAGCGATAAGGAAACATAAGATACGGCATACTGGGTCAGACCAAGGTCCATCAAGCCCAGTATCCTGTTTCCAACAGTGTCCAATATAGGTCACAAGTACCTAGCAGTTTCCCCAAAGAATACAGGCTCCACAATGCTTGTATTAGGGCAAGCAGTAGATTTCCTGGGTCCCCTTTAATAATGGTTTATGGACCTTTCCTCCAGGAACTTGTCCAAACCTTTTTTAAAGCCAGCTATACTAACAGCTTTTACTACATCCTTCAGTAACGAATTCTAGAGTTTGATTACACGTTGAGTGAAAAAATATTTTCTCTTATTAGTCTTAAATAGTTTATTGTAACTTCATTGCATGTCCCCTAGTCTTTCTATATTTTGATAACGTAAACAATTGATCTACATTTATCCACTGCACTCAATTCATTAATTTATAGACCTCTATCATATCTCCCCTCAGCTGTCTCTTTTCCAGGTTGAAGAGCCCTAACCTTTTTAGCCTCTTCTCAAAGGGGTATCCTTCCATCCCCTTTACCATTTTGCTGGCTCTTCTCTGTACTTTTTCTAATAACGCTATATCCTTTTTAAGATATGGCGACCAGAATTACACACAATATTCAAGGTGCGGTCGCACCATGGAATGATGCAGAGGCATTATAATATCCTTTGTTTTATTCTCCATTCCTTTCCTTATGATGCCTAGCATTCTGTTTGCTTTCTTGGCCACTGCTGCACACTGGACAGAGGATTTCAACATGTTATCCATGATGACGCCTAAATCTTTTTCCTGGGTGGTGGTTCCTAATGTGGAACCTTGCATCATGTAGCCATAGTTTGGGTTGTTCTTTCCTAGGTGCATAACTTTACACTTGTCCACATTAAATTTCATCTGCCATTTGAACATCCAGTCTTCCAATTTTTCAGGGTCCTCTTGCAATTTTTCACAATCCTCTTGTGTTTTAACAACTTTGAATAATTTTGTGTCATCTGCAAATTTGATTATCTCACTCATTATTTTCATTTCCAGGTCATTTATGAATATGTTAAAAAGCAGCGGACCCAGCACAGATCCCTGGGATACTCCACTATTCACCTTTCTCCATTGGGAAAATTGTCCATTTAGCCACCCTCTGCTTTCTATCTTTTAACCAGTTCCTGATCCACAATAGTACAATGCCTCCTATCCCATGACTTTTTAATTTCACCATGTCTCTTTTGAGGGACCTTATCAAAGTTTTTCTGCAAATCCAGATACACTATGTCAACCGACTCACCTTTGTCTACCTGTTTATTCACACCTTCAAAAAAGCCATAAGAGATTAGTAAGACAAGACCTTCCTTGGCTAAAGCCATGTTGGTGTCTCCCATTAAGCCATGACTATCTACGTGTTTAGTAATTTTGTTCTTTATAAAGGTTTCTACCATTTTTCCCGGTACTGACTTCAGACTCACAGGTCTGTACAGTGTTTTCCTGAATCACCCCTGAAGCCCTTTTTAAAAATTGGCGTTAAATTGGCCATCCTCCAATCTTCAGGTATTACAGATGATTTTAATGATAGTTCACAGATTACTAATAGTAGGTCTGAAATTTCATATTTCAGTTATTTCAACACCCTTGGATGTATACCATCCGGTCCAGGTGATTTGCTACTCTTCAGTTTATCAAATAGTTGTAATACATCTTTCTGGTGTACTGATATTTCTTTCAATTCTTCTGTGGCATCACCTTTAAATACCGTTTCAGGCATGGGTAACCTTCTGGCTCCATGGATTCAGACTTTGAATTGGAGGAGACATGTGGCTATGAAGGAACACGAATTAAACCAAACTAGCAGGGGTGAGAGTCTCATTCAGGTTGATATAGCCCAAGCTCCACGCCACTCTAATGCCATCTGTGATATCAGCAATCAATTTCTTGATGTCCCTGGCTTATAAGTTCAGCATCCTCATTGTCGGCTACAGTCTTCAGGATGCAGGTCAGCTTCTCTGGTGTATCATTTCTCTCTGTGATCATGCTTTTTCTCTAATTCATCCATTTTTCCATATCTTGGTATGTTATCCAGACCCAAGGCTGCTCGCTCTCTTTTGCCCTCTGACAGGCCCTGCAGTACTAAATTAGCTGATTTGATACCAGAACCTCTTAATGTTCATTGGAACTAAACCTTCATAGGGATTCCTCATATGAGCAGATGTCCACAGTGTCTTATGTGAAACTCTGGCGTTGTGGCTTGTTCCTTTATTAACCACCAGCCAAATTAATGTCAGAACTGAACTGAAATTAGGGTGGAGTAAGGAAGGAAAAAAAGACTTTTCTCTGTCACACCCTCAGCCCCTGTACAAGCAACTAGATCCCAGCTCTTACCTTCTGCGTCTCAAGGTAATGTGTTGCACTTATATAATGTTTTCCTTAAAGCAAAGTTCAATCAAGCACACCAAAAATGCAATAAATTAGTAATTACAAAATCTAAAGAGACATCTATTAAGTACTGTTGAGGTTAGTATTCCAAAGCACGTCAACCATATACGTGCCTTTTAAAAATAAATTCCTAGGGATGTGTTTACCAAACCGCTTTAGGCTTTTGCAGCTAATACACCAAAATAGTGTAGATAGCACTGCGTTAGCTGCAAAAGCCAAGTGTTATCTATTGGGGGGCATATGCACACAGCAGCTCCATAGTAGATAATGCACCGAAAGTAAGGAGAATGTGTCGTCCAGCATCGTGGATGCAGCTTACTCCACCCATTGAGGTCCACTCCCCACCCTAATCCCATCCACTCCTGTAGATAACGCAGAGATTTTCTGTGCTATTTGCAGAAAAGCATGTTATCTGAAGTTGCCCCATGTTATCAGCTACCTGCACTATCTGCCACATTAACAACTAATGTGGTTTAGTAAACTGGCCCCTAGAGATGTGGAGGAGTGGCCTAGTTGTTAGGGCAGCAGCCTAGAGCCAGAATGACCAAGGTTCAGATCCTACTGGCACTCCTTGTGGTCTTGGGCAAGCCACTTAACCCTCTAGTCCCTCAGGTACAATCTTAGATTGTGAGCCCTTTGGGGACAGGGAAATGCATACTGTACCTGAATGTAACTCGCCTTGATCGTCTCCTGGAAAGGCGTTAGCTAAATACTACTAATAAGAATAAGGCACATTCTAGAAAGGACAAGTAGGTGAAATCTGGAATGTCCGAGCCAAAACGTCTGAAAATCAGTGGGAGGAGCAGTAGAGAAGGTTGGCACATGTAAGTGCCTTGTAAAATTGACTATTCCACCCCCCTCCCATCCTGAAAGATACATGTGTCCATGAGATAAAAGGGAAAATGGGCATGTGTGGAGTGATGAGTCTGGAGCACTTACAGGTTTTTGACCCGTTTTAGAAACACTCACGTATGGGTGTCTGCCATAGGGCTGTGGGCATGTCTTTGCTACTGCTATTTCAGAATGCACCCTGGTATCTCATCTTGAAAGTGGGGAGATGCAGCTGCGTGGAAGCGAAGACAAATGCTTTTTTACTTACCGCCATGAGTTTTTGAAGGCACGAAGAATATCGGGGCAGTGAGTAGTCTTTAGAACTCATTGCTGGTGGATGTTGTATAAGCAGGTAGTGTAACTTAGTTTATAAAAGGTTTGGACAAATTCCTGAAGGAGAAGTCCATAAACAGTTATCAAGGTAGTCCAAGAGCTTATCCCTGGGGATAAGTATAATGAAACTGGCTACTTTTGGGGATATCTCGGGTACTTGTGACCTGGCGTGCCACTGTTGGAAACAAGACACTGGGCTTAGGTCTGACTTGGTATGGCATTTCTTGTGCCCTTATGGTAAATTTCCTAAATGAGCTCTTTCTGTGCCCTGGAGCAGGTATAGTCATGAATGTCTGACTGCAACTTGATACATGCAGTGTTGGTCTAAAATCAGACGCACACAGGTACCCTTTCAGCCAGGTCCAGAAATGCTCCTAGCACCCCCAAAGCAAGTTGGACATGATCGTACTGGACATATATAAATGCGGAGCTTTCTAAATTGGCTCTGGTCCAAGTGATTTCCACGTCTCAGTGGGTGTTTTCAGATGTGGAAACCATGAATAGGACTTCTAAAATGACTCTATTAATTGACAATTTTGGGTGTATAAATCGTTAGTTGTCCAAAATTATCTCTGCAAAATGGAGGTGGATTGTGAGATGTTCCAGAGCCGATGCCACTTAGACGTAACTTATGCGTCTAAGTGGTGATATTTAGCGGGCCACACTCACAAGCATAATTTGAAACATCTATTCTTCCCCCACTGCCTTTATTTTGCCTATTCTCTGTTTGGCATTCATATTCTCCTGGTTTCTGCATAGTGCAGTTTACGTCTCATGGAAGTAGCATGTGGATCGATGAGACTGTGCCGCTCTGTAGGAAGAGGATAGCTGCTCTTTCCACCCTCCATTGCTTTCTTACAGACATGGACATCAGTCCTGTAGTTGTCCTTTGTGGTGTTTTGCAAACAAGCAAAGAAAACATTAGCTCACACCCTCTTTGTTGTGGTTTCTGAACAAATTTCATGTTTGAGTTCCAGATAGTACCTGCTGAACGTTGCCAGGGCATTACCAAGAAAGTCTGTTCAATATACGAGCTGTGACCTTCAGAAGCCATCTTAAGTTTTATGAAGATGTTCTGTTATCTTTATAACTAAGGCTAGCTATTTATAAAGCAAAAGCTACCCACATATTAGGGTTTTGGAGAGATTACATAAATTAATTGTCCCTTTTAGCCCTTGGGAAAGAGACTAGAAAATGCAAGTGTACCGGCTGACTGTATTCAACAACCTGGGATAGTGGTAGTCAACATGCTGATCATTATGGACCTAGAGCAGGGATTCTCAACCCAGTCCTCAGAACACACCCAGCCAGCCAGGTTTTCAGGAGAACCACAATGAATATGCATGAGATTTGCATATAATGGGGGCAGTGCATGCAAATCCCTCCTTGCATATTTATTGTGGCTCTTCTGAAAATCTGACTGGCTAGGTGTGTTCTGAGAACTGGTTTGAGAACCTCTGACCTAGAGATAACAACAGACCATTTGAATGGTGTAATGTGGCATAAATCAGTTGCAAACTGATTACTGAGGCCATCGTGGGGTGTATTAAATTATTGAATGTACAAATATGTTGCAGTTATGTGCTGTTTTCAAGGAGATGGGGAGGTGATTAATAAATAAAGCAATTATTGGGAGTTAAGCAGTTTTACCATGACGCTTAAAGTATTGCACCCTTTGGCTTTCAGTTAATTAATAGCAAGTGATCTAGATTTATATTTACTATTATTCAATGTTATGGTGAAATGGAGCATCCTAATTGGTCACATGAGACCACACAACCATGCAGGCAAATTCACCCTGCTGCACAGTTTGGATTCATTTTGTGTTGCCACTGCCCCTTGTACCTTTGTGTCCAGTAATGTAATAACCTCATTGGTCAAAGGGGTTGTCAGTCAAAATGAACAAAGTCTAATAATGGAATTTTCAGCGGCCATCTTGCAAAGCTAGTGATCTGAGAAGGGAAAAATACTTTTTTTTTCTTTCATTTCTTCACATTTTTCTTAGATAATTTAAAATGAAACTGCAAAAATAACCTCTTGGGAAGGCATCTGGGTAGTTGCTCAAAGTCAATAGGTCTCTGTTTTGAACTTTCAATTAACAGGGTTTTTTTCTTACAACATTAAAACATCTTTAGCTGATGCTATCACGGGAACCACTGGTCACGCAAACAGTTATGTAATTGGAAAGCTGATATTCATAGCTTTCAAACAATATGTTTGCATGATGAACAAGTCTGGAGAAATTATCTTGTTAAAAATTGTGACAAGATAAGCAGTGTAGACAGTGAAACAAACCACATGCGCCATGGGTTTTCCTTTTCCCCTCTGGACCTTCAGTTCCCAAAGGTCACGGTAGCTGCCTGTCTACTGTGAATGCATCTTACAGACCTGGTTTTCTAATACAGCTCTACAGTTTAAAATGCAAATGTATTACTTTTAAACTATGTGAGCATTACATTAAATGGTCCTATCTCCCTATCCTGTTCCCCCCCCCCCCCCCATGTCTAAATAGCAGCATTTACACATCTAGATTGGAATCTTAGAACAGGAACTTTTCAAATATGGGGATGCTTAGCGCGTTTAGCTTTCCTGGAGGCGGGGAGAGGGTGTGGTTTGGACAGACCTACAGTGTAGATTCCTTGGTTTACAAGGGGCATCTGTCTCTAGGAAACAGTATGTAGACATTGGCATTGCCAGCTGCCCTGAGGCACTAATAAGAACCTATTGGAAGGGGCAGCTGTCAATGCCAATGTCTATTCCCACCCTTGATCAGCCATGACCTCTATCTCCCCAGCCTTCATCTCCTTCCTGATACCTATCCCCCCCCCCCCCTGACAGCTGACTCCCACCTAAGCGCCCCCTTAAAGCATCTGAACCCCTCCATATGAAGATTTCTCTAAGCTTCCCTGTTCAACAACCCCCTGCAGGCCCACCTCCCAGTCTCCATCCTGGCTTTATTTTGATTTCCTGGTGTCTCGTGGGAGAAGTGATCTCTAGTTGCTCTTCCTCTTATGGATGTGGGTTCCAAAATAGCGTTGGTGACCCCTAGTGTAAATTTGTGGTACTGCCACTAAGGGTATGTACTACAAGACTAGGGGTCTTATGTGCCATTTTGGAACCTGTAGCTGGGGATTGGAATCTAGGGTGAGTGGACTTGGGAGGGGTGGTTGCAAGGGGGCAGGGTAGGAAAGATGATGTGATGTATTTGGCAGGGGGGTTGGATCACAGGATCCAACTGGTGCTGCAGGATCAGATGTCTGTGCAGAGGAGAACTGTGATTTTAAAAAGCTGCTCCCACACATGTGCGGGGTATTTTCCCCCAAGAGCAGCATTTTAAAATCACTGCTCCCACTGGGCATGGAGAGACATAGGTACAGGACTGCATGTGTGTTTTACAAGAGGCAGAGACTCTTGTTAAATATTATGGAAATTCTCCACCTCCCAACCCAGACCTGTGAATTTCCCACTCCATGTACTAAAATATGCTTCCACGTTGACTGTTTTTTACCTTTTGGCTGAATAATTATTAAAGGTAATATTTAGGAATTAAAATACATTGTCTCTTTATTTTTTAAATTATTTTCCTTATTTATAAATCTGATATACTACTTCCCGACCCAAAGGATGTATCCGAGCGGTTTACAATACACTATCAAAGAAAAATAGAAAAGTTTGTTTTTTCCTCTCCTTTTCACCTCCTGATGATTGCCAACAAAGGGGAGAGGAAAGAGGAAACCTAGAAAGAGAGAGAGAAGGCTAGGAGAGATAGCAGAGAGAGGCATCTGGTTCTTCACCATAGCATGTGGTAAGACAGACAGCACCGAGCTTCCCATTTACTGTGAAGTATGTAGCTTGTCTTCACGGCTCATAAAAAATTGTTTTGTATGGTATTGTTCCTTATTCCATGCCAAAATATGATTATTTTTTTTATTACATAGTGGATGCTAATCTGTGTCATCTACTGTAAATGCCATAACACAGAGATGTCTGTATATGTATCTATATGTGTACATAGAGATTTTTTTTTAAATTCATGCCACAGTATTAATGGACCCTTCTTTGCATTGTGGCACAGTTAAACTTGCTAAAACGTCTTTTGCAAATTAAGGGGCCGACGCAAAGAAGCAGACAAACTGTTATACAAACATGAACGTGCTTGAAATACCTGCAGAGGTTGAGCGCCTATCAACAGCACAACATGAATAAACGAGTTGCGTTAGTGTTAGCGCAACATCCATGTTAATTAGGTAATGAAAGGTAGAAGTATGCAAAATAGCCCATTAACTATTAGCGCAGCAAAAAAAGCCCGTGCATTAAACCTAGCACAGATGCATTCATGCCGAAAAGCTGTACCTAGGGAGGTCTAGGTAAGCCTTTATAGTCGGCGGTACTGCACGGCTCATTGACATCTCATTAAACAATGGCCATTCATATGTGCATAAAACATGGTGTTTAGGACATTGGTCCCATCAGCTAAGGCTGAAGAGCAGCTGAGGGTCTTCTCAAGGTTAGCATTTTGTTTTCCTTTTTTCGGCTGTCCTAATGATCGAAGGTAGTTGCCAGTAAGCAAATTACTGTCTGATGCCCATTTCTTTAGTATCCACTTCCTGGGGTAAAAGGAAGGCAAAATCAGTTTCTTCCACTACTGTTGGCCAGCTGACCATTGGTGCTTTACCAAACAGTTGGATTGGAACTGAATTCCTGGAAGAGGCAGAAAAGTGACAGGAAGACATCTCCCTCGACAGCACTGGAGATCTAGTAGTGCCTGCAAGGTCGTGGTAGCCATATTGGCCTGGAAAAACTGGAATCTCTATAGGCAGCATCAGCCGAACCATTAGGCAAGACAGGTGATTGCCTAGGGCAGCAGGCTCTGAGGGGTGGCAAATTAGTCCCTATGGTGGGTTCCAAAAATTGTGGTAAAGGACCACTTCCGATCCCCACAACTACAGAAATGGACCACTCCACTTCCTGGGCAGGAGCCATTCAGAGGGGGCCCTCTCCAAAGACCTTTGCTCAGGGGTCTGGAACTTCAACTTAAGTTACTGGGCAGGGACTAGATTTATTGATTTATTTATTTATTTTTCAACTGGGCAAAGCATACAGTAGCTGAGGCCCTAGTTTAAGGGTTGCTTGATATTTAAGTTGCAGCCCCTGCATGATGATTATCCTTGTTGCTTAAGGGTGATGCTGCTTCCCTTTGGTAGCTGGCACTCTTTGCAGTCATCTGGGATGGGTTTGATTATTATCCCTCCAGAGTGGGACAGGATGTTGAGTATGACTCGTGCTTCTGCTTTCTTGATTGCAGTTCCTATAGTGTCGCATGCTGTCTCTAGGAACAAGCAGGAATACAGTCTTCACATATGGGTATCATCGGTATCGATGGAGCCCACATAGGAAGGCTCCCCAACATCCAATAGGAAAGCTTTTGGGAGCACTCCACTGCACCTGTGCATCTGCCTTTCCGTCTTCCCAAGTCCTCTCCTCAGTTCTTTGTTTTTTGTGGAGTCAGCAGGTTGTTTTCTTCCTGTCGCTGCTGATAAACGTTATTTATTTTTTGTTTAAAATCTGTGCTCTGCTTTTCCATCGACACCGGTACCTCCCTGATACCGGCCCTGATATTTTCTTTTCTTTTAGTATTTTTCTTAAATTTTTTTCTACTTTAGTGGTTTTACTGCCAAATTAGGCTTCTGCCTACCTTTTTTTCTGTCACAATAGAAAAACATGTCAGTGGCTTCAAGTGTTTGGTACAATTTCAGTTACTGACAAACATGACTGATGTTTAAAATGTTTGGGCCCAGACCAATTATCAACTGATTGTCCTTTGTGCCAGTAAATGACAAAAAGAGGCCTAAAGAACTGAGCCAGACAGTATGGGTCTCTGTTTGCCCCGGACTCTATTTCAGTGGCTTCGGCATCATTGAGGATGCAAACCTCCTCTGTTCTCAGGTCTCCTCAGTGTCAAAGCATAAAATGAAGTCTAAGTCATTAGCATCAAAGACCGATGCCGATTCTCAAGGTAAGTCCCTTCATCATCATTGGGATTCACCAAAAGGTGCATCCGATGCAAATCAGCCTGGCAATCAGCCCCAGCGGGAGGACCAGTCCTCCAAAGCACTATAGGGACTCCAGGACACTTCTGAAGCCTTGACCTCTGGAGAGCTACTGGTTCCATGCTCTGGGATGGCGGCTCAGAGCCCTGTTATGGGAATCCACCCAGGCATTGGCCGCCTTCCTCGACCAGTGTATCCTGGCTATCGAGAGGAGCTTGGCAGCAACTCTGGCGGCCTCGGTACCGAGGGTATCGACAGCCCTAGGAGAGTAGGCATCGACCTCTAGCTTGACGCCTATACCTCCTGGGCCGATGCCAGCCCTCAAGCCCATATTGATGATGCCTCTTTCTCCAGTGCCTGCTTGGAACAGACAGGCATTGTTGGTACCCAACAGGCTCCCAATGCTGTACTGCCTCAACATTGGTATCGCATCAAGCATAGACATCGACACAAGACCATCGATACTTTGATTTCCTATCTGAATTGGACTCTTCCTCCTCTGATTCCGATGAGGTATCGGAGGATTCCAGGAGAACCCAAGATCTCTCTTCCGATACCTCCCCTCCTCATGAGCGGCGTCTGTCCCCACCAGAGGGCATGTCTTTCCAAGACTTCATTTGGGACATGGCAGCAGGCCTGCAAATTACCATGATATCGGAGACAGAACTGAGGGAAGAGGAATTAGAAATCTTCCAATACCCCTCAGTGCCCAAAGAGGCTGCCACCTTACTGGTGCATCGCATCTTGCAGGATCGAATGCTACATATGTGGGAGGCCCTGCTAACGGTTCTGCCTATCAGGAAATGCCTCAATACCATGTAGAGAGTCCCACTATGCCCTGGATTTCAAAAGTCTCAATTACCACACCATTCCATGTTAGTGCAATCTGTAATGTGTCGCATCAAGAGTTCCAAGAATCATTTGTCCATGCCTCCAGGCAAGGACTCAAGAACTCTCAATGCCTTTGGACGTTCTTGCTTTCAGGCATATATGCTCACTTCAAGAATTACCTCTTACATGCTCTAAATGGGCATGTATCTCAAAGATATCTCCAGAGATCTAGAGAACCTTGCTCCCATCATTCCTGATGATAAACGTGGTGCATTCCTGGCCTTAATTAGGCAAAACCAGAACACGTCAAAATTCCTTACCAGAGCATCTTTCGATGTTTTTGAGTCATCCTGCAGAGCTGAAGCAATCTGCATCGGTGCTTGCAGAATGGCCTGGCTCCAGGCTTTGGACTTGAGCAGAAGGTCCAAGATAAATTGGCCAATATTCCCTGCTCTGGAGAGAACCTCTTTGGTAAAGGTTGGAGGGAGAAGGCTGGGGAGATTGAGACAGATCCTCTCACCCTCAAACGACTTTCTAGGAAGACATCACTCTTCTAAGAGAAATTTCTTCTTCTTAGGATTGGTCTATTATCCTTCTTATCCACCTGCAGTGGCTTATCAACCTCTGCAGCAACAGCAGAGAGAACAAGGTCCTCATCAGGCTAAGAAGCCTAAAACCCTTAAACCACAGCCAGCAGCACAGCCACAGTTGGCACCTGCTTTTTGACTCCTTCCTAGAGAGCATAGCTACTCTGCCTCTGCAGGTTCCATAGCCCCTCCACATAGCAGGCAGACGTTGTTCCTCTGATCACAGGTGGCACCTCATCACTTCAGAGCATTAGACTCTTAACATTGTCCAAGGGGACTATCTGATTCATTTTGAAAGCTTACCCCCCCCCCCCATCAACTCCACAAGAGATTATCCTGCAAATTCCTTGCAGGTCAATCTCCTGTCAATCAAGGTGGCTATCCTGTTAGCTCAGAGGGCCATAGAAAGAGTTTCTCCCACCCAAGAGGGCAGGGGCTTTTAGTCTCCTTACTTTCTTATCCCCAAGAAGACAGGAGGGTTCAGGCCCATTCTGGATCTAAGGGATCTTAACAAATTCCTTGTTCGAGAAAAATTCAGAATGATTTCCCTTGGTACTTGTCTTTCATAGCTTCAGAGGAATGACTGGTTAAGTTCTCGACCTCAAGGAGGCATACACACATTTGCTGATCCACCCTCAACGCAGACAGTATTTGCGGTTTTGGTGCCAGCAAAACCATTAATAATATCGGATGCTCCCCTTCAGGTTAGTTTCCACTTCCCAAGTGTTCACAAAATGCATGGCAGTCATGGCTGCCTACCTTCATACCTTGGGGATCTTTGTCTTCCCCTACTTAGATGATTGGCTAATCAGGGGAGAATCCCCAGAAGAGGTAAAACTCTCTTCATTGGACCATTATGGTGCTACAAAACCTGGGATTTGTCTTAAACTTTCCCAAGTCTCATCTGGTCCCATCCCAGCAACTCAAATTCATCGGAGCACTTCTAGACACTTGTCAGGCCCGAGCTTTCCTTCCACAAGATCACTGCCCATGTCATCAAGTTCACTCACACTATAGGGAGTCGGTGTCGTAACAGCTCAAGAAATGCTATGTTTTCTAGGACACATGGCCTCCACGGTCCATGTCATCCCTTACACTCGCCTGCATATGCAGTAAGCGCAGTGGATGCTGTCATCTCAATGGACCCAGGCCACTAGCCGTCTATCAGACAAGATCCCCATTACTCTTCCTCTTGTCAGCTCCCTTCACTGGTGGTGCTCCCCTCAAAACCTACTCTGAGGGTCATCTTTTCAGATGCCTCCACCTCAATGCACCCTGACAATGGATGCTTTGAAACTAGGGTGGGGGGCACATCTGAACATCATTACACGGGGCAGTGGACACAGCAGGAGTCAGATCAGCCACCTGGCACTACGTGCTCTTATGAATGCCCTTTGGTGTTTTGAACCCCAGTGTTCGGGCAAACAGGCCTTAGTCCAGACAGGCACCCAGGTGGCCATGTTCGATGTGAACAAGCAGGGGGGAACGGGTTCCTATCCCCTTTGCCAGGAAACCCTTCATTTCTGGTTCTTCTCTATTGCACACTGCATCCACCTCAGGGTGGTGTATCTCCCAGGTGAACTCAGGCTCCTAGCGGACAGACTCAGCCACATCCTGCATCTACACGAGTGGACTCTGAATCAGAAAACAGGGTCTTGGATCTTCTACCTGTGGGGGGACCCCCTCAATATTTCTGTTCGCCACCCAGGAGAATGCACGACTGCCGATGTTTTGCTCAAGGCTTCCCTCCCTCCACAGTCAGGCAACGGATGCCTCTTTCTCCATTGGGGGAAGGGTCTGCTTTATGCATTCCACCTCCCCCCTTAATACCCAAAATCCTGTTCAAACTGCAGGCTGACAGGGGCTTCATGATTCTAATAGCCCCTTACTGGCCCTGTCAGTCATGGTTTCCTCTGCTGCTTCGACTTGCACAGACTCCACCCTTCATTCTGAGGCATGTGCCTAACCTCTCCCAGGATTATGGGACGCTTCTCCAAACTAATCCACAAGCCCTCTGTTTCACAGCATGGCTTCTGAGGGCATATTTGCTGGCCTCAGTCTTCCTCAACAGGTCAAGGACATTTTCCTTGCATTGTTCAAGCCGTCTACTAGACGGTCTTATGCCTTCAAATGGCAAAGGTTCACCCTCTGGTATACCCCAAAGTATATTGACCCCTCTATCTGTCCAGTAGAAATTCTTTTTACAATATCTCCTCCATTTGTCATCGCCAGGTCTCAAGACTAACTCAGACAGAGTTCATCTTGGTGCTGTGTCAGCCTATCATAGGTTGGTGGACAGGCATCCTATTTCTTCGCACTTCTTGGTGCAATGATTTATGCGGGGTCTCCTATTGTCCAAGCCACTGAACAAACCACCACCAGTGACCTGGGACCTCAATGTGGTCCTAGCGCAACTTCTAAAGCCTCCCTTTGAGCCTTTAGCCATCATTTCTTTAAAATTCATGTCTAGGAAGGTAATCTTCCTCATCACCCTCATCTCAGCTTGCTGCATCAGCAAACTGCAGGCTTTAGTGTCGGATCCTCCATAAACCCGGTTACACCATGACAAGGTGGTTCTCTGTGCTCATCTGCACTTCCTTCCGAAGGTCATCTCGCCCTTCCACCTCAACCAATTGGTGATACTACCAGTCTTCTTCCCCAGACCACATGCCTCTAGGGTTGAAGCAGCGCTACACACGTTAGACTGCAAGCGCGCACTGGCTTTCTACTTGGATAGAACCAAGAATCACAGGAAATCCTCTCAATTATTCCTTTTCTTCGATCCAAGTCACCTTGGACTTCCAGTGTCGAAACGCACCCTTTCCAACTGGATTGCGGACTGCATTTCCTTTGCTTATGCTCAAGCGGGACTATTCCTTGAGGATCACTTCACCGCTCATAACATGCGGGCCATGGCAACCTCAGTTGCCAACCTTCATTCTGTCTCGATTGATGAGATCTGTTGAGCAGCTACCTGGTTCTTCAATCATACTTTTGCTGCTCACCTCTGCCTAGACAGAGACTCCCTTCGGGATGCTGTCTTTGGCCAGGCAGTTCTCCAGCATCTTTTTGAGACTTAACTGCAACACCTACCCTATGTCCTGGACTTCTTTCTGGCACCAGGCTTCACTGTCGATGTCCTTGCCAACTGTCATTGAGTCTAATGGGGCAACTAGCTCTATCCTTTAGCCTTGGGGATACCACTGCTAACCCAGTCTGGTACCTGGGAGCTAGTGAGTCCCATATGTGAAGACTGCATTCCTGCTTGTTCCTGGAGATAATGTAGTATTCGCCTGTAACAGATGATCTCCAGGAATAGCAGGAATCAGTCTTTACAAACCGCCCGCCTCCCCTAGGAGTTTTAGGGTATTCTTTTTTCCTCTATTGCTTAGCTACAAACTCAACTGAGGAGAGGACTTGAGAAGGTGGGAAGGCAGATGCGCAGGCACAATAGAGTACTCCCAAAAGCTTTCCTATTGGACGCGGAGGAGCGTTTCCGTGTGGGTTCCGTCAGTACTGACAATACTGATATGTGAAGACCAATTCCTGCTGTTCCTCAGAGATCACCTGTTACAGGTGAGTAACTATGCTTTACCTGCGACACTGCAGTTTGAAAAAGCTTACCTGAGATTTCACAAACTATTGAAAGTTTGTTTGTACCGGCTTATGGTAGTACTTGGGTGGCTTTTATAAACAAGTGAAATCATTTTTTAGGTATCTGATATATTTTCTTGATGTTATGTTTGTCCATTTGCTTTACTGGATGGGTGGTCTGTAAGGTTGTATGATAAATTGCATTAATCTTGGTTTCTTCTAATCTATGCTGGTTATGTGAGATTGTAGTGATTTCATAGGTATGGCATGCCAGGGAAACACTGCTTCATTTTCATCTTATATTCAAGCCTTTGTCCTTACGTGGTACACACTTTTCTTATGAGAAGTTACCTAGTCAGTGAGGAGGAACGATAAGTGGTGTACACTGATTTTAATGGGAGTAGGCTGGAGGATGTTCTTTTACTACAGTAGGGAGTCCAAAAGACAGCAAAAAATACCCACACGGCAGTTTGAGGCTACACATAGTAAGGAACCCTACTGACTAAAAAATCCTTGGGATTCAGTGCTTTTTAAAGCGGTGTTAGAAACAAGGCTTGCGCCCCATGAAGAAGACCACATGGCCGAAACGCATTGGGGTTGTTTTTCAATAACGTTTCTTAACTGCCTCCTGTTTCCTGCACTTGCTTTTGTTGTCCTTTTCCTACAATAAGCCAGAGCGTAATGGAAAATTTTGACAGATGTGAAAAGTTAATTCCTCTTTGGGTCTATACCTATCTGAATCATCATATCCCCTTTTATAAAGCTGCTTCCTGTGATGTCCTGCAGTGTTTGTAAAAAGCCTCCATGCTGTGCCAGCTTGCTCATGGTCTCACTTTCCCATTGTTCCGCTTCTTCTATAACTGGGGTGGGTGAGGGGTGGGAGGAGAAGCGAGAAGGTGGTGTGAGGGAAGGGTTGTAGGGATGGGCAGCTTTCCTGGTGGATAGGATGTGAATGCTATTCCTTGGATCAACTAGCGGGCATGTTCCTGAAGGGGGTATCCCACCTCTTCCCCCAATATTACTTGACCAACTAACCAATCTTAATCACTACCCAAACTAAGAACAAATCCTGTTATGTATACTTGTAAATACTCTTGTAAATAGTTGCAGTAATGACGTCCCATGTTTTATCCAAGTTCTCTGACCTTGTTCTCTGTAAAACCTAACAGTTTGTTGTTATGGTATGTTGTTATATTGTGAACCGCGCTGATTCTGAATAGAGCGGTATATAAGAGCCTGTAATAAATAAATAAATAATAAATAAATTTCCCATTCCTAGGGATATCAGTGCATGTAATTTCCACAATATGCTTAACCTCTGCTTGCCACAACTTGGAGCAAATCCAGTTCTGGTTCTGGACCTTACAGATGGCAGAAAAGGAGCTTCATGGCAATAGGCTAGCATGGAAACCGGTCTGCTTGTCCCTCCTGGACTTTTCATTCCAAGGCACTGAATGAAATTTTAGATGTGGCGAGACATATACAGTGTGCAATAAAGTTGATAATACATTAATCATTCTTAAGAACAGGTAATATGCATAATTTATGGTGTTACAGTGCTATCTTTTCAGATATTTATGATGGATAATGCTCAGTTTTTGCCCTCATATTACTGCTTTAAATTATACCACAAGAAAATTAATGAGAAAGTAGATTTATGGGTTTCATTTGTTTGTCAATTCGGAAATTAATTGGGTGTTAATTTTAGCTGTCCCTCATCAGACCAGGTCTTTAGTGTGTGTGCAGTACTTTGCATTCATTGAAGCCTACCTCCCATTTGCTGTGGGTCACTAGCTTTGCATACATTAAAATAGCCCTCGGGCTCGTTCCGTTGATTACTTTTTGAACTGCCATGCATTAGAAAATTTACGCCTTTCTGTTATAATTATGAAAATTTGGTACAAGAAGATGGTGCAAAACACCAGGTGCATATTTTTGTCTCTGCTCTCAGATGTGTGCTTAATAAATGTTTCTACGCTATCACTCTAAACGACATAGTCAAGATTCTTCATTAAGTTCTCAAGGATCAATTTAAAAGTGAAAGAATACTATATCTCCCAAACTCATCCCTGACTAGAAAACTCCTAATTATTTGTGGTTTGATTTTTTTTTAAATTTATGTTTAAGCTAAGTGCAGCTTTGCTGACCATCTGCAGTTTGCACAACTGACCCTTCAGCGGGCCAGTGAAAGCCTTGTGCACCCTGCTGACTCCTGCCGCCCTTTCGTGGTCCAGTATGCAGATTCTATGAAAGCCTTTTATTCAGCATATCACTAAAACTGTGGTGGAACGGAGTACTTTGGCAGCTTGGCTTGAAGGCCTTTCTTCATACATTATATTTAACTGTAAATGTTTTCAGATAGTTTAGTCAGAGTCCAGACTGTTGCTCCGGTGGAGGGAGCAGAAGACAGATGTCTCTTACATATTATACAGGTTCACATTCAAAAGGCCAGGAAGAGGCTATCCTTACACTTGATATTAACCAAATGAAGCCAAAAAGTGTTACATGAACATTTAATATTCTTGCATTTTTAAAAATATGCTTCTGGAATTTCTAAATAAGTTTCTAGGGTGGAGGAGTAGTCTAATGGTTAAAGCATTGGCTTGGTGACCAAGAGACCAGGGTTTGATTCCCACTAGCGCTCCTTGTGGCCTTGGGCGAGTCACTTAACCCTCTATTGCCTCGGAAGAATCCAAGTTATCAATGTCCCAGTTTAATGTACATTACCAAGTTTAAGTTACAATGTAAACTGCTTTGACTGAAATGTTAAAGCGGTATTAAAAAAAAATAAATATTAATGGAGAACTGAAGAGAGGATGTTCAGGAAGAATAAATTTTGTCATGGCATGTGTACTTTTAAGCGAATGGTATTTCATCTTTCCAATTTATTCAGAAGTTCCTGTTGATCTGTACTCATCTTTTATGAGATTTCTGGGCTGGTTGGTTTGTCTCTCAGTTCCACCTAACCTCCACTTTAGGCCACTACCTCCCCGCCTCACTGCCCAGGATCCAGGAGACTTATTAGTATTTTTTCTGTGTAGGCTGCTCTTATAATTAGCTTCTCTTCATACCTGCCACTCCTCACAGAGATCAACAGTTAATACAGCTTTGTCTACACTTGGACTAAGAATGCGAAAAGCTGCCTTTAGGCTGATGCAAGAACTTGTCCATAACCAGCCCAGTATGTTTGCCTATGTGATGAAAGGTGCTTTATGTTTTGTTGGCCTGTTACGTGTATAGATCTATAATGTTCTACTAGTGTTATACATTTACCTCCGATGTCAATTATTCTAAGTATTGACCGCAGTGAGTGACTAATAAATCTGATCACCTGCATGCTCAATTGCAGTTCACATCAAATTTTAAGCAGAGAAATCTGTCTGGTCAAAGACATCAGTGTTGTATGTGTTTCCTCCAAATCCCACTTGCATGCAATAGCTATGAAATGCTACATATGTGTAATTTCACTTGGAATCCATTGCGCACCTACATGAGGACGTCTGCTTCATCTCTCATTGTAATTGCCTCTTGAACAGGACTGCACTAGACTAACCAGTGATATGCCAACGGTTTCTTATCGGGGGCATTTACTAGCTCCACCCTATCTAGTGAGACACTTTTTGCCTTCATAATATAATCCAACGAAGGGTTTCTGTGAACCCCCTCCAGTAATTCACTGAATCCAAGGCGCACATCCAGTGGATTCAAAAAGAAACTCTTGGGTCAGCTAATGGCTTAGTGCCATGCAGAGGACCTGGGTTCAGTTCCAGCGCCAGGCTTCCGCTTCTCAGGCTAGTTGAGGCTGGAATGTGCAGAGGCAATGTTTACGGGGCCTGGAAGAGAGGGAATCCAAGTCATCCTGCAATGTTGACACCTAGGGTTCGGTTTTCATATCTTGTCATTTCAAGCTCTTTATGTCAGACAGATGTGTTTTGCTTGGGGCCAACTTTCACTGAGAAATGCAGCATAATTCAGTAATTTGGCTACGATCTAGTGTAGTATTAGTAATCCTGGCTATGGATTCTAATGAAGCCATGATCTAAATTCAGCATGAAGAGAAGACTTGCTCAGGAAAGAGATTAAAGTTGGCAGAAAATCCACCTTGTCTAGCAACACGCCAAGAAAGGGATGGAACATGTTGGACTGTCACAGTGCAGCAATAATAGCATGTTATCTTTTCACATACGTAGTGCTTTAAACATTGTCAGAGGACAGATGTGAAACATGCAAAATACAGTTGAAAGTCTTCCAGTGTTGGTTCTGTGTGAAGTTCTTCCTGCCCTGTCTGTCTGCCCATAGAGTTATGTTTGCTCTTTGATAATGTTTGATATACACTCTCATACTTTTGTAATTTTTTGATCCATTCTGTTTGACCTTTGAAACTCACAAAAAAACAACTGACCACATGTCAGATAACTTCCTGCAATGGAGGTAGTAACTGTGTCAAAAACGTTAATTTATATATACGCTTGTATAAATATATATACTTTTAAAATTATGTAGCATGTTACATGGAATAAAGGTGACATGCAATCATTGGAATGGAGCACTGTTGAGATTTTTTTGTTTGCTTTTAAAAACCAAAGAGACTCTGAGAGAGGCTCAAGGCCTCAGAAGGTAATTGGGTGCCTGATTAGTGTTTAAGGTGCCTATTTGATAAAGACAAGTACGTACCTATTTGTCTTCAGAAAATACTAACCTAAGTGACAGAAATCACGATGTAAGTTAAAGCCCTATAGTTGGTATAAACGTCAGCACCTAGATTTTGCAAGAAAGTGCAAAAATGATGCTGTGTCCACACTCCACCCAAACCCCACCCACTGGCAGAGTACAAGCTTTCAAGCAACACACAGACTTTCACGCAAGTCAGCATTTCAGAAGATGTTAATGCACATACATGGAAAAGTTCAGCGTTTCAAGGAGTTTGTTACAGGACTCCATCATAATGGAGGAGTATGCCCTGTTCAGGAAGCTTCTCCTCCAAATAGATATAAACGGCTGGACCAGAGCTTCAGAATTCCCGGTGAAAAAATGTGTATATATATTAGACACATGATAGGTGCAAGAATTGGTTCAGTGAGTAGACGTTTGGAACTTGGTTATAAAATCTCAAGAAATTGTGGGGGGGTTGGACCATCACTTCCATTGTGGTCCTCTCATCTCTGCTCCTCCCCACTCTGCACTTGACTTTAGGACCCCAGCAGTGCCTGAGGACCCCGTGTTGCATATTCCTCTGGTGCTCATGGTCAGGGTGTTGCACTTTGAAGCACATAACCCTACAGTGTCCCATTAGCTGAAACTGTGACACTCAGGCCTCAGAAGGTACAGCCCAAGGCACCATGCTGACTTTCTTCTCATAATATCAATCCTAAATTGTCAGTGGGGATCGGAGGGCACTGGAAGAGGAGGTGGGGGAGAAGAATGGCAGGAAGAAGAGATTTTAGTTGGGCATGCACGAGAGGTGATCAGAAAGGGTCTGTGTGAGGGGCTTGGAGGGGGTGGGGAGGTGTAGATTTAGTGAGAGCAGGGCTTGCATTTGGAAGAAGGGGTATGAGAGTAGATGCTCCTTCCCTCTTCCTGATCTCCACCCTCTCCTCCCCTCCCCCTCATCCCTCTGCTTGTCACCCTCCCTCTGTCTGCTAGCCGAACACCATTTCTCTTTTAACCCCCAAGATCTTCTCTCCATCCTCTGTTCCATTTGCTCTTGCCTCTGAGATCCATCTGCTCTCTGTGTCCCCTTTTCTCCTATTCCTCAGACGAATAGTGCGGTATATAAGAACTTGTAATAAATAAATAAATAAATCCCCTCTTCTCGGGGCCAGCCCAAGAGTTTCTGCCACTCCAGGCAAAAGCTCCAGCCGTGCCGTCCCTCCCCTCCCCTTCTGAGCTGAGCCGCCTCCCCCCCTGCTGCCACCACCAATTCTGTTAGCTGGGTCGGTGGAGAGGGGAAGGCTTGGCGCAGTGGCAGGCTGAAGCACATCGACTGTGGTCTGTCACCCTAGGCGGCCCTGCCTCTTCTATGCCTATTCTATCAACTATTTGTATGGCACTTAGTGCCTGTCTTTAATTTGTAATCTGATAGTCAATGTTTGATTTAGTTTTAATATTGTTTGTACTTCTATGCTGTTTTATAACTTGATTATATTCCGCTTTGGTTGGTACAGGCAGAATATAAATGCCATTAAATTAAATTCTGTATCCCCCTCCCCCCCCACACACTTTCTGACTAGTATCAATTGCCAAGATCCCGTCACTGACGGAATAATAAATAAACTGGACACACATGAAATATCTGAGAACCACTTTATTTTTACAAAGAAAATTGTGTATTACTTAATATGCAAATGTATGGAAATACGGCACATAATTTCAGAAAAATTGTGTCAGAATCTTCTAACTCCTGCCGTAGAATCTACCCTTGCGCTTGTGCAGTAAACTGAGGGCTTTGGATAGAGACTGTGCTGCACTAATTTATACAAAGTGCACTGGAAGCTCTATGACATCAGACCCATAGGCCTGTGCATGCTTTAGACTCTATCTGGAAAATTCTGGTGCTGACCATTCTGCATGTATATTCGATATTGCCTGAATTTATATATTTTACCACCACATCTGGTGTGTTAAAAATAAAACAAACAAACACTGAATGCGGTGGCTGAATACTGACCCGATAGTGGAGGAGTAGCCTAGTGATTAAAGCAACAGCCTAGTACCCAAGAGATCAGGGTTAGAGTCCCACTGGCACTCCCTGTGACCTTGGGCAAGTCACTTTACCTTCCATTGTTTTGGAAGAAAAGGCCTGGCAATCTACTTCCGGTCATACCTTACCAAGAAAACCCAGGGGCTGCTGGGTCATCAGGAGTCAGCTTTGACTTGACATTAAAAAAAAAAAAAAAAAAAAGTGTCTGCATTTTGACTGTCTTGAAATATGCCTCCAGTTAATAAAAGGGTTCTTTATTTAGACCTTGGGACACACCTGGCCAATCAGGTTTTCAGGATAACCACAGTGAGCATGCACGAGAGCTTTGCACGGTGGAGGTAGCGCGTGTAAATCTCGCTTTACATGTACATTGTAGTTACCCTGAAAACCTGACTGGCTGGGTCCCAAGGCCTGGGTCAAGAACACCTGCTGTAGACAGATAGAGATAACTCTGTATAGAGACAGATCTCTTATTGCCAAAGGCTTGCCTATACTCCGCTTAAAATATCCTATTATGTCAACAGATATTTGTCCAAAAATAGCATATTTGAGAAAGCAGACTGGGGACCCTTTGAGCATGTGACCAGCTGATGTGATGACAGTGTTCTATACAGGACTGTGGGACCTTACAGCATCCAGGATATCCTGTGGGGGATATTTAATAAAGAACGTTAGCAATCATCACGGCGCTAATGTGGGAAAATTGCACCATGGTGACAGCTAAAGTGGGTCCAGTGCAGCTACTGCAGGCCATTTTTAGCAACAGCTGCATACCATATATTGCAAGAGTGGGCATGCTTGTACTATGCAGTTACCACAGGCGTTGACAGTGCACGGTCACCGCATGTTTTATAGGCGATGCTGTCACACCACGGATTGCTGCAGTTTCACCATATTTTCTGCTGGGGAAATGCTGGACACACCCCCGACAGATAACACCTGACTTTTGCAGCTATTGTGACGCTTTTCACACTAATGCTCGGTGTTAACTACAAAAGCATAACGCCCTTTAGTAAGCATTACCCCCCTGTGAATGTCAGTCAACTCTTTCCTCATGTTTCAAAATGAAACATGGGCTTAGAGCAGGACTTTTCGGCTTTGGTCCTGGGTGGGGGAGCGGAGGCCACCACCGGATGCGGCTTCCAGGATTTCTATATTCCATATTCATCCAATTTATTTGCATGGGCGGAGGGCAGTTTTAAAAGCCATCTACCTGGGTAAGTAATCAGTGTATCAGGGTAAACTGGCTGGCTGACAATTTCCCAGCCCTTACCTTGCAGAAGGTGCCTGTGGGCATCAATACCAGCTGCACTTTCAGCCAGGCAGGACATAGACGGTCCCAGGAGTGTTTTTAAGTCACAGGAGGGAAGCGACATTTTCACATTTTTCAGGGGAAGAAAATGTGGCAGGGAAGCAGGTGCAAAGCTCTGCAAGTAACTTTTTATTGCTTGGGACAACTTTCAAAGGGAAGCTATGTTCACGCTGTACCTTGTGAGAATCGCAGTAAATCCAGTGGATAAACGTTTCCATGGACTTTGCACCAGTTCTCCCACTTTTGCAGACGGTGCCAGTCAACAGTCAGCGGACGAGGTTAGCTTGCATAGCTGGGCTCCTGACAAAGAAACCTATTGGTGGTCCTCAAGGACCAGATCAAAATGCCCTGTTTTGGGGTACGGCTGCGAAGGAAAAGGTCTTATACAGCATCATTTATAGGCTTGTCTGCGCATCTGGAAATTGTTAGTAGACTTTGCCAAGTTGTCTGTTGGTAAATACCGTACCTGGCAGGGCTGATCCAGACTTAGGTAATGAGCCACGGAAGTTGTTTGAGACATACCTCTGAAGCATGAATTGTCCTGTTCTGCTCAATGATTCATGATTGAAAAAGGGTTTCAAGGCTTCTAGTCTAGCCCAGTAAACCTGTGTTTGCCTCTCCAGGTGCTGCACCATTAATCAGAGTATTCTAGACTATTCTCTGCATTCTGATAAATAATTCAACTTGTCTCCATTACTTGACTGGAAAGACACATTCCAAAAAGACTGAACAAGATTTCTGTACATATGTACACATTAAATAAAAATATATATATATGAAATGGATTGTTGATGGAAAAATTTTGCAATTAAAATATTGGAGTCCCTGTTAAAAAAGTGGCAGCCCTCTCTGCAAATAGAGGAACTTTTTTCCCTTTTTGAATTTTAGTTCAATAACCGTATAGCATTAGTCAAAAGGCCAAAGAAATGGCAGTGTTGATAAGCAGAAATGATATTGCGATCGGAAAGGTATAAACATATAATCAGTTCACTTACGACAATTGATTTTACCATTTACTCATTCTTCTCCCTTGCTCCTTCCCCGGCCACAGAAGTAGAAATACATTTTCTCAATCTGTGTTTAGTTTAATTTACACATCCTTTCATGACTAGGCCAAGTTATTTAAGGGCATTTCTCCTGCTCCACATAAATAATTGATCAGCCAAGTTAATTTACTTCTGCTTGGCTTGGTAAACCTTCAGTAAAGGCCCTGGAATTAGGACTGAGCTCTGTTATCTTAAAAATCCTGGAAGTATGAAGACAGTGGTGGTAGAGAGTATTGCCATTGGTCTGACCCCCCCTCCCCCCCCACAGCGGTCATGGACTCATAGCAAGATAATGCAATCTATAAACACTCACCGTGTGCAAAAAAATACAGAGGTGGATATTCGGCTGCCATGGTCGGTGGTATTTTAGATGCTGGCTGTGATGGTCACAGAAGGGAATCTGAATATTCAGTGCTAGTATCCAGATAAAGCAGCAAGCGGCACTGCTGTCTTTTTGCTATCGTAATTTTATCAATGCTGACCAGATAGCTATCATCCCTGCCCTGGCACTATGCAGATAGTGCCAAGGCGCTCAGAATGATTTATGGTGGCGCTCTCTGGATACGTCTTCTGAAAATCACCAGATAGGCGCCGCTGGTTGGGACTCTCCGGATAGCAGATGCTACTATCCAGGTGAATGCTTCTGAATATTGAGCTAAAATTTTATTATTTTACAAATGGCTCACCAGAGTTACAAATGTGATAATTATAAGCCATAAATGTCAGTATGGTAATAACCAAGCAAGATGTGGATGGCGGCAGAAACTTTGCCAGAGCTGCAACAGTTTGCAGCTGGCACATAGCAACCTGCGAATGGTTTGCAACTATAGCATGACAGATTTTCAAAATTCAAAGTTCGGATCTCTTTGATATGTCACATTTGAAGCGGCATTTTATAAGGGGCATCCAAATACATTCTGGGACGTCCAGGGCAGAATGTGCAGAAAAATGCCAGTGATGTCTGTTTTGGCTTGATTTTGGAAATAGATGCCTCCAATATGGATACCCACGTCAGCGTCCACATAGATGTCCCCGCTATGAAACCGTGGAGCAGGGACATCCATCAGCAAGGCAAAATGGAAACATGAGCTCACATTCCCCTGCAGTGTTCATTGTCAACATGGACAATATAGGGGAGATGAGTGTACCCCCTTCTCCACCACTTTGCATGTCTGGCTGATAAAACGAGCTCTTTCCCAATGCCTATTAGTGTCTGGGACAGCTCATGATGCCCAGGGTAATACTGGAATCGGGCAAGGATGTCCATGTTCCTAGGAATACCCTGGACACACCTACACCATGCCCTCTGTTCCACTTTGATGTCCTCGTGTTGGGGACCTGGCTTCTAAAATAGCCCCCATAAAATGTAAAATCTATGCAGTTTGTTGTTAAATGCCGTTGAGTCTGGCGACTCTGACTAGTTGTCTCTATCCTCTGAGTTTACTTGGCAAGGCTCAACCAGAAGTAGATTACCAGGCCTTTCTTCCATGCTTAAGTCTAGAGCACCTGCTAGAAAAAGAATCATAAATTTAATTTACATATAATTGCAGTTAGCATGTAGCATTCTCCTTGCAATATTGTTTTATCAAAAATTGTATATCCTCTGACTGAAAATCAATGATTATGTTCTAAATTAGCGCTTTATGGTTTTTACCATGCAGCTTCTTTGGCTGTGAAAGCCCAATAGAAGGTAGCGCAGATATACCAATTTAAATTTTGGTGCTGTTTCACTAGCCAACCTAAAGTAGAAATGTCTCACTGTGCCTGTATAGGAAAAGTGAACCGCCCTGGCAGCTTCACACCGAGAATGGGCATTTCACATGGAGAGTTATTTGGTAATATCTCTGATCTCCAGGAACAAGCAGGAATGAGTCTTCACATATGGGTACGTCAGTACCGACGGAGTCTGCGCGGGAACACTTCCCAGCGTCCAATCAGAACGCTTTTGGAAGCATCCCAACACACCTGCGTGCTGCCTTCCCGCCTTCCCAACTGCCTCTCCTCAGTTTTTGTTTTTCCGCGGAGCCGGCAGGATGTCCTTCTGTCACCGCAGAAAATTCTTCTTTTATTTTTTGGTTTTCTTGTGGTCGCGACTGCCTTCCCCGACGCCACCGGTACCGCCGGTGTTTCTTTTTCTTGTAAATTTTTCCTTTTTAAGGAATATTTTTTCCTTGTTAGTGCCTCACGGTTTTCTTAGGCCTGTTAGGCCTACTCACTTTCCTTTATGGAACCGCCAGCCACTATTCCCAAGAAATGTACAAACTGTGGCGGTACAAAATTAATTTTAGACACTCACAATTGGTGTCTAACCTGTTTGGGTCCTGACCATTTTCCTCCGGAGTGTCCCTCCTGCAATAGTATTGTGGGAAGAAGTCTTCAGCATCGAGTTCCCCTCGATACGCGGTCCCCATCCACTTCAGGGCACCGTCCACTTCTTCTACACGGGATCAGGTAACCCAAAAACAGTCTTTTAAGACTAGCCAGTCCTCGAGTGGTAGATCTCATGCACAGCATAGAGATGCCTCTGGCCTTACCCTCAAGAATACACTGGTTTTAAAACACCGGTGGGAGTCTTCGGCCTCCAAAGCCTGTGTGCGGTATCAGGTTGTTCCTAAGGTTCACCCCTCACAGAACATACCTGAGCCATGCTTGGTGGTGGCATCCGCTTCGAGCGGTACCGATACCCCGGCATCGGCAATGGTGTTGGATGAAACATTCCTCACCAGGGATCGTAGTCTGGCATCCTCGGTACCTTCGGGGCCGTTGGATACGCCACAGACCGACTCTCCAGTGTCGGTATTGATTCCGGTACCGATACTAGTACCGACGTCTGTACCCTCCAGATGTGCATCGATAGACTCGCTTCCTTCGATGCCGAGTCTGGAATCGATCTCCAGTCTGGAGGACTGGGTACCGACTCGCCTTGGTACCGACACCAGACGGTACCGAAGACCCGGTTCCGATGATCCATGTCCGGCACTCTCGGTTTCTTCGATACCGTTAGAGTTGTCACCGGCTGGCCTTCATCCACAGGTATCGGATACGGTGCCGGAGTCGGTACCGCTATCCACATTACCATTGCGGTCGGTGCCTTCCATGCTTCTCTCATCAGGCTCGCTTCCCTCGATACCGAGTTTAGAATTGATCCCTAGCATGGACGATGTGCTACCGACTGTTGTTGGTCCTGACCTCCTGTGGTACCGGCGACCATCCTCTAAGGACCACCATTCAGGATCTTATATTCCTATAAAGTTGGATAGATCCCTCGGTGCCAATGCTAGTTCTTCAGCAGATCTAGCCTGTCCAAAAGAATTTCCTTCTGGGGATTTTTCTTTTCAAGTTTTTCTTCTGGATATGGCAAAATCACTTGCCATTTCTATACCTGGACAGGATCCTACACAAAGGAATACAGAATCCCTGTATATTTCTGGAAAAGCAAAGGAGAACATCATGCTTCCTTTGCATCATTCTTTGCAGGATCTCCTTCTACGAATGTGGGAAACTCCTTTAACGGTACCCCCACCTTCCAGGGCAACTGATCTTCTATATCAGGTGCCCCCCTCTCCAGGTTTTCAGAAGACTCAACTTCCTCATCATTCCATTGTTGTAGAATCAGCATTGAGGCGGGTGAAGAGTACTAAAAAGCATTCTTCTTATCCGCCAGGTCATGAGTCTAAGACTTTAGATGCCTTTGGACGCCAGACCTTCCAGGCATCCATGCTTTCAGCAAGAATTCTCATATATTTTCTATATGGGTTTATCTCTTGAAGAGGTCACAAAGAAATTACTGTTTTTGACTCCTTTTATTCAAGAGCCCAAGAGAGCAGACTATTCCTTACTGGTTAGTCATGCTCAAAATATCTCTAGGTTCTTTACTCGTGCTTCCCTTGACTCCTCTGAGTCTGTTAGCAGAACTTCTGCTATAGCTATAGGGGCACGACGTAAAGCCTGGCTTCAGGCTTCAGATTTGGACAAATGGGCACAAGAAAGACTGGGAAATACTCCTTGCACTGGAGAAAATCTCTTTAACAAGGAGTCTTTACTCCACGTTGCTCAGTTAACCACTGACATTCCTGTTTCCAGAGGCTGTTCTACGCCTTCCTCTTTCCCAGTTGGTAGGAAATGTCCTACCAAACTTTCTTCCCCTAAGGGGAAAATGTTTTATCCATCTTCTGCCCATCATACAGATGTTCCCAAACAAGGGAAACATCGCCCTGGTCTGAAGAAACCACAACTTCAACAGGGTCAGCAAACCCAGCAGTCGCAGGGTTTCAAATAGATCATCATTACCCCTCTTGGTTGGTGGTTAGAGTGGCAGTCTGCTTCTTTTCACTTGAAGTATCTGCACTAATTTTATCCTAACCTTTTCTAGATATCTCTTCACGAGACATCTTTTCTTTTACTCTAAGAGTCTTTATGATGATCATGCCCATACTTAACAGGTTTTCTCTTCCTCTTGGGGAAAAGAGAAATGACAGCTATCAATACTGGCATGTATCATCTTGCCTTTCAGAGACTTCCTCCATAGTCAGTCTCCTTCAACTCTGTCTTATCTCCCTCTTACTACAACATTTGATTTGTAAGAGTGGCTCTTTTACACTGGTAAGCCCCTATGGTCCTCTATCTGTTCCACAGGGGGATTCTCCCTTCCAGAGTTATCTCCCCCTTTATTACCTTAGGGCAGCTCATCAGACAATAGGAAGCCCTACTATGTCTGTTGTTTGTTTTTCCCAATCTAAAAAAGGAGGGCAAAAGAAATTTCCTTTCGCTGCCCTGGTACTTGCTACAGATACAGCAATTCCTACTGGTTAGGCCACTGGTTCTGTTTACCACACAACCAGGGGTTATCACAGACTGGTTGGTTAACTTCTATTCTTCGCCCCCTTGTCCGTGGCAGAATAGTTTGTTACCCACTGGCTTTACACAGCCAGTTTTTTCTTCTAACCAGCCTGCAGCATGCTCTCTGCAACTCTACAGAGTAGCTTTGCACTATGGGCCCTTGCTAGAGAGCATTAGTATTTTGACTAGCAGATAACCCCAGATGGTTAGGAGGGGTTCCCCCAGTCATGTTTTCATGACTGGTAGGTATTCCCTACCCTTACCATCTCATCTTAAATCTCTGTTGAGACATAAGACTCAGGCCTTTCATCACGTGAAAACCTACAGAATGGCCAATTCCCTGACTTGGCCCATATCTCCTTTGGTCTTCTCGTCAGAGATAATTTTCTTTCAGTGGCAACTAAAGGACGCCGGATACCCATCTTGCCCTCATAGGCGGGTCACCATGGTATCTTCCTCCAGTGGCGTCCTCTATCCATTCTCCATACTGCAGTTCTGGAGAGATCTGGACTTGCTGCCTGCAGACTGAAGTTATCATTGGCATTTTTCACGTAAGCCATCCTGGTTATTCAAGAGCTCAAATTCTGAAAGGAATCTAGATTCCTCCTTGTCAGGGGGACCATTCCTCTGACTCTGCCAGTCATAACCAGGGAAAGAGGATTCTCTATGCATCTATTTCAAGCAGGTATCAACCTTCTTGCTATTAGAGAGATCTTTCTCTCTCCCCATATCCCTAGGGGGGATCTGGTTCTATAGACATCTCTCCATCCACATACCTGGAGACATGTGTCTATATGCCTACATATTCATATATCTATATCTATCTGTGTATCTTCTGCCCATACATATCTCTCTCTATATATATATGCATATATACCCTATATGTGTGTGTGTGTGTATATATATATATATATATATATATAGTGAGATATATCTTTTAGATAGATATGTATCCACATACTTATCTATCTGTCTGTTTAGGTTCAGATATCCATACATTCCTATATGATCCCGACAGATGGGCACTACCCCTATCAATGCTGTGCCAGCATACTTAGGGTTCTACACATATAACCACTTCCTGTGGTAATTAACAATCTTTTTCCTTACCATAACCTTTCAGGGTTAGGTACCTCTGAAGCTCTCCATGTACCTTTTTCTTTCCTAATTGACCCCATTTAGGGAAAGACATTGCGGAAGTTCAGTTAATCTAAAGCTTAGCGTTTCCGAAGTCTGTCCTTACTTTCTTATCAGATACAGGGGTCTCCATACCCTTTCTCTCCTACATGGACTAATTCCATTGCCATTCCAGATAGGTCAGAATCTTTTTTTCTTTTGGTCCTAGGATTCTACTGTTCTTGGACCAAAACAGCTTAAGCTTTGTCTAATAGTACCTTCTGCGTCTTCCGCTGAAGCTCTACCTCTTTATACTACCCCAGTTTTCCCTGGGGCTATTTCTCACCCTGAAGGGTTCTGACCTCCACTTGTTTTTTCTACTTTTATTACCTCTACTCCTCAGTGAGGTACTCCTTGAGGTTTTTGCACTGGCTCTTCTAACAGATCCATATGAACCTCAGTAGACTTTTGCAAGGCCAACAAGGGAGGCCCATATTACAATATTTTACTACTAAATGCCCTCTATACAGGGTCTTCCTCTATAGAAGTCATGTTCTAGTCCAGCTGTTGCACAGCACCTTTTCTGTATTCAACTCCTACCCTCCATCCCCAGGATGCCTGAGGTCCTGAGGAATAGCATGGCTCTTTCTAGAATCGCAACATGCTAGGACTCCCTCTGGGCATCTCAGCTTGGGAGTCCCCATATGTGAAGACTCATTCCTGCTTGTTCCTGGAGATAGCACAGTTACTTACCTGTAACAGGTGATCTCTGGGAACAGCAGGAATAAGTCTTCACAACCCACCCACCTCCCCTAGGAGTTGCATTTCTCTATTTCTATCTTTCCCTTCCTTCCTCTCTCTCTCTCTGTCTCAGCTTTAAAACTTAACTGAGGAGAGGCAGTTGGGAAGGCGGGAAGGCAGCACGCAGGCGTGTTGGGATGCTTCCAAAAGCGTTCTGATTGGACGCTGGGAAGCGTTCCCGCGCAGACTCCGTCGGTACCGACGTACCCATATGTGAAGACTTATTCCTGCTGTTCCCAGAGATCACCTGTTACAGGTAAGTAACTGTGCTTTATCCTGCAAGATGCAGTTAGGCAAAACTCCATAGCACTGTAATATAGCACCATATTTCTTCAGAAGGAGAAAATTACTTGAAAATTTAAAATTTATTTGCTCCATGACTAGACCTTTCCTAATTTCCCGCTGAGCCTGTTGGAAAGCCACAGTGGGTGCATGTGGCTCCCAAGTTCATCTTTTGGTGGTTTTAAGCACCATCAGGGAAGGAGCTGATGTTTTATTGATATGCTATGCTGAACATCCCTAGGGAGAAGAGTTATTTAGATGACCAAAGACTTCCAAAGGAACTTAAATATAAAATTATAAAGCGACTAACTGTATAAACATAGCAGATCATGAAAGATAAAGACAAGAATGGTCCATCCAGTCTGTCTGGAGTACATATAAATTAACCCTGCATGAACCCCCCCCCCCCCCCCACCATGTCTTTTACCTGACCACTCGCCCTATTCATGCTACCACCCAGGAGGGCCGTACCAAGGACTGTGAGAGCAGTGTGACTGCACAGGGTGCAAGCACAGGAGGGGCACCAATATCATCATTGGGCTTCCAGAAAGCTCAAAAGGGTGAGTTACTGAATGTGGCTGGGAGGAGGGAGGGCACCAGATTTGTTAGTTGCACAGGGTGCGGTCCTGCTACCACCCGCCATCTGTCCCAAGCATAACCAAAATCTGTTAAAATAGCTTATCAATAAAATGAGTTTTGTGCCAGAGGAAATACCCCGTGTCTTACAAAGTCCTCTAAGCACCTGCCGCTTGCCATTGCTCGAGACAGGATGCTAACTTTGCTTTGCCCTAGTTTGTTCAATCATATGCCACATTTGAAGCGGGTAATTTATTAACCATTTTTGGACATAAAAGGACTCTTATAAAATTTAAATCATGCCTAAAAGTGCACGTAATGCAAGCTTTGTGGAGTAGGTGTGCACAGGGGTGGAGTCTAGTTAGAAAGCAGGCGGAGTAATGACGTCAAAGCACATTATGTAAAATATATGCATATGCGTGCAGTGCACACATTGATATTTACACTTGCCTTTTAAGTAGGTGCGATCTCTGTAGGATTTACACTAATATTTTATAAAGACAAATAGTCACCTATTGTCTTTGTCAAACAGGTGCAAAATAAGTGCCGCCCAGCCCATTTATCTTATCTCTCTAAATGCCTACAAGCAGCACTGTCATTTAATTTTTGGCATCTGTAGGGTTGACCATGTGTTTCAACCTAATATTCACACAGTCACCCTTTCCTGTCCCTACTGAGGCACCCTTCATGTGTCTAGAAGTGTGCTTAAGTGACAATGCATAAACATGCCAGTACTTATACAGTGAGACACCCTTTATTTAGCAGAGATAACTTGCTGTGTTAATGCAAATTATGTACATATCTCCTTGGCACCTATATCCTGGGGCATGGATCCACATAGCTTGTGAATTAGCATCTCCTCATCTGAAGAGACAAACATGAGTATAGGCAGCCAGTTGGCCATGTATGTGATTACCAAAAACTAGGAATGTCCTCTGCTTGTTCATCTGTGTTCTGGTTCTTCTACTTACATCATTCCAGATTGTCAGGGTTTCTGTGGTGGCAGTGGTCCACATTTCAGAGCATCATTTATTTATTTATTTACATTCTCTTATATACCGCGCTATTCTGCATCAGTGCGGTTTACATTGAACAAACTGAAATTACATTGAACAGGGCATTATAACTTGGAGATAACTATTTTACAGGGAACATGGGCTATGGAGGGTTAAGTGGCTTGCCCAAGACCACAAGGAGCACCTGTGGGACTAGAAACCCCAGTCCTTCCGGCCCAAGGTTGCTGTCCTCTAGTGGGATTTGAACCCCTGACCTTCCGGCCTGAAGTACCACTTCCATCATAGGGAAAATGCAGTGTTGATGGTTCCTCCAGGGCAGTAGCTGTCATGCCTAACAGTACAGTCAAATCAAAAGGGAGAACAGAATACATAAACGGATGTCAAAATGTCCTGAAGATGTTGTGAAGCATGAAATGACCTATCATTGAAAATGTACCTTGTGTAGAGTTGACACTTGGCTGCAGATTTGCCTGACAGGCTTGATCCAGTCCTGGGTTTGCCCCATTGTATACAGAGACTTGTAGTTCTAATATGAGTATTGCATGTCATAAGAAAAGCAAGACTACAAGTTCTTGCATTCAGTGGGGTAAACCCAGGACTGGATCAAGCCTTTCAAGCAAATCTGGAGCCTATTGGCAAGCCTAATCTTGTGGCGCCCTTTCAGAGCCAGTGCCCCTGTTTATTATTTGTTTGTAACGCACCAATCCAGAGTCTGAGGCAGATAACAGTCAAACATTTGAAATAATAAACATATAGACATACAACACTGAGTACAATAAAAACATCCTTGGACATGCAATGGTATGTTTAGAAAATGGAAATAATAATGCCAAACAATAAAACCAAATACCTTAAATAAGATTATTTCTACAAGTCAGCAAATCTGATACCAACAAGAGAAAAGGCCAAATATGTTTGAACCCCTGCGTAAACACTTAAGAGCTTCATGATTATAGATGGTTCCTCTGTGGACAAGCAGGAAGTAAGTCCTCACGTATGGGTGACGTCTCCGAAGGAGTCCTACATGGGAATGCTCTTCAACTTCTATTGGAAGCTTTTGGGAGGCAGCACTGCGCCTGCATTTCTGCCACGCTGGCTCCATCTTCTCCAGTCTTCGTTTTTCCATGGAGCTGCACAGACTGTTTTGGTCCTCTGCCAGAAAATGGTTTTTTTTTTCACTTTCGGGGGCCTTTCTGGTGAGTTTGGTGTTAATGCCTGCCGTCAATCGTGATGGTTCTGTCGGTAGTGGTGCCTTCTTCGGTTCTGGTGCTTTTTTGGGAGCTTTTTCATTTCTTGGTTGTTTCCCTGTGGGCCAGCTGGGCCCTAGTCACCATCGAGCCATTTGATTTTGCCACGGCCATCTTCATGGACATATCCCAGAAACCGGCCAGTGGGTTCAAGTGCACAAAGTGTGCCAGGACCATCTCTGTCACAGACAGGCACAATTGGTGCCTCCAGTGTCTGCATCCCAATCACCAGCCTTCTTCTTGCAATTTGTGTTTGCAAATGACAAGGTGGGGTCGAGAGAGAGAGAGAGAGAGTCCCTCTTTGGCCAGAGGTCTGATTTAGCTTCAGCACTGCCACTGGTCTCAGTAGCTTTCCAGGAATCCATCGATGGTGCATCAGCATCTAGAAGTTCAAATCATAGCCGAGCACTCACAATGTCCCGGAGCATTTGCCATCGGTTGGTTTCCACTTAGTCGAGAAAGGATTCAGCCTCGTCGATGTCGAAGGAGGATCCATCTGAGCATCGGGAAAGGCATGGGTGCATCGCATCAGAACCCTTCCAAGCGAGATGTTGAGAGTCATGGGTCTGAGCCAGGGCCAGCCCGTCCATTGAGCAAGAATGATTTTTGCACAGGGCCCCGCGTAAAGAATAATCTCCAGGAACAAGCAGGAATACGTCGTCACATATGGGTACGTCGGCACCGACGGAGCCCGCGCGGGAAAGCTCCCCAGCTTTTCAGATTAAAAGCTTTTGGGGCCTCCCACTGCACATGCGCGCTGCCTTCCCGCCTTCCTGACCAGCTCTCGTCAGTTTCTTTTTTTCCGCGGAGCCAGCAGGTCGTGTTCCTGTCACCGCTGAAGAAATTGTTGATTTTATTGTTTTCTTTAGACCGCGTACCTGCCTTCCCCATTCTGAAACCGGTACTGCCGGTCTCTCTTTCTTTCTTTTAAAAAAAAAAATATGTATTTTTCTTTTCTTCAGCACAGCTTGGTACTTTGTTAGGCCTTCAGGCCTACACAAATTCTCCTCATGGAGAAGCCAGTTCCTGGTTTTAAAAAGTGTACCAAGTGCAGTGCTGTCATTCCTCTTACAGACACCCATGAATGGTGTCTTAAATGTTTAGGACCTGACCATTCCATACCGGACTGCCCATCCTGCTCCCAGATGTCGAAACGTGGATTGCAGAACCGGGCCAACAAGTTCCATGTGCTGTTTCCTTCAGAAGCATCACAGTCATCCAGGTCTTCCTCTCCGGATGGATCTCAGGTAACCAAAACTCCAGTGGACAAATCCTCTAAAAGCAAATCTCTTTCTAAAGATCGAGAGGCTCTCAATTCTGAGTTCGAGGATTCTGCCCAGGCCAAAAAACCCCGGCGGGAGGCTCCGGCCTCCAAAGCAATCATGGGGTCACAGGTTGACATCGATGGCGCGGCCTCGACAGATCACCTGTTGTACTGCTCTGGGGTACCGGCCCATACCGGTACCGACATCCAGGCAGCAGTGGCGTCTATGGGCAATACTGTCCAAGTCATGCAGCAGGCCATTCTGGCTTTTATTAATGCTGCTACGCCCTCGGTACCGCAGCCAGCGGTACCGGTTCCGGTAATGGCTTCCATACCGGAACCGAGGCCATCGTCTTCCAAACGCAGATCGGTTCCGCATGCCGGATCCGGGCTTTTGCCCGGTACCGATCCCATACCCGGTACGCCCGATGTCGATACCGAACGGTATGCGTATCGTGCGTTGGAAGCACATAGAGGATACTCTGCTTCTTCAGAGGATTTTAACTCCTCTGATGATTCTGATGAGTTCTCCCTTGATCTTCCTGAGGAGCCTTCTTCTCCTAACAGGAGAATGTCTCCACCAGAGGATTTGTCCTTTCAGGACTTCATCATAGAAATGGCTAAAGGTCTTTCTATTGCTTCATCCTCTGAAAAGGAACCCAGATCAAAGAAACTGGATATTTTAGGATACTCTAAGTCTCCTAAAGAGGCAGTCACCCTGCCTATCCATGAAATCCTTCAAGAACACTTGATGGACTTATGGGAGGCTCCTCTAACATTGTCTCCTTCTTCTCGCAGGTTGGACACCATGTACCGTGTCCCCCCTTCTCCTGGTTTCCAAAAAACCCAGTTGCCTCACCATTCTATTGTGGTGAAGTCTGCAATGAAGAAGATAAAGAGTACCAAAAGGCACTCTTCTACTCCTCCAGGGCGAGAATGTAAGACTCTAGACTCTTTTGGCAGGAAAATTTTCCAGGCTACTATGCTTATAGCCAGGATTAATTCCTATAGTCTTTACATGGGCATGTTTCTCAGTGAAATCGCTCTAAAAGTTCGGCATTTTGCCCCCTTTATCCCTGAGGATAAGAGGGAGCAGTTCATTTCCTTAGTGAAACACCTTTTGGATATTTCAAAGTTCTCCAACAGGGCAGCTTTTGATTCCTTTGAGGGTGCTGGTAGGGCTTCGGGCATTGCTATAGCAGCCCGACGTCTTGCTTGGCTCCAGGCTTCTGATCTAGAACCTTGGGTCCTAGATGGCTTACGAAATCTGCCCTGTACAGGTGAGAACTTATTTGGTGAGGAGTGGCAAATTAAGGCCACTCAAATGGATGCAGAAAATGCCACCTTAGATAGACTTTCTAAGTCTACCTCCACTCCTGCCAAGAAGAAGTCTTTTAAGAGGCCTTATTACAAGAAGTCCAGATTTTCTACAAATACTGGCCAACAATCCTCTCAGCCTCGTTTTGCTGCTAAACGTCAGCAACCTAAACAGGCAAGGTCAAAGCCTGCGGCGTCTGCTACGCCTCAGCAGGCTCCACCCCCTCAGGGGTTTTGACTTGCCCCTAGAGAACTTAACTTTTCTGGCTCTAGAACAACCAGAGCCCCTCACCATACCCGGAAGGTTAGCTCACTTTGCTCCCAGATGGGAGCAAATTACATCAGAGCAATGGACCCTCTCTATCATCAGAGAGGGTTACAAACTCCATTTTTCCGACCTTCCTCCTTATACTATGGTGAGGCAGTTCAATTCTCCCCCATCTCTCCTGGCCCTCTTGGGTCAGGAAGTCTCCTCCCTCCTTGCCCAGGGGGCAATAGAGGAGGTCCCTCTTCTTCAACAGGGGACGGGATTCTACTCCCCTTATTTTCTAATACCAAAGAAGACAGAGGGCTTCAGACCAATTCTGGATCTGAGAGAATTGAACAAATTTCTTTTCAAGGAGAAATTCAAAATGCTTTCTCTGGGCATTCTCCTTCCATACCTTCAGAGTCAGGATTGGCTTTGTTCTCTAGACCTAAAGGATGCGTATACACACATACTCATCCACCCATCCCACAGAAAATACCTTCGATTTCTGTTTCAGGGAAAACATTTCCAGTACAGAGTACTCCCCTTCGGTCTAGCCTCTGCTCCAAGAGTGTTCACCAAATGCATGGCAGTCGTAGCTGCCTTTCTAAGAGGCCTGGGAATTTTCATATTCCCATACCTGGACGACTGGCTCATCCGAGCTCCCTCTCAGTCCCAGGCCCAAATTTCCCTGGACCGCACAAGGCGTCTTCTGCAGTATCTAGGACTGGTAGTAAACCTTCCCAAGTCTCAACTAATCCCTACTCAGTCTCTCGAGTTCATAGGGGCCCAGTTAGACACCATCACTGCAAGGGCCTACCTGCCTCAGGTCAGGGCCCAACGCCTGCTGAGTTTGGCCTCCCAAGCTCAGTCCAGCAGTCATTTGACAGCCCGGGAAATGCTGCGACTTCTGGGCCACATGGCCTCCACGGTACATGTGGTGCCCTACGCTCGTCTGCATATGAGAGCAGCTCAACGGACCTTGGCCACCCAGTGGACTCAAGCATCTGGAGCGCTCTCCGACCAAATACTCACCTCAAGCCGTCTATTTTGGTCCCTCCAATGGTGGACATACACCAAGAATCTGTTGTTGGGGGCCCCCTTCCAACCTTTGTTGCCCCAAGCAACCCTCACAACAGATGCCTCCCAAACAGGGTGGGGAGCTCATCTTCAGAACCTCTCCACTCAGGGCACTTGGTCTCCACAGGAGGCCACCCTTCATATCAACCTCCTGGAACTGCGAGCGATTTACCTTGCCCTCAAGGTCTTCTATACCCTCCTTGTCAACCTGACTGTCCTAGTTCAGACAGACAATCAGGTAGCCATGTTCTATATAAACAAACAAGGAGGGACAGGCTCTCTGTCGCTTTGCAACGAAGCTCTCAGAATATGGGCCTTCGCCAGAGAGCATCAAATTCACCTTCTTGCAGTGTATCTTCCAGGAGTTCAAAACTCTCGTGCAGACAGACTCAGTCGAGTTCTGCTTCCACACGAATGGTCCCTACATATGGACCAGATACGCAGAATCTTTCAGGAATGGGGGACTCCGGACATAGACCTCTTTGCAAGTCCGTGGAATGCCAAACTTCCCTGGTTCTGTTCCAGAACTCAGTGTCAGGGAGCTCAGGCCCACGATGCCTTCCTCCTGCATTGGGGTCAGGAATTCCTCTATGCCTTTCCACCCATTCCTCTAATATCCAAGACTCTGTTCAAGCTCCAGAGGGATCACGGGACTATGATCCTCATAGCTCCCCGCTGGCCACGCCAGGTGTGGTTCCCTCTACTTCTGCATCTCTCCCAGGGATCCTCCCTGGACCTGGGAGCTGCGCCAGACCTCCTGTCTCAGGAGGAGGGGACTTTGTGGCACCCAAACCCCAAATCCCTACATCTCAGAGCTTGGTTACTGAAGGCCTAAGTCTTCAAGACTTTAATCTTTCTCAACCTGTGACAGATATCCTTCATGCCTCTAGGAAACCTTCCACGAGGCGTTCTTATGCTTTCAAATGGAAACGTTTTTCCATTTGGTGTGCTCAGCAGGGTCTTGACCCTCTAGCACTTCCTTTGAATTCCCTCTTGGACTATCTCCTGCATCTTTCAAATGCAGGCCTTAAGACGAATTCAGTAAGGGTCCATTTGAGTGCTATTGCAGCATCCTTAAAACCTATAAATGGACAACCTGTCTCCTCTCATCCTCTTGTTACACGTTTCATGAGAGGCCTGACTCTAACTAAACCTCCCATCCGACCTCCTCCGGTAGCATGGGATTTGAACCTAGTTCTAGGTCAGCTTATGAAGCCACCTTTTGAGCCTTTGGACTCTACCTCCTTCAAATTTCTTTCCTGGAAGGTTGTTTTCCTTATTGCAGTCACTTCGGCTCGCCGCATCAGTGAACTGCAGGCTTTAGTGGCTCATCCACCTTATACTAGGTTTCATCATGATAAGGTGGTCCTTAGGACGAATCCCCACTTTATGCCCAAAGTGGTCTCGCCTTTTCATCTTAATCAAGAGGTATATCTACCTGTCTTTTTCCCGGCTCCTCATGCATCCAGTGCAGAGAGGAACCTTCATACTCTGGATTGTAAAAGAGCTCTTGCCTTTTACCTCAACAGGACTCAACCACATCGAAAGTCTTCCCAACTTTTCGTGGCGTTTGATCCTTCTCATTTGGGACTTCCAGTCACCAAGCGTACACTTTCCAATTGGATCGCTCAGTGTATTTCTTTTGCTTACCAGAGTAAGAACATTTCTATGGAGGGCCATGTCACAGCTCACAATGTGAGGGCCATGGCCACTTCTATGGCTCATCTTCACTCTGTGTCCATAGATCAGATCTGTCGAGCAGCCACTTGGGCCTCGGTTCATACCTTCACAGCCCATTACTGCTTGGACAAGGACTCCCGCCGGGATGCCTTGTTTGGTCAGGCTGTCCTCAAACACCTGTTCCATACTTAAACAACTCCTGCCCACCTTCCCTGGATGGATGCCTGAGATCCATGCGAAGATGGTTTACCCTTGGAGGGGGATCTCCCAGGCATCTTAGCTAGGGAGTCCCCATATGTGATGACGTATTCCTGCTTGTTCCTGGAGATAGCACAGTTACTTACCTGTAACAGGTGATCTCTGGGAACAGCAGGAATTAGTCATCACAACCCACCCACCTCCCCTAGGAGTTGTATCTCTATCTATCTATCTTCCTGTCCTCTCTCTCTATTGTCTCAGCTTTAAACTCGAACTGACGAGAGCTGGTCAGGAAGGCGGGAAGGCAGCGCGCATGTGCAGTGGGAGGCCCCAAAAGCTTTTAATCTGAAAAGCTGGGGAGCTTTCCCGCGCGGGCTCCGTCGTTGCCGACGTACCCATATGTGATGACTAATTCCTGCTGTTCCCAGAGATCACCTGTTACAGGTAAGTAACTGTGCTTTCTGCTTTTTTAAAAACTAAATTAAAAAAAAAAAAAGCTGGCTGCTGCCGCTGCGGCAGCAGCAGAATGGAGTGTCCCACGGGGCCCCCTCTGCCCGGCTGAGCCCCTCTGCGCAGGCTTTCAGATACGCGAAGGGAGAGTGTCTCCCTTGCGTCTCTGTTAAGCCTGCAGGGGCTGATGGGAAGCAGGGGCTGATGGGAAATTTCCCATCTGCCCCTGCGGGCTTAACAGAGACGCGAGGGAGACACTCTCCCTTCGCGTATCTGAAAGCCGGCGCAGAGGGGCTCAGCCGGGCCGGGAGAGCGCAGCCGGGCAGAGGGGGCCCCGCGGGACACTCCATTCTGCCGCTGCCGCGGGTGGCAGCAGCAGCCAGCTTTTTTTTTTTTTTTTTAATTTTCCATGAGCCGATGGGGGGGGTTAGGATTGGTAATGGGCTATGGAGGGGGTTAGGACTTGACTTGAGGTGGGCTGTGGGCTGTTGGGGGGGTTAGGACTGGTAAGGGGTTATGGGGGGTTAAGACTGGTAATGGGCTGTGGGTTGATGGGGGCTGTCTGGAAATGGGGAGATGGGGGGTTAGGACTGGTAATGGGCTATGGTGGGGTTAGGAAAGATAATGGGCTATGGGGGGCTAGGACAGGAAATGGGCTGATGGGGAGGGGTTAGGACTTGAGGTGGGCTGATGGGGTTAGGACTGGTAATGGGCTGTGGGCTGTTGGGGGGGTTAGGACTGGTAATGGGCTATTGGGGGGTTAAGACTGGTAATGGGCTGTGGGCTGATGAGGGGGGTTAGGACTGGCAATGGGCTATGGGGGGCTGACTGGAAATGGGCTGATGTGGTTAGGACTGGAAGTGGGCTGATGGGGGGGTTAGGACTGGTAATGGGTTATAGGGTGGGCATAAACTGAAAATGGGGTGGGGGGTTAGGACTGGAAGTGGGTTGATAGGCTAGGACTGGTAATGGGTTGGGGGGTTGCTAGGACTGGAAATGGGCTGAGTGGAAGGGGAGGCTTGAACTGCAAATAGCTGATGGGGAGGAGGCTTGGAATGGAAATGGGCTGTGAGGGAAGGGAGCTAGGACTGAAAATGGGCTGATGGAGCAGCTAGGATAGGACTGGAAATGGGCTGTTGGGGGGAGCTAAGATTGGAAATGGGCTGTGGTGGGAGCTTGAATTGAAATGGACTCATGGAGGGGCTAGAACTGGAAGTAGGCTCATGGGGGTGCTTGGACTGGAATTGGGCTGAGTGGAGGGGAGCTAGGATTTGACATGGGCTGATGGTGGGGCTAGGAAATGACTAGAAATGGGCTGATGGGGGGCTAGGATTGGAAATGAGCTGATGAAGGGATTCGGACTGGAAATGGATGGGGGGCTAGGACTGGAAATGGGCTGATGCAGGGACTAGAAGTGAATGGATGCTGGGTGAGACTGGAACTAGAAGGGAGCTGATGTTGGGGGAGGATTAGAATAGGATGGGGCTGGGAGAGTAAAATGGAGAGGGGAAAAATATTTTGTGTGGGAGGGATGAAAAATCTACAATTGGCTGGGTATTGGGAGAGTAAGTGGGGATTGAGGATGGAGGGGTAAGGTTTGTGTGGACGAAATAGGAATGAGGAAAGAGCAAAAGGAGAAAGATTAGTATGTTAAAGCAGATAGAGAGAGAATGGAAAAAAAACTAGAAGAGAGAAGAAAGGACAAATGGACAGCAGACGATGGAGAGTTAGCAGAAAACATGAAGAAACCAGAAAAAAGTGGCTGGAGCAATTGCAACTGAAAAAAAATGCATTGGACTCGTGGATGCTACAAATAGTCCGAAATGGCTACATGTTGCACTTTGCTGAGCTGCCGCCTCATTGCCCCCCCCCCTGCCCCCTGATGGTGTATCCCCTCGACCCTCTGCATCTAAACCCCCTTCAGGGAGAATTCTTCATCCTTCTGGCTGATCTTGCCACAGGAACAGATCAGACAGGGATTTTACTGCCCCAAAAAGATGGGGGGTTTCGGCCCATTCTGTATCTCAGAAACTTCAACACCTTCCTGGTGCGAGAAAAGTTCAAGATGGTATCTCTAGGTACCCTGCTTTCTTCAGAAAGATGAATGGCTATGTTCCCTGGCTCTAAAGGACACACATACCTCCTGTGAGTAGATAGATCAGTATCGCGGATTCATCCTGGCAGAAAAGCACTTTCAGTACAATGCCTTTCGGGTTGGCCTCAGTATCCTGTGTCTTCACAAACTGCCTTGTGGTGGTGGCAGCCTGTCTCAGAACTTTAGGAGTCTTTGTCTTCCCTTATCTGGATGACAGGCTCATAAAATCACCACTCCAAATTGAGTCCAGAAATCAACACAGGTGACCATTCAGGTGCTAGAGCTGTTGGGGTTTGTAGTCAGTTACCCAAAGTGCCACCTTCAGCCTGCCCAACAACTGGAGTTCATAGGGGCTGTCCTAGACACGTTCTCAAGCAAAGGTCTTACTTCTGCTAGACAGACTCTAGGGATTGATGGCGTTGGTCTGAGATATTCAGTGAAGTAGTCAGACAATGGCTCATGGGATGCTGACCATGTTTGGCCACATGGCTTCTACTGTACATGTCACATACATGACTCATCTTTCGATGAAACAGGCTCAGTGGACACTAAGGACTCAGAACCAGGCCACTGGCCACCTTTGGAATCGGGTGGCTGTCACCGGCCCTCTCATCCAGACCCTGCACTGATGTTTGGATTATCAAAACCTGCTCAAGGGCCCCCCCCCCCCTCATAAGGTGTCACCTCAGAAAACATTGGCAACAGACGCATTCAAACTAGATTGGGGAGCACATCTGGATGGCCTTCACATTCGAGGTGTCTGGTGAGAACAGGAGAGCCTGCACCAGATAATGTTTTGTAATTGAGAGCCATATGAATGCCCTCAGGGCTTTCCGAGAAAGACTAGCCAACCAGATTGTCTTGATTCAGACCAGCAAGCAGGTCATGATGTACTGCATTAACAAGCAGGGAAGCACAGGTCCCTATTTCCTGTTCTGGGAAACAGTCTGGTTATGGAGGTTCGCCATCACTTATGGGATGAAACTCAGGGCCACATATCCGTCAGGGGTGCAGGATACCCTGGAGGACCATCTGAGTTGCATCCTCCAACTGCACAAATCGACATGGACAGGGGCATGGCAGTCCACATCTTTCAGAAGTAGGGTACCCCCTCGATAGACCTGTTCACCACCCAACAAAACGCCCAAGTGGATCAATTCTGCTTCAGAATTGCCTTGTGCAGCAGGCTGGCGCTGGATGTTTTCCTTCTGCAGTGGAGGAAGGGCTTGCTATATGCATATCTCTCATAGCAAAAACCCTGTTGAAACTCCAGACAGGGGTAGAATGATACTCATCTTGGCGTTTTATGGTTTATTGGGATTTGATATACCACCCTTGGCTAGACAGGCAGAACAGTTTACAATAAAATCAAATACATATTATAGGTAGAGAAAGAAAAGGAACTATATAGTTCAACAGGAGGGAGAAGAGCGGGATAGGAAGCAGACATAACAGTTATAGACTAGGGACATGGCTATTTGAACTGCAGCTCATTAGGTGGTATCTAGGCTATATGCTTGTACAAAATGGTGGGTTTTAAGGCGGCTTTTGAACTTGGGGAAGGAAGGCTCTAACCATAGCTGGGAAGGGAGACAGCTGGGTATTGACATAGACAGCCGTGGTTTCTGGAAGGTCTTGTTTCTGGTGGCGGTTACATCAGCACGCCAGGTAAGTGAGCTCCAGGCTCTAGTGGCTTATCCGCTGTACAGCAGGTTCCATCATAATAGAGTGGTCCTGCGCACTCGTCCTCGATTCCTTCCGAAGGTGGTATCGGCTTTCCATCTTGATCAGTCAGTTATTCTGCTTTCTTTCCGAGCCTTTACATTCACAGAGGGGAAGCGGCGATGCACATGCTGGACTGTAAACGAGCCTTAGCCTTCTACTTAGAGTGGATGAAAGCCCACCGAAAGTCTATCCAGCTGTTTATTTCTTTTGACCCCAGCAAGCTAGGGGCAGCTGTTTCCAAATGCACTCTTTCAATTTGGCTGGCAGACTACATCTCTTATGCCCAAGCTGACCTGAGCCTTGATGGTCATGTCATAGTTCAACATCTGAGCCATGGCTGCATCAGTAGTCAACTTGTGCTTGGTCTCCATGGAAGAGAGCTGAATGTGGTCTTCTGTCCACACATCACATCTCACTACAGTCTAGATGGAATTTCCAGTGGGACAGCAACTTCGGCCAATGAGTACTCTGGCATCTGTTTAGGGATTCGAATCCAACTCCAACCCCCCAAGCCCCTACTGTTCATCCAGGCAACCAAAAACAAAAAATGGTGAAGAAGCTCCATCAGATTAGTTCCCTTTTGTAGTTACCACTTCTGGACATAGTTGATTCTCCAGGACCAAGCAGGAAGTCAGTCCTCACTTATGGGTGACGTCGGCGCCGACGGAGCCCTCGCGGAGCAATTTTCCCCAGCTTTCAAAGAAAGCCTTTGGGAATTGCAGCGCGCATGCGCGGTCGTCTTCCCGCCCGAGGGTGCCATCTTAGCCAGTCTTCTTTTTTTCCGCGGAGCCCTACAGACGTCCCCGTCTTGTCCCCGCGAAAAAGTCGATTTTCTTCATTATTTTATTCTTTTTCCTTTCGGTTCGACGCCGATCGCTTTCCCGCCCGGACTCGCGACGCCGGTCTCGAGTCCGCTTACTTTTTTCGGTTTTTCTGACTTAGTCAGCTTTCGTTTTCGGTTTCCCTGGCAGCCCGGTCCTTTGACCTCGCAGGGGCCCTTTTTTCCCCCGATGGCTGCCAGTGGGTTTAAGCGGTGTGGTCGGTGTGACCGAAATATGTCACTAACCGACACACACGACTTTTGCCTCCGCTGCCTGGGCCCGGATCATGAGGAACTGATCTGTGGGCCCTGCAGCAAACTGTCCTCAAAGGCGTTGAGGAGTCGGCGGCATCAGCGTGAGAGAATCTTCGCTGACCCCAGCCGTACCCGGACCTCGTCGGAGGCCTCCGCGTCGAAAGGCTCCAGCTCGGACCGTCGACGGAGCTCCTCCGACCGGGGTTCTCCCTCCGGGGACCATCGTCGGAAGGAAAAACCCGCGAGGGCGGCGTCGGTGGACGCTCCTGGCTCCGCGAGGGCCAGGTCGCATAGCCCCGACAGCCGCCCCGGGTCCTTGGAGAAGGAACACATCCCGAAGCGACCTCGCCTGGAGTCGGAGATGCCCGCCCGGGTAAGTCCTGTGGTCCTTCTGGACTCGCCTCCGCGACAGCCGACGTCGGGCCCGACGCCGTCGGGGCCCGAGTCGGGGGCTGCTGGGTCACCTGAGCTCGGACTCAGGTTGACGGCCTTGGAGAGCAGACTGTCTGCCTTCATGGACCAGCAGCGGGCACTGCTCGCTGGCCTCGCTGGCGCCGCTGCCCCGACCGCCGGGACGTCGACGTCCAAGTCGACCCCGGAGACCGAGCCGATCCTCGAGTCAATGAGAACTCGAGTCGATCCTCGGTCGAGGTCACCCTCGGCCTCCCGTTCGGGACCGAGGTCGCCGACGCCGACTCCCTCGACGTCGGGACGGCTGGCGCCGCACCCTGCCCGGGCCGACCCCACCGAGTCCTCGTCGGAGTCGGTCTGGGAGTCTGAGGAGGAAGAGTCACCTGATTCTTTCCGGACTCGGTGTGTCCCATCGGACTCACCGGGGTCCGAGCCTCGGAAGCAGTCCCCCCCGGAGGATGCCCGGTTCTCGGACTTCGTTAGGGATATGGCCAAGGCTTTGGCCTTCCCTGCGGATCCCGAGGAGGAGCCTCGAGCCGAAGAGCTCGACGCCCTCCAGTATGACTCTCCCGCGAGGGAGCACTTTACTGTGCCGGTTCCTCCTATGCTGGAACGACTACTCTTCCGCATGTGGGAGAGTCCGGCCTCCTCGCCGGTCCTGAGCAAGCGGGTCGATTCTATCTATCGGGTCCGCAAGAGCCCTGGCTTTCAGAAGGCACAGCTGCCACACCATTCCATGGTAGTGGAATCGGCCATGCATCGTCTTAAGAGCCAGAAGATGCACTCCTCGGTGCCTCCTGGAAGGGAGGCCCGTAACCTGGATGGCCTTGGCAAGAAGTGCTTCCAGGGCTCTATGCTCGCATGTCGTGTCCAGACTTACCAGCTCTACATGGGCATGTATCTCCGGGATCTGGCTAAAGAGCTAGCCGGATTCTCCGCTGGTCTCTCCGAGGAGCCCTTGCGGAGGTTCCTAGCCTTGTCCACGGGCATTCGGGAATGCTCAAAGTTCATGTCCCGAGCAGCCTATGATGGCTTTGAGGCCTCGGCTAGAGTGGCCGCAGCCGGCATCGGTGCCCGCCGACAGGCTTGGCTTCAGTCGTCGGACCTTGAGCCCTGGGTACAGGACAAGTTGGTCGATGTCCCCTGCCGAGGCGAAAACCTCTTTGGCAAGCCCATGGCGGAAAAGGCTGCACAAATTGAGACTGAGACTCTCACCAGGACCAGGCTTTCTAGGAAGACCTCCGCCCCTTCCCAGAAAAAGAAGGGCTCAGGAAAAAAGTCCTTTTACCCGAGGAAGGCGGCTGCCTACAAACAGTACCCCCATTATCAGGCCCCTGCAGCTCCCCAACAGGGCCAGCAGGCCAAGGGACGGGGTAACGGGTCCCGTAGGCAGCAAGCCCCCAAGCCTGCACCACCAGCCCCTGCTCAGCAGGGTGGGGGTTTTTGACTCGCTCAGCATAGCCTCTCCCCCCCCGCTGGTTCCTCCCAGCACCGGAGGCCGGCTGGTTCACTTCGGCCACAGGTGGTCCAGCATCACCGCAGATGCCTGGGTACTTCAGGTCGTGCGAGAAGGCTACCTTCTCCACTTCCATCAGGTCCCTCCCTCCTATTTTCCGGGAGAACCTTCGCGCCCCCCTCTGCACAGGGAGTTGCTCCTTCAGGAGTTAGCAGGTCTTCTGCAGGAACAGGCGGTGGAACCGGTGCCCCACCACCTGAGAGGTCAAGGCTTTTATTCAAGGTATTTTCTGATACCAAAGAGAACAGGGGGCCTCAGACCCATCCTGGACTTGCGCAACCTCAACAAGTTCCTTGTGCGGGAGAAGTTCAAAATGCTTACCCTTGGAATCCTTCTGCCCTACCTCCAGCAGGGAGATTGGCTATGCTCCTTGGATCTAAAGGATGCCTACACGCACATCCTCATCCACCCAAGCCACCGCCAATACCTAAGGTTTGTGGTGGCAGGAAATCATTACCAGTACAGAGTACTGCCCTTTGGCCTATCCTCCGCACCGCGAGTCTTCACAAAATGTCTCGCGGTCGTGGCGGCCCATCTCCGGCTTCACGGCCTCTATGTCTTTCCGTACCTCGACGACTGGCTCATCAGAGCAGCGTCCGCTCAGGAGGTCGCCAACGCCACGCGCCGCACGGTGACTCTGCTGCAGCACTTGGGCTTTGTCATAAACTTCGCAAAGTCCACTTTGCTCCCCTCACAGGATCTCGAGTTCATCGGCGCAAGGCTGCACACTCCTCGGGCACGAGCGTACCTACCGCTCGACAGGGCTCAACGGCTCATGGACCTAGCCGACCGCTTTCGCAGCCAGCCCCTGGTCTCCGCCAGGCGCTTCCTGAGACTGCTCGGCCATATGGCTTCCACCGTCCATGTGACCCCCAATGCCCGCCTGAACATGCGGTCTGCTCAATGGTGTCTCCGCCAGCAGTGGCGACAAGCCACAGGCGGCCTGGCAGACCTAGTGCGCGTCTCCGAGCCGCTGCTCTCGTCTCTCCGGTGGTGGCTCCGGCAGCCGAACCTGATATTCGGAATGCCTTTCCAGTCACCTCAGCCGACCCGGGTGCTGACCACCGATGCATCCCTCCTGGGCTGGGGAGCACATTGCCAAGAGGCACGTACTCAGGGCCTCTGGACCACGTGGGAGTCTGCTCAGCAGATCAACTTCCTGGAGCTCAGGGCGATCCGCCTAGCTCTCAAGGCCTTCTCCCACCTGACTTCCCAACAGTCCGTCCTTGTCCAGACGGACAATCAAGTTGCCATGTTCTACGTGAACAAGCAGGGGGGCACGGGCTCCTTCCTCCTCTGCCGGGAGGCACAGAAGCTCTGCTCTTGGGCCGTCAGTCACGGCATTCTCCTCAAGGCAGTTTATCTCCCGGGCCAAGAAAATTGCCTTGCAGACAAACTCAGCAGGGTCCTCCAGCCGCACGAGTGGCGTCTGGATCCCTTGGTAGTTCAGAAGCTCTTCCTCAAGTGGGGTCTCCCCACGGTGGATCTCTTTGCCAGTCCTCACAACCGGCAGCTTCCTCGCTTCTGCTCTCGTCAGCCACACCCCCTTCGGGTTGCGGCGGACGCCTTTCTGATCTCGTGGTCGGGGAGCCTTCTGTACGCTTTCCCTCCCATCCCGCTGGTCTCTCGGACTCTTTTCAAGGTTCTCCGAGACAAAGCCTTCATGATCCTGGTGGCCCCTCGCTGGCCCAGGCAGCCGTGGTTTCCGCTCCTGCTGCAACTGGCGGTGGAGGATCCAATCCCTCTGGGGGTACAACCGGATCTCCTCACTCAGGATCAGGGGTCCCTTCTGCACCCCAACCTCAGGTCTCTCAACCTCATGGCCTGGCTGCTGAGAGGGTAGTCCTTGCTCCCCTTCTCCTGCCGGCGGAGGTGGAGGAGGTCGTCTTAGCTTCGCGACGGCCTTCTACCCGCAAATGCTACGCCCTTAAATGGCGTCGCTTTGCAGTCTGGTGTACCCAACAGTCTCAGGATCCCTTCTCCTGCCCGGTGTCGGTGATCTTGCAGTACTTGCTGCACCTCTCTAATCTGGGACTTAAGTCCAACTCCGTCAAAGTTCACCTCAGTGCTCTTTCAGCACATCATGTGCCAGTGGACGGCAGACCTCTCTCCAATGACCCTCTCGTAGCGAGGTTTCTCCGAGGTCTCCTTCTACTTAAACCACCTCTGCGCCCGCCAGCGCCTGACTGGGACCTGAATGTGGTTTTGCAGCGGATCACCTGTCCGCCTTTTGAACCTATGGCTACCTGTTCTCTCCGTTTTCTGTCTTGGAAAACACTGTTCTTGATAGCCCTCACTTCCGCTAGGCGCGTAAGTGAATTGCAGGCCCTCGTGTCTGATCCCCCTTACACTAGGTTCTACAAGAATAGGGTAGTCCTACGGACTCACCCAAAATTTCTGCCTAAAGTGGTCTCCCCTTTTCACATCAATCAGGAGGTGGTACTTCCAACCTTCTTTCCCAGACCACACTCCAGCCGAGCTGAAACGGTCCTCCATACCCTGGACTGTAGAAGGGCATTGAACTTCCACCTTGACCGTACGCGGGAGCACCGTAAAGCTGCTCAGCTTTTTGTGTCTTTTGACCCCAATAAATTGGGGCTCCCGGTCTCCAAGCGTACTCTGTCCATCTGGGTTGCGGACTGTATCTCTTGGGCTTATGGGGCAGCCGGACTCTCCTTAGAAAGTCGAGTCACGGCTCATTGCGTTCGGGCAAAGGCCACGTCAGTGGCTTACCTCCGCTCTGTTCCGCTGGCAGACATCTGCCGGGCCGCTACTTGGTCTTCGAGCCAGACTTTTGCGGTCCATTACTGTCTCGAGAGGGAGTCCCGTAGGGACAGTGCTTTCGGACAGGCAGTCCTCCGTAATCTCTTTGAGGTCTGAGCAACTCCTACCCTCCATCCCGGATGTGGGCTACCGGTGGGTGATAATTCAGCGAAGATTCTATCCTTCTGTGCTGCTGAGCTAGAGGGAGCTCATTTTTGTGCTTAGGGTCTCCGGTAGCCTTGAGCTTGGGAGTCCCATAAGTGAGGACTGACTTCCTGCTTGGTCCTGGAGAAAGCGTAGTTACTCACCTGTAACAGGTGTTCTCCAGGAGCAGCAGGAATCAGTCCTCACTACCCTCCCTCCTCCCCTGGGAGTTGCAATCGTCTGCTTATGTTCTTTTTTTGCAAATTTTTATGCTGTCTTTTTTAGCTATGTCATCTGACTGGCTAAGATGGCACCCTCGGGCGGGAAGACGACCGCGCATGCGTGCTGCAATTCCCAAAGGCTTTCTTTGAAAGCTGGGGAAAATTGCTCCGCGAGGGCTCCGTCGGCGCCGACGTCACCCATAAGTGAGGACTGATTCCTGCTGCTCCTGGAGAACACCTGTTACAGGTGAGTAACTACGCTTTCTCCATTTCTCAGTTCAGTTTTGCTCCTGTTGGGTTTCTCAGCCTCCTTGGTTTTTGGTAGCCTGTAGCTTGGAAGTCCCATACATTTGAGGACTGACTTCCTGCTTGTCCATGCAGAAAAGATAGTTACTCACCTGTAGCAGATGTTCACCGTGGACAGCAGGAATAAGTCCTAAGATCCCTCCCACCTCCCTGAGGAGTTGTATTCTGCTACAGCTTTGTTATCAGAATGGAGAAGATGGTGCCACTGCGGCAGGCAGGAAGGCAGACACACAGGCACAGTTCAGACTTCAAAAGCTTCCAATAGAAGCTGGAGAGTGTTCCCGCATGGGGCTCTGTTGGAGACATCACCCATACATGAGGACTTATTCCTACTGCCACGGATAACACCTGCTACAGGTGAGTAACTACCTTATATAAAGTCTAATAATAAGGACTGTCAGTAAGAGATGCAATTTCAGTGCAGCACAAACTTAATGCATTACATCATTTTGCAAATATATATAATGGAGCAGGTGTATCAAAATTGTATTTATTTAGCTTTTCACCGGGTCAAAGCAGTGTATATTCAGGTATGGTATATATTTCCCTTGTCCCCAAAGGGCTCACAATCTGTTTTTGTACCAAAGGCAACAGAGGGTTAAGTGGCTTGCCCAAGGCCACAAGGAGCACCTGTGGGACTAGAAACCCCAGTCCCTCCGGCCTGTGGTTGCTGTCCTCCAGTGGGATTCAAACCCTGGGCCGGGGCAACTTGCCCCAACCACTAGGCTGCTCCTCCCTGAAATGCACTTACGTTAGCATGGTAAGCCTCAAACGTTAGTGCAGGAGGTGGTGTAAGCCCAAAAGGGCATGCCTGGCATGCCCCCTGCAGTTAGATCGGGGAGATGCACCTCACTGTGCTAACCAGCAAGCACACCTAACACAGGTGCACTTCTTGCCATCAATTGAGGAGGCGGTAGGGCAGCCACACTAACAGCAACATTTATGTTTAGTGCATGCCAATGATTGCTGCACTAATGCCGTCAACATCCACCCTCTGCCCCTAACCCACCCCATCACTGCCCAGCCTGTGCTCAGCGGTTAGCGTGGAACTTCTAGCATGTGCCCAGCACTAACAGTGCTCAGCAAACCTGTCCCAGTAGAAAGATCTTCAAACCCTGACTTTGTTGGTAATAGACTAGCACTGTGGTATATTCAGTATTTCACTTTTATAGCAAACTAGACTTAAAATTAGTAAAAAAAAAAAAACCTAAATAAATAAATAAAAGATTCAGTACATAATTTCCCTCTCCTTTGCCACTATCGGCCTTCACGTTTCCTTCATTCTGGAATTCAAGTTGCGTGAGTCTGTTACCTGTTGTAAGTATGGGCAGGATTTGGTATGGGCCAGAGGCGACATTTTCAGCTGAGCAATGAAATTCATTTGCTGTCCAGATTACTTAAATGGTTATTTGAAACACACAACAAACTTAGCCTTCCGAAGTTATACATGCTATGTTTAATGTTATATGTGAACTTTCAGTGATCCTTATTGCACATTTCGGATAGCCGAAAATCTATATGGCTTTAAATGCATAACTTTGCCCTTTAAAATGATGTGGTGCTCATTCCACTGAATATTGACTTCGTAGTAAGTTAAACAAATAGATATAAATAGACAGCCTCAGTTATTACAGGATGAATGAATTCTGAATGTTTACATGTTGGGCAGGATTTAAAATGGGGCTTGTATATTCGCATAGAGCAACTGTTTTAACAGCTGCTTTCTTTTTCTAATTCATATTTTAGGGTTTTGAGTCATGATGCAAGAATCTGGAACTGAGACGAAAAGCAACGGTTCGGCCATTCAGAATGGAGCGAGCAGCGCTAACCATTTGCTAGAGTGTAGCCTGCGGGAAGTGAGATCGAACGGCGAAACACCTTCAATAGAGGTGAATGTAGCTGATTTAACGCATCTCCAGCAACAGCAGGTACTGTGACATGAGCCTTGCAAACTGGCAATTAAGAGAAAACTGGTTTTTATAGCCGCAGTGCAATGCAAAGGTTAGATATCATTGTGTCTCCCGGCTTTGCTTCTTCAGAGGCCTCTAGTGATCTCGGCACACTTTTACTGTTGGAAATCTGCGGCCATTTGCAAAGTTATTGTATCCAGGGCTAGATTTACTGAAGTGTGCTGCATGTGAGCATTGTTTTACCACAGGTCACATTTTATGCGGTGGGGCTGATACACAAATACCATGTTAATGTCTGGTAGTGCACTTTAGTAAATCTAGTCCTCAATGCATTCCACATATTTCTTTAAATATTAAGGTCAGTGTTGAGAATCACTTATGTGGTTTGCAGTGGATGCTTAAAATACCAACCTGGGGAATATGTACTGTATGTTCTGGTCATTAGATGGCCAAAAACCATCTGTATAGTTGGCACGGCATTAAGGCCATTCCAGCTGTGGGTCCGAAAGATATGCGGAGAGTGGTAAAATTCAGTCACTCATCCAAACAGCAAGAAGGCGGATACTTCCGCAGAAATACCAAGGGCCCTTTAATAAAATCTGTGTGCTACATTGCTGTCTTCCGCTTTTGGTGTTTGTAAAATTCAGTCACTCTCCATAGAACTTTGTGTGCTTAGGTGAAAGACACAAATAGCAGGTAAAACTTTAAAACAGATCGGTTATCCTTTTAATTAAACCCACAGGCTGGCTGAATTAATGCTCAACTTTAAAGGGATAGTTTATTTAAAGTGTTGGGCCTGGCACTCGGCTGAGTATTGTTCTCATTGTCTGCGGTAGTGTAAGCACAACTCCGAATCTCTACCTTCAGAGGGATTTTCAGGATGAAGAAAGGGGAGGGGGTAGGAAAGTAAAACAATGCATTGTACACTTCGAAGTGGAGCAAAATGTTTAGCTCGGCTGTCTGTTAACCTCAGTTCATTTCGAGGAGAGGCTTGTCGGATCGTACCCAAGTCTGTGTGCGCGCATGTCTCTTGAACAGCCGAAACGCAACCAGAATTGCTGTGGAGCTATTTCATAATGGGACGTTGTACTTCCATTTTCATGTGCAGACTTGGATAGTGCTCTCAGGAGCATAGGATAAAGCTCAAAGGAAGGATAGATAATTGTTTTTTGTACTTGTGCTCTATGCATCCATTTCAAATTTAGAAATAGCCTGCTTACGAATAAGGCCGCTGTCTGGGCCAAACTAAGCACAGGAATGAGCAACAAAAATGTGCATTGCTCTGCACTGCTTGACCTGTTTGGTTTTGTTTCCCCTCTGGACACAGAGCCCGTGATCTTTTTTAAACACTAGAAGAAATCATTGGCAAAATCGGCCTCCGCGCTCGGGTCTCACAATGCTCGTCATTGGCAGTTTGCTTTTGAGCTTCATAGGGCGTGTGCTAAAGCCCAGGGTCCCTGTTGGATCGAAATTCCAGAGACCGTGTTGTCTACCGTGTAGACATTGACTGAAACTCTTTCCGATAGGCATTGTTGGTGTTTAGCACAGCTGTGTTTTTGAAAGGAAGGAAAGTGGAATTAGAGAGAAGCCCTGTCAGAAAATGGTTTGCTCTGAGGCGGGGGCTTAGAACCCTAACGTTTGGGATGTAGGTCAAGAGATTCTTCCATTTCTGCTGTGGTGGTTGATGCAGTGCATATAAAACCTTCACAGACAGGGAATCGCAATGACCATCTGCACTGAGAAAAAGATGCAGGATGCCAAATCAACCAGTATTTTCTTTCTCCCCTCCCCAGTAACGCAAAACTGATACAATTTAACAGCTGAAAGGAAATGCCTCAGTTACCCAATGCAACTGGCTTCAGGTTGCCTGAATCTCATTCTTCTTACAGGTCTTTACTTGAAGTGGGAACATCATTGGTGAAAGAATCAGAGCCATGCTGAATTCATTACTGCAGTAGTCACACAAAACCACGGATAACATTTCAATAACTTCAGGCCACAGTTGAGTAAACAGTTGCACTGAAACTTAATTCCCGTTGACTTTGTTGCTCATTCCTTGCCAGGGGCGCATACTGATTCACAGTGCAAAGACAACAGGGGCTGCAGCTTTGATTAATGTAGGATAACGCAAGACAATATGAGCCATAAGATCTGTCAAGGACCTATTGGGCTCCAAAAGAACTTCTGATTTGATAAGGCTGCACATCAAAATGAGTTAATTATGCTGTTTTGATGCGAGGCTGGTGACATTTTCCAAACAAACCCTCACCCCTTCAGAAAAATATTCCTGATAAAGCTCTGCTTCCAAATAAAGTTTTATAGTCTGAGAGGTTTCCTGCTTTATTCTCCATAATTAACTGTTTTGAGGGGATAAAAATGAACTAGGAAGAGGTGCAGTATGGACAGATTCTCTTTAAAGTTTGGACATAGTGCAGTTTATAGTCCAGAATCTGAATTCACACTTTCTAACTTTAGTAGCTGCATTAAATTTTTAATGAAGCTCACAAAATTATTCGGAGGAGTTGATGTGTCGTCATTTCTGACTTTTGCTCTGTTTTTCTGACTTGTCTAACATCAGGAAACCTTTAATTTTTATAATGTTTGGCAGGTTAATTTTGGGTGAAAGCGATGGGCAAATTGTAAGGAATGTAAAGATTTGTGGGAGCAAGTCTTGCTGTAAAATTAGTAAAGAAACAATTTAATTGAATTTCATCAGCTAATTTCAGCTGTTGTCAGAAGCACTGCAGACCTTTAAATAAATCAGTTGTGGGGTTTTTAAAATGAGCAGGTGCTCCCCTGATTCTTCTGACTTTCCAACTGAATCAAAGCCGACTTTTACTAGAACTCTGACCATCAGCCTTCATTTGCAACTACCAGGAGGGTTTTTCCCAATTTTATTTTTAGCATCCCTGTAATCTCTCTAGCTCAGCTATGTCAGTGACAGCCAACAAGGGACTACAGATTAGGTGGCTCGTGGGGTCTCCCTATAAGATGATGACTGGGGTTGCCATCTTTCCCAGAGGCTATATGAGTGCTGTTCCTACATCTCGAGCGGATTCTGGGGAATCAAACCAAGATTTCCTGAACTGCAGTATGTAACGTTGCCGTGCTTGCCCACTTACACGGTGGCTTCTAAAGGGGAAAGGGTTTGGATTTAGCTCATGCCTTTTTCAGTAGTAGCTCAGGTACTTTAGGTATTTTCCTGTCCCAGAGGACTTATGTTCTAAGGGGCCTTTTGACAAAAGTGCGCTAAATGTATATTGTGCATTTCAGATCCTCCATATTTAAATTAAAGCACACAGTTCACTTTGAGGGCCGCTGAACTCCTGCTAACTTGACCCCAGTGATCCTAGTTTTCCAGCTTAATTTTTGACGGGACAGCAGTTTTCAGCTGCTTTGGAATGTACTTGCCTTTTCAATAAGGACGGTTTTGTCCAAGCTATTGCATATGTAGATTTAATAGAATAACACAGATTTTAGAAAGATTGGTCTCTTCTTTGTACATAACTGGTGTGTGCATCGGTAGATTAGCATATTATACCGTGAAATATTCTGTATTGGAGGCTTTTCAAACAGGACATACCCTTTGAGGTCAATGAATAGAATTCATAACAGGAAATGCTGTTATAGTAACACCAAATACAGTTAGCTGTGAAGCGAAACAGCGATTTATTAACAGTTTTGCATTTTATTTTATTTATTTTCGATACGTGGAAACAGTATTGTCTGCAAATATGCAGAGAGGTGTCAGGCTTCTAGCAAGCTGAATCCTTTTTAGACAGAGGGGCTCTCAGTGGACATGTGCTGCTGTAAGCAGGTTGAGTAAGCCGAGTTTATTTGTTTTGTGGAATTAAAGCTTTTCTTGCATTGCAGGACTGTTCTCAACATATCAAGCTTGTCACTCTTACTGTAGGGTTTTTCCCTTCCTGGGCCCCCAGACAGCTTTTTCAAATTTTTGTAGTAATCTTTGGAATGAAACACATTCCTGCACATTAATAGTCAAAACCTTCATTTTCTAAAATCTTCCTTCCTTGGGACTGTAGCATTTCATCTTTAACGAATATCCATAGGTTGAATTTATTGAGAAGGCTACTAGCACGTGGAGAAGGTGGGGGTTGGTCTCATGATGCATAATAGACCCATCGGCTTTTCTTTATATCCAGATAGGTCTATTATGCATCATGAGACCAACCCCCACCGGAAGTAGATATATATGTAATTTTTCATAACCAAATCTGTTGATCATACGACAATACGTCTGACGTCCTTTCTACTTTGTTCATAAGGTACAATAGGTTCAAAACATTTGGAGCTTCCAAATGGCAGATAAAGACCACACGGCTTATCCATTCTGCCCATCCATGAGAACTATTAACTCTGAGATTCCCTTCCGCTCCCTCAAAGATCCTCTGTACTTGTCCCACGTTTTCTTGACTTCAGATGCAGTTCTCATCTCCAGCCATTTAGCAGCCTTTCCGTAAAGAAATATGTCCGCAGATTACTCCCAAGTCTCTCCTTTCATTTTCATCCTGTGGCCCAAAGCTTCCTTTCAAGTGGAAGAGGACCACCTCCTGTCCATTTATCTCATGGAGGGATTTAAATGTCTCTATCATATCGCCCTCTTCCGCCTTTCCTCCAAAGTATAGATGTTGAGATGATTAATCTTAGCCCCATATGTCTTATGACTAAGACCACTGACCATTTTAGCAGCCACCCTCTGGAGACCGACTCCAACCTAAGCAGAAGCATTTTGAGGCACAGCTGGGATGGAGTTTGGACTTAACCCGTGCAAACCTGCATTTTCTTCCCTTGGGGGAATCTGGGGAAAAAAGTCAAATATGAGCATAACACTTCCTTTTAAAAAATGGTATCACTTCTGACTTGCAGCACCTGTTAGGTGGCCTGGTATAAAACTGCCCTCTTTGGGGGTAATTTTATAATAGGGCACCTAGGTTTAGAGGAGAACTGTGTCTTTATAAAATATTAACATACATCCTGCAGCGACTGCACCTAGATTGAAAATAGGGGCATTATGGCTGCTTGAGAGCAGGCGTAAGTGGTAGCATGTGCTTTACACACACACGTAAATTGTGACTCTGCCCATGCGCACTTTACAGCTATGCGCTGGCTTGTATCGCATGTAATTTAGGCATAGTGTAGTTTTATAAGAGCCCACATATGTGCATGAATCGGTGTTTTATGCATGCATATAGATTATGAAACTATCCTGCATTTGTCTATAGAAAATGCGTCTTTGCAGAATGGAGTACGTTCATAACAGGAGGCCTATTGCCAGTATCTAAAGAGATGCCTGTTTTAAAGGCAAAAACCAGAGAATTAGGCAGGGTGAGGCAGCCACCTCAGGCAGCATATTCTTGGGGGTGGCAACATATGCCCCAAAATGCCCCTGTAGCGGCTGCCTAGCTTTGTTTTCGGGCAGGAGGCAGCTAATTTTAATCCTCCAGATTGTCTAGATGGGTTAAAAGAGCCAGAAGCCCCAAATGTGGCAGCTAAAGTAAAAGGAAGCACAGGGTCTTTGAGTCCCCGGGCCTGCTCAAAGTCTGTCAGTCCCACATCCTCCAGAGCAGGAAGTCGGTGTCTGAAGGGGCAGGATTGATTGACTTTAGATGCATGGAGGGACTCAAGACCCCACACTGACTTTCACACAGCAGAGCAGCCAGGGGAAGGGAAGGGAGGAAAATTGTTGTACCCAAGGCATGGAGAGGAGGAAGAAAAATGGAGGGGGGTGTTTTGAGAAGGGAAGCAAGGGAAGATGATGTTGGACTCTAACGTTCCCTCTAAGGCGAGCAGCAGTCCTCCAACGGTGTCCCTACCAGTGGGAGTGGTGCAGCAATATCGTGGCTTCAATTGCAAAAGGAAGGCTAATTCTTCAGGAAGCGCAGCAGGCCTACCCCTTCCTGACTGAAACCATAATATTCCTGCAGCACGCCCAGAGACACAAATGCAGAGACATGACAGCAGATAAAGACTATACGGTCTATCCAGTCTGCCCTCCCATTCAAACCACTAAGCTCTACAATCCCCTTTTTCCTTTCGAGATCCTCTTTGTCCCATGGTTTCTTGAATTCAGATAGTTTTTGTCTCTACTACCTCCACTGGGAGACTATTCCATGCATCTGTCACTTTATTTTTTTTTTTTAATCTTTATTTAATTTCTTGATACACCGCCCAGACTGAAAGGCATTAGAGTGGTTTACAAAAGCTACAAGCAGGTACTGGATATATTCTCTTGTCCCTGAAGGGCTCAGTTTACATGCGTACCTGAGCCAACAGTGGATTAAGTGGCTTGCTCAAGGCCACAAGGAAACATAGAAACAAGACCACAGAAAAAGACCACATGGCCTATCTAGTCTGTCCTTCCATATCAACCACTACAACAGTCCCCTTTTTTCCTTTAGAGATCCTCTGTGTTTGTCCCATGCTTTTTTGAATTCAGTTACTGTCCTCATCTCTACCACCTCCACTGGGAGACTATTCTACAGATCCACCACTCTTTCCATAAAGAAATATTTCCGCATATCACTCCTGAATCTATCCCCTTTCACTCTCATCCCATGTCCCCTCGTAGCAGAGCTTGCTTTCAATCGAAAGAGGCTCTCCTCCTGTGCATTTATGCCACGGAGGTATTTAAACCTCTCAATCACATCACTTCTATCCCGCCTTTCCTCTAAGGTGTACATATTAAGATCCTTAAGTCTGTCCTCATATGCTTTATAGTGAAGACCACTAACCATTTTAGTAGCCACCCTCTGTACTGACTCCAGCCTGTTTATATCTTTTTGAAGGTGCGGTCTCCAGAGTTGCACACTATACTCCAAATGAGGTCGCACCAAAGACTTATACAGAGGTACTATCACCTCCTTTCTTCTGCTGGCCATTCCTCTCCGTATGCACCCAAGCATCCTTCTAGCTTTTGCTGTTGCCTTTTCTACCTGTTTAGCTACTTTAAGATCATCAGACACAATCACGCCTATTCTTTTGTGGACAGAAGTACTTCACCCCCTATACTATATTGCTCCCTTGGATTGCTACAGCCCAAATGCATGACCTTGCATATTTTAACATTAAATCTCAGCTGCCAAATTCTAGACCATTCTTCAAGCTTAGCTAGATCCCTCCTTATGTTATCTACACCTTCCTCAGTGTCTACTCTATTGCAGATTTTGGTATCATCTGCAAAGGAGCGCCTATAGGAGTCCCTCTGGCCTGAGATTACTGCTATTGAGCAGGAATCGAACCTCTGGTCCTTGGTAGCTTGTCCCAGCCACTAGGCCACTCTTTCCATAAAGAAATATTTCTGCAAATTACTCCTAAGTCTATCTCCTTTCACCTTCATCCTATGCCTCTGCATTGCAGAGCTTTCTTTCAATTGAAAGAGGCTCTCCTGTGCATTTATGCCATGGAGGTATTTAAACGTCTCTATCATATCTCCCCTCTCCTGTCTTTATTCCGAAGTATACATATTGAGATCTTTATTTTGTCCCCCTATGCTTTATGGCAAAGCCCACTGACCATTTTGGTAGCCACTCTCTGTACCAACTCCATCCTGTTTATATCCTTTTGAAGGTGCGATCTCCAGAATTGCACACAATGCTCTAACTGAGGTCTCACCAAAGACTTATACAGAGTCATTATCACCTCCTTTCTTCTGCTGGCCATTCCTCTCCCTATGCACCCAAGCATCCTTCTGGCTTTTGCCATTGCCTTTTCTACCTGTTTAGCCACTTAAGGTCATCAGAAACAATCATGCCCAAGTCCTGCTCTTCTTTCATGGACACAACTACTTCACCCTTTATACCATACCACTCCTTTGGATGTTTGCAGCCAAAATGTATGACCCTGTATTTTTTAGCATTATTAAATCTCAGCTGCCAAATTCTTGATCATTCTTCAGGCTTAGCTAGATCCCTCTTCATGTTACCTTCTCCTTCCTGGTTGTTTATTGCAGATTTTGGTGTTATCCACAAAGAGGCAAACAATAGTCCTTCTGCAATATCATTTATAAAAATGTTAAAAAGAATCAGACCAAGGACAGATCCCTGTTGCACACCACTGGTAACATCCTTCTCCTCAGAAAGAGCACCATTTGTACCCTTTGTCGCCTCCCACACAACCAATTTCTAATCCCATCGGTCACTTTTGGGTCCATCGCTAGGGTGCTCAATTTATTTATAAGTCGCCTGTGTGGAATGGTGTCAAAGGCTTTATTAAAATCTAAGTACACCACATCTAGTGCTCTCCCTTAGTCCAACTTGTTGTTCTGGTCACCCAGACAAAGAAATCAATCAGATTTGTCTGACAAGACCTGCCTCTCGTAAACCCATGCTGCCTCAGATCCTGCAATCCATTGGACTCCAGAAACCTCACTATCCTCTGCTTTAGCAGCCTTTCCATCAGTTTGCTCACCACAGAGGTCAGACTAACTGACTTATCGTTCCCAATCTCATCCTTAGTTCCACTTTTGTGTAAAGAGGCCATATATGCCTTTCTCCAGTTTTCTCGAACCAAGCCAGACTCTTAAGTATTGAAAAGGTCAGACAGTGGAGCTGCTAGAACCTCCCAAAGTTTCTTCAGCACTCTTGAATGTATCTCATCTGGTGCCATTGCTTTGTCTACTTTTAGTTTAGCTAGCTCCTCACGAACAGTCTTCTGAAAATCATTCAAGAACCAGTTCTCTTCTTTTTCTATTTGTCGGTGTTTTCTGAGGTTCTTCTGCTGGCCCTTCATCTGTGAACACAGAACAGAAATAATTGTTAACCAATTCTGCTTTATCCTCATCAATTACAACATATTCCTCTCCTTCAGCCTTGAGTCAGACAATACCACTTTTGCACTCTCCTTTCCCTGTCATATCTGAAAAATGTGTTGTCCCCCCTTTTTACTGCATTAGCTATTTTTTCTTTCATTTGTATATTTGCTTTCCTGACTACTTTCCTAGCTTTTCTGAATATTGATGCTTGTCTTCCTCTTTCTGTGATCTCTTGTATTTTATGAAGACCACCCTCTTTTTAATTCACCCTTTCAGCTACTTTTTTAGAGAACCATAGTGGCCTCCTTTTCCTTTTATATTTTCTTACTTTCCTAATAAAAAGGTTTGTTGCCCTTAAAATATTCCTTTTCAGTTTTGCCCACTGCTTTTCTACATCTTCCAACTATTCCCATCTTGCTAAATACTCCTTGAGGTATTGTCCAATCTTTGCAAAGTTAGCTTTCCTAAAGTCTCTAGTACCCTCCCTTTTGACTGGACTTTATCAGCCTTAGTCTTAGTACTGAACCACACCATCCAATCACTGGATGCGAGATAATCACCCACTAAAACATCAGAAACACACTCTCCATTTGTTAACACCAGGTCCAGTATGGTCCCCTCACAGGTGGGTTTTGTTACCAGTTGCTGGAATAGTTCTCCCTGTAAAGAATCCAGGATCTCCCTACTTCCAGATGACACCACAGCAGGAATGTCCTAATAAGTATCTGGTATATTGAAATCGCCTATCAGCAGTACCTCTCTGTTCATAGCAGTACTGCGAATGTCTTCAATTAAATTTCTGTCCACTTCTGTCTGTGAAGGAGGTCTGTATATAATACCAATGCAAATGGATGCTACATTCCCTCTTTCTTGTTTAACCCACAATGCCTCCCCCTCCTCTCGTAAGCCCTCCAATTCTGTAGCTTTAATATTTTACAAATAGCACCACTCCTCCCTTTCTTCCTAGCCTGTCTTCCTGAATAAATTATAATCTGGTATAATTACATCCCAGTCATAGTTCTCCTTGAACCATGAGCCCAATTCTAGTAGGGGAATAGCGGGGTCTGATTCTGTATGCCGCAGGAACGTTTTGCTCCCACATTACAGAACTGGGTCCTAACAGGCCTGTCCTCCTCAGGGCTGTCCAGACGGCCCGGACATGCCTCTTTCTAAATCGGGCTCCACGTCTCCATAACTGCCACTAAATCCAACTTATAGGAATGCAGGTGGAAGATCCCCACACATTTTAAAAGGAATGTTATCAGATATGGGAGAAAGGGAAGATGCTGGGAATTGTGCAGAAAAGAGAGAGGGAGAAGCAAGACATGGTGGAGGGAGAAGAAAGAAAGGGAGAGGAGAGATGCTGGGTAAGGGGGTAGAGGGGGTAAGGAGAGAGTTAATGAAAGGCTAGGGAAATAGATGGAAAGCTGCAGTAAAAAGAGTGACCTTGAATACTGGAGGAGTGAAATCTGAGTGGATAGAGAGACAGCAAAATAAATAGGAGAAAGATGAAAGTGAAAAATCAGTATCAGAGACTGAATATAGGGAAGTGAAGACAGGAGGAGAGAAAAGAAAAGAAAAGGGAAATAGATGGGGGACCCCAGAAAGATAGTTAATTGAAGACAAGAGGAAAGCAGAAACCAGAGATTGGGACCAGCATGATTAGGGAAAAAAAATCTGCAGGCAGCAAAGATAGAGCAATAATTTTTTCCGTTTAGAGATTGGAACATTCCAGTTTTGCTATCTTTATATTTTGCACCGTACAGGAAGAAGTGTGGTGCTATTTCTATTTCTCTGGTGGTGTACTGCATGCAGAGTGTAGCTTCTCGGGGTTTAATTTTTGTCTCTATATTTCTAGTTTAGTTTGTGGTCTCTTATTCTGTGCTTGGTGAGGATCTATCTGTTTTCTGCATGTGTGACTGAGGTCAGGTAGTCTGTTAGCATGAAGTTTCTATGCAGGGCTGATATTAGGGGGTGCAACCAGGGCCACTGCCCTGGACCCTCATGATACACAGGGCCCCAACCCTGCCCAAAACTGAAGAGGGAGCAGCCTGCCATTGGTTTGGTTCTACCTCCTATTTCTGGCCTTAGCCCCTGCATCTCTAACACCAGCCCCGATTCTACTTAAGCATCTGTAGGAGTCTGTTTGTTCAGTTTTCCCAATTTGGGGAAGGGGGGGGGGGCAGCCAGCCAACCAATCTCCGTTCTCACATCAGGCAAACAAAACATCCAAAAGCCCATCCCATCTCCCAAACGCCTTCTCTCTTTAGGTTGTTCTAATTGTACCTCCTGATCCCTTTTTCATTTTTGAAAACCCTACTGTCCGACAGCAGCACACAGATCCCCCCCTTCCCTTTTTCCCTTGAAAAAGAGGGTCTGAAATGGCATACCATTTCCCTCCCCCCGTCCTGTAGAAACCCAAGCCTCCCTGGGGATTCTCCAGAACTGAGTAAGAGGAGGGCAGGGTCTAACCTCATCACTCTTGGCTGAGTACGAAGGACCAGTACAGCTGATAGCCCGCAACACTTGGTATCCATTTATTCAGTGAATGCTCGGTGAAGGAGCCAATCCTTATTCAGGCTGTACTAGCAGTTAATATCTAGAAGGTGAGACTGTTCTCTTCTGCCATTGGGCTTCAGGGAACATTTGAGGAAGAAGAGGGCGGGAAATTATTTTCAAGTATCTAGGGGATTGGGTAGTAGGACCTACATCGGTATTGCTGGGCAGTCCTTCTACAGAAGTAAAAGTGAAACAGGTTCACTTTCTGCTTTGACTGTGCTGCAATGATTGTTTTAGGACAGTAATTCTCAAACCTGTTCTTGGGGGCCACCAGCCAGTCAGGTTTTCAGGATATCCACAATGAATATGCATATGAGAGATTTGAAGTAAGCATGCATGCCTCTCTCATGAATACTCATTGTGGATTTCCTGAAAACCTGACTGGTTGTTGGTTCTCCAGAACAGGTTTGAGAACCATGGTTCTAGGACAGATCTTTAGTTATGAAATGCATTTAGCAGATAAAAATTCTTAATTTAATAATAGAGTATGACAAGAAAACTGCTAAAATTGAAAATACCAGGTCTTGATGAAGCAAATGTGGTGGATCATATGATGTCTGAAATGCAAACCATTTGGCCTTGCGAGAACTTGTGGTTGTCATGGTGGTCTTCCAAGACACAAACATCATTCCTTGGTCTATGGGGTATGCATTTATTAGTTCTCATTCAGTTCATTAGCATGCACTATGCTTTTTAAGGTGCACTAAATTGGTTTAATATGCACTAATCAATTTAGCGCATGATAATTCATCGTTTCGTGAAATAAATCAAAACTAATCAAATGTTTCTTGCCTGTGCATATCCCTATTGTTCTTGATCAAACTCCTTCCCAACCTTTTAGGATTTTGACAGTAGATTGTTGACAGATTCACCACATGGATTGCGAAAAGAACAAGCAGATAAGTGTGGGTGTCTTTTGACCAGGGGTTCTCAATCCAGTCCTTAGAACACACCTAGCCAGTCAGGTTTTCAGGATAACCACAGTGAATACGCATGATGGAGGTAGTGCATGCAACTGTATTGTATGCAAATCTCTATCTCATGCATATTCTGAAAACCTGACTGACTAGGTGTTTCCCGAGGACTGGGCTGAGAACCCCTGGCTTAGAAGAAAGGAAATAACATTATCCATTTGTGTTGGCCAGCATTTATTGCTGTGTATTGGAATGTTTGTATAATGTAAACTTACATTTCGTTTGATGGAGCCAAGTGTCCTTTTAGGTTCTTGAACGTAGTGTGCAGATTTGATAAAAAAAAAGGTTATAAGGTGATTTTTTTAATGGCAAAGCTAAATAGCGATGTGAACGCAAGTGACACATGCTAGAGGGGGGAGGAAGTTTATATAGTGAATTGTATTTAATGTAAGAAAGTTTCTTTTCATTGCTCCGTGGTACCTTTGATCTGAGCTGTTTGGTAATCGTTGAGTTGCCATTTATAAGTCCCTTCAAGACTTCTGTCAAATAATGTCTTTGACTTGAAGCCAAACACATAAGTGAAGCCTTTTTCCATGGGGGCAGCCTGAGGGAAAAATGTAAGCAGCGTCTGCACACCAGTATGACATGCAGTGCTTGGTTGCTGGCAAAGCTGTTTTCTGCTGGTGCACAATAATCTGTCCTCGCACGTGTGGGTTCCAGAACATTCCATATTCTATCCAAGGCACATTTTTTGTAGTAGAATAATGAAATTTACAACTATCCAGGTGTAGAAATTCAAAAGAAAAGAAAATATGTGAAAAACCACCTTAAAAAAATCGTAGAAATAATACTGATTATCAAGTGTGTTCCTGTGACGAGGTAACTCTCTGGCTGCCTCTAAAGCCCTTTTGGACTTGCTTCTGCAACCCCCAGATATGGCCCCGGCATTGAATAGATGGGTTTAAAGTTCTATGGTAAGAGCTAGCCGCTGTAGAAGCACTCACTAGTTGCCACTGCTGAATATCTCTCCCTCCTTCCCCCTCCTCCGAAAATTATAGTAGAAATAAGCTTCCATAAAATAATGCCTTAATTGTATTCTATTTGTTTGGCTTTTTGCCAGTACAATAAATTGATTATTACATTTAGACACGTTGAAGCTGATATTCAGCAGCATCTAGCTGCAGCTGCTTTAAATTAAACCTGGATATTCAGTGCCGGGTGTTATCCTGCATCTGGTGCTGGATACCCAGGTTTGCTGGTTTTTACATGGTCTGTGGGGATATTCAGCAGGCACATACCAGTTGAATATTGAGCTCAGCATGTTGTAGCTGGTTAGCAGGTCTGTTAAGTAGCTAAAATGCTTTGAATATCCACTACATTTAGTACAAACAAAATTAGTATAGTATGCACGGTCTTGTCTTGCAACTTTGTAAAAGGCATTTCAAACATTATGAAATTAGCCTCTCATTGTGCTTTAACCATAACTCGTTCAAAAACTAGGCTTGTCTTCCTCTGGTTTTCCCAGTCAACATGCTTATAAATAAATAAACATTAGTACAGTGTAATGCAGTTTAACATGACTAAAGGTGGTGGTTTTTTGCAGAAATGGCAGCTGCTGTTTAATGCAGTATCAGAATAGACACCTTAAGTACGCTCTCTTAAAAGCACGTCACTCCCATATATGAAACCTGTGCAGTAGAACCTCTTATGCACTGAGACAGGACATCTATGGGCTACTGCCAGCCTTTATCAACGAGAAGTCAAACTAACCAGTCTCCAGGGTATCTTTTAGAGGAGGCATGGATTAACAGTGGCATCAGGATAGATGGGTCTAAGGACTGACGTTAAACTGGAATGTGACGGCATGAGAGGACGGAACTGTTCATGAAACATTAGCAAGAGGACTGGTTGTACATCCAGCCAAATCCTGGACTGTGCAAAAGCATGGACTTTATTGCTTACGCTGTTTAAGAGTGGTTCCCCTTCCTTTCAGTTATGCCTCCTCCATTAAAAGCTGATTTAAAACATAAGTATCTTAATACAGTATAGAAAATTGTACATAAATGGTAAATTAATCAGCAAAATATGTAATTTTAGCTAACCATATCTATAAAAATGCTGCGCCCCTCCAACAGATTATTCCCTCAATTCTTTTTTTTAACATTTAAACCCTCCTGGAAGCCAGCTGGAATTCAGTCATTGGACAACCAAAATCCATGTTTCAACTTGGATTAACTTAGAACTCCCACCGCCCATTTGCCGTAACCCTTTCCACACCATCCCATTCGTTCAGCGAACATTCTGATAGGCTGAAAAACTGCCCCAAATCCTGGGAAATGTTTTAGGATTGCCAATTACTTGGGCAATAAATTGTTCTCTTGAGACTGTCTTGTACTCCAAGAGTCAAAAATGTAACTGAACCCAGCTTAAGCAAAGATCTATCCCTTAGCAGCTCATTCAAAATGGGAAATCCTGATCTATAAATATTTCCAAAAATTGTCCTGCTTCCTTTTGTAAAATCGGAAAAGATTTAAGATTATCCTTGATAAGACTTGAAGTGATGGATTCCTGCTATACCCCCAGTGTTTACAGAAAAACAGATCAAACGGATTTCTCCAAAGAGTTAATTTCCAGGAAAGACCCGCAGAAGTAACTAGATGCTTAGGATGCGCAGACTTCCACTTGTCAGATGATGCCATTTCAAGTTTGGTTGAGGAGGGTCAATTTTCAGCTTCTCCATAGTGTTCGCTGACTTGTGGGTGCAAAGTTCCCATCAGTCTGTGAGCCTGTTATCAAAGGGAAGCATCTGAAGGAGTTTCCCTTTGAAACTCCACTGGCAGGGAGATGTACTGGGGAGTCTTTACCCTAAGTATTTTGCAGGTAAGTACTTTCCTTGTATTTATTTTTCTGTCCTGCCCCCAACCTTGGATTCAAGATGGGAAAAAGTATCAGTTCAGTCGTGTGAAACTCTGGTAGTAGTTGTGAAGTGGCACCAAGTAGCCTTCACAGCTGAATCACAAACAGAGCATGTGTCCTTAAAGAAACAAAACCCTTTCTTTCAACTTCTCCACGAGGTGAGGAGCCCCAGAGGAATGCCGTTCTCCTGTATTCCGTGGAGGGATGCAAAGAAACATTAGATAGTCCTCAAGGGACAGTTTGGGCTGTTTCCTTTCACTGAAACATCCCTTATATTCAGGAGTCTATAGGTGCTGCTCTTGGCTGAGGAAAACCTTTCTACCGACATGGAACCGAAGTGGTGGTACCATAATGAGAAACAAAAAACAAGCTGTTATGTGTGTTGTGTGAACCACACCTATTTACTTACAAGCTTCTGCAAAACACATAGAGAAGGGAGTTATAAACTGTATATGACTGCGCTTTATGGTCCCATGGGTCATGAAATGTTCTTATCTGTTTTGCAGAAGAAAGCTACAGTGTTAGATCCTTGATAAAGTTTTTGTTCCATGTTGACACAACTGGGTTGAACCTCAGTTGTTAAAGGAAATGCATTATGAACTATTTTGTTGTTGCTACAGAATCGGCAATTATTCAACTGGTTTAATGTTCAGAGATTGATTTTAAACCTTGAAACTCTATATTATACTATTTATAGTCAGTCAAGATTGCTGTAGACAATTGGGCTTTTCACCATGTTAGTATATTCTTGAATTGGCGTGATCAAGATTCAATCTGTGATTATCATATAATTTGTGGTCCCATGCTTTTCTCCTTAACATGAGACTTTCCGCGCTTTCAGGCCTATGTAGTAAGTTTGTGAAGGTGTGTATGGTGGAGATTTTTTTTTTAATATTTAAATGTTTTGCCGGGAACAAGCAGAAAGTCAGCTCTCACATATGGGTGACTGCATAGACTGATCCTGAGCAGATTCACTCCCCAGCTTTCAAAGAAAGCCTTTGGGAGTTAGACCACACATGCATGGTCACCTTCCTGCCCAAGGGTGCCATCTTACTTCGGTCTTCTTTTTTCTGCGGAGCCCTGCAGATGTCCCGTCTGTATCCCCAGTAGAAGTTGATTATTTTTCTAGCTTCCTCTTGTGTTTTTTCTCTATTTTGTCGGTTCGGTTTCTTGATCACCTTCCTGTCACCCGAGTACGCCGTTGTCTCGGCTTCCTGTTTTTTCTCGGGTACATTTTTCTTTTCCTTTTCTTTTCTGGACATGGGTGCTCTCTCGCAACCTACCTGACCGAGACATGTGATTTTGACCTTACGGGTGCCGTGTTTCCTACTAGGTCTACGGTCAGTGGTTTTAAGTCCTGTGGCAAATGCTCCCATAACATGACCATTACCAACTGCCACAGTTGCTGTCTTCAGTGCCTAGGCCACGATCACGATGATGACTCCTGCCCACTCTGCCTCCAGATAGCAACCAAGAACCAGAAGAAGTGTGAGTAGCATTGCAAGGACCTGTTTGACTCAAAGGGCTTGGCCGTGGAATCGCTGCCCTCAGAGGCCGTGTCCAATGACTCTGTCATATAGGCGTGCTCGAGCCGAGCCCCAAGGTCGCGGAGCCTTGGACTGGGAATCGTCTGCTGAGGATCTCCCCCGTGGGCTCAAGTCATTTAAGTCTAGGTCAAAGGCTCATTCTGACCCCGACACCAGAGGTAAGTCTTCGGGTACCCAAGCCCTCAATCTGACACAGAGGTTGATGGCCAGGAGGGGTTTCCGAAGTGGCCCCTCACTGTTTTGAGGGATTAGGCCCAGTCCCCGGGCACGATCACCATTGATGGTTCCCCAGTGAGGGAACCGGCACCAGGCTGTATGCCATCGAGACCCAAACCTGATGCTACAGAGCCGACTGGCCTTGAGGTCAGAATGGCGGCCCTGGAACACAGCCTGGCTGCCTTCCTCGAGGCGCAGCGAGGCCCAACACCTGTGGTCTCTGGGTTGTCAATGCTGACCACGGCACCCTTCACGGCCAGGACCTTTCCGGAGGAAGTCCAGCCTGTCCTAGAGCAGTTCTCTGGCTCGGGGCTGAAGCGCTCAGCCTCATACTCGAGATCCGAGTTGCCCCCAAGTTTGTCTGAGTCGGTGTGTCAGGCATCATGTTCCTTGAGGCTGGTGGTGCACTGAGTTGAAGACTGCCCAAGGCTTGAGGTCTCCTCTGGCTCAGAGTCTGGCAGGGAGACCGATGACGAGTCCCCTGACACCTTGCTCCATCAAGATGTACCATCTGAGCCATCCCTGCCGCAGGAACGTTGGCAGTCACTGCCCAAGGATCTCGCATGCCTCAACTTCGGGGGATGGCGAAGGCCCTCTCCTTTGTTGTGGAGCCGGAGGACGAGTTTCGTGCCGAGGACCTGGAGATCCTCCAGTATGAGGCCCCTCCGAAGGAGGCACTGATGTGCTGATTTTTCCAGAAGTGGCCCGGTGATAGTGTCAGGAGTGAGCCACCAACTCGATTCACAGTATCGAGTTGTCAAGAGCCTGGGCTTCCACAAAGCACAGCTGCCACACAACATGGTGCAGTCAACCATGCATTGGATCAAAAGCCAGAAACCGCACTCCTTGGTGTCCTTGGTCAGGGAGGCCCGCACCATGGACTGTTTTGGCAGGCGCTGCGACCAGGGCTTGATGCTCACTGCCTGGATCCAGGCATACCAGTTGTACATGGACATGTACCTCAGGGACCTGGCAAAGGAGCTTGCCGGGTTCTCTACTGGTTTGGCAGGGGAATCCCTCGAGCATTTCTGAACTCTGATCTCCACTGTCAAGGACTGCGCCAAGTTTCAAATTGGGCTATCTTTGTCTTTCAGTCCGTGGCCCATGTAGCTGCGGTAGGTATTAGTGCCCACTGCTTGGCCTGGCTAAAGTCCTCTGACCTGGAGCAGTGCATAGAGGACAAACTGGCCAATGTCCTTTGCCAGGGAGAAAACCTCTTCGGCAAGCTCATGATGGACAAGGTGGCCAAATTAGAGAGAAAATTCCTGACTAGGACTAGGCTGTCCAGGAAGACTGCTGACCCTTCCTGTCGGTAGGCCTCGGGTAAAAAGACCTTCCACCCAAAGGGGAAGAAGGCTTAAGGGAAATATCCCCAGTTTCCAGCATACCAAGCTCCTTAACAGGGTCAGCAGGTCTATGGCCAGGAGCATGGCCACCATAAGCCAAAGGCCCCCAAGGCCCAGACAGCACCCCAGCTGCAGCCTGGGGAGAGGGATTTGACTTCTTGGGCAAGGCCTCTCTTCCCCCAGAAGGCAAGGGCCCAAAGCATATGGGAGGACATCCAGTCCATTTTGCCCATCTCTGGATGGGCATCCCCTCCGATGCCTGGGTGCTGCAGGTGGTTTGGCAGGGCTACCTTCTCCCTATTTCTCAGGAGAGCTTTCCATGACCTCTCTGCACAGAGAGCTCCTGCAGAGTGAACTCGAATTCCTACTCGAGGATCGGGCTGTGGAGCCAGTACCCCCATCCTTCTGCAGCAAGGGGTTCTACTCCCCATACTTCCTCATCTCAAAAAGGACAGGTGGCTATTGGCCCATCCTGAATCTGGGGGACCTCAACTGCTTTCTGGTCAAGGAGAAATTCAAGATGCTATCCCTTGGAACATTGCTGCCCTACCTCCTCCAGGGAGATTGGCTATGCTCATTGGATCTCAAGGATGCCCACACCCACATTCTGATCCATCCCCAGCACCGTCAGTACTTCCACCACTTCTTCTGAAGTTGCCACTACCAATACAGGGTGCTCCCCTTCAGCCTTTCCTCTGCCCCCAGGGTATTCACCAAGTGTCTGGCGGTCATCACCGCCCACCTGCACTTACTGGGAGTCTGTCTTCCCATTCCTGGACAACTGGCTTATAAAGCAAGCTCACCAGCAGAAGCATACATTGCAATAGGACCCACTATCAAGGTGCTGCAGACTCTGGGGTTCGTAATCAACTAACCCAAGTTGCATCTGCTCCTGACTCAACACCTGGAGTTCATTGGAGCCCTCCTGGACTCAACACAGACCAGGGCCTTCCTCCGTTTGGACAGGGTGTAACACCTTGTGTCGCTGGCAGGGGAGGTGAAGTCCCGCTCAACGGCATCAGCCCGGCTTCTGCTGCGCCTACTAGGGCACATGGCCTTGACGGTGCATGTAACCCCACATGCACGTCTCCGAATGAGACAGGACCGGTGGACACTGAGCTCTCAGTGGACTCAGGTCATGGGTCATCTGGAGGATCAGGTCAGGATCGCCCAGCATCTGGCAGTGTCTCACTTGGTGGCAGAGCCAGCTATACCTTATGGCCCCGCCAGCACACTACGTCCTCATGATAGAGGCCTCCAAGCTAGGTTGGGGAGCACATTCTGACAGTCTACAGTCACAGGGTACCTGGACTTAGGAGGAGAGTGGCCACCAGATCAACCTCCTAGAGCTCCGGGCTGTGATAAATGCCCTCAGAGTGTTCCACACCCACCTACTGGGTCAAGTGGTGCTTGTCCAGATGGATAACCAAGTAGCTATGTTCTACATCAAAAAGCAGGGGAGGGGGGAACAGAGTCCTTTCTCCTCTTTCTGAAGGCAGTTCACTTGTGGAATTTCGCCATGAAGTACGGCATGGTTCTACAGGTGGTCTATCTGCCGTGCCAGGACAATCCGCTTGCAAATCAGCTCAGTAGGGTGCTTCAACCCCACGAGTGGAGACTCAACCCAGGAGTAGCCATCTCCATCTTCCAACATTGGGGGATGCTGACGTTGGACCTCTTTGCCAGCCCCAAGAACATATCAGCCTTGTTTCTGCCCACAGAGGACGGTCACAGGCCAAATGGCAGCGGATGTCTTTCTCCTGCACCGGTCCGGGAGCTTTCTGTGTGTACCCGCCTACTCCCCTGGACCCCAAGATCTTGCTCAAGGTTCAGTCGGACAGGGCCTCAGTGATTCTCATTGCACCCCGGTGGCCCCAACAGCCATGGTTTCCTCTGCTCCTGCAGCTATCTTAAGCGGCCCCGATACTTTTGGGTCAGGATCCAGACCTGCTCTCGCAGGAGAACGGGACTCTTCTCCGTCCCAATCTCAGGTTCCTTGCCCTGATGGCGTGACTGCTGAGAGGCTAGCCATAGCACACCTCTGCCTCTCCAGGGAGGTGGAAGACGTTCTACTGGCTGCCCGCAAGGACTCTATGCGTCGTGCATATGCCTTCAAGTGGTGCTGATTCTCTGTCTGGTGCTCAGACAAGAATCTCAACCCTTTCTCTTGCGCGGTGTAGGACATCCTGCAATACTTCATGCACTTCTCTCGGAAGGGACTGAAGTTCAATTCTGTCTGGGTGCACCTCTTCACCATAGGAGCACATCATCACCTTGTCGACAGCCAGTCCATTTCTGCACACTCGCTAGTGGGCTGCTTCATGAGAGAGCTTCTCCTCTCGTTGCGCCCCATCTGCCCACCGCTGGTGACATGAGACCTGAATGTTCTGAGGAAGCTGGTTCCCCCTTTTGTACCTCTGGCTATGTGCCATCTCAAGTGCCTATCATGGAAAGTAGTGTTCCTGGTAGCGCTCACTTCCACCAGGCGAGTTAGTGAGCTGCAGGCCTGTTGGTGGCTCATGTCCCCTACACCAGGTTCCACGTTCTCTGGACACACCCTAAATTCTTGCCTAAGGTGGTATCCATTTTTCACATGAACCAGGAAGTGGTTCTTCCCACCTTTTTTCCCAGGCCTTATGCTTCCCAGGCAGAGGCCTCATTACACAGCCTGGGTTGCAAGAGGGCACTGTCCTACCTTCAGAAGACACAGCCCCATCGCTGCTCATTGCAGCTGTTAGTCTGTTATAACGTTTATAGGCTCAGAGTTGCAGTCTCCAAGTGGACCCTGTCTATCTGGGTGGCAGAGTGTATCTCCTTCACCTACAAGCAGGCTGGACTTTACCTGGAGCATCACATTACCACACACAATGTGCATGCCATGGCAGCCTTGATGGCCAATCTGTGCTCAGTCCATCTGCTGGACATCTGCCGAGCTGCCACCTGGTCCATACTTTTGCTGCACATTACTGCTTGGAAGAGAGTTCACGGTACGAGAGCCCTTCATTACCTTTCCTCCAGCCCATTGTATTCTAGCTACCGATGAGGCGATTCCATGCGCTGTGCTGCAGCTGCATCTCTGGACTTCAAGCCATTCAGTGCTCCTTGCTGCCCTGCTCACTTCGCTTTTTGCATTGTTGGGAGCTCCTACAGGTATTTTCGGTAGCCTGTAACTGGGGAGTCCCATATGTGAGGAACAGCTCTGCTCGCTTCTGTATAACTCCTCCCTCATTTCCGCTTCCTCAAAGCACAAGTTCCCCTGTACATCACATATCTTTAAGATCTGCTGCTGCTTAGCCAGAGCTTTGAGTTTACGGGAGAGCAGCTTAACCTGCTCCATATGAAACTTAATATCACTGTGCATTATAGCCACCAATCTGCTACGCACAGCATTAATTTGCTTTGTGTAATTCTGTCCGCCTTCCTTTCCCCTTTTCTGTTTTAAATGCTGAAGCCTTTCCCAAAGATATGTTTGTTCCTTCTCTCGTTCCGATTTGTAATGTGAATCCTCTGAAATAGGTACACCATGCACCACCGCCTTCATTCCGTTCCATAGCAATCTGCTCCCCTGTGTCCCCATATCGTTCAACTGGTAATACTCTCTAATCCCCTGCTCCACCTTTTGTACCATTGCCACCTTCTCCATAAGGGAGTCATTTAATTTCCAGAATTGCATCCTAATATCCCTTCACCCCCACTTTAATCATAGACTGGATCAGGGAAGTGATCCAACCACGTTATCTCGCTAATAGCCACTTGAGTTATCATTGTTGCCCGTGTGCAGTCTAGCAAGGACATATCTATACGGCTATAGGTCTGGTGGGGATGTGAATAAAAAATATACTCCCTCTTCCACCTTTCTTCACCCTCAAGCTATCAACCAAGTTTGGGGACCCCATCAGTCTCTCTAAACTACATCTTTGTTCTCCACCCCCTCCCCCTCGACTTGTAAATTGTCCACTCTCAAATACCTCATAATATTACAGCCCTCCCCCCCCCCCAAAATATGCGCAACACTGGCATAGCCAACAGCCTTTGCAACACTTCCTCAAAGAATATACCCCGAGACTCATTAGGGACATAAATATTAGCCAAAAGCACATTAACCCCCTCCAGCCCCACCTCAAGAATGATATTCCTGTTGAACTATCAGCCTTTGGGTAATGATATCAGAATTCCCACTCACCTCCTATATGCCTTCTGTCGGGTCACCAGGGCCACAAAAGGATATTTGTTGGTTTTCAGAAGATGGGATTGCAGATGCCTCAAGTGCATCTCCTGGATAAACAAGATGTCTGCTCCCCATTGTGTAGCCTCCTGTAAGAGGAGGCTCCGTTTTTACCAAGAGCCAACCCTCTTGCGTTCATCGAAACAAACTGGAACTCCTTGCGATTATCAGCCATACTCTTGTACCTTGCCCTTCTGCTTTATAACTGCATTGTGGCCCCTATTCCCTTTCCCTCCCCTTCTTCCTCCTCCTCCTCCCTACAAAGAAACATCCCACCTCTCTGCTCCAACAGCTTACAGAGTAGTGACCTGCCCATCAGATCCTCCCCCTTTACAGCCACCTCATGTTTATCTACCTCCCCGATGCATACAACACCATCTCAGCCCCACCACACCTTTCTATTATAGTTTCCCCATATTTCCCCCATCTACACAAGTCTCATCACTCACTCCCTCCTTCTGGTACACATAGTTGCCCTGCACTATACTCACCCTGTCGCCCCAATACAGGTTTCCCCCTCCTTCTAGCACCCTCACCCACATGTCCCTTCAGTAGTTCTCTGACAGACCATTTACCCGCCACAATTCAAAAAGTCTGCTCATTTCACATCTCTTCAGAACATGCTCCCTGCCTCTACTGGGAGGTGGATAACAAACAGTTCAATAATCCCATGCTTACAGTCCCTTCTTCTGCGAGATATCCTTCAGCTTCACGCCCTCCATGGGAGGGTATGGCCTGCTATTTCTGTTTCTTAGGTGGTGCCCTCTCCTCCTCCTCTTCAGTGCCCGGTAAGGTGACATCTGTGATGCCCATCTCTTGCAAGCCAAAAACTGCTTCCCACGGTGTAAGCGCTTTCCTTACGGGCACACAACGTCTGGGGCCTTCTCCCTGGCATCTGCAGCTAGGGAGTCCCCCATATGTGAAGACTACATTGGAGTGGAGGAGTGGCCTAGTGGTTGGGGCAAGGTACTTCAGGCCGGAAGGTCAGGGGTTCAAATCCCACTAGAGGACAGCAACCTTGGGCCAGAAGGACTGGGGTTTCTAGTCCCACAGGTGCTCCTTGTGGTCTTGGGCAAGCCACTTAACCCTCCATAGCCCATGTTCCCTGTAAAATAGTTATCTCCAAGTTATAATGCCCTGTTCAATGTAATTTCAGTTTGTTTAATGTAAACCGCACTGATGCAGAATAGCGCGGTATATAAGAGAATGTAAATAAATAAATAAATTCCTGCTTGTTCCTGGAGATAGCATAGTTACTCACCTGTAACAGGTGATCTCCGGGAACAGCAGGAATTTAGTCTTCACAACCCACCCACCTCCCCTAGGAGTTGTATCTCTCTATCTCTCTCTCTCTTTCCCTCTCTCTTTGTCTCTGCTTTAAACTCAACTCAACTGGAAAGGGACAATTGGGAAAGGCGGGAAGGCCGCACGCAGGCGCTGTGGGATGCTCCCAAAAGCTTTCCTGTTGGACGCTGGGGAACGTTCCCATGCAGGCTCTGTCGGTACCGATGATACCCCCATATGTGAAGACTAAATTCCTGCTGTTCCCGGAGATCACCTGTTACAGGTAAGTAACTATGCTTTTTCCGCAGGTAAAGATTTTTTCTTACGCAGAAAATTTTTTATAAAATTGCTGTGTGGTATATGCTCGTATTAGTGCACATTCTTATGCATGCACTATAAGATCGATACAAAAATGCTGATGTACCCCATTGCACACAGGTAGCGTGATATATACGCACAACTACCGCCGGCGAGTGATGCATAGAAAAGATTGGCGTATGTGTTGGCCGCACCAAAAGCGGTATATGCACAACAGCACTGCGTGCATTAAAATGATACCCAAATGAGCTGTGCATATTGTGGCGGTCGCGCCCCTACCAGGCGGTCGCCTAGTCGGGACGGGAAGCCATCTTGAATTCCTCTTTACCAAGGATTGTAGTTGTGTATAGAGATAAATGAACCAAGTGGTTGTTTCAAGGCACACAGGAATTTTATTAGCTTCCGTGGCAAGTGGGTAACAAATCTTTAAAACAGTTGTACACTCAAGTCAAAGAAAATAAAGGATAATCTTCTCCCATTAAAGCAAAGCTTACAACCAGTGTTGTAGTAAAATTATTTACACAGGCTTTCTTTTCTTTTCCCTTTATGATGCTTCTCAATTCCGTAATCATAAAGCACATGTATTTACAATTCCTAACTTCTCACTGTTCTCAGGCTTTCTTTACTTAGCCACAGTGCACATATCACAGTCCATCTCAGAACAAGCTGAAGTCAGGTCACCTTCTTTACTTTCTACCTTCATGCTTTCTGCTGAGCTGTATCTTGGCAAAGTTTGAAAAAGCTCTGGCACTTTATGCTTAATGTCCTTTAACAGGTTAAACAGCCTATTCCACTGAATGGCCCCTTCTCCTCTAGGTAGGACTTCAACGGGCTTCTCCTGTTCAGTTTCTCCTGAAAACCCCTTCTTCCTAATCCGGGTTTTCTCAGGCCTAAACCTCTCTTCAGAGTCAGAGCAAGAAACACAGGGTTTTGGGTTTACTGCTTTCTTCCTCCTACCTTGGAGTCTTGTTGCAGCACCTTCCTGGCTGAGGCTTCTGTGGCTTGTGACTTTCTCTGCCTCTGAGCTAGACAGGGAATCAGGGTAAGATCTCCACTTCCCTTCCTGGGGCTTCTGCTGCCTGCAGACAGACCCTTCATCAGAGGAGTCTAAGCACTCTTGCCTTAGCCTTCTCAAAGCCCACCTTTTCTCTCTCTCCCTCTTGCCAGTCTGCTTGGTCCTCTGCCTGGAACCTTCTCTGTAGCTTCCTTGGCTGCAGTGCTGGCTGCTCTTGTCTCTGCTGCTGCTCTCTTTGTGGCTGCTTCTCTCTTGGCTGCTTCTTGCTTGGCTGCCTTTCCCTTGGCTGCCTCCCTCTTGGCTGCTTCTGCTAACTTTGTTTGTTTTCTCAAACTTAAACGTTGAGCAGGGCACCTCCCTCTCTGACTCCACCCACTTGTACCTCCTACTCTTACCTGGGGTTGTCATGGAGTCTGGGAGTGGCTTAAACCTAGCTCTACCCTCTTGGTTTCTCTTAGGGATTTTGCTGTGGTGTATATGTTCTAGTGCACCCATCCCCCGAAAAGAAGAAAAAGTTCTTCTTTCTCTTTTATTTCCATGCTGAGCTGCACTCTCCTTACCACAATATTTAAATGAAATGCTAATGAAGTCATCGCCTGATGCAGAGAAATGTGTAGAGGTGCAGAAGGCGGAGCACAAAACTCAGTAGCGCCGTTCTTCCATCTTGTCGGAGGTGACAAAGTTCTGGTGTATGTGCTGGTGAAGTCATTTCTTCGGTGTGGAGTTTGGGAATAAAAGGGAAAAGTTTGGCGTGTAGGAGAAAATAGAAAAGCTTTTTGCTGTTCTTGCCCCTTGCACAGGCTGGAGCTGCACACAAATAAAATGGGGGAAACGGCTGTGCCACCATCTTTTGCCATACCAGGGCTGGCAAAGTTGCTCACTGTGTTAGAAAGTTTTGGGCGTGCCCCACTGTGCTGTCACTAGTTTGTGAAACCTGTGTGCATGCATGTGGCGCCGCCGGTATTGCGTCGATTACGCATTCGTCACTCCCTCCCTCCCCACTTTACACCAAAGTTTTGCACATACCTCATTTGCATGTGCTTGTTCTGCTACATATCAACGTATAACTTTTCCGGTACCTGCGTGCTATGAAATCATATGTATGGCTAATAACGCAGCACTTCAACGCCAGCTTTCTGCATTGACCTGAAGGAGGAGTTTGGTCAGAGCAGGATTGTGATGAATGTGCGTGTGTTATAAAACAAACATGCACACAGTTGCCTCAGCTTTGGAGCAAGTCTGAATGTGCGTGTCAGCATTTGCATGCTACAGGAGCTGGTCTGGGAGTCTGTTTTATGAAAGCACATAAGCACCTATGTTGCCTTTGTAAAACAGGGGCCTTTTTGGACTTCTTACATAGGTGTCCTGTTAGGTATATTTAAAGGGCCTGATTTTATAATACCTTTTGGCTCCTATTCAGGAAAGTGTGCTAACCTTTTAATTTAATGCAACTTGAATTAACTATAATGTGGGTAAGTACGTGCAATAATTAATGCAGTCCCATTATTTTAAATAAGACTGATTTGCTAAGCCATATGCGTTAACTTATATTAAAGTTAACTCAAAGAGCAATTAATTCAGCATAAGGTTAGTGTAGTTTTATGAACAGAGAGGTCTTTGAGATTTCTTTAAAAATGTGTTATTTATAATTTTAACATCATAATTCAAGGATAAATCTTGTTAAGAAAAGTAAATAGAACCATTAACCATTAGAAAGGAGTAATAACTAAGCAGGCAAAAATTCAAAAAATGACTTTATACGTAGAAAAGTCCACAATAAAGGAATAAGGCACATTCACAAAACCATGGAAAAAAGGATATTACCTGTGTATAAAGGGAAAGCAGAATTATACTCTGGCTCAGATGTCTACTTAATGTTTTTACGAGGTAACTTATTGTGAATATGAAACAGGTTCAGAGATGACTTATGTGCGGAAAGGGGGGGGGGGGCAGACTTCTACGCTGATTTATCAGGAAGGAAAAAAAAGTTAACTGAGAAGGTTCAAAAAAGGCCTGTTACACACTACGTGTACAGAGAAGCTCGAGGAACATAACCCCAATTTGCAGAACCGTCAGACATTACAGGAAAAATGGACTTCTTTTGAGCAGTTATAGCCATATTAGGAAAAATTATAGGGGTCTGGTTACTAAGGTGCACTGTTAATGCATGTTATTTTAACGCAGGTCCTGTGTTATTCAGTGGGACTTAGTTACTAATGTGTTTTAATGGTGAATTAACTCGCATTAACACTGGTGTGCCTTAGTAACTAGACGCCTCAATCTTACATTTTAAGACTTAACTTTTTTTTATATATCTCAGCTTTTGACCTGCCAGAGTAGGAGGAATTATCAAACACCCTCATCGCCCAAGTAACTGTTGGTGCCTCTGTATTTTGTGCTACAAGGTATGTAGAGCATTGCAGAGATACATATACAAGAGCTTGCAGTATAGCTGAGGCAGACAGGCAAGGCAAATATACGTCTGGGTAGACTTAGGAAAAAGATTTCAAGTATTCAAGTTAGTAGGTGGGTTTTAAAGGAAGACTAGAGCCATTGGATACAACTATAAGAATAGAACTTTTGCCCCCACAAAATCTACATATGTGAAAGTGGAGAAGTAGTGGGTGGATGAAGGGAAAGGTGAGATGGACTCTCAGGTAACACCCCCAGATGACTCCCATATGGCAAGAAGGTCTTAGTGCTCATCCTTTGCATAGCGCTACAAAGCAAATGCAGCGCTGTACATAGAGATGTAAGAGAGAGTCCTGCTCATCAGAGCTTACAATATAATCAAGACAAAATAATCACACAACTGGGGACTAGATACACGTAAGTAGTGGACAAGAGAGTGAGAAGCATAATGAACCAAAGGCAGCCTCGGAGAGGAGGGTTTTTAACCTGGATTTGAATAGGGCCAGAGAAGGAAGGTTGTTCCAGGCATATGGAGCAGTAAGATGTAATGAATGAAATCTGGAGTTGGCAGTGGCAGAGAAGGGCACAGATAAAAGGGATCTGCCAAAGGAGCGTTGTTCCCGAGGAGGCGTGTAGAGTGAGATAAGAGAGGAAAGGTATTGAGGAGCTGCAGAATGAATGCACGTCGAGGTCAGTAGGAGAAGTTTGAACTTTCTGCTTTTTGTCTGACCACTACAAAGTACACCTTGCTCTATAGCGTCAACATCTTTCTCACGTGAGGTCCAATAATCCATTGCTTTATAAGTCACCAGGTTTTTTGAAAGTATCTTTAATATTCTATTATGTCCAAAGTAAAAAGCATGGGGGATATCCTTCACAGAGTGGCAGTTACCATCTAGAGTTCTTAGGGGAGGGGGGGGCTTTGTAAAGAACAGTTTTCTAGTTTGGGGGGGGGTACCTTTGATCTTGGCAGCTGCCCTTCTAGCTGGTACTTGTGTATACCTCAGGGCAAGTGTAAAATAATGAGTCGAATAAAGTACAAGATAACCTTTAAATTGATTAACAATATAGCGCCATCCTTTCTCTTGACGCTCCTTCATACCCCACCGGTTACCAGATCTCAAAGGGAAAATGCACTATACTCCCTTGAGATCCCCAGCTCAATTCATAAAACAAAACAGACGACAAGCTCCAGAGCCTTCATGTTCACTGCCCCAAGTCTCTGGAACTCCCTACCACTATCAATCCGCTCAATTAAAGACCTTCAGATATTCAGAAAAACGCTCAAAACTCACCTCTTCACAGCACACTACGGAGTTGGCAATACTAGCCCATACTCACAAGTGACTTAGCCACACACATAATGAACATACCCAATCACCTAAACCCACGCAGTGCCAAACGCTACATACATAAGCCTATTTAACATGTGTTCATAGTTAATATGTATATAGTTCCTGTTAAGTTTCTCTACTGTTAATATTATCATGTAACATGTTGGTTATCTGTAAACCGCTCTTGATCTCTGGAAGGGGAGGTATAGAAAAGTGTAATAAATAAAAAAAATAAAAGCCAAAGTTGAAACTTTGGCCAGCACATGTATTTGCTTTGTAAAATGGGGAATGCGCGTCTATAATCTTGGCCTGCTGTATCCATGCCCCCTTGCATTATCTGCATTGTGTGGCTCTTCACAGATAAATGATAGGTTTCTAGAGTCGTTATTTACATATGTGGTTGATCTATATATGTATGTGCTACTGTTTACCTGTGGTGATGATAGTTAAATGCCATAGAGTCGATGTAGATTCATGGTGACCTCGTTGATAGTTGTCCTAAACTGTGTTTGGTCTTCACTCAGACAGTTGTTGATAGCATGGCGTCCATAGCTGCTGTTTTATTGATCCACCTCCTTGCCGGTCTTCCTCTTTTGCGCTGATCTTGAACTTTGTCAAGCATGATGCCTTCCCTAATGATCTTTCTCTTTGCATAATATGTCCAAAGTATGAAAGTCAGTCTTTTTAACCTGTGTAAATGCTTCCAAAATAACACTTCCTGTGTCTCTCGGAGTTCACTAACCTCTCAGTTTTATTATAAATAAATTCAATCATGGATCATAGCTTTCTCTGTTTTCTAAACAAGGTTCACTTTACTGCACAAGGGTCAGTGTCCCCTAAATGTTCAAGTTCTACCTTCTGCTCCTGGACTTTAGACTTACCAGAGGTGGTAACTTCTAGATTGCCCAGTTGGGCTGAAACGGACTTCTCCAAATGCACTGGCAGTCCAGATTGCAGCTAATGTTAAGACAGGTTTGCTTGTATTGTACTCAGGGGGTGCCCACTGAAGGCATTCCTTGCATGGATTCTAATTGATCCAAAACTTATCCCCTGCTCTGCAGTACTCAGATGAGCCTTAGCATTCACAAAGAGGCTTGGATGCCCTCTTGTTCAGTCTTGACAAGAAACCAGTGTCTTAGTTTCCTTTGCCCCTCCAAATACTCTGGCTAACTGCGCAAGCTCTTGTGCTTGTACTTGGAGCTCTCCACCAATTCTGTCTTGGGGAAGAGATGATCACTAGGGCTCAGTGTGACACTGTGTGCTGGCTTAGTCATCTTGGAACAAATGCTGGCTCCAGAGGTTTTCCAGCAGCACTCCAAAAACCAAACTGCCACATTGAGTCTTGACTAGAAGCAATGGATACATACTTTGTTCTAGGCATAAGGAGCAGTAAGGTGAAAGGAGTGAAGTCAGGAGTTAGGAATAGAAGAGAAGGGCACAGATAGAAGCGATTTGCCAGAAGAACAGAGTGCCAGAGAAGGGGTATATGTATGTTAAAATTTGTCTTGTTCTATGATATTTGTCATGTTGTAAACCAGTTACATGCTCTTATTTGCAGTATATGCATATGAATAAATGAAATAAAATGTAATAGGGCAAATTCACAAACTAAAGAGCAGCAAATCACCTCGACTAGATGGTATATACTCCAGATTGCTGAAACCTCAAAAATGAAATTTCAGATTTACTATTAATAATTTATAACCTATCATTAAAATCATCTGTGGTACCTGGAAATTGGAGGATGTCCAATGTAATGCCAGTTTTTGAAAAAATGTTCTAGGAGTAATCCAGGAAAATACATACTGGTGAGCCTGACATCAGTGCCAGGCAAAACGTTAGAAACTTATCCTAAAGAACAAAATTACTGAACAAATAGTCCTGGTTTAGCAGGACAAAACTAGCATATACTTAACCAAGGGAAGTCTCGTCACCAATCTGTAATGATTTTTAAAGACCTGAATAAACGTGGATAAAGGTGAGCTAGATGATATGAAGGCAAATTTTAGATAGTACATGGAGATTGGAGAGAGGTTGAGATCGGGATGTACACAATTCTGCCGGTATTTTAGAAAAGGCTCTGCCAACTGTGGAGCTTTTGTATAAAATACTTACAAGGATGTACAGGAGTGCCATATATTTGCCGATACGTAGTGCTGGAGGAGAAATTGTTCACATTTGTAGATTTGTATAATCAATGGAGGGACCTCTGCAGCTTCCCCATGCAGTTAACACATGCACATGGGCCGTTTTGCAAACTTGTACTTATAAATGTCTCTAATTAAATACATAAGCCACAATCCTTATTTTCAGTTTTGAGGGGAGGGGGGGAATAAACCATGGGACAATAACTTTTTTAATCCCTTCTGCAAAGATGTGGCTGAAAGGAGCACTTTAGAAAAATGTATACATGCCACGGAGCAGCTGTGGAAATTTTGGGTCCTACATATGCAGATTTTTCACCCGCTCAGGTCATGCTGAATTAGAAGAGGTATGGAGAAAGGTGACCACAGTCATAAAGGGGATGGAACTGATCCTCTTATGAGGAAAGGTTAAAGAGGCCAGGGGTCTTCAATTTGGAAAAGAGATGGTTGAGGGGAGATATGATAGAAGCCTATAAAATCCTGAATGGAGTGGAATGGGTAAACACAAATCTGTTCTTTACAGAAACACGGGAACATTCCATAAAGAGAAAGTATTAAAAAACTTTTTTTTTTCACTTAACACATTGTTAAGCTCTGGAATTTGTTGCCAGACATTGTGATAAAAACTGTTAGTGTAGCTGGGTTTTAAAAAGGTTTGGGCAAGTTCTTGGAGGAAAAGGCAGACTTTGGGAAAAGCCACTCTTTACCTTTGGGATAAGTAGCGTGCAATCTACCTGCTTTATGGGATCTTGCTAGTACTCGAGACCTGCACTGGTCGCTGTTGGAAATGGGATGCTGGGTTTGGAGGGCCTTTCACCTGTCCCACTGGCAAAATACCATAAGAAGATAATCCTCCTATGGGCTTCCAGCTCGGCTGGGGCTGTGGTGCCTTGTGCCTTCATTTCAGCAGTCCGAAGGGTTTCATTATTTTTTAATCTTCTCTACCGTTCTTATGCAACCCAGCTAAAAGCAACACTACTTTGGCCAAGGGCTACAGACCATAACTCTCCCCTGAACCCAGTTACGATGCAAATCAAGTATGACCTGATGCCCTAGTTGAAAGTAAGGAAGGGAGTAGGTTCATATTAGGGTTTGGTTTTGTTATATTTGGTGTACTTTATTGATTTTCCTGTTGTAAATGATTTTGGTTTTTAGTGCTTCATGTTGTAAACTACTCTGGGTCCCCTTTGAGGAAAAAGGTTGCTATAGAAATGTTAATGTAGATCAGACCCTTGGAGCACATAAATTATTCACTTACAAGTGCCTAAAATTCAAGTTAGACTCAGTTACATTTGTAAAAGATTTTGAATATGGAATGAGTAACGCCACCTTCTCTTCCTCACCCCATTTTTTTGACCCAGCTGATTTCTCCTCGTCCTCTGAGCTTCCTGTACCCCAGATGGGGCTGCAGTGCCCTGACTCTGATTTGCAAGTGGAATTTTATAAACTTTTTCCCCTTGCACTGCACACATCTGGCCATCGTAGTGACCAATCTCCAGGAACAAGCAGGAATGAGTCTTCACATATGGGTACGTCGGTACCGACAGAGTCTGTGCGGGAACGCTTCCCAGCGGCCAATCAAAGAGCTTTTGGAAGCATCCCACCACGCCTGCGTGCTGCCTTCCCGCCTTTCCCAACTGCCTCTCCTCAGTTTTCATTTTTCTGCGGAGCCGGCAGGACGTCCTCCTGTCACCGCAGAAAATTCTTCTTTTATTTCTTTAGTTTTCTTATGGTCGCGGCTGTCTTCCCAACGCCACTGGTACCGCCGGTGTTTTCTTTTCTTTTCTTGTAAAATCTTCCTTTTTCAGGGAATATTTTTTCTTCATAGTGTCTCACGGTATCTTAGGCCTTTTAGGCCTCTTCTTTTTCCTTCATGGAACCGCCAGCCACTTTCTCCAAGAAATGTTCAAACTGTGGCGGTACAACTTTATTTTTAGACCCTCGACGTCGATGTCTAACCTGCTTGGGTCCTGACAATAGTTTGGTGAGAAGAAGTCTTCAATATCGAGGTTCCCTCGATACACGGTTTCCCTCCAGCTTCAGGGCACCATCCCCTTCTTCTTCTACACAAGATCAGGTAACCCACAAACAGTCTGTTAAGACTAGCCAGCCCTCGAGTGGTAGGTCTCATGCACAGCATGTAGACGGCTCCGGCCTTGCCCTCGAGGGCCTACTGGCTTCAAAACCCCGGCGGGAGTCTTCGGTCTCCAAAGCGTATAAGGGGTTTCAGGTTGTTCCTGGGGTTCACCCCTCACAGAACATACCTGAGCCGTGTCCGGTGGTGGCATCTGCTTCGAGCGGTACCGATACCCCGACATCGGCACTGGTGTTGGATGAAATACTCCCCACCAGGGATGGTCATCTGGCGTCCTCGGTGCCTTCGGGACCGGTGGATACACTCCAGACTGACCTTCCATTATCGGTACCAGTACCGATACTACCACCAACGTCGGTACCCTCCAGACGTGTCGATAGCCTCGCTTCCTTCGATGCCGAGTCTGGAATCTAGCTCCAGTCTGGAGGACTGGGTACCGACTCACCTTGGTACCAGCTCCGGGCAGTACCAAAGGCTCGGTTCCGATGATTCGGATCCACAACTCTCGGTTCCCTCGAGGCCGATTGAGTTGTCACTAGCGGACCTTCACTCACCGGTATCAGACACGGTACCGAAGTCGGTACCGATGTCCTCTTTACCTTTACAGTCGGTGCCTTCCATGCTTTGCTTATCGATGCCGAGTTTAGAATCGCTCTCTAGTCTGGAAGACTCGGTACCAGTACATTTTGGTACCGACACCGATCGATACCGGTGGCTCGGTACCGAGGATAGCACCCGGAGGGTTTCGCTTACCTCGGTACCGATTGAACGGTCACTGATGACTGCTCCGATGTCTTTGTCGAGCTCGACTCCGACATCGGTACCGGTATTGGCATCGGTACCAGTATCCACAGTAGCATCGTGGCCAACTCCTACCATGCTTTTTTCAACAGGATCGCTCCCTTCTATGCCAAGCTTGGAGTCGATACCTGGCATGGACAATGTGGTAATGACGGTCGCTGCTCCTGACAGCCAGTACCGGCGACCATCCTTTAAGGATTCCACACTGCACTGTGCAGGATCTTCTATTCCTCTATATATGGATAGCTCTGTCGGTGCTCAGGCTAGTTCTCCAGATCTAACCTGTCCAAGGGAAAATACTGTTGGGGAACCCTCTTTTCAGAGTTTCCTCCTAGATATAGCAAGATCTCTTCCCATTCCTATCCCAGGACATGATCCTGCACAGGGCTCTCTTTCTACCAAAGCAAAGGAGAACATAATGCTTCCTTTGCATCATTCCTTGCAGGAATGTGGGAAACACCTTTAAGGGTACCCCCACCTTCCAGAGCAACTGATCTCTTATATCAGGTGCCCCCCTCTCCAGGGTTTCAAAAGACTCAACTTCCTCATCATTCCATTGTGGTAGAATCAGCAATGAGGCGGGTAAAGAGCAAGAAAAAGCACTCTTCTTATCCGCCAGGTCGTGAGTCTAAGATACTTGATGCCTTTGGACGTCAAACCTTCCAGACATCTATGCTTTCTGCAAGAATTCTCTCATATATTTTCTATATGAGTCTATCTCTTGAGGAGGTCACAAAGCAGTTACATCTTTTGACTCCTTCTCTTCCAGAGTCCAGGAGTGCAGACTATTCTTCACTACTCAAGCATCTCCAGAATATCTCTTGGTTTCTTACTCGTGCTTCCCTAGACTCTTTTGAGTCTGTTAGCAGGACTTCTGCTATAACCATAGGGACACGACGTAGAGCCTGGCTCCAAGCTTCAGGCTTGGACAAATGGGCACAGCACAGACTGTCTCCAGTGCAAGGAGTATGTCCCAATCTTATCAACAAGGAGTCTTTACGTCAGGTTACTCAGTTCTCCACTGACTTACCTGTTCCTAGGAGCTGTTCTGCACCTTCTTCTGTCCCAGTAGGTAGGAAATGTCCTGCCAAACTTTCTTCCCATAGGAGAAGAAGGTTTTATGCATCATCTGCCCATTATACAGATGTTCCCAAACAAGGGAAGCATTGTCCTGGTCTACGGAGTTCAACCTCTCACCAGGCTCAGCAAACCCAGCAACCACAGGGTTTCTGATCAATTCATCAGATGCTTGTGACTCTGGGGATTACAATCTGCAGTTGCTTCTGCTCATTAGAGACAATCCACTGCTGTCATTCTAAATCCTAAACATGGATCTCTTCCCGAAGGACATCCATTCTTTCTGTGTTCTATGAGCTGTTAGGATGTTCATGCTTCTAGGTCACAGGAATTTTCCTCTTTTTCCTTCTAGGGAAAGAGGTCTATCCACTATCAAATGATAGTTTCCTGTGCCAGCATGTCTTTTCTCCCTCCTATAAACTTATTGCTTTGTAAGTTTTCTTCAGCTCCATTCTCTTTACCCTCTTACCAGGGTTTTTCCTCTGTAAGAGCGGTATTGCTTCACTGGAGGGCTTTTCTTTAGCCTCTCTAGTTTTCTTACTTTTCCAGTGCGGAGTTCTCTTCTCTGAGTTGACTCCTCTTTTTCAATCTTGCTTTGAAGCAGTTCATCAGACACGTCCAGAGTTTTCTACTCTTGTTTTGTCTGTTCTTACTGTTTTTAAACAGTACCATTCTTCTGCTGTCTGGCAAGCAGCTGCCAATGCAGGAGCCTTAATCTTTCAACCACTGGTTCTTGTCCACCAGCAACAGATTTGTCCTCCGCTAACATTCTGTCTGGTCTACTAGTGGCTCCAAGTCAGTGCTGTCATCTGTCTTGAAAATTTTTTCACTACAAGCTTGCTGGATTGTCTTCTCTTTCTGCCATCTCCATTCTCCTGGGTTTGGCAGCATAGTTGACATAGCTACTGGCTCTTCTGCAGCCAGTTCTATCTCCCCATTCTCCTGCATCATGCTCTCTGCAATTCTACAGAGAAGCTCTCCACTATGGGCCCTTGCTAGAGAGCATGGGGGGGGGGGGCCTTTTTCTCCAACAGCCATACTAGATGGTTGAAAAAGGCTTTTTCAGTCATGTCTCCCATGACTAGAAAAGTTCTCCTTTTAATATAAAGGACATAGGCCTCCTCTTACGTGAAAGCTTAAGGAGTTGCTAATTCCCTGCTTTGGTCCATAGTATTTCCAATAGGGAATATGTTTTCTCCTTCCAGCTCATCCTCATGGTAAGAACGCATGATACCTTTTTGCCCTTAAGCAGGTTAGTATGGTATCTCATTCCTATGCGTCTTCTATTCACTTACCATGCTAGCATTCTAGAATACTCGGGACTTGCAGGCTGCAGACTGATATCATCCTCTGCTTTCACGTAACCATCCTGGTTATTCTACTACCTAGCATTCCTGTAGCCATAACCAGTGGGAATTGATTCTCTATATGTCTTCTCAAGTAGGTTCCACCTTCTTGTTGTTAGATGAATCTTTCCTTTCCACATTTTCCTATGTGAATACCCTTTGTAGGCATATCTGTCTGCTTCTTGCAGACTTCCATATAGAGGTGTATATATATATATATATTCATACCTATAGCACACATCTTACAGATGTCTATGTCTATCATGTGTGAGTATTTTATGCCCTTCATATCTCACTATAGATATATTCTCATATATCTATATGATATATATCTATATATCTATATGTATATCTATATATATCTATATCTATATGTATCTGTCGAGATATTTTACTATCGGTAGATATGTTTCTGCTTTATCTACCTGACTGTCCAAGCTCATATAGCCATATGATTTTGACAGATGGGCTTACCCATACTTATGCTATCCAGCATGTTTTGGGGTCCTACACTCACAACCACTTTGGTGGTAGTTAACACCTCCCATAACCCTAAGGTTTAGGTACCTCTGAAGCTCTCCATGTTCCAATATCTCTACCAGCTGACTTCAGTTAGGAGAGACATTGCGGATCTTCAGCTACTCACAGGCTCTAACGCCTCCGGCGTTGTCCTTTCTTTTGGGATACAAGGGGTTCCCATACCCTTTCTCCCCACAAGGACTGGGCCTGTCTGTCCAAATCGGTTAGCCTTTCTCTTTTTGTTCCTAAGAGTGAGCCACTCTGCTGCCAAAAGAGTTGGGTTTTTATCATAAAGCCTTCTGCTGAAGGCCCACCGTTTTTGTACTACCCCAGTTTTCTCCTACTGGGGTTCCCTGTTACCTTTCAGGATTCTGACCTCCATTACTTTTCCTACAGGTTTACTACCTCCACTTACAGTGAGGTCCTTCTCGAGGTTCCTCTACTGGGTTCCCCAGTAGATCCCATGAACCTCCACATACATTGTGGATACCATGTTAAAACCCTCGGCCCAGTGTGCAGCGGCGGCCAAGAGAGCAAATAGAATGCTAGGTATGATAAGGAAAGGAATGGAAAATAAAACAAAAGATATTATAATGCCTCTATATCGTTCCATGATGAGACCACACCTTGAATATTGTGTGCAATTCTGGTCGCCGTATCTTAAAAAGGATATAGCGATTTTAGAAAAGGTACAGAGAAGAGCCACCAAAATGGTAAAGGGGATGGAAGGATACTCCTATGAAGAAAGGCTAAAAAAGTTAGGGCTCTTTAACCTGGAAAAGAGACGGCTGAGGGGAGATATGATAGAAGTCTATAAATTAATGAACGGAGTGGAACGGGTAAACGTAGATCGATTGTTTACGTTATCAGAATATAGAAAGACTAGGGGACATGCAATGAAGCTACAGGGTAAACTATTTAAGACTAATAAAAGAAAATATTTTTTCACTCAACGTGTAATCAAACTCTGGAATTTGTTACCGGAGGATGTAGTAAAGGCTGTTAGTGTAGCTGGGTTTAAAAAAGGTTTGGACAAGTTCCTGGAGGAAAGGTCCATAAACCATTATTAAGAAGTGACCGAAGATATCAATGCTTGACCCAGTACAAGCATTGTGGAACTTGTGTCTCTTGGGGAAACTGCTAGGTACATATGACCTAGATTGGCCACTGTTGGAAACAGAATACTGGGCTTGATGGACCTTGGTCTGACCCAGTATGGCATATCTTATGTTCTTATGTTCTCTAAAGTTTCTTTGCAATATCATTGATGACAATTATCATCCACACATGGACTCCTTGTCTGCAAGCCTATGCTAGGTCAGCTGTTCCACAGCACCTTTCTTTCTTCAACTCCTACCCTCCATCCTCAGGATGCCTGGTGTTGTGGGGGATAGCATGTTCCAACCTATGACATGCTGGGACTCCAGGCATCTCAGCTTGGTAGTCCCCATATGTGAAGACTCATTCCTACTTGTTCCTGGAGATAGCACAGTTACTTACCTGTAACAGGTGATCTCTAGGAACAGCAGGAATAAGTCTTCACAACCCACCCACCTCCCCAGGAGTTGTATCTCTATCTATCTTTCCTTTCCTCTCTCTCTCTTTGTCTCAGCTTTAAAACTTAACTGAGGAGAGGCAGTTGGGAAAGGTGGGAAGGCAGCACGCAGGCGTGGTGGGATGCTTCCAAAAGCTCTTTGATTGGACGCTGGGAAGCATTCCCGCGCAGACTCCGTCGGTACTGACGTACCCATATGTGAAGACTTATTCCTGCTGTTCCCAGAGATCACCTGTTACAGGTAAGTAACTGTGCTTTCTTGGGCTATGGCACAGACGGCAACTCTGTACCCATACACATGCCCACTTGAAATACCCCATGAGCTGGTGGGACTTCTTACCAGAAACTGTGAACGCCACTTCTCCCTGCCCTTGCTGCCTCATAAAATGAGAGCTGAGGCTGGGAATCAAACCTGTGTCTTTTCATGAGAACGGCATCAAAGATTCTCATAATCGGACTTCCTGCAAGACAATCTTCTGGAGTGCTGTATTATGCCGCTGATGTAAATTTGATTGATGGAAGATCAATTAATGTTCTTAGGCTGACACGCTTGTTCGAAAACTGGACCCCCACCTCAGAAGAGTGATGTCTGTCTCTTGGAGCTTGTTATATGTTGCTCTCTACTCTGACGTATAAATAAAATCGCAGTGACTTCATGGAATTCTGCCTCGTTGGGCTACGAATGCCTCATTTTCTGAGCTGCTCATCTGCTCGCTCTCTCTCACAGAGCTGTTTTGCTGATCGCTGAGGAGAGACTCCCGTAGATCTGCATTAGAGGAGGCTTTCGTGACTGTTAACCACAGGATGAATCCTAAGTGTGCTATGAGCCTTCCTAACATTCTGACACCGCGCTTGTAAACGTTAACAAGTCTGTGCTTCAAGAAATCTAAACCCTGTCTTTCTGAACTAGTTTAAATTGTAAATATGTTGGCTGTTTTCTCTGTTTGACCTGCACATTTGATATGATAGTGACTACAAAAATGCAGTGTGTGCCGTCGCTCCTGGGTTTTCTTCGCAGAGTGACCAGAGGTAGATTGCCAGGCCTTTCTTCCGAGGCAGTGAAGGGTTAAGTGACTTGCCCAAAGGCAGTGGGAATTGAACCCTGCTCTCTTGGTTACCAAACCACTGCTCTAACCACGAGGAACATCATGTGGAATCCTATTTAATCTTCGAGTGCCCCAGATGGGTTTGATTGTTTATGGTACCACTAGAAACAGATATGAGAGAAAATGCACATACAAATTCAATCACGGGGCCATTTATAAAACTGCGCTAGCTCTTTAACATGGAAATCACTGTGCGCCATTAATGCTGATATGGCAACATGATACTTAACTGTTTTTCGTGGGAATTATCACACACCAACACGGAATGGATGCGGACTGTGCCTTACGGTTAATCTGGAGATAGTTACCACACACTGGTGCATGTTTACTAACGCACATTACCTGGTAGCACAGTGTTTATTGCACAGTTTGGCCTCTGTGCTAAAAAGTAGCGTGGGCCCCCATGCTACTGGCCCTGCACTGCCTTGGTAGTGCATGATGGGTCGGGGATGTTCTCATCTCAGCAATGCTAACACAGGCATTTGAAACCTGTGTTGCCACCTCAGGCATTATTTGTTCCCTTGGCAGCTTTGCCATGTCAACCCACTGTAAGTGCAGAAGGATGACTGTACCAGCCCCTCTGTAGCGCAAAACCCATTGCTACTAAATGTGGCCCACACTCGTGTTACCATCATGGGGGCTTAACACAGCAGATAATGCTGGAGGTATAGCTAACTACATCACATTATCTGCCATGCTGTTAACATGTGGAAGAAAAATGTTCTTTGTGTCAACCGACTGGGAAAATAATGGGAACTCCCCCAACAGTGAGCGTACAAGTTTTGCAGTTACGATACATTAATTTGCCAATTACCATTCGGTAACTACACTTTAGTAAACAGGCTCCTAAATACACGAACTGATGCAGTATGGCCCTTAATTGTGTTCACATCATGAACTCTTTCTTCTTCTTCTTGCCCTAACTGACATGTTCACCTTTTGTTCTTCCTTATGGTACTCATGAATGCGAGACGAAGTATATTGTGGGAATGTCTTTGTGTGCGTGTGCACATGTTGTGAATGGCTTTTAGCTGAAAACTTGTAATTTCCCAGCTCTGATCTATGTTGCAGAACATTAATAATAGTTTGGGAAGCATTTGCTATCTAGCTTCATAGCTGAACTCCTTCCCTGGATTACAGTTTGTCAGCCCTGAAGCTACCACCGAGGTGGAAGCAGCAATAAAATGCAAAACTTGTAGTTTAAGATCCTTTTCCTCTTTTTATCCAGGGGCTTAAACGGAGAGGAACATTGTTTGGGGAGTTCATTCTGGCTAGTGTACTGGCCCCCTCTTGTAAAATCTTTTAAAATCAAAGTATTTACCGATGGAAAATATCTGTTGTGCATTTTTGGTGCTGCCTTTAGGAGTTCTGAAGGAGGCTTGTTAACCTACTAGATTCAGAAATCGGGCTGAATTACCATGCTCCCGTTTCAAGTGGGTAGTGCTTTACTATAGTGTGGTTGACCAAGAAAGGGGGAGAGTATCTTCAGAAAAAGTTATAATTGGTGCTTGGTGTCTCCTAGAGAGCCAGGTGACCCTGCTCATGTACCTCATAGATTTAGTTAGGGAAAATTAGGAGACAGCCATTTATCCTCTAGCTAAAAGAAGACGTATTATACTTTCATTTATATGCTACATATAATAATAACAATTCTTTTAGTTACGGGGTAGCCGGTTGTCCCCTAATTTTCCCCCGCCACATCTGGGGAATTGCAGAGAAAAGGAAGCTATATTTAAAATGTTTCTGTTTATCGGATGTGTATTAACATCAATATTTAGCATTGTGCCATTGTCAGCATACTGTAAGTGCTTCCCGACCTAGTTCTGAAATGTGTCAGAATTCATTCACAATTTAATTGTGCCTCTTTCTTTAAAAATGCAGCTAATACCATTTGTGAAAGTGGAACATAAGCATCCTGGGATAAAAGTGTTGTCTGAAGCAATATTTAGGTGCTAGTAATTGTCTCAAAACATGTTACTTAAATCTGTTCTACAGATCAGCAAATGTGTGCTACATCTCGGGTACATTATAAAACCTGGTAGCAATTGCTGATACAAGTGTCTGTCTTATCCCGCTAGACCAGTCCAGACGAGGGCTTATGCTCCTCCACCAGCAGACTGAAGCAGCTTAGTGATGTCTTCACTTGTATATACGCTGGGGCAGCACTGAGAGAAGCCAGTATTGTCTGCATCCAACAGATGGCAAGGTGTGTGGACTGGTGCAGCAGTGCAGATAGGCCTGACTTCCTTGGCCCAAATTATGGTCTTGTGGCCTGTGGGTTTAAAATCTTGGCCCAATGTTTGCTCAGGGCTTGGGTTCGCCCATTGTTTTCTTGAGCCAATAGTTGCCCTGTGTTCTGCACTGTTACCCATGCATTCCAGCGCTAGTGGGCTGAAGAGTGAAAGGCGGACCTTGAGGGGGGATTGGTAAGTGTGGGCGCAGGCCACCCTTCCTCTCACTGTCCTGTTTCTGTATGTTCTACTTATTTTTTCCAATTTTTTAATTTTGGTCCTGATTCTTGAATAAAGCAGTGTCTAAAAAAAAAATTTCAGGCAGTCACACTTTTTCTGAGGCCTGTGAGGGCAATTTGGGAGGCCCTTCTTGGGTTTCTTTGGCCAGACTGACAGGTGCAGGGATTCCTTTAATGATCGGAGATTCCTTTTCTGCCTCAATTTTCTTTTCTGTTGGTTTTCCCTCATGGTTTGTCGCGATGCCAGGTGCACAGAGGCGCGCTGCTTGTGCCTCCCATCCATTGGGGTTTTTCCTTTGCACTTTTGTTTTGTTTTTTGACCATGTTTGAACTCTGCTGCGATTCCAGGTGCATGGAGGTATGCTGCTTGTGGTTCCCATCCAGCGAGCTCCACAGCCTGAGCATGATGGAGAAGCCTCATGGTACATTTTTTTGGCAATGTCTGGACCCCCCATGGGGAACCCAGGGCCCAAAACCAGTTTTATTGCCTTTACCATGACTCCCATGATTTTCCTGCTGACAGGAACGGTGGCCATCTTGGGTGGCCACATGATCCTGACTGAAGGGTAGTGTGGTGAGGTGGCTACAGACCTAAACTAGCAGGCGCCTGAGGGTCTTCCGGGATCCCAGAGCCCATTCTCAGTTGGCTTTGACCAACAGTTCCTGAAACGATCATTGTTCAATGTAAAGTTCATTGTTATGTTCTCTGTAAACCGCCATCGATCTCTGGAAGGGGGTGGTATATACAGATTTTTAAATAAAAAATAAACAGCTCATAGGTTGTTTTCAGTCTGTGGTGGCTGTATGGCAATCCCACTAGTGAGGGTGCAAGGCCCTGATTTCCTCTGTGGGGGGACGGGGAACTTTGGCATCTCCCCCTCTGGCAAGGAGGTTAAGCGCCCCCACCCTTCATTTTCACTTATCCATTCCTCTGAGTGCTCAGCTCTGGGAAGATGCTGGGGAGAAGACGATGACTGTGGACAGTGGGTGAATCACCATAGCAAGAGGAGCTTTCCCTGGTGGAAAGAGGACATCATCGATCTGTTTTTTTTCATAAGTAGGATGCCATGACAGTTCTGTACATTATGGAGCCTCTTCCAGTGGAGGTTTTACAAGTGGGCCCTATCCTAGAGTGATTGCTGTTTCCCTCTGGCTTCTTTCTCCTCCCAGAGCCCTCATGAAAGCTTGTGTTCTCTCAGTGGGAGACACTGGAACTGAGGTTGAGGGATAGACTAAGGTCCTGGCTTTGCTGTATCCTTTATCCCAAGAGGAGATGGAATATCTTTTTGGGGTCCCTAAAGTGGATGGCCTGGTCACAAAAGTGACAAAGTACATGATCATACCGCAGGAAGTTTGCACTGCACTGAAGAAGACTCATGATAGGAAGGTGGAAGCTCTCCTCAAAAATGCCTTCATGGCTTCAGCCTTGGATACTCGGGCAGTGCTTTGTGCAGACGTGGTAGCCTGAGAGCTGAGACAGGCTAGAAGTAGCAAAACTGGAGTCTTGAGCATCATATGTGGGCAGATGCCCTGTATGACATGATCAAGATCTCTAAATCTGTGGTGGCAGTTGTGGGGGGCTGAAGGTGGTTCTGGCTCTGGCATGCATAGAGCAGCAGGTGCACCTACTCTAGCCACCTTACTGGGCAGATTAGATGAACCATACTATTCATTCTCCGGGAAGAAGCAGGAAGTCAGTCCTCACATATGGTTGATGTCGTGTCAACGGAGTCTTCTGCAGAAGCATCACCCCAGAATTCAAAGAAAGCCTTTGAGAGATGCGCCAAGCATGTGTGGTCCCCTTTCCACCCAAGAGTGCAATCTTGCTCAGTCTCCTTTTTTCTTTGGAGCCCACCGGACATGTCTGATTCCCCCGGAAAAAGCAGTTGATTTTCATCCTATAGTGTTTTGGTTTTTTTCTGGCTGTGACTGGTTCCTTTCCTGCTTCTGAGTTGCTTGCCTTGGCATCGCGTCTCGGATCATCCTTTTTTCCCTAGTTAAGTTCCTTTTCCCTGGCGCAGCTTCGCACCTTTTTTCCACCAGCTGGCAGTTCCTCTGACCTTCGATCTTGCCGGGGTACTTTCTCCTCCAATGGCCAGCAGCTTTAAGAAGTGTGATTGGTGCTCTAAAATATGTCCTTCACTGACATACACGATTGCTGCCTCTGTTATCTTGATCCTGACCATGACATAGAGGTTTGTGGCCTCTGCAAGCAGAGGTCAACTAAAGCACTCAAACTCCATCAGCAGAAACATGACCAAATTTTCTCCAGGTCACACTCTGCCCCAGTCCCCGGTGACCCCATGATCCTATCAGAGACCTCAGAGTTGCACAGTGACTCTGCAGTGACCGCGGGCATGCGGGTCCTCCATAAGGGGTTCCCTGGACTGGGAATACAAGAAAAAAAAGAAATCTTTGAGGACTTCTTCGCGGGACTCAGCAAAAGTGGACAAGTCCCGCACCAGATTCTTCAGTCCCCGAAGAAGACCCAAGGTGTCTGAGCGGGAGCAGTCGTCCAAAGTCCCCAGGAAGGAATTGTCGGCCCCTGATCAGCCTCTGACCTCTGAGGCCATCCTTGTCAAGGACTCCCCCTCCTCACCAGCACCAGACCCAGCTATTCCGGCATCCATGCAAAAGGCTGTAGTACCATTGGACTGGAGTCCAGAATGCAACTCAGCCTAACTGCCTCCCTGGAGATGTAGTATGCGCAGTTGTCTGGTTTGGCCAGTTCATCCGCCCAGACCACCAGGACCTAGACTTCGAGGACTTCCCCGGTTGTTGAGCCGATCCTCATGAGCTTACAGCCTCGAGTCGATCCTCAACAGTGATATCTATCACGGTCCCATAGTGCTCATGGCTCCAGCCATGTAGTCTCGAAGGCCCATGGACCACCAGCCCCAGACCCATCGCTGGCCATAGAGTCCCTCCACTGTGTACTCCAACTGGGAGTCCGAGGACGAGACATCTCCGGACACTCACAAGCATGATGTGCCATTGGACCTGTCTCCGCCTGAGGCCAGGCGCCGGTCACCACCTGAGGAGAAAGCATTCCTCTAATTTGTGTGGTGCATGTCGAAAGGCATTAGCGTTTCCCACAGACTCTGAGGAGGATCCTCATAAGGAGGAGTTTGAAATCCTCCAATATGAATCCCTGCCAAAGGAATCACTCACAGTGCCCGTCCCAGCCATTCCAGAAAGGCTACTCTTCCAAATGTGGGAGTCACCAGCCTCGGTGCCTATAGTCAGCTGTCGACTCGACTCCATGTACCACCGGGGCCCGGTCTTCAGGAAGGCTCAGCTTTTGCACAACTCCATGGTGGTGAAGTCTGTTATGTGTCGGCTTAAAAACCAGAAGACACATTCGTTGGTGCTGCTGGGCAGGGAGGCCAGGATCCTCGACGCCCTTGGCAGGACGTGCTACCAGGGCTCGATGCTGGCCTGTCGTATCCAGGCATACTAACTGTATATGGGTATGAACCTGAGGGACCTGGGGAAGGAGCTCACCAGGTTCTCTGCTGGCCTCTCCGAGGAACCCCTCCAACGGTTTCAGACTCTGGTCAAAGACGTCCGTGACTGCTCTGTCTCAAGCAGCCTATGATGGTTCAAGTCTACAGCCTGGGTGTTTGCAGCTGGCATTTGTGCCCGACGCCAGACTTGGCTCCAGTCCTCGGACCTGGAGAAATGGTTCAAGACAAACTTGTCAATATCCCATGCCAAGGAGAGAACCTCTTTGGTAAGCCCATGTCAGAGAAGGCTGCAGAGCTCGAGTCTGAGTTCCTGACAAGAACTGGACTTTCTAAGACCACCACTTTGCCAAGTGGAAGGCCTCGGGGGGGGGGGGGGGGAGGAGAAGCCATCCTACCTGACGAAGGGACTAGCCTACTGAGGCTATCAGCAATACCGGCCTTCCCAGGCTCCACAGCAGGGACAGCATGCCAAGGTGGGCGCACACAGGTCCCCCAAAAGCAGAGTATTCCCAAGGCCCCAATGCCAGCTCTGGCCCCATCTGGGGGGAGTTTTTGACTCCATGGGCATAGCCCCTCTACCCTCAGGAGGTCAAATGCCTGGTCCACTTCACCCACCGGTGGCCAAACATCACCAACGAAGCCTGGGCCCTCCAGGTGGTCAAGGAGGGTTACCTCCTCCACCTGGATCGGATGCCCCCCTCTTTCCAGAAGAGCCCTCCAGGACATCCCCTTCACCAGACCTTGCTCTGGCAGGAGCTCACAGGTCTACTCGAGGACAGGGCTGTGGAACCGGTGCCCCACTGCCAAAAGGACACGGGGTTCTACTCCCGGTACGTTCTTGTGCCAAAAAGAACTGGAGGCCTCAGGCCCATCCTAGAACTGCGGAACATGAGCAAGTTCTGGTGCAGGAAAAGTTCAGGATGCACTCCCTTGGTACATTGCTGCCCTTCCTCCAGCAGTGAGACTGGCTATGCTCCTAGGATCTAAAGGATGCTTACACCCACATCCACGTCAATCCCAGTCACAGAGAGTACCTGAGATTCGTGGTTGAGGGTGACCACCACCAGTACAGGGTGCTACCCTTTGGGTTGGCCTCTGCGCCAGGGTCTTCTCCAAATCCCTGGTGGTGGTGGCTGCCTATCTCCACCTCCAAGGAGCCTTCATCTTCCCCTATCTGGATGACTGGCTCATAAAAGGAGAAACAGCTACCGATGTACAGCAGGCCACAGGCTGCACCATCAGTGTCTTGGAACATGCGGACTAAGTAATAAACCACCCAAAGCCTCATCTCACTCCTATGCAAAGATTGGAGTTCGTAGGGGTGCCGTTGGATACCTGCCAGGCCAAGGCCTTCCTCCCTAGACAGGGCGAGTCACCTCGAGGCTCTGGCCACAGAGGTGCAGCACTGACGCTTAGTACTGGCTCGCTCCATGCTTCGCTTGCTTGGCCACGGTACATGTTACACCGGATACCCATCTCCACATGAGGGCAACCCAATGGTGCTTCTGATCCCATGGACACAGGCCGACTGCTTCAGGGACAGAGGGTATGACCTGCCCACTAGCGGCGTCACTCAACTGGTGGCAAATGGCACAGTACCTATGGACAGGCATGCCTTTTTCAGAACCCCATCCCTCAGTGGGTCCTCACCACGGACTCCTCCCAGGGGTTGGGGAGCTCACTGCGGAGGCCTCTGCATGCAGGGCACATGGTCCAGGGTGGAAAGCCAACAGCAGATCAACTTCTTGGAGCTCAGGGCCATATTTCTGGCCGTCCGAGCCCTCTGCCATTGTCTACAGCACCAGTCGGTACTGGTCCAGACGGACAACCAGGTTGCCATGTTCTACCTGAACAAGCAAGGGGGTACAGGGTCGTACACACTCTGCCAGGCGACAGTGGCCCTCTGCTTGTATGTGATCAGCGAGGTAATGCGCCTGAGAACAGTTTACCTGCCAGGTCAGGACAATACCCTTTCTGACAGGTTGAGCAGTGTCCTCCAGCCATACAAATAGCAGCTAGACCCCAGAGTAGCCCAATGGCTGTTTTGGCTCTGGGGGATGCCTCAGATGGACCTCTTTGCCAGTATGGCCAACGCTCAGTTGACACTATTCTGTTCCTGCCAGCCTCACCCTTATTGGGAGGCAGCAGATGCCTTCCTCATCCCGTGGTCAGAGGGCCTCCTATGCGCTTTCCTGCCCCCGCCCACACCATTGATTGTCAGGACCCTTTTCAAGGTCTTCTGGTACAAAGCGTTCGCTAATTCTGATGGCTTCCCACTGCTGCTCCGCTTAGCGACGGAGCCCCCAGTCCTTCTTAGGAACTCTCCGGGGCTACTGACTCAGGATGACGGTGCTCTCCTCCACCCCAATCTGAGGCCTCTGGTGCTAACAGCTTGGCTGCTGAACGGGTAGCCTTGGCCCCCTTCAACCTTTTGGGGGAAGTAGAGGAGGTCCTCCTGGCCTCCCGCAAGGCCTCTGAGGCATGCCTATTCCTTCAAGTGGCGCAGATTCTCTGTGTGATGCTCTGAGAGACAGGCCAAACTGTTCTCCTGCACGCTGCAGATGGTGCTGCAGTACCTGCTTCATCTTTCACAGGCTGAACTCAAGTCCAACTCCATCAGAGTGCACCTGAGTGCTCTCTCAGCACACCACCACCCTCTCAGGGGCAAACCTTTTTCCGCGCAGCCCCTCATTACCTGCTTCCTACGGGGCCTGCTACTCTCCAAGCCCCCAATCCACCCAACCCCAGTGGAGTGGGATCTCAGTGTAGTGCTGGCACAACTCACTCGGCTGCCATTCAAGCCCCTGGCTACCTGCCATCTGCAGTACCTCCTTCTGGAAGGTCGCCTTCCTGATGGTGCTCACCTCTGCCCACAGAGTCAGCGAGCTTCAGGCCCTGGTGGCGGTGTTTCCCTATACATGATTCTACAAGAATAGTCATATTATGCATGCACACTAAATTCCTTCTAAAGGTGGTGTCTTTGTTTCACCTTAATCAGGAGGTGGTGCTCCCCACCTTCTTTCCACGGCCTCATGTGGAGACCATCCTTCATACTCTAGACTGTAAGAGGACCCTGTCCTTTTACCTGCAGTGCACCCAAGATCACTACAAAGCCTCCAAACCTTTCGTCTCCTATGATGACTTTCGGCTGGGGGAGACAGTGACCAAGTGGACCCTAGCTACCTGGATGGCGGACTGCATTGCCCTTGCCTACGAAGAGACCAGGCTCTAGCTGGAGCACTGTCATGACGCACGATGTCTGGTCCATGACGACCTCAGTGGCAAACTTGCCCTCTGTCCCAATGGAAGACATCTGCTGGACCGCCACCTGGTCTTCAGTCCACACCTTTGCAGCTCACTACTGCCTGGAGAGGGAGTCCTAATGGAACAGTTCCTTTGACTAGGCTGTACTCTGTAATCTTTTTGGGATTTAGGAAACTCCTACCCTCTGACCCTTCTGTGTTCAGGCTACTGGAGAGAGGGTTCTCACTGGGCACTGGGGTCTTTCCAGAGTCTGCCCTTCAGACTCGCTTGCTGCTGCTCATGGCTTGCTGTGCTTTTCTACAGGTTCTCGGTAGCCTATAGCTAGGGAGTCCCATATGTGAGGACTGACTTCCTGTTTGTTCCCAAAGAAAGCGTAGTTACTCACCTGTGACAGGTGTTCTCCGGGGACATCAGGAATCAGTCCTCACAACCCTCCTTCCTCCCCATAGAGTTGCTTTAGTTATTCCTTTTTTTTTTTGCTGTCTTAGCTATGTCCTTGACTGAGCAAGATGGAACCCTTGGGTGGGAAGGGGGACCATGCATGCGTGGTGCATCTCACAAAGGCTTTCTTTGAAACCTGGGGAGATGCTTCTGCGCAGGGCTCCATTGGCGCTGATGTTACTCATATGTGAGGATTGATTCCTTCTGTCCCCAGAGAACACCTGTTACAGGTGAGTAACTACACTTTATCTGCCATCATATATTATGGTACTATGAATTGATCTGGTGATGCCACATCCAAGTTGCAGCTGAGCAAGTTCCCTTTTACAAGCAACTTGCTCTTTTGGGGAGGATCTTGATATGACAGAGGTCTATAAATTAATGAGTGGAGGGGAACGGGTAAATGTAAATCAATTGTTTATGCCATCAAAATATAGAAAGACTAGGGGACATGCAATGAAGCTACAGGTTAACCTATTTAAGACTAATAAGAGAAAATATTTTTTCATTCAACGTGTAATCAAACTCTAGAATTTATCGGAGGATGTAGTAAAAGCTGTTAGTGTAGCCAGGTTTAAAAAAGGTTTGGACAAGTTCCTGGAGGAAAAGTCCATACACCATTATTAAAGGGGACCCGGGATATCCAGTGCTTGACCCAATACAAGAATTGTGGAACCTGTGTATTTTGGGGAAACTGCTAGGTACTTGTGACCTAGATTGGCCACTGTTGGAAACAGGATACTGGGCTTGATGGACCTTGATCTGACCCAGTATGGTATATCTTATGTTCTTAAGCTGGTGAAAAACCTTGGAGAAGTTGGCCCATAAAGGTTTCCAGAAGATAGGCACAGAGGTTCCAGGGGTTCCTCACGTAGGACTCTGTGGGAAGTGTGGGGCAGTTGAGGGCTGGAAAGAATTTTGACACAGTCTGTTCCTCCCATTGGTCTAAACCAAAGAAGGATCCATCCTTTTGGGGAGCCCAGCAATCTTGGGAGCCAGTAGGTTCTCGCAGTAAAATCCGATGGATCCCTTCTGAGAGATAGGTGATCAGAGGACTTCTCCAGAAGGTTTACTTGGAATGTACTCTCATTATATCAGAGCTCAAGACCCTCAAAGGGATGCATGCTGCCATTTTCAATTTTGTGCTCTGTTGTTTTGGCCATGGTGTTGGTGACCTTTCTGCTCAAGCAAGGAATCCTAGTTCACCTGTACCTAGACAACTGGTTGATTCAGTCTGACTCTATGGAGACGTCCAGGGAAGAAACTACTCAGGTGATCCAGTAGTTGGAGAAGCTGGACATGCTAGGGAGATAAAGTTCCTAGATGAAATAAATGACTGCTTCTTGGAGCAGCTGGTTCATGAACCGACCAGAGGGGAAGCCATATTAGACCTAGTCCTTAGTGGAACACCAGATAAGTGCAAGAGATAAGTGTGTTGGGGCCACTTGGCAATAGTGATCATAGCATGATCACATTTGATTTAATTAGTGGAGGAGGGATAGTAAGGAAATCCATAGTACTACCTTTTAACTTTCGAAAGGGAGACTATGATAAAATGAGGAAAATAGTTAAGAAAAAACTAAAAGGAGTAGTTGCAAAGGTTAAAGACTTGCATCAAGCTTGGGTGTTGTTGAAAACTACTATCTTGGAAGCCCAGACCAGCTGTATTCCATGCTTTAAGAAAAGTGGAAGGAAGTCCAAAACACTGCCAGCATGGTTTAAAGGTGAGGTCAGAGAGGCTGCTGTTGCCAAAAATGCATCTTTCAGGAAATGGAAAAAAGAGCCAAATGACGAAACCTTGAAACAGCACAAGCACTGGCAAGTCAAATGCAAGGCATTGATAAGGCAGGCAAAGGGAGAATTTGAGAAGAAGCTTGCTGCGGAAGCAAAAACACGAAATAGACTTTTTCAATAACATTCATAGCAAAAAACCTGTGAGAGAGTCAGTTGGTCCATTAGATGATAGAGAGGTTAAAGGGGCACTAAGAGGCGACAAGGCGATAGCAGAGAGACTGAATGAATTCTTTGCTTCAGTCTTTACTGAGAAAGATGTAGGGATGTTACCCATGACTGAAGTGGTATTTAAAGGTGCGGAAGAATTGAAATATCGATACATCGTGAAGATGTATTACAACTATTAGATAAACTGAAGAGTGGCAAATCACCTGGGCCGGATGATATACATCCAAGGGTGTTGAAAGAACTGAAATATGAGATTGCAGACCTGCTATTAGTAATCTGTGAACTTTCATTAAAATCATATGTAATACCTGAAGATTGGAGGATCGTCAATGTAACACCAATTTTTAAAAAGGGTTCCAGGGGTGATCCGGGAAACTACAGACCAGTGAGCCTGACGTCAGTACCGGGAAAAATTGTAGAAACCATCATAAAGAACAAATTTACTCAGCATGTAGATAGCCATGGCCTAATGGGAGACAGCCAACATGGCTTTAGACAAGGAAGATCTTGTCTTACTAATCTGTTATGTTTTTTGAAGGTGTGAATAAACAGGTGGACAAAGGTGAGTCAGTTGATATAGTGTATCTGGACTTTCAGAAAGCCTTTGACAAGGTCCCTCATCAGAGACGTTTGGCAAAACTATAGAGTCGTGGGATAGGAGGCAGTGTACTATTGTGGATCAGGAACTAGTTAAAAGATAGAAAGCAGAGTAGGGCTAAATGGCCAATTTTCCTAATGGAGAAAGGTGAATAGTGGTGTACCCCAGGGATCTGTGCTGGGTCCGCGGCTTTTTGACATATTCATAAATGACCTGGAAAAGGGAATAACGAGTGAGGTTATCAAATTTGCAGATGACACAAAACTATTTAAAGTTGTTAAAACCCAAGAGGATTGTGGAAAATTGCAAGAGGATCTTGATAAATTGGAAGACTGAGTATCAAAATGGCAGATGAAATTTAATGTGGAAAAGTGCAAAGTTATGCACCTAGGGAAGAACAACCCAAACTATGGTTACAAGATGCAAGGTTCCACATTAGGAACCACCACCCAGGAAAAAGATTTAGGCGTCATTGTGGATAACATGTTAAAACACTCGGCCCAGTGTGCAGCAGTGGCCAAGAGAGCAAATAAAATGCTAGGTATCATAATGAAAGGAATGGAAAATAAAACAAAAAATATTATAATGTCTCTATATTGTTCCATGGTGAGACTGCACCTTGAATATTGTGTGCAATTCTGGTTGTCGTATCTTAAAAAGGATATAGCGTTATTAGAAAAGGTTCAGAGAAGAGCCACCAAAATGGTAAAGGGGATGGAAGGATACTCCTATGAAGAAAGGCTAAAAAGGTTAGGGCTCTTTAACCTGGAAAAGAGACGGCTGAGGGGAGATATGATAGAAGTCTATAAATTAATGAACGGAGTGGAACGGGTAAACGTAGATCGATTGTTTACGTTATCAGAATATAGAAAGACTAGGGGACATGCAATGAAGCTACATGGTAAACTATTTAAGACTAATAAAAGAAAATATTTTTCCACTCAACGTGTAATCAAACTCTGGAATTTGTTACCTGAGGATGTAGTAAAAGCTGTTAGTATAGCTGGGTTTAAAAAAGGTTTGGACAAGTTCCTGGAGGAAAGGTCCAGAAACCATTACTAAGAAGGGACCCAGGATATCAGTGCTTGACCCAGTACAAGCATTGTGGAACCTGTGTCTTTTGGGGAAACTGTTAGGTATGTATGACCTAGATTGGCCACTGTTGGAAACAGGATACTGGGCTTGATGGACCTTGGTTTGACCCAGTATGGTATATCTTATGTTCTTATAAGCTAAGATGGGTGATCAAGCACTCCAAGAGCAGTCTAGTTCCCTCAGGACTTGGAGCATCTGGATACCATCTTTGACATTCACTTGGGCAGGGTATTTCTCACCCTGAAAATTTGAGCAAGCTGCAGCTGGGGGATTTTTGCTCTCAGATAATGCTATGGCAGTAATGTATGCCAACAACCAAGGTAGCATTCACTGCACTGCAGTGGCTGCAGAGGTGATGGAGATCTGTGGTTGGGTGGAGCCTTATCTGATGCCTTTGTCAGTGGCCCAAATATTGGGTGTCGACAATAGTCAGGCCAACGTCTTGAGTGGGAACACTGTAGATCCCTGGAAAGTTGGGAATAAAACCCTTTCATGTTTGACCTAGTCATGCAGAGGCGGGGCTTGCCAGTGTTTGATCTGATGGCCACTCAAGGGAATGCCAAAACCTTGGATGGCTCCCTTCAGGGGTGGCCCCAGAAGGTGCTTCTGTATCCCTGTGGCTCTTGGTGAAACATATGAGCAGAAATCAGTTTCATCCTGGCTTGGTCATTCTAGTGGTGCCCGATTGGCCATACAGACCATGGTATGCAAATCTCTTGATCCTATTGGCGGGATCCCCTTTATTCTTCAGGAGAGGGGACTTCTGTGGCATGGTACCATGATCATGGAGTATCCTGTTCCCTTCTTGATTATGGCCCTTGAGAGGTGCAAGCTGTCTAAAAAAGGATACTCTGGCGTGGTAGTTGACACCCTTTTGATGGCCAGGAGGCCTCTGCATCCTTGACCTATGTGAGGGTCTGGAAGATCTTTGAGAAGTCATGTACCTCTCAGGCACTGGATTCCAAGAAGCAGAACATAGTTGCTGTTTTGTCCTTCTTACAGTCTGGGTTGGACCAGAGTTTTTAGCTCTGAATTGTTTCAAGGTTCAGGAGGTGGTCTGTATGTTACCAGGGGGATGTTCAGAGAGTGTACTTAGCGGTGCACTCTGATATGTCCCACTTCATGAAGGGGGTGAAACAGATCTGTGTGCCCATACGTCTGCTTGTATTGCAGTACAATCTGATATTGAGGGCCCTGAAAGGTCTCCCCCCCACACACACACTTGAGCCCCTTTGGATGGCCTTTCTCAAGGATTTGACCCTGAAGGTGGTCTTCCTCGTGGCTGTTGTGTTCACCAGATGCATGTAAGAGCCTCATGCCTTGTCCTATAGGGATCACACAAGATTAATGGCCCACTTCTTCTTGAACGATATATACTGAATATATTCAGTTGTCCTATAGGGAGCCATTTCTGGTCATCTCAACAGCACCTGTCTCTCTAAGGCCAGTACCGTCCTTTCTCCCGAAGATGCTTTCTTCCTTTCATCTTAATCAGTTTGTGATCCTGATCTCTTTCTTAGAGGAGGACCTTCAGACAGACACCTCGTTGCATCTGTTGGATGTGAGGAGGGCATAAGTGAAGTATCTGGAGCTCACTAATTTCTTCCATCAGTTGGACCATCTCTTTGGCCTATTCAGAGGTCTGAGGAAAGGAGAGGCAGCCATCAAGTCCTCAATTGCCTAATGGATTAAGAAGGCTATTAGTTCATCCTACCTTCTTTGTGGGAAGTGCGTGCCAGAGGGAGTCAGAGCTCACTCCACTAGAGCACAAACCTCTTCCTGGATGGAGTCTATCTTGGTGTCTCTAGGAGACGTCTGTATGACAACTACCTGGTCATCTCTGAGCACCTTTGTGAAAACAGTACAGGTTCCATGTGAGAGCTGGAGTGGATAGCGCCTTTGGCAGAGCAGTTCTGTCTGGAGTGTTGTCTTCCTCCTATCCTCAGTCCTTGACTGCTTGACTACATCCCATTTGTTTGGACTGGTCTAACAGGATGATGAGGAAGGAGGAATATTACATGCTGATTTCCTTTCCTGCTAGACAAGTCCACAACCCACCCTGGAAGACTTCTATAGGTCTGGGAGCCCTTCAACCTTTTAACTGCATTTTCAGTACCAGTGTTTGATGCAAAGCCAAGTATGAGAGCCAAAGGTTTGTTCACAGTTGTTGATTAACACTGTTTTCTGAGTTTTTCGATCTTGCTTTCTGTTTAGGAAGTTCCATACTGGCTTCTCTCAGTTCTTGCACCAATATATATATGTGATGACATCACTGAAGGTTGCTGTGGTCTGCCTCCACCTGCTGGCTGGGGAGCATAAACCACTCATCTGGATTTGTCTAGCAGGATTCAAGGAGAGGAAATTAGCTTGTACATAATTGTTACCACAACTTTATTACTACAAATATCTTCCCTGTATGTTCAACTCCCGATCCTCTCAATTTACTCACTGTTAAATGTATGCATGCCTTTGTTACTTTTACTTATGTTGAAAGCACTGCATTACTTGTAAACAGTCTTGACTCATAGAAAGATGGTATAAAAAAAGAAGGTAAATAAAATAAATAAATGGAAGATTTCTCTGTACTTAATGTCGCCACAGCTCATCAAGCAGAAGGCACATAAGCACAGCATATGCTAAAGCCACTATTTTTGCACAGTCTTATCTTTTGTACCCCTGGGTTGTTTTTGCCAAATGTAACTTGTTTTACTTTGTACCAATTTTCAGTGTGTATTTTTCACTTTCATATCATTCTCACCAAACAAGGGCTAATTCACTGTTCTACAGCCAAAATGCTTCCGAAGTAAATTCAGTCACACTTCACTAAGTCTTTGTTGCTGAGAATGAAAATGATGCTTAAAATTGTTAGCTCTAGTTTTCAGTTTACACTACTGGGTCAGTGCGTACGATCTCTACTTCAGAAGTGCTCAGGATATGCGAGTTACAATAAGAAGGAATCTCAATTAAAACCATAAATTACTATAATAAATGCACCTTTTCAACTGGATTTGTGATAAATCTGTTTTTGTTTGGACAGCACTTGCCTTTCAGGCAAAACAATTAATGTTGCAAATTGAAGGTGCTATTGCATCATACATGATAGGAATTACATCATGTTATTCCTAGAAGTCATAGATGATACATTCCTAATTCAGCTTAATTGAATCACTCTGCACTACATGCATAAGTTTTTTAATGAACATGACATGCCAGTAGTATTTTGGCTGTAGACCAGTCTTCTCAGTGTTTGATTTTTTTTTTCAGTTTAGCTACAATGAGAGATGCCTTTTAATTGAACAATGCAGATCACTTTTGTTACATCTGTGGTGAAGTGACTTTTGCATCACAAAAATGCAGTACAACTGCTTTGATTAAGAAAGCCTACCACCTTTGCTTTGGCTGCAAAATTGGAGATCAGGACAAGAGCTGGGTCCCACACATATGCTGCAACACTTGTGCAACAAATCTTTGCCAGTAGTTGAATAGAAAAAGGAAATCCATGCCTTTTGCAGTGCCAATGATGTGGAGAGATCTGACGGATCGTATCAGCCATCGTTACTTCTGCATGGTGCCTCCTGTTGGGAAAGGTTTGTCAAAGAAGGAAAAGGACTGTGCAGTATCAAAACATTCCATCAGCTATACCCCCAATACCCCACAGAGAAGAACTGCTGGTTCCTGATGCTCTAGAATCATTCTCACTTGAGTCAGAAGAGGAAGGGGGATGAAACTTCTGGTCCCGAACCATCAATGTCACATGGCCTAGATTTTCTCCCATCCTCCTACTCTGAACCACACCTCATAACAGAAGATGAACTGAATGACCTTATCAGAGATTTGGAACTAAGAGTTAGGCAGAGCTCTTGGGCGCCAGACTGCAGCAGTGGAATCTCCTGTCAGGTGATGTTAGGGTTTCCATGTTCCATGAACGTCAAAAAGATCTTGTTACATTCTTCTTCGTGGAAGGTGATCTTGTAGCCTGCAACAATATCGATGGTCTGACAGCAGCTCTCAACATCATTCATTATCCAGAGGAATGGAGATTTGTCTTTGTTCATCGATTTATCAGTCTTAAAGCTGTTTTACTGCATAATAGCAATGTTTTGCCATCAATTCCAGTTGGTCATGCAGTCCATATGAAGGAAAGCTATAAAACAGCTGTTGAGATGCATAAACTATGATCAACATCAGTGGCAGCTTTATGATGATTTGAAAGTCGTTGCTCGGTCTGCAGACTGGATACACAAAATATTGCTGTTTTCTCTGTGAATTTGATAGTCTTATGAAAGATTCCCACTACATCAAGAGAGATTGGCCACTCTGACAGTCACTGGAGCCTGGAAAGAAAAGCGTGCAGCATCCACCATTTGTTGAATCGAGGAAGATTATCACCCTTACACATTAAGCAGGGTCTAATTAAACATTTTGTCAAGGCCATGGACAAAACAAAACCAACTTTCAGGTATGTCGGCGGAAAATTTCCAAGACTTGAGTGAAGCTAAGATAAAGGAAGGTGTCTTCATTGGTCTTCAGACTCGTGAACCTTTTTGAGATGATGCATTTAACTGTGCACCACGTGGCAAAGAAAGGACAGCATGGAAAGCCTTCCAGTTAGTGGCAACAAGTTTTCTCGGAAACAAGGCAAACTACAGGGAGTTGATGGAAAAACTTCAGTGCATACAGGTAGTTATCATACAGATGTCTTCTAGAGTCTTGGCTGCAACATATCATTAAAGATACATTTTTTGTACTCTCATCTTGATTTTTTTTCCCATTGAACTGCGGAGCAGTGAGCAGTGAACATGGTGAGCAATTTAATCAGGACATTGCAGCGATGGAGAAAAGATATTAAGGCAAATGGAGCCCATCAATGCTTGTAGACTATTGCTGGACAGTGACTAGAGAGACTCCATTTACAGACTACAAGAGACAAGCCAAGAAACACTGAGTAGACTCTGAATAAGGGCTGAAATGAACACTAATGCATACATAGTTGTTTCTTGCTTTCTGTTTCATACTAACTTTTTAAATAAATTGTATTTAAAGAATCCATTGGCTGATTTTCAAACTTTTACACAGACAGGTGAAATATTATCAAGGTCATATATATGGCAACCATAAACACATAAAAAGACCTAAGTTTATCATTTGTGATTAAAACCCTACTACCAACATGCTATATATATGCATAAAATGGAAAAACTTAGATATCTTGGAAACAGTAGCCAATCAGCGGTTTTAATTGTCATCTTTTAAATTCAGCACATCAAAATCCAAAAGAACTGGCAGATTTGGTCTCTGAAGCAGACAACATTTTAAAAATTGTAGACCAATGCCATCAGATTTCTGTGCTGGCTATGTAACTTTGAACACATGTTCAAAATATTTAAAAGAAACTAACAACCTCCTTATCAGTAATTTGCTGTGAACTTTTATAGGAAAAAAGTCACAATAGTGTATGCAAAAAACCCCCCAGAAAATCTATAGTGATCTGTTTTAAGACAATGGTGTGCTATATTTATTCAGTCTTGTCTTCACATAGTACTAAAATAGCTGCGAGATGCAATTCAGACCAGAATTATCTAATCAAATCGCACAAAACACCAAGTGCTCCATTCAACCTTAGTACCTGCTGAAACCTATCAGGAGTCAACTGAATCATATAGTTCAAGCTTCAGCTTAAATATCCACATTGGAATGCACAAATACCGAAGCAGAAATCAAATACTTAAATGGAAACTCAACACAGGCTCTCTGTTTTGCCCATATTGAACTGTTTCAAGAGCAACATCGAAGAATTCTCCTCTTATACATCAAGCCTTTTTCACGAATGCTTTTGCACATGCAATTGGGAGAAACCATCTTGATTTTTTGTGTGTTTTTGTCATATTATTTTATCTACTTTAATTTAGTTATGAATGTTACAATTGTATCCTGCCTAGCTATGTAATGCTAGGTGGTTTATACATCTAATAACAAATGAAATGAAATAATAAATAATTTACAGCCAGATCTGCTTTTAATACAGTTTAAATTGCTTAATACATGCTTAGATTTTAAAATATAATTAGAAAATAAGGAGCAAGCCTTATAAAGCACCAGAGAAAAGGTCTGTTAACTGTTAATAAACTTATTTCAGTTCTGAAAAAAACCCAGCACAAGCGTTACTGCAAGATTTGTTACCAATAACATACTGTTTAAAAAGAAATTACCACTTACAAGCAATCTCAAAACAAAGCAAGAATAGTTTATACCAGAAAAAAAATTGACATCAGTGTTTAAGGGGAAAAAAAAAGCAACAGGCGAACTATCCCTGAACCAGTCTGAGATGCTTTCAGGATGCACCAAACTCTCCCCCTGCAGCTCTCTTGGGTGTCTTGTATCCTCTCACTCTTCGCAAACCGTCTTAATACCAACTTTTCAAAATAATGAAAACTACAACTGGTAAGTCGACAAGTTATCCACAATATAGCGTATTTTATTCCTATGGATTCTGCAGCAAATGGTACATAATAGGTCTGTTAATGCAGTAAATGACCTCTCTAACATTGTTGACTCTGCAGTATATTTCATCTAGTTCTGCCCCACCTAGGTGGAATTTAAACAATAGTGCTAGATGGAAGGCTGCATAACATACTAGAACTAATCGGTTTCATTCCTTATCTTATGTCAATATATTAAAATTACACCAAAAACGTCATTCACTATATTACTTCTAACTCTTCACCAGTTTGGTGAGGATATTTCAAAAATAAAGGCCTAGCAACATTAATAAGTTTAATGCCATCTTGACTGCATTGAGGATAATTTGGTTCTCTGTTTCATTTGCACATTGATTCCTAAGTGATAACCATTTGTTTTAGGGTTGTTTGCAAGTGGGATTTGGTACCGTGAGCCTTCATTCAGTCATCTAGAGGTCTTTCTTTTATTTGTATCTCCCTTCCATCTCCATGCATCATAAATTAGTCTGGTCATTGTTACAATGGCCCTGGGCTGGGCAAGAGGGAAGAGTGCAGTTCCTTGCTTATGCCCTTTGTTTTTTTTAAGATGGGGGGAGGGGTATTTTTGGCTTAATTTGAAGTTATGTTTTATACTGCTGCTATGGTATTTATTGATTTGTAGTATTTAGCTCAAGGTGAGTTACATTCAGGTACAGTATGCATTTCCCTGTCCCCAAAGGGTTCACAATCTAAGTTTGTACCTGAGTCAATGGAAGGTTAAGTGGCTTGCCCAAGGCTACAAGGAGTGCCAGTGGGATTTTGAACCCAGGTCTTGTTTTTTGTATTGCTATTATCAATACTATATTTCTAGTATTGCCTTTTACAGTATCTTTTTTTTAACTGCAGCTCTATATTTTACATTTTATTTTTTATGAACCGGCTTGGGTCTAATTTGAGCAGGTAGTTTCTGATATAGGAATAACTGATTGGCACCTTTATGAGACCAATTATTCGGTGGATGGTGTCTCTACTTTCAAAGAATCCAGTATCCTCAAGGACAAGGATAGCAGTTGGAAGTCTTCACGTGTGCTCTCCATTTCATAGAGAGAATACACTTTATGATCAAAAGTGTCCATGTCAGAATTTAGAGCTGCTCCCTGGCCCACAACTTTTTAAAAAGTGCTCAATTCTGCCAACCCTTGACAGGAAGGATTAAGAGGGTAATCCTGCTTAATCCCCCATTGTTAATCCTCTCTCCAAATTTAAATGATGGCACGATAAGGGCCTTTGTAGTTCATGGGTGGCATTTTATAGGTATATAAAATGGTCCAGCCCAAATGCACATGTAAAGGCTAGCATGTACACGTGTAAATTGCCATAGTTCCTCCATTGAGGTTTCCCATGTGTAGGTTTGTAAAACGGCTCCTCCCACTGTAGGTGGCTGCGTAGTCATGTACACGCCTGCGCTTCCTTATATGTAGTAGAAAAGGATCCATGTTTGGCAAAGCCCTTTCTAAGCACAGCCAGAACTGTGCACATCTCGACATAGGCAACTCCGTTCCAGTCTTCACGTATGATCTAAAATATGCCATCACGTTTTGAGTTTGTCCATTTAAAAAAAACAACAAAACACCGAACTTTCTAAATCTAAATATGCTTCCGTATTTGCAGAATATAAAGTTTGGCTTTTTTGCAGCATCTGGCCATTATACATAATTAGTGCATACAATGAGATTGTTAGCTTTCAAGATATGGCAAATAGGGGCCGACGCTTAATAGCACAACAGCTCAACAAGGAGGTCTTTTTAAAAGGCTTAGTCATGATGTAGGACGTCTGAAGACATGCATGTGGATGTCAAAATCACGTTGATGTCTCTGTTTACAGATGTCTCCGGTGCAGAGATGTCCAAGAAGGCAAGGGGGGGGTGTGGTGGAGGCGTGTCTGGGGAGGTGCTATGGACTCCACATGTCTTCGTTCGATTTCAGGAACAATGGGGACGTTTGCGGCATGTCCAGGTTTATACTGCTGCAGGCACGAATAGGTATCAGGAAAGTGCTTGCTTTGGCCTTGAAACATCCAGAGAGTGTAGAGAAGATGGACAGTTAAGCGACTAGTCTAAGATCACAAAGACCCACACTGGGATTTGAACCCTGGCCACCTCGCTCCCAATCCACTACTTTTACCATTATGCTGTTAGACATCCACGTTCTGAGATGCTATTCCAGGGACGTCTATTACACGTCTTTTTAGAGGTCCATATCGGCCATATCCAGGTTTCTGAAATCGTGCCCAAACTTGCACATACCTGCATTTTTTTTTTCCTCAGATGGTCTGGCTTTGATGTCCCAGATTGCACTTAGATGTCCCAATGTAAAATGTGCTTTTCAACTGAGAAATGCTGGTAGTCAGAGGTTTTAAAGGCAATGTAAGAACAGGCCATTTTTTTTGACAGTATGTCTTTATTAGTGTTGTATTTGGTACACATAGAATGAAGACTTAAACTGTAAACTTTCTCCAGGTGCTTTGAACAGCTGCCACGGATGCTTTGTATGTTTTTTTTCCATTTCACCAGGCATCTTTGAGCATTGCTCCTGGTGAGGCTTATGCTGGATAAAGTACTTCAGCTTCATTATTTTTCATAGAGAATTTGTTCACCTTGCTGCAGGACACGGTGCAAGGATATTAGGTGCCCTAGGCAAAATGTCGGCCTTGCACCCTATTGCAATTAGCTTAGACCCGGGCACTCCCACAAAGAATTTCATTATTAAATGCAATTGTAATCATCTCAACAACACGTCCCCCAGAAAAATCCTATCAAAATTCATATTCTGACATCACCATTTAAATATTAAACTGTATTTTGCAAATATATGCATAATATGGGAGATTTCAAAAAGTCACAAGGATAAATGGATTATTTGCATATTACCAGCAGGTAAAAGTATGCACTGTTGACTCTTTGAATTTGTGTGGCTGCCAGTTCCCATTGTTTTGCTTTGGTGGTAGCTGCCCCTTCCTCCCCCCCTCCCCAAGAAGCTGCTGCCGAAGGCAACTGCCTAGTTTGTCTAGTGGTTGGGCCGGCCCTGAATTGCTCCACTAAGCAGACCATTTTGTAGTCTTTTAACATTTGCTCCCTGTGTAATGGTGTAATAGCTGCTTAACAATAATTAGCGCACTTGGGGGATCTTCCCAAGGTGTACAAGTTGATCCTTCTTGATGGTCATGTCTAACCATTTTTTTTTTCAGTTTTCAATAGCTCTTGCAACATGCAGGGCACAATAAATAAAGGATATTATAGCACTTGAGCTGTATCATGAAGCTTATGCTTACGAGTGTTAAAGATTCATAACCTACAAGTCAAATTGTGTATGTCCCCTGAGGACTCAAACTCACATCATGTCATCGTTCAGGAAATTTTCTCTGCATTCTTTGACTGCTTTGCTGTTTGGGAGCCATTTAGAAAGCTAGTTTTATTTTGATGTTTAGTTGGGAAAGGAATGCCTAATTATCTTTTGTTGTATGTGTATACCAAAAGATATTTAGGCTTCTTTGGCTTATCTGTTATGTGTCCAAAGTCAGTTTTTAATTATTTTAAGGAGCATTTTACACTCTTCTGTCCATTAGCAATCATGTTGCTGTAGTGTTCTTACATGATGTCACTAACACAGTTTTTCCTAGATGACCACTTTGGGCGTTGTTAACAGGATCTAAGAACCCCTAACTAAAGGGATGGGCACCTAGATCCCTATGTTAGACATTGGCTTAATGTAACAGTATTGTTTCACAAGGCACTATATTTAGGAGGTCATTTTAGAAGCATATATATGTGGAAATAATAAAAGAAAGCTCCAGTTTGTGGTGTGTAATAAAAAACAATCAAAAGACATCAACTACACCACTAAACAACCCTATTAAACGTGTGCTAAGTACCCAAATGAAAGAGTATATAGGAGACCTCAGCCTGGGGTGCATAATACAGCTCTTTCAATGGTCTCCAAAAATCACCTGGTATTTTTGTCCTTTTTGTATCGTTATTACAGTTAAAAACCTTCAAACTCTTATATGGCTAGAATAGCACTTAGGCTGCATGGAAGAGTTTGAGTTTTGGGACTCTCCTTTAAGCTAAGTACTTTTCTGCTCTTATAAGAGTTTGGAAATTTTGGAAGGTTTTTAACTATAATAACGATGCAAAAATACGAGGTGATTTGTGGAGACCAGTGAATGAAACCATTATCCTTGTGACTTTTTGAAACCGAATTAACTAATCCTCTGTATTGTCTCAACTAGATTGTAAGCTCTGACGAGCAGGGACTGTCTCTTGTATGTATGCCTGTACAGCGCTGTGTGCGTAGCGCTATATAAGTGCTAAATAATAGTAGTAGTAGTGGTAGAGTAGCATGCAGTACTGAAAGAGCTGTATTATGCACTCCAGGCTGAGGTCTCCTATATACTCTTTCATTTGGCTACTTGGAAGGCATTTAATAGGGTTGTTTAGTGGTGTGGTAGATATCTTTGGTATGTGGAATAGTGGCATTTGCATTTGTAGATGGATGGGATGTAGAGATTTCAAGGGGGCCTGGTTTGGGCTGAGAAACGTCTACAGGTATTTCCTGTTTTACACTGGGACTTCACCTATAGTTGAAGAAATGTTCACATTGGCTTTTACACTTGCACCAAGGCCTGTCCAAGTGCCAGCTACCTAATCCTTTGGACCTGGGGCCTCCACCATGGATTCAGAAGGCAATTGTACTAACCTTTCTGGTTTCTAATACCACCTGAAAACTTGAGGAAGTGCCTCTTCTACATGCAGCTTTTTAAAATCTGGCACATACATGTATAAGTGTCATCAAATATGCATGTATTGCAAAATCAGTGTCTACATGCGTGAAGTCCCAAGTGACGACATTCTATTTCTGCACTTGCCAATCTCTGAACTTTCCAGCAAATACTTGGCTTTGTCGATGTCTTTATAGAGATTTTACAAAAGGCTCTGCATTTGGCTGAGCCTTTTTTGTAAAATACCGGGGGAAATATGACTCTCCCAACCTGCAGGACCAGGCAATTGCCTAGGATGATACAATTTTAGGGGCAGTGCTAAAGAAGCAGTGGAGGAAAAAGGCAGCCAACTCAGCCACTGTCTCCTAAAAGCTGCAGGATGAGTGCCGCCCCCTCAAACCTTTGGAGGGGGGGGGGGCACGCAATTCCTTTCTTCCTTGCTTTGTGAAAAGCCATGGCTGAAAAACAAAAGCCGTTGCAGATCTTCATGTTGAAGCATGCCGGAAGCCCTTGCTAGTCCGCCTCTTCTGACCTGCATTTCCTTCTGCGGTGGGGGCAGGACCGACAGGGGCTTCCAGCATCCTTCAGTGTGAAGATCCACAATGGCTTCATTTTCTTTTTTAGGACTGACTTCTCATAAAGCAAGGGAGAAAAGAACTGCATCCCCCAAAGGTCTGAAGAGGTGAACCAAAGGGTGGGAGGAGAGAGAGATGATGCAGAAGTACAGGAAGGGGCGTCAGCAAAGCCTTGAGATGCCTGGGGGGCGGTGCATGCTGAAAGTATGCCTAGGGTGGCAGATAGGCTTGGCCCCGCTCTGCCAACCTGGACATCCCAGTTTCCTCATAGAACCCTTATACAAAATAGGGCTTCAAGAAGCAGGATTAGGTTGAGGGAGGGAAATCACATTAGGGGCACTTCAGCCTTCTGAACCACCATTCCAGAGATTCTGGCATTTTTGCAGACCGATGTAGACAAATGCCTAATGTCGAACACTCTTCAGATTCAGGTGGCAGAGTGGGGGTGGATTCAGGTATCTCTGTTGGCATCTCACACTGATGTGGCTCACTTTCTGCAGGCCATGCAGCATATCTGTCCGCCTTTATGTACTACATTTCCCAGTTGGGACCTAAATTTGGTCCTGTCTGTGTTGACAGAAGCTCCTTTTGAACTCCTGGTGACAACTACTTTGAAGGACCTCACCTTGAAGGTGATGTTTGGTTTTTTTTAAATACTTTATTTGTAAACCACCAACACACAACAAAGGCAATACATAAACATCTCCAAGGGGGGGTGTACTCTGATCCCCCCCCCCCCCGGCATCACATTGCAAAAACAGATGAGGTGGGTTATAACATTTTTATCCCAACTGACTCCCCCTCTCCCCCCAAATCCCCCTCCCCCCCACTCCCCCCCGACCCCCCCCTCGCTCTTCTAAGGCCAAGCTGTACGCCTTCCTTCCCATGCACTCCATTCACCCTCAGCCATAATACCTCCTCAACTGCCTACCTGTAAAATCTCATTACGACTTTGAGCCCCCAGCTGCTGAATATAGGGCTCCCAGACCTCCATAAAGGCCATCCAACGTTTGACACTGCCCCGCGCCCACCAATGCTCCATCAACATCATTTGATGAAAACAATTCCGCCACTCTCCAAAGGTGGGAGGTTGAGACTCTCTCCAAAATCGGAGAATCGGCGCCTTCCCCACCAGACAGGCTTTACGTATCAGCAGGCGTTCCCCTTTCTTCGCTGGGCAAGGAGGAGGTATGCAATCCAACACCACAAGGGAGCCCGACCAACGCAATCTCCGCTGGAGCAGACCCCCGAGAAAAGAGCAAATCTTAGCCCAGTAAGATTCCAACAACTTGCAGCCCCACCACATATGCAGCAAAGTCGCCATGGGCTCCATACAACGAGGGCAGTGACCATCGGTCGTCAGCTGGCTACGCAGTGCCCGCCTCGGCGAAAAATAAGCCCTAGTTAGGCATTTGAATTGTATCTCTCTCCAACGCATCCCCTGCGCCAGGCTGACTATTCGACGCAAGGCTATACAAATCGTCCCAGGAGGCACCTCGCCGCCCAACTCAGCTGCCCAATCTTCCTCTACCCTCCGATAATCTGGAAGAGCACCAAGCTTTGCCACTCGGGTTTTAAATTCGGAGATCGACAATGGGGTTTCTCCCCCCAACCCAAAAAATTCCAGGATCTGCACTGACCGTTCAATCTGTAAAGCATCCCGTAGTAAAGATGAGACATAATGGGCCACCTGAATGTACGCAAAGCAATGCCGGGGGGTCAAAGCATATTCCCGACTCAGCACCAAGAAGGATTTACATTTTCCTGACGGATCTACTAGATGCCCTAGGTGTTTTAGTCCCCGCTCGTACCAATCGTGAAAGAGCACCGAATCGGATCCTGGAGTGAATGACACATTCCCCTGAAGCGGGAGCCAGCTAGAGATTTGCCAGGGTGTACCCCAGCACGCATTCAGATACTGCCAGGTCCGCTTAGCCGAGCTAATCAGCACGCTCTGCACTAGGTAGCTAGGGAGGTGGCGATTCGCCCCATGAAGGACCCCCAGCAATGTTAGCGGGGCCACAAAGCATTCCTCAAGGGCCTGAGGTGTAAAAAAGGCTGTCCCGCCTAACCAATCCCCAACATGCCAAGCTTGATAAGCCAGGGCATAAGCCTTCAAATCCGGAAATCCCATCCCTCCCTCTCGCCATTTCCCCAATAACCTAGACCACGGAATGCGTGCCCTACCGCCCTTCCAGAGGAAGGTGCGGAAACAGGCCTCAAGGCGTCGCATATCTCGAGTAGCAGCCACACTGGTAAAGTCTGCAACCAGTAGAGTATCCGGGGCAGCACCACCATTTGTACCGCCGCTACTCTCCCAGACAGACAGTGGAAGGGATCTCCAGGCCTGCAGCTGCGTCTGTAGCCAGCGCAGGATTCGGTCCAAATTGCGTCTGTAAAGCGCGGTAGGCTGGCGGGGCAACACAATGCCCAAGTATATGAACTCATCGTTCGCCCACTTCAACGGGAACTCCCCTTCCCAAGTAGCTCGTAAGTATCCAAAACATCTAAGGCTTCTGATTTCTCCTTATTAATGCGCAGCCCCGCAATCTTCCCAAACCTCCCAAATTCCGTCATCAGCTGCCACAGTGACCGAGCCGGAGGTAACAAATGCACGAGCAGGTTGTCCGCGAAGGCGGAAAGTTTGAATCCCTGCATCCCGATATGCACCCCCTGTATCTCACTCGAGGCTTCAATGGTCCGTATCAGAGGATCACGAGAGAGAACGAATAGAATAGAGGAGAGAGAGGACAGCCCTATCGCGTACTGCGGCCCAGATCAAAGGCTTCCGAAAGTACTCCATTACATAAGACCCCAGCCGTCAGCTGAGTATAAAGACTCATTACCATCCGACAAAAATTGGTTCCCAAGCCATATTTTGGTAAAAGACACCATAGATATTGCCAATTCACCCTATCGAAGGCCTTTTCTGCATCGAAACTCACCAGCAGCGAAGGCAGCCGGTGGTGGTGTACCCACTCCAGGGAGGCCAAGATTTTCCTCAAATTCCGAACAGCATATCTACCTTTAACAAAACCCACCTGTGAGTCATGCACCAAATGTTCCAACACATCTGCCAGCCAGACTGCCAAGATCTTTGCAAACAGTTTCATGTCAAAGTTAAGTAAAGATATGGGACGATAGGAGGCTGCCGACAGTGGGTCCTTGCCTGGCTTAGGAATCACCACAATATGAGCATGATTACGCCCCCACCGAAAGGCCCCTCGCTCCGCACGACTACCAAAGACCTCCAGCAACACTGGACTCACTGCCTCCCCAAGGATCTTATAAAACTCTGCGCCGAGTCCATCCGGTCCCGGCAATTTATAACAGCTGGCCGCAGAGATGACAGAATTCACCTCTTGTAAGGTCAGGGGTTGTTCCAACGTCGCCCGTTGTTTCACAGTGAGTCGTGGTAAATCCACTCCCTCCAAGTAATCGCATATTCCCGCCCCCGACACAGGCTCTGCCTCATATACAGACTGGAAGAATTTCCGAAAAACCCGAGTAATCTCCCCACTCTCTTTGTGCAAACTGCCCACATCGTCCCGAAGAGCCGCTACCAAGGATGAACCCCGCTGCCCCTTCAAACACCGAGCCAATAACTTCCCCGGTTTATCCCCATGGCAATACAATTGGTATCGATAGTAAAGAATGGATTTCTTTGCCCGTTGGAGCAATTCATTCAAATCCACTTGGGCTTCCCACAGACATTTTTTATTCGCGGCCAGTGGGGCACGAGCACACAGTCTACGTAATCCCAGAACTCGCCGCTCAAGACGAATAATACGTTCTGCGATCATCCGGCGCTTCCGGGCTGCGAAACCAATGACATCGCCCCGTAACACCACCTTCGCCGTCTCACAAACCAATTCCGGGTCCTCCAAGTGGCATTGATGATCACTCAAAAATTCCTGCCAACGTTGGCGAATAAATTGGTGAAATTGGACGTCACGGTACAATTCTAACGGAAAGCGCCAAAGCCGCGTCCGAGAAGAAGAATCCCCCCCCCACCCCAGTGAAGCTCTATCCATACCAGTGCATGGTCGGAGATTTCCAGGGGGCCAATCTGGGCCTCCTCCGTCCGAGCAAACAATCCCCCCGATATTAAGATATAATCAATACGAGCACTAGTACCATGTGCCCGGGACTGGTGAGTGAAGTCCCTCTCCATAGGATGAAGCAGCCTCCAGGGATCAACCAGGCCTAATCGTTTCCGAAAGCGTTGGAGCATTCGGGTTGTTGGGACTCTGTCCCGCCCGTCTCCCCCTCTCGAGGTATCCAAGTCGATGTCGAGGATCCCGTTAAAATCCCCCCCCCAAAAGCAAAGGACAGTCCGGCAGTTGCTCCACCTTAGAGGCCAAACCACTATAAAAATTAAGATCCAACGTATTCGGCCCATACAGATTCTCAATAATCACTGGTTTCCCTTCCAAATGACCATAAAGCAATAGGTACCGGCCCACATCATCGGCTACAACAGAGTCCACCGCAAAGCGGACCCTCTTATGAAACAAGACAGCAACACCTCCCTTTTGCCCATTAGCAGGGGAGCCCCACACCTGTCCCACCCAGGTCCTGCATAATTTATTATGCTCTTCGGCTGTCTGGTGGGTTTCTTGCAAAAAGGCAATGTCGCACTGTTGTCGGGCTAGAGCCTGTAGTACTTTATACCGCTTAATCGGGTTCCCTAGCCCACAAACATTCCAAGTAATAATCTTCAGAGGCACGAGGCAGTGTCAAGGTTCCACCAAACAACAGACTCTACTAGTCTAAGAGAAGTCCCCCCAGCCTGGGACCCCTCCCTCTCAATAAAGAGGAGGATACAGCTCAGCAAAAGCAACATTAATGGAGTGTGCCCCTCCCCATCCCCCTCTCCTCCCCCTCCCCCACCCCGCCCCTCCCTGTCCCCCCCCCACCACCTCCACTAGTCCACCCATCAGGCCGGACAATCTTCCATTGGCAGTCGGGACTACCCCTCCCCAAGCTCCACCTATCCCTAACCTCCATTATCAAGAAGTCTAACCTATCCCCACCAACCCACAGATGTCTCAGAAGTAGCCCTGCTCATCAAAAGCTCTCTCACTACAAAAGAAACCCCCCCCTCAGGAGGGCCTATCCCCAGATTCTCCCCCATTCTACAAGGAGTCCCAATCAGGGGGAGAGAGCTTCCGCGGCTGTTCTACCCGCTACTAAACTCTCCGCGTGACCAGCTCCCACTCCCAATAGACAAATCTCCCCACAGGAGCCCTAAGTTGTACCACGTCCCCCCCCAGCACCCCTCCCCCACTTCCGTAAGGCCATCTTTGAGCGCGGTGGCCTGAGGCCTGCAGGAAACACAGAGCTAACTCCAAGGAGCCCCCGTGAGGTGAAATCTATAAGGCACAGCCTATCAGCCCATGTAAGGGTCAAGAAATATCGCGGTATCCCATCTACCCCCTTGCCCCCCTGCGAACCCAAAGGAGAGTATTCCCCACTCCCATCCCGAGAATAAGGGCCCGCAAACCATGGACATAGTCCCCTGGCCATAATAACAAGGGACTGATATATAGGTACAGCAACAGAAGTCGGGGCACTGTAAAGCCAGCGGGACCCACCCATACATACAGCACACACGCAGCAACAAATCAACCCCTTGTCCAGTCGCTCCTTCCCCATGAGCTCCCCCTCCCTCTCCATAGCGGTCCGGAATACCTGAGGTTAGAACACAGTGGACTTTTGTAACCCTTCCCAATCCAGCTCCTCGCTCATACAAACCAGCGCCAGTAGAGGCGGCCTTCCAATCCTTGAGGGAAGGGCATACTGAGTTACTAAGAGTAGGAGCCCGTCCCCCCCAGAAAGAATCCCAGCATCCCCCACGCCACGACTAAGGGTCAGGCCCCCTGCCACAGAAACAGGTATTGGCCGCTAAGTGAAGCGCACCCCAGCAGCGGGGCTCGTGCCACTAGATCCCTCCAGACATCCATGAACAAGTACCACGCAGTCAGTCACACAGCCCCTATCCCCCCTCCCCCCCTATCCGCAGTCTAACCAGTGAATAACGAGCCCCAACCCCCAGATACAGTATCCCACAAGGCTACAAAGATAACAATGGGCTATAGCAAAATGTAAAAGGTAACAATTGTAACCAGCCGTAGCCGCAGACATCAAGATGATACAACATCCATTCACATAGCTAGGCAGGCAGTCTCACAAATCAACCACTCCAAGAAATAAGTAACCATTCAATCAATTAAGGCAGGTTCAGTAAACTTAAAGGTCCGAAGCGACAGTCGCGGCCTCTACCAAGTCCGTCAGTAGGCCTGATCCCGCCATTCAGAGTGCATAAGTCCAGCTGCACGTGCAAGGTGTCCCTCATTTAGGGAGTCGAAAAAAGTAGCAGCCGCTGCTGGCGTCGTCAGAAACTTTGATTGCCCCTGGTAGTCCACACGGAGGCGGGCAGGATACAGTAGAGAGAATCGTATCCCCTTAGTAATCAACTGAGCGCATGTAGAAGAGAAGGCGCGACGCTGCTGGCTGACCAAGGCAGAGTAATCCTGAAACACTAAAATGTGCTCAGCGTCCTGCTTTGGCAGCTTACGGCTGCGTGCGGCTCGCAAGACTTCCTCCTTCTGCCGATAATCCAGAAATCGGGCTATGACCGCCCGAGGTCTCTGCGCCTGTTCTCGCCGAGGTCCCAGCTGATGTACCCATTCCAGCTTCACTTGGCTCTCCCCGGTGCCTCCGAGCAGCTTATCAATCCAAGTTTGCAGGTATCCGAAGAGGGCGCCATCTCCCACAGATTCTGAAATCCCCACAAACCGGAGATTCTTGCGGCGCCCTCGATTTTCCAGATCATCCAGCTTTTCACTGTGCTGTTTAACGAGGGACTCCAGGGCTTCCACTTTGGTTTGAAGGGATTGTTGGGTATCCTCGACGTTAGAGATACGAGTCTCCGCTTGCTCCATTCGCCCAGCAAACTCCGAAAAGTTTTGATTAAGATTGTGCAGACTTTCTGCCAAGTCGTGAAAGCGAGCCTCCAGCGCATGTACCACCGCTGCATTCACCTCGGCCACCAGCTCTGGATTACCTCCCGGCTTAGGGTTGGCAGGCGCCCCCTCGGCCATCTTGGCCTCCGGTACACGCGGCTTCTCCCTCCTAGGGGGTTTCGATGCCATGAGGTTTTGTACCGTTTAGGAGCCGCTCCACGCTCTAGAAAAATGCCCTCCACAGAGTTCTCACCAGGACATATGCAGGAACAGCAATATAAGCGTTATTCTACAATGTTTGTAGAGAGTTGTTGCAGATTTTTGGGGTAATTACCCGGAGCTGATCAAAACACGTCCGATCAGCTCATTGCCAAACCGGAAGTCGCCTTGAAGGTGATGTTTCTTGTGGCACTCTGCTTGTTGAGATGAGTGTCTGAGCTGCAGGCGTTATCTTGTAGAGTGCCCTTTCTCTTGCTCTCTAAGGAAAAGGTGATTTTACATCTGGTACCCTCCTTTCTGAATCAGACGTTGGTGTTGCCCAGCTTCCCGGACACTGCAGACTGAGAATTACGTTCCTTAGACATGCATTGAGTACTTAGTCGTCATCTGATGCGCACTCTGCCATTTTGGAAATCAGATCAGTGTTCATCCTCTTGGGGGGGGGGGGACTTGTAAGGGGGAGGCTGCCTCCAAGACGTCTATTGCACATTGGCTCAAAGAAATGATAGCCTCCGCATAACTTTTAAGAAACATCGTGTTGCTGGAGAAGATCTGTGCCCATTCAACTCGGGCACATGCGACCTCTTGGGCCAAATAGAGTCTCGTGCTGCCGGCAGCCACTTGGTTGTCATTGCATTCTTTTGTGAAGCATTACTGGTTGGATGTGCAGGGTGAGATCGGATGCTCGTTTCAGGGCTCAGATTCTGGAGGCTGGGCTTGCAGGTCCCACCGGGGCCTGAGTACTGCTCAGGTACATTTCGATAGTTTAGACTGGACTGGAGGGATACTATTGAAGGTGAAATTAGACCTTAGCGGCTAATTTGCTTTCCTTTATCCCTCCAGTCCATTCCAGAACCCGCATGTTCTTTCAGTCTGGTAACTTGCTCAAGCCCGGTTCAGCCAGTCAGTTTTTGGGGTTTGTGTGGTCTTAGTGTGTGGTGATCGTATTGTGGGGATTCTGCTCCCGTGTTGCCACTTCCTAAGGTTGTACATGGCACATGACCTGGGTGCTGAGTGGTCTGGGATTCCCACAGGTGTCTGGTCCTAGACGTTCTTGTTGAGGGGAGAGGAACCTCTATGTACATAGTTGGATGGGTAGGTTTTAGGGGTAAATATTTGGTGTGTGCTTGTTGCAGCTGCTTTCTCATTAGTATACTGGCTTGGTGGGTGGAGTTAGAGCTCCTTTATGGAGTGACATCACCAAAAGCCTGGAATTCTCAGTCTCCATCTGCTGGAAGGGGTTGAAGACCCGGTAGTCTGGACTGGACTGGACTGGAGGGACTAAAGGAAAGCAAATTAACAAGTAAGGTCTAATTTCACCTTTCCCTTCCTCCCTCACTTCCAGTCACTTTGTATCACAGATGAGGGCATGTTAACTGAAGGATTTAGCACATGTTAAATGCCCAGAACCCTTTTATTCCTATGGGAACACTGTTACTTAATAACGTGTGTTGACTTCTGGTAAAATCCCCCATGGTGTTTCATCTCCTCCGTATTATAATTTGAGTGACTTCAACCACCTTTCTGTAGCCACAAACCTTTCTCCCATTCAGAACACCCCATGGCGCCAAGGTGACACTGTCCATAAGGATGTACAGGTCTTCCTTTTCCATTATAGTTTTGGAAAAATAGAGGGCACTCATCACTGAAGAGAAGGGTGGGTAAGCTGTTTTCTAAAATCTGAGGCCCCATGCAAAAGGAATGCCTCGCACTAATTGATGATCTTTATATTACGCCACTACCCCTGCTTTAAGATGGTAGAGAAAATCAATTTAGGAATTGGGGCCTTGTAAAGGATGACTGACTCATTTGCTTTCCGTAAGAATTGTGTTTGGGATTTTCTTGTGTACATACTTTATATTTGACAAATGTCTCTTGCTTCCTATACATCCCTTAAAGTTAGCTCTTTAGTGCAATGTTTGTGTCAAAGTCTGAAGGACAGCAGCAGTAACAGAAGAGAACTAGGTAATGCGAAAGCGCTGCACTGGGAGCCACTTCTAGTTCTTATTTATAATCTGCATGCGCACTCTGGGTAATAGATGACAATGCTCGTTCAGTGCTTTAACTTCAAAGCAGAGCCAAGGCATGGATGACAGAGCTGGGAGCTGGAACACAAAGGCACTCACAACAAGAAGAAGAAATGCCTGTTTACCGGCTTGCATTTGTTAACTCGCTGTCTTCTGATATTGTTCCCTCAGGAGCAGCGGGAATATGTGCTGCACGAACAATGATTTAACATCTGAAAATGGTACTTAAAGACTTTTCTGGCTGGTAGCAACGTGATGAAAGCTTTGGAACGGAATCTAGGGACTTTGTTGCTTTTCTTTATCTCGCGGTCTCTCTGGTTTTGCCAGCTGTAATTGCATATTTAACCCCTTAACTAGGCTCTAGCTGTTTCATTTTTTTCATGGAGGGTTTTTTTTTAAATTTCTAATAAAAAAAAAAAAAGGCATATTGCAGAATTTGTTGCCTAGATAAAACAAGTAGACATTTAGGAGGTAATTTTGTCATGAGCTACATTACGTTGCATCAATGCATATAAATCATGTTTTTTCCATGACTTACATGAATGGATGGGCCTTTAAGGTGTACTTTAGTTTGGCGCCATTCTATAAGTACGCATATCGGTCTTATGGTGTGTACTTATGGTATGGGTATGGCACGGGCAGAGCACAAATTAATATGCGTAAGTTATAAAATACTATAAATTATGTGCTTTCTTAACAAATCTTGATGCATGCGTTTACTGCAAGTCTAGAGCTGGCATAAATGCTCGCACCTAGGTTTGCCAGGTATATCTCTGACTTACACTCCCTATTTTATAAAGAAAAGTAGTCTCCTACTTTTTTCTTTATAAACTAGCCATGTTTTACTTGTGTTGGAATGCGCATTAGCCTGAGAAACCTATAAAATTAGTCTTTCGGAGCGTAATTCTATAAAGTAATGCCCAATTAATACGCACTTCTGTGCAATTATTTTACATCTTTTGATAAAGTGTGCGCTTACTTGACTTTAAACATTGCTAGTTTAAGTGGCAGAGAGTGCGCTTTAAGTGACGGTGCGATGACTTACACCGGGCATGGAGCTGGTATAAATGGCGGAACCTACTTATTGTAACTACATTATCGTATTTGCTCATTCCGCCCAAACTCTGCTCACGTGCATGCCCATAATGAAAGTACACGTTCTTTATGCTAGTCAGTATTTTCTACGAGATCATTTATGATCGGAAAATGGCCATTATTCAAATAAAGGACTAAAATACAGACGCTTACATGCTTTGTTGGCTCCTCCTTATAAACTTTTCTCTTTGAAAGAGTTCAGGAAAGAAAATTACATATTTGTTATTAACACTCGCTGTTGCAGTCCTTTGAATTTCACAGAGAATGTATGATGTTTCCACTTTAAAATGTACTGAAAAGAAGCAATTTTTTAGTGAAATTAAGATATTTTCCTTGAATTTCCTTCTTATGAGATTTCTGCTGTGTTCTGTGAAATGCATATTGCCCGGACTGCAGCAGTGGGACTTGTTACACTCAGAGATACCAAGGGTGAACCATCCCAAAGAGTGAGATTTACCACCCTAGAGAGTGAGATTTTTTTTCAGCCAGTGCATCCAGGGGATAAAATGATATTTGCTTTTCTGTGGAGCTCCTGTAAGGATTCGGATACAGTGGAGGCAATATGGGTATGTTCTCTCTGATGAAATTTGCTTGCCACTTAGCGGCTAAAAGCATGTGCTTAGGGTTTCACAGCACCTGTACTTCTAGGTACAAGAAAAGGGGAGGGCGCAGGAGAAGATGGGACGAAGGAAGGTGAGATCCAATTTCTTCCTACTGGCTGGTGGTTCTTCTCTTAAGTTCACCTCTCATGAAAGGGATCACTGCATTGCCATGAAGGCTGTAATGCTGAAGACAAGGGGCTCAGTGGATGTGCGAGAGAGAGTCTTCAAATGAGTGTGATAGGACATTTCTGTACACAGCTACTGACAGCCTTGTAACAGGGCTGGAGAGCCATTATAAAGTGGGGCTGTTAGTGGTAGAGCCCATGTGGGGGGAGGAGCGATGGTAGACCCCAATATTGGTTTGCTGCCAGCTTTCAGTAATTTGACTGATCCATGGAGGAGTTTTACAACTTATGGAACATGAATATTACCATCAGTTATTTGATTACATAAAACTCCTGAATCCCTCTGATCTGAAAGATTTTGTTTTAATTTATAAGCTGATGCTATGGCGATGCATCCACTAGGGTAAACTAGCTTCAAGGAAAGCAATAAGAATGTTTCTAGACTTATTGAAAAGGTTTTTTTCACGGTATTTGCAGTATGAGTACATATTCTAGTTGGTGCTTCTTTAGAGCATATGCCCGTCTGCATAACCCTTTTTGTCAAATTTGATTCATCCAGAATTGCTGTTGAAAAAGGTTACGTTGCCTACAGGATTTGCAGTGAAACATTTTTTCAAGCAGCTGTTGTCCTGAGGACCTTGAGAAATTGGGAGACGAACATTGAAATGGCAGATGAAATTTAACGTGGACAAGTGAAAAGTTACACACTAGGGAAGCACAACCCAAGCTTATAGCTACATGATGCAAGGAGTCACCACCCAGGAAAAGAATCTAGATGTCATCTTGGATAATACATTGAAATTCTCTGCTCACTGTGCAGTGGCAACCAAGAAAGCTAATACAGTGCTAGGAATTATAAGGAAAGGAATGGAGAATAAAACAAAGGAATGGAGTATTGTGTGCAATTCTGGAGACCACACCTTCAAAAGGACATAAACAGGCTGGCGTCAGTAAGTACTACTAAAATGGTTAGTGGTCTTCCTTATAAAGCATATGAGGACAGACTTAAGGATCTTAGTATGTACACCTTAGAGGGAAGGCGGGATAGAGGTGATATGATTGAGATGTTTAAATACCTCCGTGGCATAAATGCACAGGGGGGAAGAGCCTCTTTCAATTGAAAGCAAGTTCTGCTATGAGGGGACATGGGATGAGGGTGAAGGGAGTTAGATTCAGGAGTGATATGCGGAAATATTTCTTTACGGAAAGAGTAGTAGATCCATGGAATAGTCTCCCAGTGGAGGTGGTAGAGATGAGGACAGTATCTGAATTCAAAAAAGCATGGGACCAACACAGAGGATCTCTAAAGGTAAAAAGGGGACTGTTGTAGTTGTTATGGAAGGACAGACTAGATAGGCCATGTGGTCTTTTTCTGTCGTCATGTTTCTATATTATAATGTCTCTGTATTCCATGGTGAGACCACACCTTGGTTATTGTGTGCAATTCTGGTCACTGCATTTAGAAAAAGATATAACTGAATTGAAAAAAGTACAGAGAAGGGTGACGAAAATGTTAAAGGGGATGGAAGGGATACTTCTATGAGAAAAGGCTTTTCAACTTGGAGAAGAGACATCTGAGGGGGAGATATGATAGATGTCTATAAAATAATGAGCAGTTGACTCCTTCGAAAAGTATAAAGACTAGGGGATGTGCAATAAAGCTACAAAGTCCTACATTTAAGACTAATCAAAGACAATATTTCTTCATTCAGTGCTTAATTAAGTTCTGATATTTGTTGCCAGAGGATATGATAAAAGCATAGCTGGGTTTAAAAAAGGTTTGGACAAATTCCCGGAGGAATAGTCCATAGTTATGAAAGAAGATGGGGGGAAATCCACTGCTTACCCCTGGGATAAACGGCATGGAATCTTTGGGATCCTGCCAGGTACTTGTGACCTGGATGGCCACTGCTGGAAACAGAACCCTGGGCATGATGGACCTTGGTCTGACCCAGTATGTACGTGCATTGTGCCAGAGAGCCTCTCTCTGGAGTTTCTAAGATGTTACATGTTCTTTTCATTGTGTACACTTCTGTGCTGCGAGTAATTTTGTAAGAGGCTTTGTATACACTTGCAAAAGGCATTTATAGAATTGCCCTTGTTGGGGTCACTTTTAATTATTAATAAGAATTTTTCTTTCAACAGAGGTCCTAGAATGAAAAACAGTGTATGCGCACACATGTGTTTGTGGTGAATCCCTGTGCCTCATAAGTATCACAGTGTCCGAAAACAGAGTAACTTCATACATGGGCAAGAGAGAGTTTTGCAAAGGAATTTGATGTGCTTATTTTAAATCCATTGTTGGATTAGTTTGAAAGACTCTTTCTTTGAAACTGAAAGATGACTGTAAAAGTCCTGGGTGGATCCACAAGAATTTAGCTGCAGATCGAGTGACATTTCAATACACCTTTAGCAAAAAGAGGAACTTAAAGTTTAGTGGATTTTTTAGGGAGATCTCAAATCTATGAATTTTTTTCAAAGTCAATACGGACTGATATTCACCTGGTTGGATTAATTCTGAACAGTTCACACATCCCTACATCCCCTAATGTTTTTCAGAATTTTCACGAGTCTGGTAACGAAACACAATCTGACTTACAGCCAATAGCAGTTTTACTAGATGTTTAGAATTAACGTAATAACATTTGAGAAGATGATGGCAGAGAGAGAACCATCTTCTGAGTCAGTCTGCTTAGTTCTTCCAGTCTGTACTGCTGTCTAAGATGCCAGCCAGAAAACTTCGACCCTTCATAGGATGTCGCCATTTTTTTGTGGTCTTCCATTAGGAGTAGTTGTGATGAACATGCTCTCTTCCTCTGACCTACTTCTTTCCTGCCGCTTCCCTTTGTATATAATTTTCAGCATTATTAAACTGGCTAAATTATTTTCCTAACTTTATTAAAGCCGCTGTCTACTGGGCTGCAGTATTATAAGTCTTTTCTCACAGCTACGTGGGTTTTTCCTCCTGTGTGTTTCTAATGCCCATCAACTTAGCCATTGCAGTAAGAGTTTTAGCTTAGAGATCAGACACTGTGGCTCCTTCCAGTATCTGGTATGTGTACAACCTGATTCCCGCCAGCAGTTGTCACCATAGAGATGCCCTCTCTACCGACCGGGAGTGAAATTTTCTCAGCCGCCTGAATTATTCTCTTATTCAAGTTAAGGGACCTAGTTACTAATGTGCACTAGTGTTAATGTGTGTTATTTTATGCTAACCTACTGTTAATGTGTTTGTTTTACTGTTAAGATGCATTATTCATAACTAGGTTTCATTGCATAAAGCACAAGCGGTGCTGGATAGCGGTAAAACAAAGGTGTTAAGGGGGTAGCACATACCAGAAACTATGGCCCTAAATCTGATAAAATAAGTTGAGGAGGGGCTGGCCTGTTCAGTGACAGTGTTGCACATTAACCTGAAGAGGGACCTGAATTTGATTTTTGGTCCCTTCGGTAGGCTAGAACTGAGGATATTTCAGAGACTCTGTTCACGGCCCTTGAGGGGAGAGAGTCATATCATGCAATACTGATCCACAGTAGTTGGATTTAGCAAATAACATGGCAGGATTCTGGAAGGAGATCCTGAGCATGGCCTCCAGCTAAGGACTCTTGCTGCAATGACTTGGCCTAGGTGAGTTATGGCACAAAATCCAATGGGTGGATGTGGATGAAGGCGTGTGGTGCCAGATCTAAGCCCTGCTTCTGACTGAGCTAGAAGCCCAAAGGAGTAGGAGGAAACTGCCAGGTCAGAAAACAAATAGGTTGAAGCTACCATCCAAAAAACTTAATCCCAACAAGAGAGAAAATAGTGTTTCTTATCTCCTTGTCCTAGTTTCTTTGAGACTATTTTTAACAAATCCACTTTGGAGTATTTATTATTGGAATGAGGTATAGGTTCTCCTCCCCCCCCCACTCCACTTAAAATTCAGACATTTTTAAAGGGATGGTTGGGGTAGTTTTTCTGTGTATTTAGGGTACTTTATTTGTATTAGAATGAAGACTAGATTTACTCATTTATAATTCGGAAATTAAGGATGGTTGAAGATATTCATGGATGTATTTTATTATGTTAATTGATCATGTGACTATAATTATTTATGCTGTATTTCAAATTGTAAACCACTTCAGGACTTATGGTGATAAGTGATGTATCAATTTGAATAAGAGACCCAAATTTGCAAGACCTTGTTCTCATGGAGACATCCCTTGTGTTATATGACTGAAGCATCTCCTTATGGGAAAGAGGGGACGATATTTAAAATGGCAACTATTGCACAAAGATAAGTGGAAGATTGGTTAGGGAGCATGGGGAGAGGTGACAAATGATAGTCAGTGCGAGGGATGAACCCAGGTAGAAATAGGACATAAAAGGGAAGGCGAGGGCTGGGATAGAAAAGAAACGCTGGTGCTTTTTTCGGTCTCTGTAGGGAGAATTTGTGCCTGCATTTTTACAAAAGGAACCTGAGCCTGGAGTGTGAGGAACTGCTTCTTGCATTAGGTAATCCCTGGAGGTAGCAGAAAAATATCATGTCCCTGCTTCAAATGTGAATGTGAAATTTACCATAAAGAAATATTTACGACCATTTTATGCTTGATTAGACTTGGACGACAGGGACTGGACAAAAAGAGAGGCACTCGGGGGCAAATGTTAACAGAGTTGTTTAGATGATGCTTGCAGCGTTTTACTGCCAGGCGAAAACATTGGAATTGTGTTAGCGAGAGTGCGACTGACAGGAATTCACTGTGATGGTAAACTGCCTGGCCGAGTTAGTGACATACAGCTGTTGCTTGTCGGTGGACTGCCTCAATTTATGAGCAGGTACCAGGGATAAACTAAGATACTGTTAACATTCATGGGGAAGGCACATTAACAGAGCTACATGAAATGGGATTCCATTGGAAAAAGGGGAGGGGGCTGCTTCAGCATGAAATGAGCATGAACCTATTTCTAATTTTGCTTTTAGTCAGAAGCTATAGAGGAAGGAAAGCAAATTTCTGTTTTTATTTTATTTTTTCGACAAACCTCATTAAGGAAATGCATTTCTGTCTATTTTGCCCTGCTGAAGTTGAAAATAATACCGCACCTCTGCCCCCCCACCAAGTAAGGAAACCAACACTCAGGTCTGCTGCAAAAATACATTTCTACTTTAGGATGTGTCCAGTGATAATCTTGCACACAGCCATGTGTTTGAGATGGGCCGGATTTTATAAAGGACTTGAGTGTGTATTATTTATTTATTTACATTCTCTTATATACCGCGCTATTCTGCATCAGTGCGGTTTACATTGAACAAACTGAAATTACATTGAACAGGGCATTATAACTTGGAGATAACTATTTTACAGGGAACATGGCTTGCCCAAGACCACAAGGAGCACCTGTGGGACTAGAAACCCCAGTCCTTCCGGCCCAAGGTTGCTGTCCTCTAGTGGGATTTGAACCCCTGACCCTCCGGCCTGAAGTACCTTGCCCCAACCACTAAGCCACTCCTCCACTCCATAACAGTTATACGTAGATTGCTATAAACTTGCGCCGTGGGATACGTTCAGGTATAATAGGTACACACTGAAGCATAGCGCCAACTTTTCCGTGATATATGTTTAGCTGTTCCTGTTGGGGTTAGGACTGCCACTTAGGCGTTTGTTTTATAAAATACACATGTACACATACAATTAGACCTGATCTGTGAATCTCCTTTCCCTGGCACGTGTTCCCTTTGGAAAGTAGTCATAAGATATGCTTTGATGGCCTGGGCGAACTTTTATAAAGTTACCCTTTTCATGACACTCTGAATGAGTGATGCCCTCGAGCAAGAATGCACAAGTTGGACAAAAAGTCTTTTTGCCCTGTTGTGTAATTCTGATTTTTACACTCTATCCAAGCGTCGTGTTGTGCGGTTTCCGTTTCCTTTGCATGCAGCCTGCTTGCTAGTTGCAAAAGACAGTATTCCTCATCTGGAATAAAGCAGAAATGTGCGACCTTAAAGACAGAAAAGCAGAACCAGTTGCCGCAGATGTGTTAGCTCTGCGGCAGTTAACTCTGCGATTGAGGCTGAAGGAAGAGAATACTGCTTATCGACTGATCCGCTTTCCCTGGGGTAAAGGTATGGCTTCAGTCTTGGCTCTCTCCTGCTCTTTTCTCGACATCTTTTCCTGTTAAAAAAAAAATGGTCTGTCTGGAATGCCTATGAGAAAATGCTATTTTATTGTTTTGTTTGCTACATTTCTCTTGTTTTGATTTTGTCTGGGTGGTATGGAAAACAATACGTCACATGGGGTGGGTGTTTTGTCTACTGACCATTTGGTTATTGCATTTATATATATATTTTTTTCTCATTCTTTTTGCATGATGACAGGGGAACCCAAACGGCACAGTTTTTCCAGTTGACTTTTCTTTAATGTGCATTCCAGTTTAATAATAGTGAAAAAGAAAACAAACGGGATCGATGTAGGCGTTTTGATGGGTGATAGGTGATTATATTTTTTTCAGCAGGCAAGGAGCTGTTTAAACAAAGGTCAGATTAATGCCTAGATCACTTTCTATAATAAACTACAGAAGGCTTAAGTTACACATTTTGCATACAGTTGTGAAAACCGTAATTTAAGTAGTAAAATCCATAAAAGGGTAATAAACAATTTTAATATCACTGAAGTGCATAGTTTATAGAGCTCTTACCTTGGTGTTTAGGCAGTGCAGAACACAAGCCCAACCATTAAATGTCTTTTAATTAAAAAATGATTTAAAATAGATTTTCTGTCTTGAAAACAGAATAAGCGTTCACAGTCCAACTTGCAAATTTAAATACATGGTAGGTACTAACTCATGCTTAAATTTTACTGTATTAAGCATTGAAGTTGCACAGAATTCAGAGTTGGCTCCCTTCTTGGGCAGCACTAAAATACACAGAGGAAAATTGGTTTATTTTTCAGCTTTCGGGCTCCTACCACAGAATTAAACATAGAAGAAAGATGTATAATTATAAGGTAACAGCAAAGTGTAAAACATTATTGCTAAAGTTCTTAAGGATTCAGCCATTGCAGTAGTAGTCTTCAGTCAGAAGATAGACTAGAGTTCCTACTAGGAACTCACTCCATGTGCACCCTAAGACTTGACTTCCCTAACACTTGAGGTCTCTGCTTGCTTTCCAGTATTCCCACACCCATCCAGCCACGTTTCTAATCTCCAAGACCCAGAACTTGTGTTCAGGAATCGACTCCAGGTCTCCCATATGGCAGCCTGCAGTACTGTCTCTGAGCCATAGGGGCAGCCCATGCATCATCTTTTAACTGTTGGTGGGCGCCCTAATTTCAATAGAAATCAGAAACTTACACCGTGGTTACAGATAAGCTGTGTTCTTTCAAAACATTTTTCATAAAAACTTGTTAAAAAGCATTCAGACTTGTATCTTTATTTGTATTCAATGCTTAGTATACCGCCTATCAAATACAATATCAAAACAGTTCATAATAAAATAGGAGTTCGCAAAAAGGGACATCGATATTGACAGAAATGGAGAGGTTAAGGACAAGAGGTAGGCACATCTCCGCCTCTACCCATGCTGGCATCAGCCTGGTCTCCCAAATGTGGAATGAAAAAGATGCGTCTTGAGGATAGCGTGGAATGTTTTATGTGAGGTTTCAGTATGTATTTGTGAGGGGAGCGAGTTCCATAAAGCGAGGGCAGTGAAGAAAACTCCTGATGACCTTGTAGACTTAGTCTAGTGAGAGATAGAGGAGGAATACAAAGCCTATTTTCCTGGGCTGAGCACAGAACATGCAGTGCAATGTAGGGAATTATGAGGGATGCCAGGTATGGTGGAAATTTGATATAGAGTGCTTTATGAACCAGATCTAAAGTCTTGATCTGAATGCGATATGGGATGGGGAGCCAATGGTGGTATATCAATAATGGGGTGATGTGGTCATATTTATAGTTTTTTCAGCCCTTGGTTCAGCGCAAGGCAGTGCGAGTCTTTTTGGACAACGCAACCACAGTGGCTTATCTCAATCACCAGGGAGGCACAGGAAGTGCAAGACTGGCAGAAGATGTTGACCCTCTCCTTCGGTGGGCCAAAGTACATCTTCTAGTGCTATCTGCGTCTCACGTGGCCGGGATGGAAATCATGCAAGCAGATTTCCTCAGTCGACATCACCTGGACCTGGGGGAGTAGACCCTAGAGGACTCAGTGTTCCAGAGCAGTGTTCACTGGTGGGGGAAGCTCATCATGGACACACAGATACAGGATGATGTAACTATCCCTGAACACCTACTGCACTCATATTACTTCTGCCTGCCTAACTCGGCAGACTAGATGGACCATGCTGGTCTTGATCTGCCATCATTTACAGTACTGTATTAATGTGCTTAGTGGCATGGGCATGGAGTAGACTGCAGTGTTTTGAAATGTCCGTAGACATTTAATTTCAGAAGCTTGGATCTCAGAGATCCAAGCATGATGGTATAAATATATATTTCACATTACAGATCTATATACTTGAAAAATATTTATTTATGGCCATACATATAACAAAAAAAATTAAAATTATATATCTGTGTGTGAAGGTATGCTTATATCTTTTTTTTTTAATAAATACACAGATATGTATAATATTTATGAACTAAAGCAAACATGTTACCTACTACTACTGAACATTTGTCTAACGCTACAAGACGTACACAGCGCTGCACAGACACATGTAAAAGACAGTCCCTGCTCATCAGAGCTTACAGTCTAGTTAAGACAGACAAAACAGTAGCTGTAGACATGGGATACAGCTAGGGGGGAATGATATGGAAACACAAAGGAGATCAGGTGAGTCAAGATCCGAAAGCGGCAGTGAAGAGGTGAGTTTTCAGCCTGGATTTGAAAAGGGTCAGAGAAGGTGCCTGAAAAGGGTCAGAGAAGGCGCCTGACATACAGACTCAGGTAGGGTTGCCAACTTTTTCACCGAGAAAACCCCGACACCTGTGGCTTGCCATGCTCCACCCATTCTCTGCCCCTAGTCCCACCCCTGCCCCGCCCCCAGCCCCACCCACAAAAATTACCGAGGATACATGTAGGCTAACTTCCTTGGTCAGATAATAATTAAACTGGGAACCCCAAAATCCAAACATGAAATGTACAACACTGGAGAAATAAAACTATAAAGTAATTTCCTCTTGCACTAAACAAAAACGCAAAGATGTTAGCAATACACACTTCCCAGACCAGACATATTCCAGTTAATAAATTCAAAATAAAAAGTATTTTTCTACCTTCTGTTTGGGCGTTTTATTTTTCAGTTGCAATTGCTCCAGTCACTTTCTTCTGGTTTCTTTGTGTCTTCTGCAAGCTATCCATTTGTTCTTTCTTCTCTTTTAGATGTTTTCCATTCTCTCTCTATTTCTGCTTTAACATACTGATTGTTTCCCTTTTGCTCTTTCCCCCAATTCTTTCCTTATTCCTTTATCATCCGTTTAAATTTCACCCTTCCATTCTCAAGCCCCTCTTACTCTCCCAATACCCGGCCCATCATAGACTTTTCTTCCACACAAAATATTTTTCCCCTCTCCATTCTCATTCCCCATCCATTCTAGTCCACCCCAAAATCAGTTCCCTTATAGTTCTAGACCCACCCAGCATCCACTCCCTTCTAGTCCCATTCTCCCATGCCCCACATCAGCCCATTTCCAGTCCTATTCCAGCTCTTCATCAGCCCATTTCCAGTGCTAGCCCTCACATCACAGGCCATTTCCAGTCCTAGCCCCAACCCCCAATCACAGCCCATTTCCAGTCCAAGTCCCCCATCACAGCCTATTTCCAGTCCTAGGCCCCCCCACCATCACAGCCCATTTGTAGTCCGAGTCCCCCCGCACCATCACAGCCCATTTGCAGTCCTAGCCCCCCCCCCTAATCACAGCCTATTTCCAGTCCAAGTTCCCCCTCCCTCCACCATAGCCCATTTCCAGTCCAAGTTCCCCCCCCCCCCATAGCCCTTTTCCAGTCCAAGGTCCCCCCCCCCCCATAGCCCTTTTCCAGTCCAGGTCCCCTCCACCCCCATCACAGCCCATTTCCAGTCCATGTCCCCCCCCATAACCCTTTTACAGTCCAGGTCCCCCCCCATCACAACCCATTTGTAGTCCTAGCCCCCCCCATCACAGCCCATGCAGTCCTTGGCCTCCCCCCCCCCCCCGACCAGCACCGCAGCTGTCTGAGGGGCTTTAGAGGGAGCCGGGGAGCCCCCGGCCCCCCCTCTCCCTCTCTACAACCGCCAGCGTGAAGAGCCTTTTCCTTCACGCTGGCGGTTGTTTCTGTGAAGCTGCGAATGCTGGGAAAGGTTAAAGGGTATTGCCTTTAACCTTTCCCAGCAATCGCGGCTTCACAGAAACAGCCGCCAGCGTGAAGGAAAAGGCTCTTCACGCTGGTGGCTGTACAGAGGGAGCCGGGGCCTCGCGCGGGCTTCCCCAGCTCCCTCTGAAGCCCTCCGGTGTGTGGGCCGGCCCTGGGTGTTTTTTTTTTTTTTACTTCGGGTCGGAAGAAAAGCCTGTCTTTTGCTCTGGCCGCTCCCGATCTTGCGGCCAGAGCAAAAAACCGGCTTTTCAAGGGCTGGTTTTGCATCTGCGCCAGCAGGTCTGGCCATGGAAAAACCGGCCAGGCTGGCTGAAAACCGTCCAGTTGGCAACCCTAGACTCAGGTAGTTTGTTCCAGGCATAAGGAGCAGCAAGGTGAAAGGAGCGAAGTCTGGAGTTAGTAATAGAAGAGAAGGGCACAGATAGAAGTGATTACCAGCCTTTTAAAAAAGAAACGTTGCATTGCTAGTCTATTCAGGCCATCAGAAGGGTTCAGCTGGACTTCTCCTTTTCTGTACTGTCTTTATCACTTGCTCAGTTCCACATAATAACATCTTCATCCAAGATTGCCGTGGCACCGGGGAACTGCATTTGTTGATCAAATTTGGCTAGATAACACTGTGATCTTGTATCCTGAAGTGCAGAGCCATGCCTTGAATACGGAAGTATGTGACTGGCCTCCTTGATTGATTGATTCTGCCTGTCACAGAACAAGATAACTGGATCAGTAAATACTGCTTGCACTTCAGCGTCACCTACAGAATCAGCCGTGAGGACATCACGTAGCCAGGAAGCGGAGGAGAATGATGATGGGACTGTGTGTTTTTCAGAACAACCCCCAAAAACGTAAAACCCATTCTGTATGTGGTTTCATATTTTTGACTTTCTGGGCTCGATGCAGAAGACTGCACGGCCATGAGCGCAATGTTTACGCATCATTTTCTGCGCTAGTATGGGCACAGAATGTAGGAAGGGATTTAACATGTAACCAATGTGCAGATGCCTGCGCTGACGGCAACACATTTTAATCAATGTAAATAAGATGGTAATGAAGCTATTAGCTATGCAGCGCAGATATCGTGAAGAATGCAGGCGGCCACAAGGCTGAGCTCAATGCTGGGATTTTAACACCAGGTCTGAAGAGCCGTTAAGGTTAGCTCATAGGTCTACGACAGTTGTGGGAGGGCTTTTTGCCTGTTTTCTTGAGTGCACAGCCCTCACAATTTTTTTCTGCTTTGCTGAAGGAAGTGCTGAAAGAAAATGGCAGGGGAAGTATGCTAGAACAAAATTATGCATGTGCTGAAATGCTATGTGGAGCAAAACAGCAATATTATTCTTCACAGAATTTCAGGGCAGAATAATATTGGTACTTATGAACACAGACTTACTCGGAGCAGAATATTATTACTATTTTGCGGGTATAGCATTCCAGCACAAGTGCCAAATTGTTGGGTTTTTTTGCGTGCAGGATATATAGGTGCTGTTAATGCAGACCCATGTGCGCACCTTGCTTTCCCTGTTTAGCGCAGACATTTTGCGCGCAGCTTGTTTGCATGCTGTTTACTTACAGCATCGCTAGGCAAAACGTCTGTCTTAAACTTAGCGCAGGGTTTCTGCATCGAGCCTACTGTGAGACATTGGCTAATTCTGTGGCTCTCACTCCGTAGGCTGCTAAGCTGCACGCCTTCTCTTCTCTGAATCTGTCCTTATAGTATATTTCTTTCTGGAATTGGTGCCAAAAAGGGGCTTTCATCGTTGTAGAAACTTTTCTTTCGGTAGACCATCAGATTCAAACAGAGTTAAAATCCAAGAACTGAATCGCTGCTTTAAAGGTGCGCATTTTGGCATTGTTTGGTTTTGTAACTGCGCATTCCGTTTCATTTAGTGAGCTCTAAAAAGTGAACAGCAGTGTTGAGGGGCACATGCCATCACAAAATGACAAAATGAAAGCGAAACAGAATAAAAAAAAATTGAATCAAAAGTTTTCTGCCTGCACATATCTGTTTTTCCGGTTCATAATATGCTGTCAGCAGATCACGTGAATTACACCCTTTCCGAGCTCAGTCTTCAGCACAATAGTGCATCCATTATTCTGCTTTAAAAAAAGGCATGCCAGCGTGATTGGCCATGTTAGACTCTCCCCTCCCATAGCCATATAAAATTGCGATATAGGGCTTGATGTGCGCAAATGTCAAAACCTCTTTTTTTTTTTTTTTAAACGAGTAATGCTCTTTTCTTCCATTTAGGGTTATACAACACTGTGCATCCTGGAGAAACATCTAAGCATGTTGCATTGCAACTTGACTGCCTTCTTCCTCAAGCTAGTTGAACTGCTTGTTTAAGCAGTGTTTCTCCAGCATGCCTGTTGAGTGCTAGAGAAGAGATCTGACACACATTTAAGCCACTAGGCTACATCACCAGCACCATTTAAATTTAAAATTGAAAAGGATTTCCCAGGTCAAAAGCAATGGGATCAGGGGTGCAGTCCTGAACTCTGAGGCAGGAGGCAGCGCAATCCTTTTGCTCCTCTGTATTCCGTACTATAGCATCAGCTGTCTGATTATCATCTTTGTTGAGGTGGGCAATAGCCATACTGTACAAAGCAAACAGCAAGTAGTAAAGACACCAAATCAGAGACCCCCTTTTCCATCACATCAGGATTGAGGCAATCTAACGAAGAACTTCCTCCATCCCCCAAGAAAATGGCAGCTAAAGCCTTTTGGCCCACACCTAAAGCACTGCTCACAGAAATAGTGTCTGTAAATCATGTGCAAGGTTAGAGATTAAAACTGAACTTGCGAGGTTGCATTTAACAGATGAGGCATTTGAGCAGAGATTGGATCAGTAAGACCATCGCCTTGAGGCTGTGAAACGTAACACGGGGAAGTTAACAGTACAGTGCCACTTGGAGGCCTTAGCCAATAGGAGCAGATAAAACAGAATTTAATGAGCTAGTTGGCAGAATTTGCTGCTCTTCCCGCAATAGCAGGGGGTGATTTTAACCAGCCCCCTGATCTTATTTTGGATCAATTATCAAAGTGTAAGATTACAGTCTGTTGCCATTAATCTCTGCAGGGGAGATATGGCCTGGTGGGTCTTTGGCGGCTCTTGTACCTCACTAATAAGGAATTCACCTTTTTTTTTTCTGACTGCACCAGTCTTACTCTAGGATCAATTATTTTTTGATATCCAACTCTTATGATATCCAACTCTCTATATATGTATGTATGTGTGTATATATATATATATATATATATATATATATATATATAAAATATACACACACTTATTATATCTGATCATGCGGTGTTCTAGGCTCCCCTGCAGTAGGGAAGAGATGGTGGTTTAATAATGACCTTTTAGGGGAGGATACTTTCACGGAATCATTTTGATTCCTGGACAGAGGAACATAAGATATGCCATACTGGGTCATACCAAGGTCCATCAAGCCCAGTATCCTGTTTCCAGCAGTAGCCAATCTAGGTCACAAGTACCTAGCAATTTCCCCAAAGGACACACAGGTTCCACAATGCTTGTATTGGGGCAAGCAATGGATTTCTCAGGTTCTCTTTAATAATAGTTTATGGACCTTTCCTCCAGGAACTTGTCCAAACCTTTTTTAAACCCAGCTACACTAACAACTTTTACTACATCTTCCGATAACAAATTCCAGAGTTTGATTACATGTTGAGTAAAAAAATATTTTCTCTTATTAGTCTTAAATAGGTTATCCTGTAGCTTCATTGCATGTCTCCTAGTCTTCTATATTCTGATGACGTAAACAATCGATCTACGTTTACCCGTTCCATTCCATTCATTAATTTATAGACTTCTATCATATCTCCCCTCAGCCATCTCTTTTCCAGGTTGAAGAGCCCTAACCTTTTTAGCCTCTCTTCATAGGGGTATCCTTCCATCCCCTTTACCATTTTGGTGGCTCTTCTCTGTACCTTTTCTAATAACGCTATATCCTTTTTAAGATATGGCGACCAGAATATTTCTAGCTGAATGATAGTGGCTCCCTCCAATATACCACCCTTTGGGATGCCTCTAAGGCAAAGTGCATGAGCACATTATTAGGTATTGATGCCAGTTGAGGAGGGCTTTTGGGGATCAACTGGAGGATTTATCGAGGGAAATTGAGATATTAGGGTGTACACATATTAAGCGACAGGATCAAGCGGTCTTCATCCAACTGCACAAATTCAAATGTAAATAAAATAAGTTATGTTAGCAGACCAATCACTGCCTCTTCTTGGTCAAGGCCAAATACTTGCCGAGACCAACAGGGCAGGGAGGCTTCGAATGGAAGTTAAGGAGTTGCAGACCAGTTTTGTAGTTATTATTCACAAGCGTATAATCTGAACGAACTCTATCAGAGAAAGAGGCATTGGTGTTTCTGGGGAAGTTGATTGGTATGATTATGCTCCAGATGCTGAGTACCTGAATGCTCCTTTGACTGTGAAAGAAGTGGAGACAGCCATTAGGACACTCAAAAAGCAGAAAGCCTCCAGACCCAATGGGTATGTGTCTGAATTTTATAAACAGTTAAGTAAATTACTTGCAGGTAAACTGTTCAAACTATACCAAGGGAATCTGGAAGAGGGAAAGGGCATTAAGGATATGTTTGCTGAAGCCTTTGTGGTCTTGTTAGAGAAATCTGGGAAGGATAATCAAATAAGTAATTACAGGACTATATCTTTAATCTTCACATGGACATTTTGGCCCATTGCTTAGAATCAGTTGGGTTTCCTTAAGGGCAGGTCTGTTGACAACTAAAGATTTTTCACTCATGTTGATCCAGTAGCTTGTGCAGCTGGAGAACCTTGTGTTGCCATCTTGCTTGATTCAGAAAAGGGCTTTAATAGAAACAGAAACAGAAAATGCTTATTCTTGCCATTAGAAACTCCACAACCCAGCAGTTTAAGAGCAGAGCTGCGGGAACAGAGAAATGTTCCCGCGGCTGCTTTCTTTCCTTTGAAGGATGAATCGTTGAGAGGGGGGAGGGAGGGGAAAGGTGCCAGAAGGGAGCAGTCATTGAGGAGGGAGCTGGAAGAGAGCAGGCATGGTGGGAGCTGGAAGGGAGCACAGACGCTTGTGAATGGGGCTGGAAGGTGGCCAGGTAATAGGAGGGGGGATGGAAGAGAAGTGACAGGGGGGAAGGTGGGGTCTGGAAGGGAACGGAAAAGAGGAGAAGGAGGGGGCTGGAAGGGAACTGACAACTAGGGATGGCACTGGAAGGCAGATGGACAGAGGAGAGGGTGACTGGAAGGGAAATGACATGGGAGGGGGCACTGGGATGGGAAGTTCATTGATACCTCGGATGGCATTTGGACTAGAAAGGGCTGGACGGTGGGGAAGGAGGGGGATTGGAAGGGAATAGACACCAGTGGCAGTACCGGGAATGCAAGGGGGTTGACACTGGAAGGTACCGGGAGGGGAGGCTGTAAAGGGGGGCTGATACTGGGGAGAGTTACTGGGATTGGAAAAAAGTTGATGGAAGAAAATTTAGAAAGCAAAAGTAGAGACAAGAAATGGCAGATGGACTAAAGACCATAGAAAAAGAGCTAAGAGAAGACAGAGGAAAACAGAAACCTTAGATCAGGACCAGCACGATCAAAAATCGTCAGACAACAAAGGCATAATTTTATTTTCAATTTAGTGATTGGACTTTGCACTATCTTTACGTATATTTCACACAGTACGGGGAACTGCATCTCTTATCTGGTGTGGCACCGCATACGGAGTCTGGCTTCTTGGGATTTCATTTTAATTTTTGTATACATATTTTTATTTCTGCTTTAGGTTGTGGTCACTTATTCTGTACTTGGTGAGGGTCTGTGTTCTGAGTGTGTGACCAAGGCCAGGGGTTCTGTTAACATGGAGTTTGTACGTAGGGATCTGTACTGTAGTAATTTGACTTGTACAGTTTTCAAATAGGTGTATGGCTGTTTTGGGGTCCATTGCAGTATTTATAGTGCTGCTTTTTTCTGGGTAGGCCTCTTATTGTATGGGTTTTGGAAGTGTATGCTGGTACGGTATGGTAGATTTGGCCTTTCAGATCTTCAGTGACTTTAGTAGGGTTTTATATTAGTTCCCAATATGCCTGATACTGGAGAATGTTTGTTAGTGAGATGACCAGAATCTGATTATTATTTTTTTTTTTTAAGATATTGAGTTCTGTGGGTGAATGTCCTACCTCTGCTCTTCACCCACTGTTTTGGAGGGGGGTTCTGTGACTGCAAAATATATGTTCAAAAAGAAAAAGCAAGCACCATAACACAGTTTATAACAACAAAATACAAATGAATTATAGTTTGGAGTTATAAACTGCTGTGGTTCTCGCTCTTTCTTTTATTTTAGTTCCTTGGTGTACGAACATCTTGCATTTGCTCTACATTATCTAATCGGCTTTTTGCTTTGGTTCAATCTCCAGGAACAAGCAGGAATGTAGTCTTCACATATGGGTATCGTCGGTACCGACGGAATCTGTGCGGGAACGCTCCCCAGCGTCCAATCGGAAAGCTTTTGGGAGCATCCCACTGCGCCTGCATGCTGCCTTCCCGCCTTTCCCAACTGTCCCTCTCCAGTTCTTCATTTTCCTCAGAGCCTACAGGTCGCACATCCTGTCACCGCAGAAAATATTCCCTTTTATTCTTCTTTTTTGTAGTCGCTTCTGCCTTCCCTCAACGCTACACTGGTACCGCCGGTTCTTCTTTCTTTTTTCTTAAAAAAACAAAACAAAAACCCCCCTTTTCTTCTGGAGTCTCTTCCAGGTATTTTTTCCTCAGGTGCCACACGCCATTTTGGGCACTAGGCCCAACTTTTCCTTTAAAATGGAAAAACCCGCTTCAGGTTTTAAAAAGTGTTCCAAGTGTGGCGGTACCATCTTGAGTGGTGCCTCAAATGTTTAGGTCCTGACCACTCTATTTCGGAGTGTGTTGCCTGTGGGATGATGTCGAAGAGGGGCCAGCAAAACTGAGCTGCTAAACTTGGCACCCTTTTTCCCTTCGATGCAGCGTTTTTGGCATCGACGTCTTCCTCCCATGGATCTCAGGTAACTAAACATAAATCTGGCCAGTCCTCAAAGGGTAGATCTCCTTCTAAGCATCGAGATGCCTCTGGCATTGCCCTTGAGGGACTTGTACCGGCAAAATTGCCCCGGCGGGAGGCTTCGGCTTCCAAAGCATTAACAGGACTCCAGGATGTTCTCGAGGCCCCAACCACAGCAGAACTACTGGTGCCATGCTCTGGGGTACCGGCTGCTTCATCCGGTACCGATACCCAAGCATTGGCAGCGTCGATAGACCAGAGATTTTTGGCTATTGAACGCAGTCTGGCGGCTCTTCTCACGGCCTCGATGCCCTTGAAACCGCTTCAGACAATTCAACCGGTACTGGCACCGACCTCAGTACCGGTACCGACTGCATTGACATCGGCAGGTATTCTACCGGGACCAAGTCATGCTTATCCATCCGGTATCGACAAGTCGGTACCGGACCCCTCCGATGCCGACTTCGACCGGTACCATGCCTTGCACGATCATCCGGATCGGAGATACTTTGAATCCTCGGATGAGTCTGAAGACTGAAAGCTCTGCCGATACCAGAGTACTTCTTCCTGAGGATTCTTCTTCTCCTCAGCATAGGATGTCTCCTCCAGAGGATATGTCCTTTCAGGATTTTATCCGAGATGTGGCTCGAGGTCTTTCCATCACAGTAGCTCCTGAAAAAGAGCCTAGGGCAAAGGAATTGGAAATCCTGCAGTACCCTAAAGCTCCCAAGGAGGCAGCTACCTTACCTATTCATGAGATCTTGCATGATCTCATGTTAAGGATGTGGGAAACACCTCTAACCACGTCTCCTCAATCTCGAAGGCTCAACACCATGTATCGAGTTCCTCCTTGTCCTGGGTTTCAGAAGACTCAGCTACCACACCATTCCATGGTGGTAGAATCAGCTATGAGAAGGATCAAGAGTGCAAAAATACATGCATATAATCCTCCAGGACGTGAGTATAGGACTCTTGATGCCTTTGGACGTCGAACCTTCCAGGCTTCCATGCTTTCTGCTAGGATCAGTTCCTATATATTATATATGGGAATGTTCCTTAAGGAGGTCACGGGAGATTTAGAGCTTATGAGCCCTCTCCTTCCTGATGATAAGAGGCAAGATTACCTCGCCCTTGTCAAACATGCTCAGGATGTTTCCAAGTTTGTAAATCGTGCAGCCTTTGACTGCTTTGAGTGCATAAGCAGAACCTCTGCTATTGCCATAGGTGCATGTAGGATTGCCTGGCTCCAGGCATCTAACTTGGAACTTTGGGTACAGGATAAACTGGGGCATATTCCTTGCACAGGAGAGAATCTCTTTGGCAAGAATTGGCAGGAAAAAGCTAATGAGATAGATGCTGACAATATCACTTTGGATAGATTGTCTAAATCTACAGCTGATCCTGCAAGGAAAAAATCCTATAAGAAACCATTCTTCAGTAAGTTTTACCCCTCCTATACCCTGCAGGGGCATCGTATAGATCAGTCTGCCCAAAAGGGACAGCAGCAGCAACAACCTAGGCAAAAAACCCCCAAAAGCTGCTAAGCTTCAACCGGCTCAGCAGACTCAGCCTCCACAGGGGCTTTGACTCCTATCTAGAGAACTTTGCCTTCCTGGCCCTGAACGGCCCAGAGCCTTCCTCCGTTCCAGGAAGGTTATGTCATTTTGCCCCCAGATGGGGGCAGATAACAGCAGAAAATTGGACTCTGTCCATTGTCAGAGAGGGGTACAAGCTTCATTTCCTCAGCTTGCCCTCTTCTACAATGGTAAGACAGTTCAATTCTCAGACCTCTCTCAATGCCCAGTTAGGTCAAGAGGTCACTTTGCTTCTTGCCCATTCTCCAACAGGGTACAGGGTTCTATTCCCCCTATTTCCTTATTCCAAAGAAAACAGGAGGATACAGACCCGTTTTGGACCTCAAAGAACTGAACAAATTTCTGTTCAAAGAGAAGTTCAAAATGATTTTTCTAGGAACTCTGCTGCCATACCTTCAGAGTCAGGATAGGCTTTGTTCTCTAGATCTCAAGGATGCGTACACTCATGTTCTCATCCATCCAACTCATCGAAGGTTCCTTCACTTTCTATTTCAAAGGAAGCACTACCAATACAAGGTTCTTCCTTTTGGCCTGACCCTGGCACCACAAAATGCATGGCTGTGGTGGCAGCATTTCTTTGCACCCTAGGAATATTCGTCTTCCCTTACTTAGACGACTGGCTCATTCGAGCCCCTTCAAAGCCAGAGGCCAGGGTTGCTCTCTCTCGCACAATGCGCATCCTTCAGTATTTGGGACTTGTCATAAACTTCCCAAAATCCATCCTTGCTCCCACTCAGTCCCTGGAGTTTATAGGAACTCTACTGGATACCAGACAGACAAGGGCCTACCTTCCACAGGCCCGCTGCCTTCGCATTGTGCAATTAGCCTCCCAAGCAGTGTTAAAACCTCACCTTACTGCTTGGGAAATGTTACAGTTGCTAGGCCACATGGCATCCACCGTGCGTGTGGTTCCTTATGCTCGCCTCCATATGAGGGCAGCCCAGTGGACTTTATCCACTCAATGGACTCGGGCATCAGGTTGCCTGTCAGACAAAATAACAAACTCAGATCGTCTTATTTTGTCCCTCCAATGGTGGCAGTCACCCCAAAACGTTTTGGTGGGGTCCCCTTTCCAACAACCCCCACCCCAAGCCACTCTGACAACAGATGCCTCACAGGTGGGTTGGGGAGCAGGGTACCTGGACTCCACAGGAGACCTATCTACACATCAATCTCCTGGAACTCAGAGCAATCTTCCTTGCTCTTCGAGTATTCCACACCCAGCTCAGCTACAAAACAGTCCTAGTTCAAACAGACAATCAGGTAGCGATGTTCTGTGTGAACAAGCAGGGCAGAACAGGCTCTCTGTCATTCTGCAATGAAGCTTTGTGACTATGGGCCCTCGCCAGAGAGCATCAGATTCATCTCTTTGCGGTGTATCTTCCAGGCATTCAAAACTCTTGGGCAGATAGACTCAGTCAAGTTCTGCTTCCACACGAATGGTCTCTCCATGCAAACCAAGTGGCCAAAATTTTTCAAATTTGGGGAATCCTGGACATAGACCTCTTTGCAAGTCCGCTGAATGCCAAACTTCCCCGGTTCTGTTCCAGAATTCCGGTCAGGGTTGTCAGGCCAGGGATGCTTTCCTCTTCCATTGGAGCCAGGACTTCCTGTATGCCTTTCCACCCATTCCCCTAATTCCCCAAACCTTGTTCAAGCTTCAGAGAGACAGAGATCATATGATTCTCATAGCTTCACATTGGCCACGGCAAATGTGGTACCCTCTGCTCCTACATCTCTCTCAAGCTCCGCCTCTGGAGTTAGGATCTGCTCCAGATCTCCTTTCTCAGGAGGACAGGATGCTGTGGCATCCCAATCCCCAGTCTCTCCATCTCGGGGGCCTGGTTGCTGAAAGCCTAGAACTTCATGGTCTTAACCTTTCTCAGCAGGTAAAGGATATCCTTTATGCTTTCAGGAAACCTTCCACAAGACACTCTTATGCTTTCAAGTGGAAAAGGTTTACCATATGGTGCTCGCAGAAGGGTCTTGACACTCTTGTGATACCTCTGGAATTATTACTGGAATATCTCCTTCATTTGTCTAATACAAGGCTTAAGACCAATTCGCTGAGAGTTCATTTGAGTGCTATTGCAGTTTCTTTCAAGCCTCTAAATGGACAACCTATTTCCTCTCATCCTCTCATAGTGAGATTTATGAGAGGCCTTCTTTTAACTAAGCCTCCCATTAAGCCACCACCGGTAGCATGGGACTTAAATTTGGTTCTTGGGCAGCTCATGAAGCCGCCTTTTGAACCATTAGCTACTACCTCTTTGAAATTCCTTTCCTGGAAGGTCATCTTTCTTATTGCAATCACATCAGCACGTCGCATCAGTGAATTGCAAGCGTTGGTGGCTGATCCTCCTTATACAAGGTTCCATCATGATAAGGTAGTCCTTAGGACGTATCCACACTTTATGCCAAAGTTGGTGTCATCTTTTCATTTAAACCATGCGGTTTACCTTCCTGTATTTTTGCCAAGGCTTCATGCCTCAAATGCAGAAAGGAATCTTCATACTTTGGATTGTAAAAGGGCTCTGGCTTTTTACTTGCAAAGGACACAGCAACATAGAAAGTCCTCACAACGTTTTGTTGCTTTTGATCCTAGTCATTTGGGACTTCCAGTCTCCAAAAGAACAGTGCCCAACTGGATTGCACAGTGTATATCTTTTGCCTATGAGAGTAAAAACCTTCCTCTGGAAGGCCATGTCACAGTTCACAATGTGAGAGCCATGGCAACCTCTATGGCTCATCTTCACTCTGTCTATCGACGACATCTGTCGAGCAGCTACTTGGGCCTCGGTTTATACCTTCACAGCCCATTACTGCTTAGACAAGGACTCCCACTGGGATGCCTTGTTTGGTCAGGCTGTTCTTCAACACCTGTTCCATACTTAATCAACTCCTACCCACTATCCCTGGTAGGATGCCAGAGATCCATGGGGGGAAGTGGAGCCCTTTCACAAGGGCACACAACTTCTGGGGTTTCTCCCTGGCATCTGCAGCTAGGGAGTCGCCATATGTGAAGACTACATTCCTACTTGTTCCTGGAGATAGCATAGTTACTCACCTGTAACAGGTGATCTCCGGGAACATCAGGAATTTAGTCTTCACAACCCACCCACCTCCCCTAGGAGTTGTATCTCTCTATCTCTCTCTTTGTCTCTCTTTCCCTCTCTCTTTGTCTCAGCTTTAAACTCAACTGGAGAGGGACAGTTGGGAAAGGCGGGAAGGCAGCACGCAGGCACTGTGGGGTGCTCCCAAAAGCTTCCTAATTGGACGCTGGGGAGCGTTCCCGCGCAGGCTCCGTCGGTGCCGACGATACCCATATGTGAAGACTAAATTCCTGCTGTTCCCGGAGATCACCTGTTACAGGTGAGTAACTATGCTGTTCCTGACTGGAGGGGGTGCGCCATCTCATCCCTCGCCTCAGGCAGCAGTTTGCCTTGAGCCACTACTGTACTCTAGCCACCTTGCTGGGCAGACTAGATGGACCATACTGGTCTTTATCTGCCGTCATATACTATGTTATTTTGCTATGGTATCAGCTTACGCTGATAACATCTTGATTTATCTTTCTAGTGTTTGCATTTCCCTGCCAGCATGGTTATTGGTGATTCAGGGATTCTCAAATTTTATCTGCATACATGATTAATAAAGGGAAGGCGACAGCTTTTACAACTTAGTGTGCATTGCTCTCCAGTGTAATATTGGAGGGCCAGCTAAAGTGGTCCCCACAAGTGATTCGCTATCGGGGGGGGGGGGGGGGGAGTGCAGTTCCATTCTGATTTTTATATATTCTCCAACTTGCATGTTAAAAAGATTGTTAGCATTAAGGAGCTTTTGGGGACATGGTCATCACTGGACATCTCCTGGTGCAGGGGGGCGAGGGGGAGTCTTGATCCAGTAAGTTTTATAAGGAGGTAGAATGCCTAATATTGTCTTTTATCTGGAAGAATAAATCTCTTGTGGAAACTAAGAGCTCCTAAGAGGCAGCTGGGGTTAAAATTGCCCGATTTTAATGTGCATCATAAAGCTAATTTCCTTCAGGCAGGTTATCTGTGGCTGGAGTTTGTTACCTTTGTGGATACAGGTGGAAACTTCCTTAAGAAAACTTCTAGCCCTCAAGCAGTTACCTGGGTTGGATCTTCCTGCAAGGTTTGAATTCAGTAAGGTTATCTGGGATGCCTATCAGGCAGTCAGAGAGCTGGACTGTAAATTGCTTACCCCTTGGGCTAAAGCACGTCATGTAACTATTTGGTATAATGAAAAGTTTAAGATTAATGAGAACCTTTTTGTGGGAAGAGTGGCAGCGTGGTGGTATCCATGCGTTGGGACAAGTCCTGCATTTTGATGCTTTTAAGTCTTTTCAGATGTGCGTTCTGAATTCCCTTTTAAGTAAAGTTCAGCGGCCTAGATGGTTGCGGTTATGACACTGCATTTCAGAGCACCTGCTTGTTGGCAAAATCCTTTGAGACGCCAGGAATTATTGTTTTTGGATAGTGGTCGTATTTCTCCAGCCTTTTGGTTTCTCAGTTTTATGATTTATCTTATCAAGTATGTGGTACCACTAGCCTGTTTAAAGTCTGCTCAGAGGAATTAGTGTGACCTGTCTGGGGAGCAGTGGCCCCATTTTTGGCCTAACATCATCCGAACGTCTGCATTAGGAAATAATATACAGTTATCCAACTGCATGTTGGGCTCTTTTGGACCCTCCCTCTACTCCCCACCACCCCTTTTTAGGCTTTATAGGGCTGCTTTGCTACAGAATAAATCATGTTGTTCCTGCATGCTTGTAGTAGGATCTTTAGCTCATAGGCTCTTTTACTTACTTGAAAGCTTCTGGGAAGCCTTGTGGCAGAGCTGTTCAGATTTTACTGATATAGCAGGACGTATCATATTCTATTCTTCAATCCAACCTGTTTCTGGACAGTCTTAGCAGTAGTTCAGCAACATCTTTTGGATATTATGCTATCTGTTCCTTTGTACATAATTTTATCCAATTGGAAATTTTTTTCTTAAGTAGAAGACAGATAGTATGCATAAAATATAAGTTTGAGTCTGTCCAGGTCAGAAGAGTGTCTGAGACCAGATGGACTGCATTGTAAGTAAGCCTGTAGAGAGCCTTCTGATGAATAAACTTTGACTGCAAATGGGTGATGTTGGTTCTTGTTGCAGATTTATTTTTGCAGGGTTTGTTTTCTTCTTTTCCTTTACTTATGTATAGTATATGTTTCTTCTTAAAAATGAAAAAGCAATGAGATCTAGAATTAAAGTCACAAAAGATAGGAATCCTCCTGTCATTTTTGGAGTATTGCTTCACTCCTAATAAGCCTTTCTTTGAAATCTTAGGGTTTAATGAATAAGCTGGAGTGGAGGAGTAGCCTAGTGGTTAGAGTGTGGGCTTGAAGCAAGAGACCAGGGTTCGATTCCCACTGGCATTCCTTGTGACCTTGGGCAAGTCACTTAACCCTCCATTGCCTCGGAAGAAAGGTCTGGCAATCTCCTTCCGGTCACACTGCCAAGAAACCCCAGGAGCTTCTGGGTTGCCTCGAGTCGGCACTGACTCAAAGGCACACATTGCATTGCAATGAGTAAGGTGTTTTGGCAAAAGAAATGTTACTACATTACTCTTCTCCAGGGGTCTCAGCCTGCTCTTGAGACTATACAACCAGTTGAATTTTCAAGATATCCATGATGAGTATGCAGGATTTTATGTACGTTGGAGACTTGGTATATGCAAATGTGTCATGCATATTTATTATTGGTACCATGAAATTCCAGCTGGCTGTAGGTCACTAGGACAGGTATATATATTGAGGGATATATATATATATATATATATATATATATATATATATATATATATATATATATATATATATATATATATGGCCTTCCTCTTTTGCAGGGCCAAAAGAGGAAGGCCAGCAATGGGATGGATCGATACAATAGCAGCAGCTACAGGTACCAGTCTGTCAACAATGAGCCGCCTGACTGAAGACCGAACACAATTTAGGATAGCTATCCAGAGGGTCGCCATGAGTCGACTCCGACTCGACGGCACTTAACAACAACATATATATATACATACCTCAATGTATGTTTGACAGTACTATATCCATATAGTTTGTGTTTGTTTTATATAGTGTTTTGCATATTTTTAATAGTGTGACCCTTTTACTGAATGCTGTATGGACTTGACAGGATTTAAAGGTTAATTTACTTCAGATATTTGTAAAATAGAGGACAGCAACCTTGGGCCGGAAGGACTGGGGTTTCTAGTCCCACAGGTGCTCCTTGTGGTCTTGGGCAAGCCACTTAACCCTCCATTGCCCATGTTCCCTGTAAGTATTAGTGTTTGTGTCTCATATCCCCACGTGTTAAATGTATCCCCCAATTGTGTTGTGACCGCTTTGATTGAAGGATAAGGCGGTATACAAAACTGTCTTAATAAATAAAATAAATAATGCTGCACCAGTGGTGCTGCTGCAAATTTAGTATTGATCCGAGAACGATGTTCACGTAAGCGATTTTTCACTGCTCGTGTTGTCATTCCAACATAAATTTTTTCACATGGACATATTAGATAAACTACAAAAGACGAGTTGCAATTGGGAGCATAGCGTAATCTATATCTATGTTGTGATTGTGGGTCACACCATTCAGTGCCTTCCACAGCAGTGGAACAAAAATCACAGGAGCCACAGGCATGATGTCCACCTACTGCTCGTTGAACATCCTGTGAAAAAGAACTGGTATGGACCACTCGATCTGCTATATTGGCGCTCCGGCGGTAGGCTAACATGAGAGGAAGCTGAAAACATTCATGCAAGGTTAATATATGCCAATGGGATTTCAAAATATTTGAAATTGTTGCTGCATGAGGCATATAAGGGAGCACACCCAAAAAATGCTCTTCTTTCTCCAATGGAGGATCTGCCCTATTATCTTACCACTCCGGGTGGGTATATAAAGCATGCTTATGTGCCCGATTTATCAGCTGTAAAGGATATCCCCGTGCTAATAACCGCAATTTTAAATCACCCGCATGCTTCCGAAATTCAGACATTGTTGAGCACAAGCGTCGTATGCACAAAAATTGGCCCACCGGTAATGCTCTCCGTAGGGGGCCAGGATGATAACTAGTAAATTGCAACAAAGTATTTCATTGTACCAGCTTCCCATATAAAGTGGACAATATACGTTGTTCTTTATATAATAGCATATCCAAAAATTCAATCTGTGAGATGTGGAACTTAGCTTCAAATTGAATTGGTTATGCAGTGTATTAATCCAAAGTAAAAACTGCCGCAACCCAGCACGGGTGCCAGTCCAAATGAAAAATATATAGTCTAAAAAGCATTTCCAAAAATAAATTTGCCTAAAACCAGCTGATCCATAAAGGTAAGTATTTTCAAAATAGGACATGTATAAAGCCGCTACTGAGGGTGCAACAGTGGCGCCCATCGCTACCCCAAAACATTGATGTAATACTGATGGTCATACATGAAAAAGGTTTTCTCCAAAACCCAGGATAGCAACTGTAATACAAAATTCTTTGGCAATCTCGATGGAAGCGAAAGCGGTAGTGCAGCCAAGATAGTGAATGCCTCCTGTTGATGAATGTTGCTGTACAACGCTACGACATCTAGTGTCACTAAAATATGATGATCTTCCACAGGGACCTCCTGCAATAATAACAAAAAATGGTAGGAATCCCGTATATATGATGTAATTTGTAATGTCAAAGGCTGAAAAAACTTGTCACAGAATATCGAAAGGGTTCAAGGACCGAGGAACGACAGGAAACAATCGGATGTCCTGGCGGATCAATTAAGGATTTATGGACTTTAGGGACCATATAAAGAATTGGCATTTTTGGAAATTTCGGGTTCAAAAAGTCGAATTCTTTAGTAGTGATCCATCCTTGTTGTAAAGCTTGTGTAGTATAGGCCTTGATTTCCAACTGTAATTCCGGTCCAGGATCATCCCCAAGTACTTGATAGTATTTAGGGTTTTGTAAATGGGCCAGGACAATAGCATGATACTGAATGGTATCTTGAATAACCACTGCTCCCCCTTTATCCACCCTCCTAATCGTAAGATGCAAAGCTTTACTTAGATCATTTAAAGCTCGATATGATCGAGTAGAGAGATTGGAAAATAGTCTTAAAGGGACCAATTTATCCAAATCTCTAAGCACATTAAAAATTACATGATATATACGCGATTCCTACCATTTTTTGTCATTATTGCAGGAGGTCCCTGTGCAAGATCATCACATTTTAGTGACACTAGATGTCATAGCATTGTACACCAATATTCATCAACAGGAGGTATTCACTATCTTGGCTGCACTACCGCTTTCGCTTCCATCGAGATTGCCAAAGAATTTGGTATTACAGTTGCTGACCTGGGTTTTGGAGAAAACCTTTTTCATGTATGACCATCAGTATTATCATCAATGTTTTGGGGTAGCAATGGGAGCCACTGTTGCGCCCTCAGTAGCAGCTTTATACATGTCCCATCTTGAAAATACCTACCTTTATGGATCAGCTGGGTTTAGGCAAATTTCTTTTTGGAAACGCTTTTTAGACAATATATTTTTCGTTTGGACTGGCACCCGCGCTGGGTTGCGGCAGTTTTTACTTTGGATTAATACACTGCATAACCAATTCAATTTGAAGCTAAGTTCCACATCTCAAAGATTGAATTTTTGGATATGCTATTATATAAAGAACGCATCAAAAAGAGAAAACCCCCATAAGAATGACTTACAATGGTATATGAAAAAACAAAATAAAGTCATTACCATATGAACCATGAGCTCAAATTCACCATTTCAAAATGATATTTTATTGTCGGGAATTACCGGTATGAGAGAGGGAGAGGAAAAAGCTCCCCCCTCCGTGCCAGTCAAGCCCTTTTATTGAAATAACAAAATTTATAAAACCTCGAGTGAATCAAGTGAGGGTGAACACACTTATCTGTAAACAGGCGATGTCCAAAATCCTCAAACAATGGGACTAATATCCAGAACACGACATGCATGTTTCGAGCCCATCACGAGCTCTGTGTCAAGTGTAGTTTGACACAGAGCTCGGGCGTTTTTTGGACAGCTACACTTGACACAGAGCTCGCGATGGGCTCGAAACATGAATGTCGTGTTCTGGATATTAGTCCCCTTGTTTGAGGATTTTGGACATCGCCTGTTTACAGATAAGTGTGTTCACCCTCACTTGATTCACTCGAGGTTTTATAAATTTTGTTATTTCAATAATAGGGCTTGACCGGCACGGAGGGGGGAGCTTTTTCCTCTCCCTCTCTCATACCGGTAATTCCCGACAATAAAATATCATATTGAAATGGTGAATTTGAGCTCATGGTTCATATAGTAATGACTTTATTTTGTTTTTTCATTATATAAAGAACAACAACGTATATTGTCCACTTTATATGGGAAGCTGGTACAACAAAATACTTTGTTGCAATTTACAAGTTATCATCCTGGCCCCCTACGGAGAGCATTACCGGTGGGGCAATTTTTGTGCATACGACGCTTGTGCTCAACAATACCTGAATTTCGGAAGTATCTGGGTGATTTAAAATTGTGGTTATTAGCACGGGGATATCCTTTACAGCTGATAAATCGGGCATATAAGCGCGCCTTATATACCCACCCGGAGTGGTGGGATAATAGGGCAGATCCTCCAGTGGAGAAAGAAACACATTTTTTGGGTGTGCTCCCTTATATGCCTCATGCAGCAACAATTTCAAATATTTTGAAATCCCATTGGCATATGTTAACCTTGCATGAATGCTTTCAGCTTCCTCTCATGTTAGCCTACCACCGGAGCGCCAATATAGCAGATCGAGTGGTCCATACCAGTTCTTTTTCACAGGATGCTCAATGAGCAGTAGGTGGACATCATGCCTATGGCTCCTGTGATTTTTGTTCCACTGCTGTGGAAGGCACTGAATGGTGTGACCCACAATCACAACATAGATATAGATTACGTTACGCTACCAATTGCAACTCGTCTTTTGTGGTTTATCTAATAATATACCCATGTGAAAAAATTTATCTTGGAATGACAACAGAGCAGTGAAAAATCGCTTACGTGAATGAACATCGTTCTTGGATCAATACTAAAGTTGTGGCAGCACCACTGGTGCAGCATTGTATACAATACGATCACTCTTTTGATCACTTAAAATGGCTTGTATTGGAACTGGTTCCTACACAGATAAGAGGTGGAGACTGGCAAGGCCAACTTCGTTATAAAGAACAACGATGGATTTATATGCTTAAGCCCACTTCTCCTGGTGATTTAAACACCGAAGTTCAATGGTGGTCTTTGCATTGAGCTGGGAATTTAAAGTGCCTTGACATTTATCATGACCCGATGAAACAAGTAATTTCCGATGATGTTATGTTTTTAGCGGTGCAGGAAGTTGGGTATCTCCAGGAACAAGCAGGAATAAGTCCTCACTTATGGGTACGTCGGTACCGACGGAGCCTGAGCGGGAAAGCTCCCCAGCTTCCCAGAAGGAAGCTTTTGGGGCCTCCCACTGCACATGCGCGCTGCCTTCCCGCCTTCCTGACCAGCTCTCCTCAGTTTCTCTTTTTCCGCAGAGCCAGCAGGTCGTGTTCCTGTCACCGCTGAAGAAATTGTTTTAGTTTGTTTCTTTAGACCGCGTACCTGCCTTCCCCATACCGAAACCGGTACCGCCGGTCTCTCTTTTCTTTTCTTTAAAAAAAAAAAAAAAATCTTTATCTTGCACAACTTGGTGACTTCAGTTAGGCCTCAGGCCTACACAAATTCTCCTCATGGAGAAACCAGCCCCTGGTTTTAAGAAGTGTACCAAGTGTAGTGCTGTTATTTCTGTCACAGACACCCATGAATGGTGTCTTAAATGTTTGGGACCTGACCACTCCATTCCGGACTGCCCATCCTGCTCCCAGATGTCTAAACGTGGTTTGCAGAACCGGGCCAACAAATTCCATGTGCTGTTTGCTTCAGATAATCCAGCATCACAGTCATCCAGGTCTTCCTCTCCGGATGGATCTCAGGTAACCAAACCTTCTTCGGGCAGGTCCTCAAAGAGCAAATCTCCTTCAAAGCATCGAGAGGCTCTCTCTTTTGAATCTGAGGAACCTGCCCCAGCCAAACAACCCCGGCGGGAAGCTCTGGCTTCCAAAGCACCATCTATGGGGTTACAGGTTGACATCGATGGCACGGCCTCGACTGATCACCTGTTAGACTGCTCTGGGGTACCGGCCCATACCGGTACCGACATCCAGGCAGCAGTGGCGTCTATGAGCAATACTGTTCAGACCATGCAGCAGGCCATGCTGGCTTTCATTAAAGCTGCGACGCCCTCGGTACCGCGTGCGTTCAGCGGTACCGGGTCCGGTTCCGGTATCGTCTCCCATACCGGAACCGAGACCATCGACTTCCAAACGCAGATCGGTTCCGCATGCCGGATCCGGGTTTTCACCCGATACCGATCCCATACCCGGTACGCCCGATGTCGATACCGATCGGTATGCGTATCGTGCGTTGGAAGCAAATAGAGAATACTCTGATTCTTCTGAGGATTTTGACTCTTCTGAAGACTCTGATGAGCTGTCTCTAGTTCTTCATGAAGACACTTCTTCCCCAAAGAGGAGAATGTCTCCACCAGAGGATTTGTCCTTTCAAGATTTCATTATAGAACTAGCTAAAGGACTTTCTATTACCACATCCTCTGAAAAAGAACCTAGGTCAAAGAAATTGGATATTTTAGGATACCCTAAGGTTCCTAAAGAGGCAGTCACCCTGCCTATCCATGAAATCCTTCAAGAACACTTGATGGACTTATGGGAGGCTCCTCTAACGTTGTCTCCTTACTCTCGTAGGTTGGACACCATGTACCGGGTCCCTCCTTCTCCTGGGTTTCAAAAGGCTCAGCTGCCTCACCATTCCATTGTGGTGAAGTCTGCGCTGAAAAAGATTAAGAGCACCAAAAGGCACTCTTCTACCCCTCCAGGGCGAGAATGTAAGACCCTAGACTCTTTTGGTAGGAAAATTTTCCAGGCTAGTATGCTTATAGCCAGGATTAATTCTTACAGTCTGTATATGGGCATGTTTCTCAGGGAACTTGCCCTAAAGGTACGGCATTTTGCCTCCTTTATCCCTGAGGATAGAAAGGAGGAGTTCATTTCTATAGTGAAACAGCTTCTAGATGTTTCTAAGTTCTCCAACAGAGCAGCCTTTGATTCCTTTGAAGGTGCCGGTAGAGCTTCGGGCATTGCCATTGCAGCCCGACGACTTGCTTGGCTCCAGGCCTCTGACCTAGAACCCTGGGTCCTGGATGGCTTACGGAATCTGCCCTGTACAGGTGAGAACTTATTTGGTAAAGACTGGCAAATTAAGGCCACTCAAATGGACGCAGAAAATGCTACCTTAGATAGACTTTCTAAGTCTACCTCTACTCCTGCCAAGAAAAAGTCTTTCAAGAGGCCTTACTACAAGAAGGCCAGATTTTCCACAAATACTGGCCAACAATCTTCTCAGCCTCACTTTGCTGCTAAACGTCAGCAACCTAAACAGGCAAGATCAAAGCCTGCAGTGTCTGCCACTCCTCAGCAGGCTCAACCCCCTCAGGGGTTTTGACTTGCCCCTAGAGAACTTAACCTTTCTGGCTCTAGAACAACCAGAGCCCCTCACCATTCCCGGAAGGTTAGCTCACTTTGCTCCCAGATGAGAGCAAATTACATCAGAGCAATGGACCCTCTCTATCAGAGAGGGCTACAAACTTCATTTTTCCAACCTTCCTCCATATACCATGGTGAGGCATTTCAATTCTCCCCCATCTCTCCTGGGCCTGTTGGATCAGGAAGTCTCTTCTCTCCTTGCCCAAGGGGCAATAGAAGAGGTTCCTCTTCTTCAACAAGGGACAGGATTCTACTCCCCTTATTTTCTCATAACAAAGAAGACAGGGGGATTCAGACCTATCCTAGATCTGAGAGAATTGAACAAATTTCTGTACAAGGAGAAATTCAAAATGCTTTCTCTAGGCATTCTCCTTCCATACCTTCAGAGTCAGGATTGGCTTTGTTCTCTAGATCTCAAGGATGCGTATACACACATACTCATCCACCCATCCCACAGAAAATATCTAAGATTTCTGTTTCAGGGAAAACATTTCCAGTGCAGAGTACTTCCCTTCGGTCTAGCCTCTGCTCCAAGAGTGTTCACCAAATGCATGGCAGTGGTGGCTGCATTTCTAAGAGGTCTGGGAATTTTTGTATTCCCATATCTGGACGACTGGCTCATCCGATCTCCATCTCAGTCAGAGGCCCAGATTTCCCTGGACCGCACAAGGCACCTTCTGCAGTATCTGGGACTGGTGGTAAACCTTCCCAAGTCTCAACTTACCCCTACTCAGTCTCTAGAATTCATAGGGGCCCAGTTGGACACCACCACTGCAAGGGCCTACCTACCTCAAGTCCAGGGCCAACGTCTGCTGTGCTTGGCCTCCCAAGCTCAGTCCAGCAGTCACTTGACAGCCAGGGAAATGCTACGACTTCTGGGCCACATGGCCTCCACGGTACACGTGGTGCCCTACGCTCGTCTTCATATGAGAGCAGCTCAATGGACCTTGGCCACCCAGTGGACTCAAGCATCAGGAGTGCTCTCCGACCAAATACTCACCTCAAAGCGTCTGTTTTGGTCCCTCCAATGGTGGATATCCACCAAGAATCTGTTGTTGGGGACCCCTGCCAACCTTTGTTGCCCCAAGCAACCCTCACAACAGATGCCTCCCAAACAGGGTGGGGAGCCCATCTTCAACACCTCTCCACTCAGGGTACTTGGTCTCCACAAGAGACCACCCTTCACATCAACCTCCTGGAACTGCGAGCAATCTTCTTTGCCCTCAAAGTCTTCCATACCCTCCTAGTCAACCTGACCGTCCTAGTCCAGACAGACAATCAGGTGGCCATGTTCTACATAAACAAACAAGGAGGGACAGGCTCTCTGTCGCTTTGCAACGAAGCTCTCAGATTATGGGCCTTCACCAGAGAGCATCAAATTCATCTTCTGGCAGTCTATCTTCCAGGGGTTCAAAACTCTTGGGCAGACAGACTCAGTCGAGTTCTGCTTCCACACGAATGGTCCCTACATATGGACCAGATAAACAGAATCTTTCAGGAATGGGGAACCCCGGACATAGACCTCTTTGCAAGTCCGTGGAATGCCAAACTTCCCCGGTTCTGTTCCAGGACTCCGTGTCAGGGAGCTCAGGCCAACGACGCCTTTCTCCTACATTGGGGTCAGGAATTCCTATATGCCTTTCCACCCATTCCTTTGATTCCCAAGACTCTGTTCAAACTACAGAGGGATCACGGATTGATGATCCTCATAGCTCCACGCTGGCCACGCCAAGTGTGGTTCCCTCTACTTCTGCATCTCTCCCAGGGACCCTCCCTGGACCTGGGAGCTGCGCCAGACCTTCTCTCTCAGGAGGAAGGGACTTTGTGGCACACAAACCCCAAGTCCCTACACCTCAGAGCTTGGTTACTGAAGGCCTAAGCCTTCATGACTTCAATCTTTCTCAACCAGTGAAAGATATCCTTCATGCCTCTAGGAAACCCTCCACGAGGCGTTCCTATGCTTTCAAATGGAAACGCTTTTCCATTTGGTGTGCTCAACAGGGTCTTGACCCTCTAGCACTTCCTTTGAATTCTCTACTAGACTATCTCCTGCATCTTTCTAATGCAGGCCTTAAGACGAATTCAGTAAGAGTCCATTTGAGTGCTATTGCAGCATCCTTAAAACCTATCAATGGACAACCTATCTCCTCTCATCCGCTTGTTGCAAGGTTCATGAGAGGCCTGACTCTAACTAAGCCTCCCATCCGACCTCCTCCGGTAGCATGGGACTTGAACCTAGTTCTGGGTCAGCTTATGAAGCCACCTTTTGAACCGTTGGTTTCTACCTCCTTGAAATTTCTTTCCTGGAAGGTCCTTTTCCTTATTGCAGTCACTTCGGCTCGCCGCATCAGTGAACTACAGGCCTTAGTGGCTCATCCACCTTATACCAGGTTTCATCATGATAAGGTGGTCCTTAGGACGAATCCCCTCTTTATGCCGAAAGTGGTATCGCCTTTTTATCTTAATCAAGAGGTATATCTACCTGTCTTTTTTCCAGCTCCTCATGCATCCAGTGCAGAGAGGAACCTTCATACTTTAGATTGTAAAAGAGCTCTTGCCTTTTACCTCAACAGGACTCAGCCACATCGAAAGTCTTCCCAGCTTTTCGTGGCTTTTGATCCTTCTCACTTGGGACTTCCAGTCTCCAAACGTACACTTTCCAATTGGATTGCTCAGTGTATTTCCTTTGCTTACCAGAGTAAAAATATTTCTCTGGAAGGCCATGTCACAGCTCACAATGTGAGAGCCATGGCCACTTCTATGGCTCATCTTCACTCTGTATCCATAGATCAGATCTGTCGAGCCGCCACATGGGCCTCGGTTCATACCTTCACAGCCCATTACTGCTTGGACAAGGACTCCCGCCGGGATGCCTTGTTTGGTCAGGCTGTCCTCAAACACCTGTTCCATACTTAAACAACTCCTGCCCACCTTCCCAGGATGGATGCCTGAGATCCATACGAAGATGGCGAACCCTTGGAAGGGGATCTCCCAGGCATCTTAGCTAGGGAGTCCCCATAAGTGAGGACTTATTCCTGCTTGTTCCTGGAGATAGCACAGTTACTTACCTGTAACAGGTGATCTCTGGGAACAGCAGGAATTAGTCCTCACAACCCACCCACCTCCCCTAGGAGTTGTATCTTCTATCTATCTTCCTTTCCTCTCTCTATTGTCTCAGCTATAAACTCGAACTGAGGAGAGCTGGTCAGGAAGGCGGGAAGGCAGCGTGCATGTGCAGTGGGAGGCCCCAAAAGCTTCCTTCTGGGAAGCTGGGGAGCTTTCCCGCTCAGGCTCCGTCGGTACCGACGTACCCATAAGTGAGGACTAATTCCTGCTGTTCCCAGAGATCACCTGTTACAGATAAGTAACTGTGCTTTACGTAGCTTGATAAAGAGCCATGGGATGAACAGGCTTGAAACAGATTGAAGACAGCACCATATAGCATTCAACAGCATGGCCATACCATCGGGGAGCCGGCGGGGAAAATACTGGATTGCGCTTCTATAAGCGAGAGTGATACAATGAAAATACTGGATTGCGCTTCTATAAGCGAGAGTGATACAGTGTCTACGCATTTTGCTTTGGATGTGGTCCAGATGAGTATAATGAATGCTATGGATGTGATTGCACTAAGTACTTAGGCACATTAAATAAGACAGTGAATGATAACTAGCTTTTTAAAGAAAGCATTTTAAGAATTATGCGGTGGTTTGTTTGGGGGAACATATAACCTCACGCACTTGGGCCGGGTGGCCGTTTTTTTGAAAATAGATTAAAATGGAGGGCCTGTTTCAAGAGTGATTTTTCATCCTCATGACAGGCGATCCGACAAAAAAATTCAACACAGTGTATGACTCTGTCAGTTTCAATTAAGGAAACTAGAATTGTTTATATGGGTGGGTCAATATGCACCTTTTTTCATAGGAGTAATATAATGATGACATAGGTGGGTTGGGGACTTTTTCTAACAAGACATGATTATTGGCACCCTTATAAACAATTCAAATCAGTTTGAACAGAAGAACCACATTCCCATAGCAGTAAAATTAGACACACCTGTGATCAATTGTTAGTACTCACATGACTTGAATCGACCAACAAATGATGACTAATATTTAAAATGACCACATTTACTCCCTGTTCCATTTTCACAATGGTGAAGATGACAGAGCTGCCTGAGACTGTCAGAAAAGCCATTATCACTAAACATCTAATGGGTACAAGCCTATCTCTAAAGACCTTGGGATTCCTGTGTCTACAGTTTGCAATGTTATTAAGAAGTTTTCCGTTCAAGGAACTGTCAGGAACCTCCCAGGACTTGGTGGGAAGAGGAAAATTAATCCAAGAAGTCTTCAAAGGTTAGTGTGAACTGTTGTAAAAACACCACGTACAGCATCCAAAGAGTTTAAGGTTAACCAGGAGAAATCTGGAGTGATGGTTTCAATCTGCATCATACGCCACGCACTAAACAAAGAAGGACTTCAAGGGCGAAGGCCAGGGAGGACCCTACTGCTCAAAGACTGACATAAAAAGGCATGCCTGATCTTTGCCCAAACTCAGCTTGCAACACTACAATCCTTCTGGGAAAATGTTCTGTGGACAGATGAAACCAAACTTGAGCACTTTTGCAATAGAGACCAGTGATACATTTACAGGTAAAGAAATGAAGCTTATAAGGCAAAAAAAATCTTCCTACAGTTAAATATGGTGGAGATTCCATAATGTGGGTCTATTTTACTGCCTCAAGAACTGGAGGCCTGGAACGTATTAAAGGAATCATGAAGTCAGAGGACTATCAAGTATTTTGGAGTGAAATGTGATAGTGTGTCAGAAAGCTAGGTCTGGGTTGGTCATGGGTTCTCCAGCAGGGCAATGACCCGAAGCAAACATCCAGAAGTACAGAAGAATGGTTAAAAAGGAACATATTATATTGACTGTTTTGAATTGGCCAGAAATGAGTCCTGATCTCATTCCAATCAAAAAAACTTTGGAAAGAGCTGAAATCTGTCATTGGTAAAAGGAATCCTGGAAACATTCATGAGCTGGAACAAATCACAGTTGAAGAGTGGGAGAAACTACCAGCAGACAGATGTATGAAACCTATAGATGGCTACAAGAAATGTTTGGAGGCTGTCATCACTACCAAGGGTTGTACAACCAAATATTAGTGAAGAGTGCCATTAATTCTGTCCAGATCATATTTTGTTCTTTTTCTCAGAAATTACTACGTCTAAGTTGCACAGACATCTTGTTTTTTGTCGTATATCTTTGAACATATTATTAAAATATTATGAAGACATGCAGTTGGAATATTTCCAATTATTTCTGAAGATATTGTTCACAACATTTCTAAAATGCAAAAGTGCCAGTAATGTTGACCACAACTGTATTAGATTAATCCAAATTACCCAATGCCATGACCTGAAGTAGGCCTTGACTATTTTCTTGGAATCTAGGAGTCATCCACCTGAACCTAGGTCAGTGTGCATGGCTCCGCTTCACCAAAACGTTATAGTACAGTTACATTTTTGGTTTTTAGGGCCTGATTTACTAAGACTAAGATTGTTTTCTCATTTTCTATGGGACAAAGCTTTATCAATCAAGCTCTTAAGAGGCCACTGCACAGTGCCAACAGAAGGCAATGACCCCACTCCTCCTCCTCCCTCTCCCACTATCCCCACTGACCATTGTGTGTGTGTGGAGAGGGACACACACATACACCGTGCACTGATGTCCCTGCCCTCCATTCTTTACTAAATAACCTTGCTGCCCTTTAAATTTCTTAAGCCTCTGAGCAGACTAACCTCTTCTTTTTTGCAGGCTCGAGCAGTTGCAGCCCTTTTGCCTGCGGGGATCCCATCTTCCACATGTAGAAGTACTACAAAAGGCCTCAATTGTATCTCCGCGGGCAGCCTGCTTTTATGTCGGCCATGATGTGGTTTCTCTCAGAAGTTCTGCCCGCCGGGAATGAGATCCCCAACTACAGCCATCGTTGGTGTTGTCTGCGATCTGGGCAGTCTCAGCAGTTCTTTCTGTGGGAATGGGGTCCTCGCAGGGAGACAGCGTCCATGTCTGCCATGATTTATGATCAGTTTTGAGGTCTCCATGCTGCTGCAAGGTGCTCTGAGCCCCAGGCACCGTCAGATTTTTTTTTTTTTTTTTTTGCTGTGTTTCCATGGTGATTTGGCCTCTGGGGTTTGTCAAACCCTGGCCTGAAGTACAGACCTAAAGTCAGTAGAGGACCTACCGAGGTTACTGAAGCGCGCTTATCTGATCTTGATAACCTGCATTGCAATGTATGCAAGAGCTGCAGAGGCTGAAAGCCTAGTGACTCACAACAGTTTTTATTCAAATTGAGAACTATGTTTGTTGTAGATTATCCACTTATTCACAATTAAGAGTCCCTGATTTTGAATCTCTGAAATGCCCCTTGTATTATATACTGGAATTAATAGCTGTATGTCTTCAGGATGTATATGGAATTGAATGTCTTTGGCCCTCAAAAATGCTGAAAGAGGCAGTAGCTATATATACATATGGTGGACATGCTTAAATGGCTTTCACTTGGACTTTTGCCCTTTAATAACAACTTTGAATGTTATTGCAGAGAAACATATACTCTAAGTATGCAATAAAGACAAGTAAATAGAATGCACAACTGTATTAAATGTCAGTGAAACATCAAGTAGCACTGATAGCATGATCTCCGCCCTTATCAAGATGAGTTTGAGGAGAGCCATTTATCAAGACTGTGTCTCTTCCCAAAGAAGATAAGTTAGAAAGAGGCTAATAGTTAATCAGATTTCTTGGATCTAAAGAAGGCCTTTTTGGTATAGGTATAGGCATTCATTACTTTGGTAACAGAAGGACCAAGTCTATCGGCTGTTACACATATTAATGAATGTGGACAGGTATCAAGAACACATTCCTGATTGCTTCATCTTTTTTGATCTCTATTTCACCTCCCCCACAATCAAAATCATTACTTTTTTGGTTGACAAACATTTTTGAGCTGTAATAACACTGGATAACTCTTTAGCGGAAGCAGTGTCCAATACCTTTCTAAACAGAATAGCTTTGTAATCTAACACATCTATTCCTGTTACTCCTGCCACTGGTCCTTCTACCCCATCTTCCAGCTCCACAGTTCCACTTCCTCTTTGTGTACCAGTTAAGCCCTGCTTGTCTTGCATATGGGGGCAGAGCCCTGACATTTTTAGTGCTGCTTGTTGTTAAGTGCCATTCAGTCTGTCTCGACTCATAGCGACCCTCTGGGTAGTTGACTTAAAATGTATTCGGTCTTCAGTCAGGTGGCTCATTGTTGATAGAGTGGCACCCATAGCTACTATTGTATCGATCTTCTCATTGTTGGCCTTTCTCTTTTGCGTCAACCTTCTATCTACCAAGCATAATGTCTTTCTCTAATGATCTTTCTCTCATATGATGTGTCCAAAGTATGAAAATTTAAGACTTGTCATCTGGAGCTTGCAAAGAGTGTTCTTTGCCACCACCATAATTCAAAGGCATCGATTTTGTTCCTGTCTATCTTTTCATTGTCTAACATTCGCATCCATATGGCATTATTGAAAATACCATGGCTTGGACAAGTCAAATCTTTGTATGGAGAGAGACATCTCTGCCCTTGAGAAGCTTGTCTAGTTCCTTCATAGTCATTCTGCCGAGAGCAATGCGTCAGATTTCTTGACTGCCTGTCCTTTCTTTATGGATTGTTGATCCAAGTAGTTTAAAGTTGTCAACTATTTCAATTTCTTCTCCATCAATGATGAACTTATTGATTTTGCCAGTTATCAGGATCTTTGTAATCTTTATGTTAAGGCTCAGGCCCATTTTAAGACTGTTTCTTGATCTTGAGAAGCAAATGTTTCAGATCGTCTTCACTTTCAGCCAGTAATGTGGTATCATCAGCATAGCGAAGGTTGTTGATGAGTCTTCCACCAGTCTTCACACCTCGGTTATCTTCATACAATCCTGCTTCTCTGTTGATTTGTTCTGCATATAAATTAAACAGGTAGGGGAAAGAATGCAGCCTTGTCATACACCTTTGCTGGTTTCAAACCATTCTTTTTCTCCTAGTTCCGTTTGAACTGTTGCTTCTTGATCAATTTAAAGGTTGTGCAAGAGAACTATCAGGTGTTTCGGTATACCCATGCTTCTTAATGTGTCCCAGAGTTTCTCATGGTTTACACAGTCAAAAGCCTTGCTGTAGTCAATAAAGCACAAATAGATATCCTTTTGGTATTCTTTAGTCTTTTCAAGGATCCATCTTGCATCCACAGTGCTTAGTGCTTGGGGAGGGGGAAGAATTGATTCCTACTGAATGTCTTGGGGCTGAACCTTCCCCAGGACATGGGAATTTTTATATTAGGTTTGCTAAGAAATATTGGCAAAAAAATGTAGACCATTTACTAAATGCCCCCTGATTCTGTTTGGTTAAGGGGCCTGTTTACTATGATGCAGTTTTACGGTGCATCATTGGTAACCATATAAGGGCATAAGACCTAGGAAGGCTAATGTTTCCAAAGTATTTTTACGGAAGAAATAGGCTTTTATAGGTTTACATTTGAATACTGCAACATCAGAAAATGATAAGCACAGTAAGAACATAAGAGATGCCATACTGGGTCAGACCAAGGATACATTGTGTCCAGTATCCTGTTTCCAATTCAGGTCACAAGTACCCGCTAGGATCCCTAAGACAAATTCCATGCTGCTTGTTCCGGGGTAAGCAGTGGATTTCCCAGGTCCACTTTAATAACAGTTTATAGAGTTTTCCTCCAGTAACTTGTCCAAATCTTTTTTTAAACCCAGCTATACTAACAGCTTTTACCACATCCTCCAGCAACAGCTTAATTGCACATAAATGAAGACATATTTTCTTTGATTAGTCTTAAATGTGTGACTTTGTAGCTTTATTGCATATCCTCTAGTCTTTCTACTTTTTGAAGGAGTAAACAGTCGATCTGTTTACCTGTTCCACTCCATTCTTTATTTTAAGGGTACCAAATTTTTTGGAGGAGGGTTAGTTCCAGGTTTGAGCAACAATGCACGGAGGAGGAAAGAGGCGTCATTACTGTGCTCCCCGGCCCCCTTCCATCGTATGACAGAAACAGTATTGCTTCCAAGCAGACAAATTGATTTGAGAAATATAAACAGTGATGCGTGACCCCTGCACTCTGTAAAGTGTAAAGATAATGGATGTAAATTCTAAGAACTGACATAATCAAATCTCTAAATTGAAAATTATTTTTTTGTATGCTCCCTCTGCCCCTATTGCTGGAATTGGGGACAGGACATTGCCAACCTGCGTGACATGGCTCTAAAATCAGGGACATCTGGTAACCTTAATATTATTAATACAGAACGGAACCCCTCAAATGTCCTCTGTCAGAGACCAGGGTGAAGAGCCCTGCTTCTACATAGTTCCTGGAACATTTGCTTTCTAAGTGTTCCCTTGCAGCCCATACAAAAATGCCCTTTTACCAATATCCGGAAAATGTGAGTCTCGGAAAAGGTTCTAGGAGAAACAGGTGTACCAGGATCCCTGGAATGAGCGGAGGCATTTCTGGGGACAGGGGAGTGGAGTTTAAATTTATGCGTATGTTTGTAAGATAATCCAGAAAACTTGTGGATGCCAAAGAGTACAAATTTTCTGGGGTAATTTTTGGAGTGAAAGTATACATGGTATGGTATGGTTTGGTTTAGGCACTTTATATACTGCTCTTTACCCTGTGTATCAGAGTGGTTTACAAACTTATGCTAACAGACACTTTTTAGTCCCTCGTCCCCAAAGGGCTCACAGTCTAAGTGTACCTGAAGCAATGGAGGGTTAAGTGGCTTGCCCAAGGCCACAAGGAGTGGCTGTGGGATTAGAGACCCCGGGTCCCACCGGACTAAGGTTGCTTGTCCCTATGAATTGAACCCCCAGCCTTCTGGTCTGAAGTAACCTGTTCCAGCCACTGAGACATTCCTCCCTCCTTTACTTTGAGAATAAGAGGAAGGCCACACAGAGGAAAGTTGGTGTGGCCTTTTGGAGTTAATTTTATAAGGAGCTGCCTAATGCTATATCTCCAGGAACAAGCAGGAATGAGCCTTCACATATGGGTATGTCGGTACCGACGGAGTCTGCGCGGGAACGCTTCCCAGCGTCCAATCAAAGAGCTTTTGGAAGCATCCCACCACGCCTGCGTGCTGCCTTCCCGCCTTTCCCAACTGCCTCTCCTCAGTTTTCGTTTTCCGCGGAGCCGGCAGGACGTCCTCCTGTCACCGCAGAAAATTCTTGTTTTTATTTCTTTAGTTTTCTTGTGGTCGCGGCTGTCTCCCGACGCCACCGGTACCGCCGGTGTTTTCTTTTCTTTCTTTTCTTGTAAAAACTTCCTTCAAGGAAATATTTTTTCATCATAGTGTCTTAGGCCTTTTAGTCCTCTTCTTTTTCCTTCATGGAACCGCCAGCCACTTTCTCCAAGAAATGTTCAAACTGTGGCGGTACAACTTTATTTTTAGACCCTCGAAGTCGGTGTCTAACCTGCTTGGGTCCTGACAACAGTTTGGGGAGAAGAGGTTCTCAATATCGAGGTTCCCTCGATACACGGTTTCCCTCCAGCTTCTTGGCATCGTCCCCTTCTTCTTCTACACAGGATCAGGTAACCCACAAACAGTCTGTTAAGACTAGCCAGCCCTCGAGTGGTAGGTCTCATGCACAGCATGTAGACGGCTCCGGCCTTGCCCTCGAGGGCCCACTGGCTTCAAAACCCCGGCGGGAGTCTTCGGTCTCCAAAGCGTATAAGGGGTTTCAGGTTGTTCCTGGGGTTCACCCCTCACAGAACATACCTGAGCCGTGTCTGGTGGTGGCATCCGCTTCGAGCGGTACCGATACCCCGACATCGGCACTGGTGTTGGATGAAACACTCCACACCAGAGATGGTCATCTGGCGTCCTCGGTGCCTTCGGGACCGGTGGATACTCTCCAGACTGACTTTTCAGTATCGGTATCAGCACCGATACTACCACCTACGTCTGTACCCTCCAGATGTGCATCGATAGCCTCGCTTCCTTCGATGCCGAGTCTGGAATCGATCTCCAGTCTGGAGGACTGGGTACCGACTCGCCTTGGTACCGGTTCTCGGCGGTACCTAAGGCTCGGTTCCGATGATTTGGATCCACAACTCTCGGTTCCCCCAAGGCCGATTGAGTTGCCACTGGCTGACCTTCATTCACCGGTATCAGACACGGTACCGAAGTCGGTACCGATGTCTCCATTACCCTTACGGTCGGTGCCTTCCATGCTTCGCTTGTCGATGCCGAGTTTAGAATCGCTCTCTAGTCTGGAAGACTCGGTACCAATACATTTTGGTACCGACACCGATCGATACCGGTGGCTCGGTACCGAGGATAGCACCTGGAGGTTTTCAGTTATCTCGGTACCGATTGAACTGTCACCGATGACTGCTCCGATGTCTTTGTCGGGCTCGACTCCGACATCGGTATCGGTATCGGCATCGGCACCGGTATCCACAGTAGCATCGTGGCCAACTTCTACCATGCTTTTTTCAACAGGATCGCTCCCTTCTATGCCAAGCTTGGAGTCGATACCTGGCATGGACAGTGTGAAAATGACGGTCTCTGCTCCTGACAGCCAGTACCGGCGACCATCCTTTAAACATTCCACACTGCACTGTGCAGGATCTTCTATTCCTATATATCTGGATAGCTCTGTCGGTGCTCATGCTACTTCTTCAGATCTACCCTGTCCAAGGGAAAATACTGTTGGGGAACCCTCTTTTCAGAATTTCCTCCTGGATATAGCAAGATCTCTTGCCATTCCTATCCCAGGACATGATCCTGCACAGGACTCTCTTTCTACCAAAGCAAAGGAGAACATAATGCTTCCTTTGCATCATTCCTTGCAGAATCTCCTTCTAGGAATGTGGGAAACACCTTTAAGGGTACCCCCACCTTCCAGAGCAACTGATCTCTTATATCAGGTGCCCCCCTCTCCAGGGTTTCAAAAGACTCAACTTCCTCATCATTCCATAGTTGTGGAATCAGCAATGAGACGGGTAAAGAGCAAGAAAAAGCACTCTTCTTATCCGCCAGGTCGTGAGTCTAAGATACTTGATGCCTTTGGACGTCAAACCTTCCAGACATCTATGCTTTCTGCAAGAATTCTCTCATATATTTTCTATGAGTCTATCTCTTGAGGAGGTCACAAAGCAATTACATCTTTTGACTCCTTCCCTTCCAGAGTTCAGGAGTGCAGACTATTCTTCACTGCTCAAGCATCTCCAGAATATCTCTTGGTTTCTTACTCGTGCTTCCCTAGACTCTCTTGAGTCTGTTAGCAGGACTTCTGCTATAACTATAGGGGCACGACGTAGAGCCTGGCTCCAAGCTTCAGGCTTGGGCAAATGGGCACAGCACAGACTGGGACATACTCCTTGCACTGGAGACAATCTTTTCAACAAGGAGTCTTTACGTCAGGTTACTCAGTTTTCCACTGACTTACCTGTTCATAGGGGCTCTTCTGCACCTTCTTCTGTCCCAGTAGGTAGGAAATGTCCTGCCAAACTTTCTTCCCATAGGAGAAGAAGGTTTTATGCATCATCTGCCCATCCTACAGATGTTCCCAAACAGGGGAAGCATCGTCCTGGTCTGCAGAGTTCAACCTCTCACCAGGCTCAGCAAACCCAGCAACCATAGGGTTTCTAATCAACCCATCAGATGCTTGTGACTCTGGGGATTACAATCTGCAGTTGCTTCTTCTCAATAGAGACAATCCACTGCTGTCATTCTAAATCCTAAACATGGATCTCTTCCCGAAGGACATCCATTCTTTCTATATGAGCTGTCAGGATGTTCATGCTTCTAGGTCACAGGGTTCTCCTCTTTTTCCTTCTAGGGAAAGAGGTCTATCCACTATCAAATGAGAGTTTCCTGTGCCAGCATGTCTCCTTTCCTTTCTATAAACTTACTACTTTGTAAGTTTTCTTCAGCTCCATTTTCTTTACCCTCTTACCAGGGTTTTTCCTCTGTAAGAGTGGTATTGCTCACTGGAGGGCTTTTCTTCAGCCTCTCTAGTTTTTCTTACTTTTCTAGTTCGGAGTTCTCTTTTCTGAGTTGACTCCTCTTTTTCAATCTTGCTTGCAGCAGTTCATCAGACACGTCCAGAGTTTTCTACTCTTGTTTTGTCTGTTCTTTCTGTTTTTAAACAGTACCATTCTTCTGCTGTCTGGCAAGCAGCTACCAATGCAGGAGTCTTAATGTTTCAACCACTGGTTCTTGTCCACCAGTAACCAGATTTGTCCTCCACTAACATTCTGTCTGGTCTTCGTAGTGACTCCAAGTCAGTGCTGTCATCTGTCTTGAAAATCTTTTCACTACAAACTTGTTGGATTGTCTTCTCTTTCTACCATCTCCATTCCCATGGGTTTGGCAGCATAGTTTGACATAGAACTGGCTGCAGAAAAGCCAGTAGCTATCTCCTCATTCTCCTGCATCATGCTCTCTGCAATTCTACAGAGAAGCTCTCCACTATGGGCCCTTGCTAGAGAGCAGGGTTTTTTTTTTCTCCAACAGCTATACTAGATAGTTGAAAAAGGCTTTTTCAGTCATATCTCCCATGACTAGAAAAGTTCTCCTTTTTAATATAAAGCGCATAGGCCTACTCTTACGTGAAAGCTTAAGGAGTTGCTAATTCCCTACTTTGGTCCATAGTATTTCCAATAGGGAATATGTTTTCTCCTTCCAGCTCGTCCTCATGGTAAGAACGCATGATACCTTTTTGCCCTTAAGCAGGTCAGCATGGTATCTCATTCCTATGCGTCTTCTGTTCACTTACCATGCTAGAATTCTAGAATACTCAGGACTTGCGGGCTGCTAACTGATATCATCCTCTGCTTTTCACGTAACCATCCTGGTTATTCTACTACCTAGCATCCCTGTAGCCATAACCAGTGGGAATTGATTCTCTATATGTCTTCTCAAGTAGGTTCCACCTTCTTGTTCTTAGATGAATCTTTCCTCTCCACATTTTTCCAATGTGAATGCCTTTTTGTGGGCATATCTCTGTCTGCTTCTTGCAGACTTCCATATAGAGGTATATATATATATATATATATATATATATATATTCATACCTATAGCACACATCTTACAGATTTCTATGTCTATCATGTGTGAGTAGTTTATGCCCTTCATATCTCACTATAGATATATTCTCATATCTCTATATGTTATATATAGATATAGATATAGATATATATATCTGTCGAGATATTCCACTATCGGTGGATATGTATTCTGCTTTATCTACCTGACTGTCGGGGCTCATATAGCCATATGATTCTAACAGAAGGGTTTTACCCATACTATGCTATCCAGCATGTTTTGGGGTCCTACACTCACAACCACTTGGTGGTAGTTAACACCTACCATAACCCTAAGGTTAGGTACCTCTGAAGCTCTACATGTCTAATATCTCTCCCAGCTGACTTCAGTTAGGAGAGATATTGCGGATCTTCAGCTACTCACAGGCTAACACCTCCGGCGTTTGTCCTTTCTTTGGGATACAAGAGGTTCCCATACCCTTTCTCCCCACAAGGACTGGGCCTGTTTGTCAAAATCGGTTAGCCTTTCTCTTTTGTTCCTAAGAGTGAGCCACTCTTTTGCCAAAAGACTTGGGCTTTTATCATAAAGCCTTCCGCTGAAGGCCCACCATTTTTGTACTATTCCAGTTTTTCCTACTGGGGTTCCCTGTTACTTTTCAGGATTCTGAGTGACCCAACATGACCTCCATTGTTTTTCCTACAGGTTTCCTACCTCCACTTACAGTGAGGTCCTTCTTGAGGTTCCTCTACTGGGTTCCCCAGTAGATCCCATAAACCTCCATACTTCTCTGAAGTCCTGTTAGGGGAGGTCCATATTGCAATATTTTTTCTTTGCAATATCATTGATGACAATCATCCACACATGGACTCCTTGTCTGCAATCCTATACTAGGTTAGCTGTTCCACAGCACCTTTCTTTCTCAACTCCTACCCTCCATCCTCAGGATGCCTGGTGTTCTGGGGGATAGCATGTTCCAACCTATGACATGCTGGGACTCCAGGCATCTCAGCTTGGGAGTCCCTATATGTGAAGACTCATTCCTGCTTGTTCCTGGAGATAGCACAGTTACTTACCTGTAACAGGTGATCTCTGGGAACAGCAGGAATAAGTCTTCACAACCCACCCACCTCCCCAGGAGTTGTATCTCATCTCTTTCCTTTCCTCACTCTCTCTCTTTGTCTCAGCTTTAAAACTTAACTGAGGAGAGGCAGTTGGGAAAGGCGGGAAGGCAGCACGCAGGCTTGGTGGGATGCTTCCAAAAGCTCTTTGATTGGACGCTGGGAAGCGTTCCCGCGCAGACTCCGTCGGTACCGACGTACCCATATGTGAAGACTTATTCCTGCTGTTCCCAGAGATTACCTGTTACAGGTAAGTAACTTTGCTATCCCATCAAGGTGTGCAAATCGTGGTATTTTAGTGATCTACATGCATAAATAGCCCTTTAAGCGTGTACGTTAGATAGTTGCTATTCATGATGGCGGAGGGCACAAGTATGCAGGTAAATTATAAAATACTATAAATTTACATGTATCCTTGACAAATCCAGGCATGGATAGGGCTAGTGTAAGTTATGGCACTTAAATTTAATACACTCCATTTAATAGTGTCAAGTGCGCGTGTGCTTGAGTCTATAAAATAGGCATGCAGTCTCTGCAGAACCCACGTTAACTGCACAGGACTTTATAAAATTACCCTTTGTGTAATTTTGTTATCCACTTCAGCACACGTAAGAGGACTTTAAGCACGCAAATGGCGATTATAAGAGTGTCCAGGGCTCTGTACGCATAAAGGGGGCAATTTTAGGAAGCTTTTAGAGGGCATTTTCAGGCTCAGACAGCAAAACCTCTCTGCACCTGAAAATGTTTTTTACATGCTTTAATAAAATTGCACGACAGCTTGCGCACGTAAAAACTACATGAATGGAAGGAGTGTGCTGACTCGTACGCGGTCGGCGTATAGGTGTATCTCCAGGAACAAGCAGGAATGAGTCTTCACATATGGGTATCATCGGTACCGACGGAGCCTGCGCGGGAACGCTCCCCAGCGTCCAGAAAGAAAGCTTTTGGGAGCATCCCACAGCGCCTGCGCGCTGCCTTCCTGCCTTTCCCAACCGCCTCTCTCCAGTTCTTCTTTTCCGCGGAGCCAGCAGGTCGTGTTCCTGTCACCGCTGAAGAAGTTCTTTATTTTCTTTTATTTCTTTGGTCGCGCGTCTGCCTTCTTCGACGTCGGACCGGCACCGACACCCATGACTGGTGTCTAAAATGTTTGGGTCCTGACCACTCCATCACCGATTATGAGTCCTGTTCCATGATGTCTAAAAGAGGTTGGCAGAATCGAGCAGCCAAGCTCAGTACCCTGTTTCCCTCTGATGCAGCTTCGGTGGCATCGACATCTTCCAGGGCTGCTTCTTCCTCCCATGGATCTCAGGCAACCAAACATAAGTCCAGCCGGTCCTCGAAGGGTAGATCTCCCTCTAAGTATCGAGATGCCTTCGGGCTTGCTCTCGAGGATCCCGCACCGGCAAAATTACCCCAGCGGGAAGTTTCGGCTTCCAAAGCTTCATCTATGGGGTTACAGGTTGACATCGATGGCTCGGCCTCGACCGATCACCTGTTGCCATGTTCTGGGGTACCGGTGGTTTCCACTGGTACTGACATCCAGACATTGGTTGCGTCGATGGATCAGAATATTCTGACCATGCAGCGTGCCATTACGGCATTCATACAAGCTGTGACGCCTCCGGTACCGCAACAAACTCCGTTGTCGGTACCGGTTCCGGCACCGGCACCAATATCGGTTCCGGCACCGGCACCGATATCGGTTCCGGCACCGGCACCGATATCGGTTCCGGCACCGGCACCGATATCGGTTCCGGCACCGGCACCGATATCGGTTCCGGCATCGGTTCTGGCACCGGCATCGGTTCCGGCACCGGCACCGATATCGGTTCCGGTGCCGGTACCGATTGCATTGACATCAGCTTCAGTGTCGACTGCAGCGGTACCCTTTTCTGTGATGCCCATCGGTACCGATCACTCCCGATGTTGATACCACTCGGTACGCGTATCGGGCTCTGCAGGAGCATCCAGACAGGCGATACTTTGATTCTTCCGAAGACTCTGATGAATCAGAGGCTTCTGTCGAAGCATCGGTAATCCTTCCTCAGGAGCCCTCTTCTCCAAAAAGAAGAATGTCTCCTCCAGAAGACTTGTCTTTTCAAGACTTCATTAGGGAAGTGGCCAGGGGCCTCTCGGTTTCAGTGGCCCCTGAATCAGAGCCTAGAGCCAAGAAATTGGATATTTTACAATATCCTAAGGCTCCTAAAGAGGCAGCTACTTTACCAATTCATGAGATCCTTTATGATCACATGTTGGGCATATGGGAGACAGCTCTCACTATCTCCCCTCATTCTCGTAGGTTGGACACCATGTACCGTGTTCCTCCTTGTCCTGGCTTTCATAAGACTCAGCTTCCTCACCACTCTATTGTGGTGGAGTCTGCTATGAAGAAGATAGAGTGCAAAAAGACACTCATCTAATCCTCCAGGAAGAGAATGCAGAACCTTGGATGCTTTTGGCCGGAGAATTTTCCAGGCCAATATGCTTGTTGCCAGAATCATCTCCTATAGTCTCTATATGGGGATGTTTCTAAAGGAAGTTACAGATCATCTGCTAACTTTATCTCCTTTTATCTCAGAAGATAAAAGGGAAGAGTTTCTCACCTGGCTTAAACATGCCCAGGATGTTTCCAAATTTTCCAACCGTGCAGCCTTTGACTCTTTTGAATGTGCCAGCAGAGCCTCGGCTATTGCCATAGGTGCACGCAGAGTTGCTTGGTTACAAGCTTCTGATTTGGAACCCTGGGTCCAGGATGGATTAGGAAATCTTCCTTGTACAGGTGAAAACCTTTTGGCAAGGATTGGCAAGCAAAGGCCACTCAGATGGATGCTGAGAATTCTGCCTTGGATAGACTTTCAAAGTCTACTTCTGCTCCTGTTAGAAAAAGGTTATTCAAAAAGGCTTTCTTTCCCAAAAAGGGGAAATATTATCCTGTTTATGGTCAGCAGGCATCTTCTGCAGGTCGTTTTGCAGCAAAGCGTCAGCAACAACCTAAACAAGCCAAGCCTAAGGCTGCAAGGACTGCTACGGCCCAACAGCCTCAGCCTCCTCAGGGCCTTTGACTTACATCTAGAGATCTTAGCCTTTCTGGCTCTAGAAGAACCAGAGCCTCTCACCATTCCAGGAAGGTTAGCCCACTTTGCTCCCAGATGGGAACAAGTCACGGCAGAGCAATGGACCCTCTCCATCATAAGGGAGGGGTACAAGCTTCATTTCTTCAACCTTCCTCCTCACACCATGGTGAGACAGTTCAATTCTTCAACATATCTCCTCGACCTTCTTGGTCAGGAGATTGCTACCCTTCTTGCCCAAAGGGCAATAGAAGAAGTACCCCTTCTTCAACAGGGCTCAGGGTTCTACTCCCCCTATTTACTTATCCCAAAGAAAACAGGGGGCTACAGACCCATATTAGATCTCAGAGAATTGAACAAGTTTCTATGCAAGGAGAAATTCAAGATGATTTCTCTCGGTGCTCTCCTTCCATACCTTCAGAGTCAGGATTGGCTTTGTTCTCTAGATCTCAAAGATGCGTACACCCATATCCTCATCCATCCAACACACAGAAGGTTCCTTCGGTTCCTTTACCAAGGAAAGCACTACCAATACAGAGTGCTTCGTTTCGGTCTGGCCTCTGCTCCAAGAGTGTTCACAAAATGCATGGCAGTAGTAGCTACATTTCTACGCACTCTAGGAATATTTGTATTCCCATATCTGGACGACTGGCTCATCCGAGCTCTGTCCCAGTCAGAGGCCCAGACTTCCCTAGCCTGCACAAGGCGTGTTCTTCAGTATCTGGGACTTGTAATAAACATTCCAAAATCCCATCTCACCCCTACTCAGTCTCTAAAGTTCATAGGGGCCTTGCTGGATACCACAACTGCAAGGGCCTATCTTCCCCAGGCCCGTTGCCTACGCTTGGTGCAGTTAGCCTCACAAATTCAGTTAAAGTCCCATTTAATTGCTCGACAAATGTTACAACTGTTAGGCCACATGGCATCCACTGTGCATATGTGGTTCCTTACGCTCGCCTTCACATGAGGGCAGCTCAGTGGACTCTGTCCACCCAATGGACTCAGGCATCAGGGTGCCTATCAGACAAAATAGCAACCTCCAGTCGCCTCTTCTGGTCTCTCCAGTGGTGGAGGTCCACTCAAAATCTGTTGCTGGGGTCCCCCTTTCAACAATCGCTACCCCAAGCAACCCTTACAACAGATGCTTCTCCAAAGGGTTGGGGAGCTCATCTACAAGATCTCTCCACCCAGGGCATCTGGTCTCCACAAGAGACATCTCTACATATCAACCTCTTGGAGCTCAGAGCAATTCTTCTAGCTCTCAGAGTCTTCCACACCCTGCTCAGCTACAAGACAGTCCTCATCCACACGGACAACCACGTAGCCATGTTCTACGTGAACAAGCAGGGCGGGACTGGCTCTCTGTCGCTTTGCAACAAAGCTTTGAGATTATGGGCCTTTGCCAGAGAGCATCAAATTCATCTCGTGTCAGTGTATCTTCCAGGGGTTCAAAACTCTTGGGCAGACAGACTCAGTCGAGTTCTGCTTCCACACGAATGGTCTCTCCATGGGGACCAGATAGCCAGGATCTTCCGAATTTGGGGAACCCTGGACATAGACCTGTTTGCAAGTCCGTGGAATGCCAAACTTCCCCGGTTCTGTTCCAGGATTCCATGTCAGGGAGTTCAGGCCAGGGATGCCTTCCTCCTTCATTGGGGGCAAGACTTCCTCTATGCCTTTCCACCCATTCCCCTAATTCCCAAGACACTGTTCAAACTTCAGAGAGACAAGGGGTCTATGATCCTCATAGCACCACATTGGCCACGCCAGGTGTGGTACCCTCTACTTCTGCATCTCTCTCAAGCTCCCTCCCTGGACTTAGGATCTGCTCCAGACCTTCTGTCCCAGGAGGAGGGAACGTTGTGGCACCCAAATCCCCAGTCTCTTCATCTCAGAGCCTGGTTGCTGAAGGCCTAGACCTTCAAGATTTGCATCTTTCTCAGCAGGTGAAGGATATCCTTCATGCTTCCAGAAAGCCTTCCACTAGACGTTCCTATGCTTTTAAATGGAAAAGGTTTACCATTTGGTGTGAAGAGAAGGGTCTTAACCCCCTTGCAATACCTCTGAATTCTTTACTAGAATATTTGCTGCATTTATCCCATGCAGGCCTTAAAACAAATTCAGTAAGAGTCCATTTGAGTGCTATTGCAGCATCCCTTAAGCCTCTCAATGGACAGCCTATTTCCTCTCATCCTCTTATTGCAAGATTCATGAGAGGCCTTCTTTTAACTAAACCTCCCATTAGACCACCTCCAGTGGCATGGGACTTGAATTTGGTTCTTGGCCAGCTTATGAAGCCACCCTTTGAACCCTTAGCCACTACCTCCTTGAAATTTCTTTCCTGGAAGGTTACTTTTCTCATTGCAGTCACCTCAGCTCGCCGCATCAGTGAGCTTCAAGCCTTGGTGGCTAATCCTCCTTATACAAGGTTCCATCATGACAAGGTAGTCCTCAGGACTAATCCACACTTTATGCCTAAAGTGGTCTCACCTTTTCATCTGAACCAGGAGGTGTATTTACCTATCTTTTTTCCAGGACCTCATGCATCAAGTGCAGAGAGGAATCTCCATACCCTGGATTGTAAGAGAGCGCTCGCTTTTTACTTACAAAGGACACAGCAACATAGAAAGTCCTCTCAACTCTTTGTTGCTTTTGATCCCTCTCATTTGGGACTTTCAGTCTCTAAGAGAACTCTGTCCAATTGGATTGTTCAGTGTATTTCTTTCGCCTACCAGAGTAAGAACCTTTCTCTGGAGGGCCATGTCACAGCTCACATTGTGAGGGCCATGGCAGCCTCTATGGCTCATCTGAACTCTGTGTCCATCGATCAAATCTGTCGAGCGGCCACCTGGGCCTCGGTTCATACCTTCACAGCCCATTACTGCTTGGACAAGGACTCCCGCCGGGATGCCTTGTTTGGTCAGACTGTTCTCAAACACCTGTTCCATACCTAATCAACTCCTACCCCCCATCCCTGGTTGGATGCCCGAGATCCATGGGGGCAGGTAGAGCCCTTCTCAGGGACTCACAACCTTGGAGATCTCCCTGGCATCTCTAGCTGGGGAGTCCCCATATGTGAAGACTCATTCCTGCTTGTTCCTGGAGATAGCACAGTTCTCCAGGACCAAGCAGGAAGTCAGTCCTGTGCCCCAGCGGAGCATTTCCCCAGTTTTCCATGAAAGCCTTTGGGAATGCTGGCATGCATGCGCGGTTCCCTTCCCGCCTAAAGGTGCCATCTTACCTCAGTCTCTTTTTTTCCATGAAGCCCATCGGATGTGTGTCCTTTTTTTCCTGGAAAAGAGAAGTTTTTTCTTGGCGTTATTTCGCTTTTTTCCTCGGATTCGACGTCGGTTCCCCTCTTGCCGGGTTCGGTACACCGGTATCGAATCCCTTTTTTCCTTTTTCGGTTTTTGCCCTTAGTGGCTAGGCGCTCGCGCCAATTCTTTTTCTTTTTCCCTGGAAGGCCGGTCCTTTGACCTCGCGGGGACCCTTTTCTCCCCGATGGCTTCCAGTGGTTTTAAAAAGTGTGATCAGTGTAAGAAGATAATGTCTCTCACCGACACACACGACTGCTGCCTTCGGTGCCTTGGCCCGGACCACGATTCTAAAACGTGCGGGCCATGTGAAAAAATGTCTTCCAAGGCCCTTCGAAGTCGTCAGCAACAAAGTGAAAGGCTTTTCTCGGACTCGGCCTCTGCCCGGGCCCAGACCTCGTCTGAGGCCTCGACATCTCGGGATTCCGATCCTGAGAAGCATCGGAGCTCCTCGGACAGGGGGTCCCCCGACCGGGAACGTAAGAGGAAGAAATGGCTTGCGAGGGCGGCGTCGGAGGAGGTCCCTGAGCCCTCGAGGGCCAGGTCTAAGGCCCCCAACCGTCGTCCCGGGCCCGTGGACCAGGAGAAGCCAACTAAAGTTCCTCGCATGGAGCCGGAGTCTGCCGGACACGTAAGTCCTGTTGTCCTCGTGGACTCGCCTCCCCGAGTACCGACGTCGGGCCCGGCGCCACCGGGGCCCGAGTCGGGGGCTGCTGCGTCACCCGAGCTGAGTCTCAGGTTGACAACCTTGGAGAGCAGAATGTCTGCCTTCATGGATCAGCAGTGGGCACTGATGACCAGCCTGTCTGGCGCATCTGCCCCAACCACCGGGACATCGACTTCGAAGTCGACCCCGGAGTCCGAGCCGATACTCGAGTCCCTTGTGGCTCGAAGTCGTCCTCGGTCGAGGTCTCCCTCGACCTCCCGTTCGGGACCGAGGGTCTCGACGCTGGTGCCACCGACGTCGGGGCGGGTGCCTAGAGGCCCCGCGTGGTCAGACCTCGACTCGACATCGGACGAGTCTGCTTGGGAGACCGAAGACGAGGAGTCTCCTGACACCTTCAAGACTCGGTGTATCCCTTCGGACTCACCAGAGTCTGAGCCCCGGAGTAGATCCCCTCCGGAGGATACTAGGTTCTCGGAGTTTGTCCGTGATATGGCCGCTGCCCTGGCTATCTCGGCTGACCCCGAGGAGGAGCCTCGAGCCGAAGAACTCGATGCTCTGCAGTATGACTCTCCTCCAAAGGAGGCCTTTACTGTCCCGGTTCCTCCAATGCTGGAACGGCTCCTCTTCCGGATGTGGGAGGCACTGGCCTCGGCGCTGGTTTTGAGCAAGCAAATCGATTCCATCTATCGGCTCCGAAAGAGTCCTGGCTTCCAGAAAGCACAGCTACCACACCATTCCATGGTTGTGGAATCAGCCATGCATCGTCTGAAGAGTCAGAAGATGCACTCCGCGGTGCCTCCTGGAAGGGAAGCCCGAAGCCTTGATGGCGTCGGTAGAAAGTGCTTTCAGGGCTCGATGCTTGCTTGCCGTGTCCAGACTTACCAGCTGTACATGGGCATGTATTTACGAGACCTGGCCAAGGAGTTGGCCGGATTCTCTGCTGGTCTCTCTGGGGAACCCTTGCAGAGTTTTAAGTCCTTGTCTTCGAAGATCCGGGAATGCTCTAAGTTCATGTCCCGCGCTGCCTACGATGGCTTCGAGGCTTTGGCCCGAGTAGCGGCAGCCGGCATCGCGGCCCGACGCCAGGCATGGCTGCAGTCATCATCGGACCTCGAGCCATGGGTTCAGGACAAGTTGGTCGATGTCCCTTGCCAAGGTGAAAACCTTTTTGGCAAGCCTGTGGCCGAGAAGGCCGCTCAGCTCGAGACAGAGCACCTCACGAGGACAAGGCTGTCGAGGAAGACCTCTGCCCCTTCTCATAAGAAGAAGGGCTCAGGGTAAAAAGTCCTTTTAACCGAGGAAGGGCACTGCCTACAAACAGTACCCACAATATCCGGCTGCCCAAGCTGCCCCCCAGGGTCAGCAAGCCAAGGGCCAGGGTAATGGGCCCCGTAGGCAGCGCACCCCCAAGCCTGCAGCCCCTGCTCCCACTCAGCAGGGTGGGGGTTTTTGACTCCTTGAGCATAGCCATACCTCCCTTGCAGACCCTACCCTGCACAGGAGGCCGCCTAGCCTTGTTCGCCCACAAGTGGCCCTTGATAACCCAAGACAGTTGGGTGCTGGACATAGTCCATCGAGGCTATGCCCTGCACTTTCACCAACTGCCTCCGCCACACTTCCCAGGGGAACCTTTCCGGCCTCCCCTGCATACAGCCCTTCTCCTCCAGGAGCTAAAAGGTCTGTTGCTGGACAAGGCGGTGGAGCCTGTGCCTCCCCACTTCCAAGGTCACGGGTTTTACTCCAGGTATTTCCTGGTGCCAAAAGGAACCGGTGGTCTTCAACCCATTTTGGATCTCAGAAACCTGAACAAGTTTCTAGTGAAAGAGAAGTTCAAGATGATTACTTGTTGCAGAGGGCGCGAGGAGAGTAGCCATCACGTCGGGGGTGAGAGCAGGAACTCCCCCTTCCTCCTATGAGCCGCCAATCAGCAGCCAGCAGTGAACGGCACAAAATCTGCCGTTGCAGAGGGCGCGCCCGCGCCTTGCGGGCCCGCACCTGAGGGCCTCGCCAGAGGGCCCTTTGACGTGGTCCTTAGGCGTTGGTCTGTGGCGTCTGCTGCTGGAAGGTACATGGCTTTGGCTGGACTGTCCGTGCTTATGTACTGTGGTAACTATTCAGTGTTTATCTCCTTATCTTGCCTGTATGACTGTCTCCACTCTTTAATCTGTCCTATCATATAAATGGCGTTCTTTTCCTATTTTCCTGAATGATATAGTATTGTAAACCTCTCTAATGCCTTTTGGCCTGAGCGGTATATCAAATCTCAATAAACATAAACATAAACATACTTCCAGCAGGGAGATTGGCTTTGCTCTTTAGATCTAAAGGATGCTTACACTCACATCCTTATTCATCCAGACCATAGAAAGTACCTCAGGTTCATTGTGGGAGGAAACCATTATCAGTACAGAGTACTGCCTTTTGGACTGACCTCCGCTCCCAGGGTGTTTACCAAGTGCCTGGCAGTGGTGGCAGCCTACCTGAGAAATCAGGGCATCTTTGTGTTTCCTTACCTAGACGACTGGCTCATCAGAGGCCAGACTTCCCTAGAAGTTCAGCAGGCCACCAACAGGACCATAGACCTGCTCCAAAAGGCGGGCTTTGTCATCAACTTCGCAAAGTCCACTTTGCTCTTCTCCCAGAACTTGGAGTTCATAGGAGCAAGGTTGGATTCTCAGCTGGCAAGAGCATTCTTACCAGTGGACCGAGCACAAAGGCTCATGGACCTCGCCAGCAAGTTTCTTGGTTTCTCTTGATTTATCCCCGGCTTTTGATTTAATCGATCACACTCTTCTTCTCACTCGTTTTGCTGAGGTGGGGTTACGTGGTGCAGTTCTTCTTTGGTTTCGTTCTTTCCTCACTACCCGCTCCTTTTCTGTTACTTTAAATGGTAAGTCTTCCAGTTCTTTTCCTCTTACTTGCGGTGTCCCCCAAGGTTCTGTTTTGTCCCCTCTGTTTAATATTTTCCTGGCCCCTTTGCTTCTGGTACTACAGCAATACCCTGTGTCCTGTTATGTCTATGCAGATGACATTATTTTGCTCTTTCACACCTCTCCACTTCTCCTAGATCTTTCTCCTTTCAACGCCTGCCTTTCTCACGTGGCCTCCTGACTTTCACAACACCTCCTCTGTCTTAACCCATCTAAGTCCACTGCTATGTGGGTTTCGCTTTCTGGGTCATGTCCGTCAGTTGCACCCATGATTGATTCTATCCCGTCCCTCTGGTGTCTTCTTTTCGGTACCTCGGGGTGATTCTTGACTCTTCTCTCTCTTTCCATGATCATATTTCTTCCCTTACAAGGCGCTCTTTCGCCATTCTTCGTCGTCTTCGGGCTGTTCGTTCAATTCTTCCCCTTGGGTCCCTGGTCACTCTCGCCCTTGCTCTCATTATCAGTCGTCTCAACTATTGTAATATCTTTCTGGCCAATCTCCCCAAGTACCAACTTCAACGTTTACAGCTCATTCAAAATACTGCCGCCTGTATTGTCACCTTCGCCCGCCGCTTTGATCACATCACTCCCTTTCTCATCCGACTCCACTGGTTGCCCCTCCGTGTTAGGTTTCATTACAAACCTCTGATCCTTACTCACCGTGCACTCTATACCAATAACCCTTTATACCTGGCTGATTTAATCTCTCTTCACACGCCCTACCGTCAGCTTCGCTCACTTCACGCTAACCGTCTGGTCTTACCGTCTCCATCTCATGCCCATCTTGAGAAGACCCGTCAGGCTGCTTTCTTCTTTCTTGGACCTTGGTTATGGAATGCCCTGCCTTCATCCCTCCGCTTAGAATCCTCCTATTCACAGTTTAAATCCTCTCTCAAAACTCATCTGTTTCAAAAAGTGTTTGATCTCCCCCCCTGATTTATCCCCCTGATTTCCCTCCCTGATACCGCCCCTGGTTATTGTCCTGTCCTAGCTTAGTTGGTCTTGCCCCCCCTCTGTTTGTCTTTGTTAGTTGTGCTGTCTGCATTCTTTGTCTTTATTTTGGTGTTAATTATTGGTTAGTGTTTGAATATTGTCAATTGGTGGCTGTTTCTATTGCCTATTATTGTTTGAATTTTTATTGTTTTTAACTTGTGTTATTTGAATACTGCTTATTGTTTTAACTCGTGCCCATGTTTAATTGTTATTTATTATTGTTTGTACAGTTTTGTGCTATTCTTTTCTCTCTTTCCTATTATTTTTGGCGTTCTTTTTCCGTAGTTTGCAGTGCTGCCTTTTATTTTATTTGTACACCGCTTTAATGTTTTTTTAACGTAAGCGGTCTATCAAGTGTGGGTTAAAGTTAAAGTTTCTGCACAGGTCCCTTGTCTCCGCCAGACTCTGTCTCAGGCTTCTGGGCCACATGGCGTCGACAGTACAGGTGACCCCCAATGCCGGGCTCAATATGAGGCCTGCCCAGTGGTGCCTTCGGACTCAGTGGTCACAAGCCTCAGGCAGTCTCAGAGACAGGATCAGAGTGTCCCACCGTTTCCTGGCCTCCCTCAACTGGTGGTTACACCCCCCCAATCTTCTGGTGGGGGTGCCCTTTCAGATCCCACCTCATACAGTGGTACTGACCACTGATGCCTCTCTGCAGGGTTGGGGAGCACACTGTCTAGACAAGTGCACCCAGGGCCTGTGGTCTCATTGGGAGGCGTCCCAGCAGATCAATCTACTGGAACTCAGAGCTATCCGCTTGGCCCTCAAGGCCTTTGCTGCTTCCCTGGCACAACAGTCTGTCTTGATCCAGACAGACAACCAGGTAGCCATGTTCTGTGTAAACAAACAGGGCGGAACTGGTTCCCAGCCCCTTTGCCAGGAGGCCCCGGACCTCTGTTCCTTTGCCCTGAAGCACAACATGCTCCTCCAAGCAGTCTATCTTCCAGGCCAGGAGAATTCCCTGGCCGACAGATTGAGCAGGATTCTGCAACCACACGAGTGGCAGCTACATCCTTTAGTGGTTCAAAAGATTTTCTTGAAATGGGGGCTTCCCTCCATAGATCTGTTTGCCAGTCCACTGAACAACCAGCTGCCAAGGTTCTGCTCCAGGCAACCGCATCCTCTGAGAGTAGCAGCAGATGCTTTTCTGATTCCCTGGACTCAGGGCCTACTCTATGCGTTTCCTCCCACCCCTCTGGTGGCCTGAACACTGTTCAAGATTCTCCGAGACAGGGCCTCAGTCCTCCTGGTAGCTCCCAGGTGGCCAAGGCAGCCTTGGTTCCCCCTCCTGCTTCAACTGGCAGTGGATCTGCCTCTGGCTCTGGGATTGCAACCCGACCTTCTCTCTCAGAATCAGGGCTCCTTGCTGCATCCCAATCTCAAAGCTCTCAATCTGATGGCATGGAGGCTGCAAGGGTAGTGTTGGCTCCCTGGGGCCTGCCTCCCGAGGTTGAGGAAGTTCTCCTAGCCTCCAGGAAACAATCCACTAGGAAGACCTATGCTCTCAAGTGGAAAAGGTTCTCTGTGTGGTGTCAGCTACGTGCTGAGGATCCTTTCTCCTGTACTGTGTCAGTAGTGCTTCAGTACCTGCTGCACTTGTCCAATCAGGGTCTCAAGTCCAACTCTGTTCGGGTCCACCTCTCTGCTTTAGCAGCTCACCACTCCCTAGTTGAGGGCCATTCCTTGTCTGTGCACCCTTTGGTGTCTAGGTTTCTCAGAGGCTTGCTTCTGCTCAAGCTTCCCATACGTCCTCCTGCTCCTGAGTGGGAGCTTAATGTGGTCTTGCAGCAGCTGACTCGCCCACCTTTTGAGCCTATGGCTACTTGCTCTCTATGCTTCCTTTCCTGGAAGACTCTCTTTCTGATAGCCCTTACTTCGGCTAGGAGAGTGAGTGAGCTTCAGGCCTTGGTCTGTGGTAGACCTTACACCAGGTTCTATAAAAACAGGGTGGTCCTCAGGACTCACCCTAAGTTCCTTCCTAAGGTTGTCTCCTCTTTCCACCTCAACCAGGAGGTGGTTCTTCGTACTTTCTTCCCTAGGCCTCACGCAAGTCAGGCTGAAACAGTTCTCCATACCTTGGACTGTAGGAGGGCCTTATCCTTCTACCTTGAACGTACGCAAGGTCACAGGAAGGCTTATCAGCTCTTCCTTTCTTTTGACCCCAATAACTTGGGGAGGCCTGTGTCCAAGCGTACCTTGTCCATCTGGGTGGCTGACTGTATCACCTGGGCTTACAAGGCAGCTGACCTTTTTTTGCAGGGTAGGGTCACGGCCCACCGTGTGAGGGCAATGGCTGCATCAGTGGCTCACCTCCGCTCTGTTCCATTGCAAGACATCTGCAGGGCTGCTACTTGGTCTTCAAGCCAGACTTTTGCAGCCCACTACTGTCTGGAGAGGGAGTCCCGTAGGGACAGTGCTTTTGGCCAAGCAGTACTCCGGAATCTCTTTGAGGTCTAGGCAACTCCTGCCCTCCTGCCCTCTGGTTGGGCTACCTGTGGAGGGTGTGTCCTTGCAAAGCCTTCACTGTGTTGCTGAGACTAGAGGGAGTTCTCTTGTTCAGCCTGGGTTCCTGGTAGCCCAGAGCTGGGGAGTCACCCATAAATGAGGACTGACTTCCTGCTTGGTCCTGGAGAAAGAGTAGTTACTCACCTGTAACAGGTGTTCTCCAGGAGCAGCAGGAATCAGTCCTCACAACCCTCCCTCCTCCCCTTGGAGTTGCAGTTGTACATAGTTTAATTTTTACATTTTTGTGTGCTGTTCTTAGCTATGTCATTTGACTGAGGTAAGATGGCACCTTTAGGCGGGAAGGGAACCGCGCATGCGTGCCAGCATTCCCAAAGGCTTTCATGGAAAGCTGGGGAAATGCTCCGCTGGGGCTTCATCGGCGTCGATGACACCCATAAGTGAGGACTGATTCCTGCTGCTCCTTGAGAACACCTGTTACAGGTGAGTAACTACTCTTTACTTACCTGTAACAGGTGATCTCTGGGAACAGCAGGAATAAGTCTTCACAACCCACCCACCTCCCCTAGGAGTTGTATCTCTCTATCTATCTTTCCTTTCCTCTCTCTCTCTTTGTCTCAGCTTAAAACTTGAACTGGAGAGAGGCGGTTGGGAAAGGCGGAAAGGCAGCGCGCAGGCGCTGTGGGATGCTCCCAAAAGCTTTCTTTTTGGATGCTGGGGAGCGTTCCCGCGCAGGCTCCGTCGGTACCGACGATACCCATATGTGAAGACTTATTCCTGCTGTTCCCAGAGATCACCTGTTACAGGTAAGTAACTGTGCTTTCTAAGGACATACTCTGGGAAGAACAAAGACAGAGGTGCAACATGTGCACGGATTTCATAAAATACTAGTGTATTTGAAAAATCTAATCTAATTCCAAAAGGAACAGCGAGTAATATTTTGTATTCCTAATGTTCGGTTTCGTTGCTAAAGAAGGTAATTTTATAAAAAGAAACAGTGCGTTTAAATGCACATAAATTAAGCCTAATTTATGAAGACAAGCAGGCAACGACTTGCCTTTCTAAAATACTAGCAGAAGTGGCAATGAACTTGCTGCAAATGAAGGCGTGGTGACTTACACCTGCCCTAGAACTGCTGTAAGTGACCACGCCTGCGTTTTGCAAGTAGACATGGCGATGTGCGTGCTTCCTCTAAATCCACCTCTGTGCTCCATTCACAGTGAAAGTAACACATCATGTGAACAGTGTGCTTGCTTTTACACTGGTCGGTATTTTAAGAGTAATTTATATGCAGATGTGGACATTTACTTGTGTTTTTAGCACCTAAAAATAGATTCCTCCTCATAAAATGACCCCCAAAGAGACCATGTATATATTGAATAACATGGAAAACAGGGCAGGAGTGGAGGAGTAGCCTAATGGTTAGAGCACCGGCTTGGTAACGAAGAGAGCAGGGTTCAATTCCTACTGGCATTCCTTGTGGCCTTGAGCAAGCCACTAAACCCTCCATTGCCTCGGAAGAAAGGCCTGTCAATCTTCTTCCGGTCACACTGCCAAGAAAACCCGGGAGCTGCTGGGTCATCAGGAGTCAGTATTGACTCGAAGGCACGCATTGCATTTTGCATTTGAAAAACAGAGCAGAGCCCTGAGGGACCTCCTGTTCAATATAATGCCAATCGGATATTGAACGCTTTGTGCTGACCTGGTGTCGACGTCGTCATACATGATATTGAGCTGCTGCTCAGTTATCACTAAGTTAGGCACCTGAAAGGGTGGCTTAACGTTTGCTGAAGAAGCTAACCGGGCAGTGGCTGTATATCCCACTGTCCAGTTTTCTGTCTGGCTGATCTGGATACTCAGTGCCTATGTACCTTGACTGCCTAGGCATTTTTTTATAAAATGACCCCTTATTTGAATTGTGGGTAAAAGAACGTATGGTACTGCCAGTGGTAATGTATTTGCATTTGTGCCACAGCAGTACCAGCCTGATTCCCCTCTGGTGCAGCAGATGGGGTCTCCATAGCTTGGATTTCCATCATTCTCTCCCCTATGTAAAGAAAGGGCCAAGAGACCATCTCCCCTGGCTAAATCCTCTCCCAAGAGGTGTCAAGGGGTTCCTGGTGTCCTCTGCCATCTCTTAGGCCATCCCTCAAGACTCAACTCGCAGGTCCTCCCCCTGCTACCTACTCAGGTCTGGCTCGCCACTAGGCAGTCGTCTAGGGTGAAGACCCTGGTAGGCAGCACCACATGATTTTTTTTGAAGTGGCGGCTTTGTGATGCCACTTTGGTGCCCGCAGAATGAAACCATGGCCTGCTGCTCCTGACCCCTCCGATTCAACTTGCTGTGTGAGGGGGGCAGGAGTGGCAGACCATGAGTGTACACATGGGCACCAAAGTGCATGGTCTCCCAGGGTGCTGAAGGCCGCTGCTTTTAAATCAGGGGAAGGATTATGCTGCCTCTGTCCCTTCCTCCTCATTGCTAGATGAGAAGATGGATTCGGTGGGGAGACGGCAGCACGGCTGAGGCTTCTGCCTGGGGCAGCAGAAACCCTTGAGTCAGTCCTGTACTTACTCCATTTGTTGGCAGAAATAGGGACAGGAGAGATCCCACGCTCCTTATTCAGTGCTTGCTCCATTGATGACTGTCTCTTTGCCCTATATGAGTGAGAGTAGTAGTAATTCCATTCCTTAATGCAGGGTTTGACAAATTCCGGGCGCCAGGTCGCCATGTCACCTAAAAATAGCACCCTGGCGCCAGGATGTCATGCCCTAGAAAGTCTTGTGCCACTGCAGCCTTCCTCTCTCTCTGCTGCGAAAGGCTCGCTGCGAAATGCTTGAGCCATATGGTGGAGGAAGTTTGTGGTGATTTCGCAATTTTAAAATCTGCAATATTGGTCCCCGGTCAAGACCTCTGTTTTCCTTAAGTCCGGGTGGCCCTGCAACTGAGTTGACACAGGCCGTACTGGTCTGAAGTCAGGCACTGGATTCCGGCACCGAAGACAGCACATACGCTCTCTCTCACTTCCTCCCTCCTCAATCCTGCTGCTCTTAGATTCTTTGGGACTTCAACCCTACCCCATAGACCTTGCTACCAACGTCCACAGCAAGAAGATGCAGCAGGCACAGCCAAAAAGCAGCCTGCAGTCAGCCCCCCAGTTGAATGGGCTGCAGCCAGATAGTGATTACACACTCACCCAATGAAAACTTTTTTTTTTTTTTTTTGGTTAAAAAAGAGGGCAGCGAGGGAGAGGGGGAAAAGAGAAGCTATGAGAGAGAGATACTAGCTGATGGCTGTGGGGTGGGGGCTCTGAGAAAGAGAATACTGGCTGATGACTGTGGGGGGAGGCTATGAGTAATTTTTTTTTTTTTTTGCTTCATGTATTGCCTCAGGTGCAGCTAAAAAGGGGTCGCCAATATGCTGCAGACAACCTACTCATTGGGCTTGGTAGGAGGGGGGAGGAGGGAGGAGGAGAAGGGTCACTGCCCTTTGTTGGCACTGTGTAATGCCATGTTAAGGGCCTGATTTATTAAGCTTTCTTTTCCCACAGAAAATGGAAAAATAGTAAATCAGGCCCTTAAAAAAAGGATCTGTGATACCCTTTGGGGGGGGGGGGTTGTGGTGGGGGAGCACTGTGACCGAGGACTTGGCGATTGGCTCCTGAATTTTTAAGCAGGGTCGTGTATTCCAAGGAAATTTGTCAAGGCCTGCCTTAACAATCGTGCACCTCTACACTGGGTGGGGTGAGGGAGAAATGTTTTTCTTTGCAGACTCCTTTCAGCAAGACTGACATGTTTTTTATAAAGCTGGTCTTTAGCTCAGACTTTTACACATACGAGTAATGAGTTAAACAGAGCTTGTTTTATGTTTTCCTGCCCTTGATAGCTCTTTGAAACATGAGGTTACATACTGCAGACAAGTCTCGGCTTGACCACTAGAATTCATAAATATCCTAATTCCTCTAATGGTTCTATGGGAATTGGAAGCAGAGTTGGCTGTGTAAGAGAGTTAATATAACTTTTTTTTGCTGAAGGAGAACTTTATATACAGTAGTGTGTTTGTCCTATATTTCAACCACCAGAATCGGAGCCAAAAAAGCAATTGTCTGCTACATATTTCAAACAAATGCTGAGGGGTAAAGCTGGTTAGTGGAATTCAGAGTAATAAAGCATCGAAAAGAGGCCTGTAAAAATGTTGCTGTTCGCTTGTTTGTTCACTGCTTTTGAACTATTCAACAATTTAGGTGATGACTCATTGTCTTCAAAATTTTTCATCTTATTATATCGACGCCTGTTAAATATGAAGGGGTCAGCTTTCAAAGGCAGCTGCTGGTAAACTCAGATGGGCATGTTTTAAAGGTATCTCATTTGCCCCAGCAGACGCCACACTGATTTGGACGCTAACGTGTGCCGTTGAGGTGTCACTAAATTAACCCACGCTAACCGCAACATGCTGTCTACCCCTGCAATAATTGCACTGTGCAGACCTGCCCACACTCCACTCCTACCCTATTTCCCTCCCTGTTGCACACTAAGCAGATAACATGGAATTAACCCGGCGCTGTCTATCATAAGCGCTAATGGCGCAGTCCATTAGCTCATGCTCAAGCGCACATTAGCAGCTAGGACAACTTAGGACAATTATGGAGCATGTTTCCTATCTGTAGATTTTGAAACACTGTACAGATAGTGCAGGGCTGAAAATATGTCTTAACTGCCGTAGTACTTGCAGAGTAATGTTATAACATGTTTATGTATGAATCTCATGAAGGAACAACTGTACCTGTGTCTATTAAATACTAGCACAAATACAGAAGAAATAGCAGCTAGATTGAAGTTGCAAACATTTCTATTTGCTGAGGAACACATAAAGTATGCCTTTGAGTGCATTTTATAAAACGAACATGCAAGTTGAGACTCTGTCCGTGCACTGCCCAACCTCCTCCTCTGAATATGCCTGTTCTAAAGTTTCGTACTTCTACACTTGGGGTAATTTTAGAAAAGGCCTTTTACGCATGTATGGTGGCACATATGTGGGAAAATGCCTTTAGAAAATTAACTGCTATCCATATTGTGAACAGAACAATGGCGGCAACCAAAAATTACTCATATAGCAGCGATATTCAACTACTGTGCGGATAATCTGTGCATTTAGTTGAAGCCTGTTGAATAGCAGGCCTTAAATAAAACGAGAACAGTGGTGGACGTCAATGTTTACCACATAGATTCAACACTACTGAATATACGTATTAATTAGAACATAAGAACATAAGACATGCCATACTGGGTCAGACCGAGGTCCATCAAGCCCAGTATCCTGTTTCCAACAGTGGCCAATCTAGGTCATACGTACCTAGCAATATCCCCAAAAGACACAAGTTCCACAATGCTTGTACTGGGTCAAGCATTGATATCCTGGGTCCCTTTTTAATAGTGGTTTATGGACCTTTCCTCCAGGAACTTGTCCAAACCTTTTTTAAACCCAGCTATACTAACAGCCCTTACTACATCCTCCGGTAACAGATTCCAGAGTTTGATGACACGTTGAGTGAAAATTTTTTTTCTCTTATTTGTCTTAAATAGTTTACCCTGTAACTTCATTACATGTCCCCTAGTCTTTCTATACTCTGATAGCGTAAACAATTGATCCACGTTTATCCGTTCCACTCCATTCATTAATTTATAGACCTCTATCATATCTCCCCTCAGCCGTCTCTTCTCCAGGCTAAAGAGCCCTAACCTTCTTAGCCTCTCTTCATAGGAGTAGCCTTCCATCCCCTTCACCAATTTGGTGGCTCTTCTCTGTACTTTTTCTAATAACGCTATGTCCTTTTTAAGATACGGTGACCAGAATTGCACACAATATTCAAGGTGCGGTCGTACCATGGAGCGATACAGAGGCATTATAACATCCTTTGTTTTATTCTCCATCCCTTTCCTTATGATACCTAGCATTCTATTTGCTTTCTTGGCCGCCGCTGCACACTGGGCGGAGGGTTTTAACATGTTATCCACGATGACTCCTAAATCTTTTTCCTGGGTGGTGGTTTCTAATGTGGAGCCTTGCATCGTGTAACTATAGTGTGGGTTGTTCTTTCCTAGGTGCATAACTTTGCACTTGTCCACATTAAATTTCATCTGCCATTTGGATGCCCAGTCTTCCAATTTATCCAGATCCTCCTGCAGTTTTCCACAATCCTCTTGGGTTTTAACAACTTTAAACAGTTTTGTGTCATCTGCAAATTTGATAACCTCACTAGTTATTCCCTTTTCCAGGTTTTTTATGAATATGTCAAAAAGCAGCGGACCCAGTACAGATCCTTGGGGTACTCCACTATTCACCTTTTTCCATTGGGAATATTGGCCATTTAGCCCTACCCTCTGCTTTCTATCTTTTAACCAGTTCCCGATCCACAATAGTACACTGCCTCCTATCCCATGACTTTTTAGCTTCGCCAAAAGTCTCTGATGGGGGACTTTGTCAAAAGCTTTCTGAAAGTCGAGATACACTATATCAACCGACTCACCTTTGTCTACCTGTTTATGCACACCTTCAAAAAAACATATCAGATTAGTAAGACAAGATCTTCCTTGTCTAAAGCCATGTTGGCTGTCTCCCATTAGGCCATGACTATCTACATGCTGTGTAATTTTGTTCTTTATGATGGTTTCTGACGTCAGGCTCACCGGTCTGTAATTTCCTGGGTCACCCCTGGAACCCTTTTTAAAAATCGGTGTTACGTTGGCGACCCTCCAATCTTCAGGTATTACAGATGATTTTAATGAAAGTTCACAGATTACCAATAGCAGGTCTGCAATCTCATATTTCAGTTCTTTCAACACTCTGGGATGTATACCATCCGGTCCAGGTGATTTGCTACTATTCAGTTTATCAAATAGTTGTAATATATCTTCCCGGTGTAGCGATATTTCTCTCAATTCCTCTGCAGTATCACCTTTAAATACCACTTCAGTCTTGGGTAACATCCCTACATCTTCCTCAGTAAAGACCGAAGCAAAGAATTCATTCAGTCTCTCTGCTATAGCCTTGTTTCCTCTTACTGCCCCTTTTACCCCTCTATCATCTAATGGTCCAATTGACTCTCTCACAGGCCTTTTGCTACGAATGTACTTGAAAAAGTCTTTATTTCGTGTTTTTGCTTCCGTAGCAAGTTTCTTCTCAAATTCCCGCTTTGCCTGCCTTATCAATGCTTTGCATTTAACTTGCCAGTGCTTGTGCTGTTTCCAGTTTTCATCATTTGGCTCTTTTTTCCATTTCCTGAAGGTTGCTTTTTTGGCAGCAACAGCCTCTCTGACCTCACCTTTAAACCATGCTGGCAGTTTTTTGGACTTTCTTCCACTTTTCCTAATGCGTGGAATACAGCTGGTCTGGGCTTCGAGGATAGTATTTTTAAATAACACCCAAGCTTGCTGTAAGTCTTTAACCTTTGGAACCGCTCCTTTTAGTTTTTTCCTAACTATATTCCTCATTCTATCATAGTCTCCCTTTTGAAAGTTAAAAGGTAGTACTGTGGATGCCTTTACTATCTGTCCTCCACTAATTAAATCAAACATGATCATACTATGATCACTATTGTCAAGTGGTCCCAACACCCTTATTTCTTGCACCAGATCTGGCGTTCCACTAAGGACTAGGTCCAGTATGGCTTCCCCTCTGGTCGGTTCATGAACCAGCTGCTCCAAGAAGCAGTCATTTATTCCATCTAGAAACTTTATCTCTTTAGCTTGTCCTGCTGTGACACTGACCCAGTTGATACCGGGGTAATTGAAATCACCCATTATTACTACTCTGTTGTGACTTTTGTTAGCTTCCTTGATTTCTTTGAGCATTTCATCATCCATTTGTTCATTCTGGCCAGGCGGTCGATAGTATACTCCAACTGCCATCACCTTCCCCTTCATAAATGGAATTTCAATCCATAGATATTCTACAGAAAATTTTGTTCCCTGCAAAACTTTAATCCTGTCTGACTCAATGCCCTCTCTAACATAGAGCTCAACCCCTCCACCAATTTGATCAGCTCTGTCATTACGATATAGTGTGTATCCAGGTATCACAGTGTCCCACTGGTTATCCTCCTTCCACCATGTCTCTGAGAGTGCAATCATATCTAACCTCTCATTTAGTGCTATATATTCTAACTCTCCCATCTTATTGTTTAGACTTCTAGCATTGGCATACAAGCATTTTAGAGACTGTATTTTATTCATATTAATCTGGCTATTGGTAGGCAGGGGTAATTTGGAATCTTTATGCTCTGTCTGCTCCTTACTCAAGGGCATTTGGGCTACTATACTCCCTTTTGGAACCTCACTGCTTTTTTTTAAAACGCCAAGGCCAGAATTTCGGTTCAGGCGCTGCAGCCAATCCCCAAACTCTTGGTTAAAAAAAAAGGCAGTTTGATTCCTTTAGCAAGGTCATTTATGTATCTGTTATCCCTTGGAAAGCTCCCACCTATTCTTGTGTGGAATCATATGTTTACAAGATAGGGTGTTCACCAACAAATCAGGTTTTGCATGTTTGTGGTTATAGTAATTATTTACTAAGGAGATGTTGACTGGCTTTCTTTGTAATGATGATTCATCCCTCCTGACTTTCCCAGCTTGCTCTGGTTTCTGTCACTGCCCTTCTGACAGTTGTAGCATCTTCTGCTGAAACATCCAACTCCCTGCACAAGACGAGACTGTGGGTTGGAGACTCCAAATAGGATCACATCCTCATTAGATGGGGGTCACAGAAACAGGTCTTCCTTTTCTTATGCATCCAGTAGGAGCTAGGCCCGGTAGTGGCAGTCAGCATGGGGCCTGCGCATTAATGAATATTCACAGGCCCTGCCCCCCTTCCTGTTAGGTTGGAAAGTACCGGGGTCCGTGAGCGCACACTGACACACAAGGTCCTGTATTAGCTGCTGATGCCTTTATACTGTGGGTACGTGGGGAGGTGGAGGGGGGAATGTGATTGAGAGAAGGGAGGGGTCTGAAGTTCTACTATTTTGTTTTCATTGTCACTTGGGGTGTCACATGAATTTTTAACTGTTAAAATGGGGTCACATTGGAAAAATTTCAAAATTTGGTTTAGACATTTGGATCATTGAATAACGCTCCCTGCTGAAAATTCCAAAGCTGATTTTAGTATTGGCCTAATCGGGGCTGCGATGCTTACAAGCGTCTGTCTTCCCAAGTATCACTTTTCCCCTCTAATACTGAGTTTGAAATTCACAGGGTATGATGTTTGCCTGTCTGGTTCATTTCCTTTCAGATGGTCTCCCATTATATTTGCAGTCTGAAAATTAAGCACTTTTAAGAAGTGACTGAAGGCCATCTTGATGTTTTGGGATTAATATCTGGCTAGATTTTATTGTAAACGGCCTCGATGGACCCTTTTATTTATAAATAAATAAAATCATGAATAGGATGTTCTGTACCACTTGGCCCATTCCAAAAGGATGTTTTTTTATTAGCCATAATTTCCATGATTAAACCTGGGGCATGTTTTGTGTTCATTTTATACCAGTTCTCCAAAGATAAACAAAGAGTGTTTCATTTTTAAAAAGCATCTAGACTTTCAGTGCTGTGCTGGATGTCAAAGTGCTTTCTGCCTGAGCTTTTCGTCGTCGTCGTCATACATTTATTTATTTATTTAGTTGCATTTATATCCCGCTTTTCACTGGGTCAAAGCGGTTGGGGGATACATTTAACATGAGGGGATATGAGACACATACACTAATACTTACAGGGAACATGGGCAATGGAGGGTTAAGTGGCTTGCCCAAGACCACAAGGAGCACCTGTGGGACTAGAAACCCCAGTCCTTCCGGCCCAAGGTTGCTGTCCTATAGTGGGATTTGAACCCCCGACCTTCCGGCCTGAAGTACCTTGCCCCAACCACTAGGCCACTCCTCCCTCAACATAGAGCAGATTTGAGTGTCTTGCATTCATTAGGGCAGGTGGGTTTGGGGTATTCTGTGGGGTGAGATGTCCTAAACTCCTAGCTTAGATATTCAAGCAGAAATTTTCAGCACCTAGATGGCTCGATTACGCGTTTGGTTTAGGCACCGCAAAACCAGGTCTCCCCTGGAGCACCTATCCAAATGTGTAATCTATATATTTAAGTGCCTAATTTTTGTGCCCAGATGTTGAAACTAGATGCCCGCTTTTGTGGACATCTAGGCCCCTGGATTCAGCGTCGCCAAGCAAACGCTTAGTGCTGCTGAATTGAAATGTCAGGCCTGCTATTGAGCTTGCAGCAATCAGCACCTGACCACCGCAAGCAAAAGTGAAACTGGACATTAACCGCTGGAGCCTGTCTAGTGCTGAATATCTATCTGATTTTGCTAGCCAGTCACTCTTGCCAGAAGACAGGTGGGGGGGAGGGCAGGTTCACCTATAGCGCCTGAGATCCTTGCACCATGTCTGCTGGCCCCGGTGTTAAAGAAATAGCAGGTAAAATGAACCCGCATACATTCACATCAGCTTGAGAGCAGGTCTAAATGTACATATGTATTTTATGAATCCTTTGGGTAAATCACATCTCCGCCCCAGCATGCAACCACACATGGGATAACTTTATAAGAGGAATAGCAGAGACATGCGGAAATGCCTTTATACAATTATACTGCATGTCACATAATTTAGTTGCTTCACAGACCGTTTGTTGTAAAGGAGTGGAGCTGTAGATTCCATACGTTTCACAAAATGCGATCGAAATGCATTACAAAATCATTTAAAAAATATAGGACCCGATATTCAATTGGGACAGCTATGTGCCGCTATGGCGTATAGCCATCACCACTGACCTCTAACCCCAGATAGTCAGTGCTGGGATCATATGCAGCTCCAGCATTGACTATCTGGGGTCGCCGCACAGCCTCAGACACCACAGAAGCTAACCAGCTAATGGCGATATTGCACCTCTATCCGTTTAGTGACTGTCACTTCCCACAACACGCCCCGTAACGCCCATGCTGTGCTCCATTGCTAAGCGGTTAGCATTGGGGCATATAGTGGCGTTATATCCCATTCAGCAGCATTTACATGGTTTACAGGTCAACAAACCGTGTAAATGCCTTTAGAATATCGGGCCCATAAAAACAGGGAAGCACCAGTGTCTTGGTAGCAGGGATGTTCGGCTATGATCAGAAGTTATGAAGCTGAATTCCATTTTAAGAAGTAATCAAAACAGAATAGATCTTGTTAGATTTATCTTTTTCTTTTTTTTTAATTTGCTAAGCGTTCGGCAATAGAAAACGTACATTTAAAAAAAAACTGAGAATGCCACTATCATCTGAAGTTTAGTGGTGCTTTTGCAAACTATTATGTAATTTGGCAGTGTACATTTTAGCCTGAAGTCATCTGTAATAGTTGTGCTGTCCCTCATTGAGACAAAACCTTTTTTTATGTTTTATTTTATTCATATTTTTATACTGTCCTTTTCCTGAAGGCTCTAAGGCAGTGAACAACAAAGATAAATAAATTTTCTTATCAAATATTGCAGTGTTAATAACCAGTTACATATTCACACATCAAAATAGACATAAAAAGCCAAGTTTTACAATATTTCCTAAAACTAGTAGGATCTGATCGCATTTTCACATCATATTTAGTTTATTATTCAATTGGTTTTTGTCACTGTGTTTGCTAAAACAAGATAAAGATTCAGCAGGAAAATTAGATACATTCCATTAATTGTAAATACCTGTATAATACGTGTAGTTAAGCATTTATTTTTTTAATCTATACTCATTTTCTGCGTATACAGTGTGATCCAAGTTTAGCGATTTTAAATTGATATTTATAATTAGATTAAAAAGATAAAGCTTTTTATGCAGGAGTTGAGAAGGCTGAATTAACAATGCAGTTTATATAGACAGTCACATGATCAGGATGAAAGGACATTAGAGATCCAGGAAGTTCTAGCCTTGTTCTAATGACCTCATTTCCTCCCACACCTCCCAGATTAGCTGCATAGTAGACAATGTCTTCCTGATTCCATTCATCCATGGTTCAACAGCTGTCCCAGAGATGGCAAGTGTGGCCCATCTCATAGAGTGAAATTTAGTGCATTATTGAGTAAGACTGAAGGCCAGTGAGTGAGGTTTTTCCAGCGGAGTTTAGCAGGATACATTTATGCACCCCCTCCCCCCCCCAGTAATCTTTTCTCTTTGGCCTCCGTCAATCACTCTGTCCTCCAGCATCCCCCTCAACCTCAATTACCCTCCCTCCAAGGTGGCCTGCAGTCTCTTCCCTCCCTCCCCTCCCCCACCAAAGCAAACAGCATATACCCTTCTTGCCTTTCCCATCAAGGCAATCCCTTCCCTATGTAGGTCTACCCCTCCCCCCAAAAAAAATTAGGCACGTTTTTCGCTTCTCTCACCTTTCCATTACCATCTGTTTCCTTAGTCTTGTCTCCATTTCTCCCTTTATTTGCAGTTAGCTCATGTCTTTCCAGTAGATGTTCAGGGCGACTTATATTCAGGTACTGTAAATATTTTCCTGTCCCCAGAGGGCTTACAATCTAAGTTTGTACCTGAGACAAATGAGGGTTAAGTGACTTGTCAAAGGTCACAAGGAAGGTCAGTGGGGTACGAATCCTGGTCTCCTGTTTCCCAAACGTTTGCTCTAACCAGTAGGTGACTCCTTCATTCCCATCAGAATTGGCCACAATTAGGACATAAGTTAGGACTAACCTTTAACTGGTCAACCTCGGGATCAATGCAAGGGTACAAGGAAGAGTCAGGCAGGCAGTGCCCGTACTGATCTTATCATGGAGACTTTAACAAAACGTATAGGAGGCGATGCAGTGCTTATGAGTTGCTGCTAAATATGGAGGTGGGTTCTGGAGGAACAATGCCCTAGATCAGGGGTGTGAAATTCCGGTCCTGGAGGGCCACAGACCAGTCAGGTTTTCATGGTGTCCCTAATGAATATTCATGAGATCTATTTGCATCCACTGCCTTCCATTGTATGGAAATAGGTCCATGAATATTCATTAGGGACATCATGAAAACCTGACTGGTCTGTGGCCCTCCAGGACCGGAATTGTCCACCCCTGCCCTAGATGACCAAACCCATAAAAATCAGTTGACAAACTTAAACAAAAGAACCCAGGTGCTCACTGTCTGCTAAGCATAAATAATACAGGTTAAAAGAACAGCTCGGCTTACTTATTAAAGCACACTTCTGTTGCTTTTCCTTGCTGGTCCAGGTGACCCCCAAAGCCATCCTCATCACCGTGCTTGCAGCTGGAATCCCAATCCAGCAGTGACTCTTCTTTCTCTCTTAGTCTGTTTGCGCATTTAGCTTCAACTCCATTCTGTCAACAGGGGAAGCATGCGCTTAAGCAGCACATCCTCTCTTGCTGCCGACTGACCAAGTCGCATGAGAGTTGGCTTGGTGATGGCAAGAGATGACCTGCTGCTTTGATGCATGCTTCCCTGTTGATAGAACAGAGTCTGAGCTACATGTGCAAAGAGATTAAGAGAGAAAAATCACAGCTGGGGTTGAGAATCAGACTGCGCACACACAGCAACAGGATTGTGGGGGCTGCTTGAGAATGCGTGAACGTGTTAGTGGGGCTGAATGCATGTGTCATATGTCGAATGCATGATTTTCATGCATAAAGAAATTGCACTAAACATTATCATTACCCTTTTCTCCTATCAAAGCTCAATTTGTAGCACATCTCCAATAGTGGCATAGCCAGGACTGATGTTGGTGGAATGTGGGATTAACATTGGTGGTGATCTCTGACTGGGGGAAAGATGGCGATTGGAGAGGGTGTGTGTGTTTGAGCTCAAATCGAGTGTCTCTTACCTGTGCAGCCCGGCGTTCAAGTCCCAGAATGAGACAGAGGAAGCATAAACACAAGAGCCTACCCTCGGGCTTGGTCAGATCTGCTGTGGGCGTTCAGACTACTCTAGAGGTGAATGGAGTTCATGCTTTGGGGAGAGATTTGGCGTCTTCGGTGGTTCCAAAAACACTTGTGATCTCTGATCTAAATAATGACGGGGTGTTTCTTAGTCCCGAGAGCCACAACAATCCACCGTAACCTGGAAGTATTGCCACTGCTGAGGTTATGCTCCCTCCCGGTGGTCTAATGAGTTCTCCGCAGTGTGGGAGTGAAGAGTACGCCTTGTTCGCAGCCAGAAACCAGGAGTTTCTTCTTTATCTTCTGACGAGCTCAGTATGCTGCAACAGATTGATAACCTGGGAGGCTTGGGACCAAAGCAATGCGGTAGGATTGAAAAACCTGCAGTTATAACTTTGGACTCTCTGTAGGACATTATTGCCAATATGAACCACTCTCTTGCATTTGTGTGACTGGTATAAAGGAAGACTTGGCTGTAGCTAAGCAGAAGTGTTTGGAGATCTCATGAGAGTAAGAGGTACAAGCTAGACGAGTGTCTAAGTTGGAAGGGCAAGTAGATGCCCTGCCGACTCTGTGGTGCAAATGAAGGATAAGAACTTTTTAGTCAAGAAATTGGAATATATGGAAGATAAAGCAAGAAGAAATAACCTGAGACTACTGAATTTCCCTATATCTCCCTTGCTAGTCCCCTTGGAGATGGCGCAGAAGTATTTTCATGAGATTTTGAAGATCTCTCAGGATGATTTGCCCCCATTAATTAGAGCTCAGTATTTTTCTGCAGGTATGCCTTTAAAACCACTTGGAGGGTCCCAGAGGGAAGCCCAGTTTGAAAGATTGGATATTAATTACTGATCACCTTTGCTTTAGAATCGGACCATAATTTGGTGTTGTGTTTATTCTATAAGAATTTGAATGAGCAGTTTTTAGGCTCTAAGGCTTACATTTTTCCTTATTTTTCTAGGGGGATCCAAAAAAGGAAGAGGGAGTTTTTGTCATTAAAGCCAATTAAATTTCCTTGTAGATGTAGAATTATTTCAGACAAACAGTATGTTTTTATTTTGAGCCAAAATGGCTCTTAGTTTTTCTCCTCAAGAGAAGAGGTTGTAAAGGTGCGATGTTCCCATCTGGCTGACGTGGTATCCTCCCACCCTTTCCATATTTGTAATTTTTGAGTAAGCTTTACTTAATATATATTAATGAGGCTGTATAATGTTTCTTTTTCTTGCCACATGTGTGGACTGTTTAGACATTTTTTCCTATGTATTATTTGTTTTGCTTTCTTTGATTTGTTGATCTTTTCTGTTTCATTCATGTTATTTCTTGGATGATGATTGAAAAATTATAAATAATTTAAAAAAAATGGGTGACAACAGGGCAGTGTGAATGTTGACACTACCTCCAGTTCTCCGTTCATTTGATTGCTCTGCCAGCATTGACTGGGTGGACCTGATGCCAAAGTGGCACACCTTTGGCTATACCCCTGATCTCCGATTGGACAAAAGGGCTAGTAGTTTTGCGTGAAAGCACATGGATACTTGTCTCTCCTCCAGTCCCCCTAAAAGATGGATACATACACAATCCTGTCTTGTTGACCCAAAGGTGTGATAGGTACTATGGAGATTTTAATTCAAATTTATTAATTCTTCTGGGAGCTTGAAGTACCTAGAAATTTTAATCAAAAGAATGTACCACTATATAAACTTAGTCAGATCAGCAGTTTAGGATGAATTGGTACTTATTTTATTTATTTATTTATATTTCTTATATACCGCGCTATTATAATCAGTGCGGTTTACATTTAAAACAGAACATACTACAATGTAACAGGCCACATTAAGTTTACATTGAACAGGGGTAATAAAACATGGAAGAAACCGGGGGAACTATATACAAATTATGAATAATCTTACGAGGACATATAGGATCTCTAAACAGAGGCATTTTATCACTGCATAGAAAAATGTAAAGCATATTTTAAATTTCAAAGAGGATATTCAGAAGCCCTGCAGATGACTTGTGCTTTTTAGTAGCTTTGTAAACCTTTTGAAATTTACAAAAATTCTGCATCTATTGGATTCAGCTTTCTGGTGTATTTTTTCAGCATTTATTTAAAGACTTCTAGGACTGTGAGATAGTCAGAAGGCAGCTGTTCTTGGTAGACCTTAGTTCGTCTTTCACCCTAGCTAAGTAACTCTGCAGGCAAGAGTTATTCAAGATTATTCATCCAGCGAATCTAAATAGACTTCTTTAGTTCTCTAGAACTGTATTGAATCTGCTTCAGGAGCAAGGATTAATGGCTGGTTCGCACAGAGGAAATCTGTATCAAATCAACCATGCTATTCACTCACCCTGCTAGTATGGCGCAGCTATCTCTTTCTTAGCAAGTCACCATAAATGGTACATCTACCAATGAGGATGGAATACTGTAGAGAAAATGCTCTGTTCAATGATAACTGTGGTTCTCTGTGGACAAGCAGGAATGAGCCCTCATGTATGGGTGATGTCCTCTCCAACTTCTACAGGGAGCTTTTGGGATGCCCCAGTCTTTGTTTTTCCACAGAGCCTAACTGACATGTTCTGGTCATCCTCTGCTTCAAAATTGATTTTTATCCTCTGCGGGGGTCATGTGCTTCTGAATTTCTTTACCTCTTTGCAGTTCTTAGACATCGATGATCCAGTCGAGCCTTGTTTTTCAGCCACTTGAGTTTGCTGCTGGGACGTTAGCAGCCCAGAAGCTTTTCTGTATGCCATATCCACTGGATATGGTGCTTCCGGTGCCCAGGATGTTCATCGGCAGAGATTGAATAAAACTGGGAATTGCAGAAGTCCGGGTTCATCTTAGGCATAGATGATGTCGGCCTCTAAGACTTCTGGGGCTGCTTTGGATATGGATGGAGCATAGATATCGAGGAAGCTCTAGCCCACTTGGAACAGAGTGAGGACAAATTTGACTTTGGGGATATAGATATCGTAGAGTCATGGAACCAAGCACTGATTCTGGTGCATCAACATCTGAACCCATTGCGAGCACTGAGGTCCGTAGGACTGCCCCTTGACATGTGCCTGACAAGAGGCTCATCCTCCCAATAATCAAGAGGGCACTGACAGCCAGTCAAGAGCTGTGATTGAGCCGCCGATATCCCTGTACAGATACTGGGTACATCAGTCAGAGTAGCTAATGCCCCACTGCCTTCAGACACCTTTGGAAAGCTCTCAAAAAGCACATCATAGTGCGCTTAGTCCCTGCAGCATACCAAGGCCTACATAGACATCAACCAATCCATCTTCGGGACACACACTTTGCCTGCGAGGGATGTATCGAGGGGCCCAACACCGGTACCAATCCTGCTGATATCCCCTTCTAATGTTTAGGTCTATGCTCAAGGCACCCATGCAACAAGCAGAATATTGGTGTACCCTTGCTCCTGATGGAACTGTAGATTCCCTCTATGTTCAGGCAGAGTTCGTTGAAGACTTCTTATTGGAGATGGATTCCAAGGCTGGGTAACCAATGAGTCTCTCCAGAGAACAAGTCTCCTGGACCTTCATTGGACCCTTTTTCGCCTCATGAGTGGTATGAATCACCTTCAGAGATCAGGGCCTTCAGGATGTCGTAGGGCAGGCAAGGCCCTACCACTTTGGTGTGAGACTGGGGCCGGGGCAGAAGTGCAACCCTGCAGTACTCCTCGACTCAACCCCTCCAAGTGACAGTGTTTGTGCATTGTTTCCTGCTCAGAGGAAGACAAATATGTGAAAAACCCCCACTTACAAAGCTTCCAGGCAGTGGACAGCTTGACTCCATGTACAGGGTTCAGAAGGCTCAAGAATTCCAGAAGCTCAGCTTCCTTGCCATTCCCTGGTGGTCTAATCCGCCCCTTTGAGGTCCAAGGCTACCAAGTCTCATTCCTCAGGATTCCATGCTCATAGCTGCATGGTTGCTTACCGCATTGACGGGGACATGTTCTTGCAGAACATCAGGTGTGATCTTGCTGAGCAGCCTCCGTTCCTTCCTCCAATAGGAAATAAACATTCGAATGGTATCATTCACTAGTGATCCACAAGAAGTGCTTGATCTTCCTGGACTGGGCGACCCAGGACGACTTCATGGCGAGGTCGATAACCATCTACCTGGGGTATTACCACCTGGACACTCGTCTGCCTTCAGTCCTCAGACTTGGCACAATTGTGCAGAGCAGACTTGATGGCATGCCCTACCATAGAGAAGATTTCTTCAGTGATCAGGCCAGAGACAAGGCTGTCTTCATCAGAAATCAGCAGGTCACACTCTGTACTCTCTAAAGGTCATGATGGAGTATCACAGAAGGGGGCCAGGGCATGGATACTTCCAGATCTCAGTCCCACCCCAAAACTGGTTCATCGGCATTTGAGAAGCCTCGAAGAGTTCCACTGGCTCCTCTTCCAAGGCTGGTGATGGATATTTGGACTGGTTCCTTTGGACCATAGCTGCGCTATCAGTAGCCTCAGTGCAGATACTCCCTGGTCAGCGGAGAGCTCACTCTTTTGACCTGAGAGTGGCCTCTCTCTACCTCCAATCGGTGGGTTCTATGGGCGAACCAAAGAGGTTACAAACTGCATTTTGGATCTCCTAACTAATTGCCTGAGCGGGCATTCTCTTTCTCTTTAAATGGGAAATTGACTCGGCTTCCTGGATCTGAGGGATATGCTTGTCCACATACAGATACATCCCACTCACTGGAGCTGTTTTAATTCATCCTGGAGGGGAGCAACACTTCCATCACGAATGCTAGCTTTTGACTTAGTCAGAGCCTGGAGTATGCACCAATTGCCTCTCCTGAGTACCTTTGTCTCTCCTGATGCTGGGAGTGTTTGACTTTCCCTATCTGAATGATTGCGTAACCAAGAATACCACTCCTGAAAGGCTCTGGAATCAACACGATTGACCATTTGGGTGTTAGATCTACTAGCGTCCTTCTACTTACCGATGTCCCACCTTCAACCTCATAGGTATTCAGGGGAGCCCTGCCCGACATGACTCAGCTGTGAGCCTTCCTTCCTCATGACCAACTTTTCAGACTGCGGCCACAGTGCAGAGGACTTGACTGAATCAACAGGCAACAGCTGGCTGGATGTTCTCTGTACTAGGTTGCTTGGCCTCTACTGTGCACCACACACACTTGACATGCCTCCATGGGAAGCAGGCTCAGCAGACTCCAAGGAATCAATGGAGTAAGTCGACTTAGGGCTGGAGGCAGTAACCCATCTCAGTGTATTTCTCACTCAGGGTGCTGTCTCCATCCAAGGTGGTCTGAGCCAAGTCAACTTCTGGGAAATACGAGCTGTGAGTACGCTCTGGAGGCCTTCCCAGATGGGCTGCCTGCCAAGCTGTCCTGATTCGGACAGTCTGTCAAGTTGCAATGTTCTATTTTAGTGGGAGGGTCGAACAGACTCAAACCTACTGTATTAGTCACCCAGGCAAGCAGGTTATTCAGGTAGACAAAATGAGTCAAATCCTCCATCCACACGATTGAACCTGGGACAGAGAGCTTACGCCTTGCATCTTCAAGAGATGGACCACCTCCTGGATACTTCTGTTCACCACTCTGCAATATACTACAGTGAATCAGTTCTGTTCCAGGATGGGATCATGCAGCAGACTGGCCTTGGATGCTTTCCTCCAACCTGGGGGGGTGGGGGGGAGGGGAAATGTATGTTCTTCATTAGGTCGAGGCTATTGCAAAGACCCTCCCAATGTTCAACAACAGAAGCGTGATGGTTCTTATCGTTCCCTTCTCCTGAATGGCATAAAGAACTGACTCTACTAAGGGAAGAATTAGCTGCAATTAAACACACATAGTAACATAGTAAATGACGGCAGATAAAGACCAGCATGGTCCATCTAGTCTGCCCAGCAAGATGGCAAGAGTAGGTGCACCTGTCGCTCTGTGCAGGCCACCCCTCCCCATGTCTTTCTTTAGGGGTGAACCCACCACTCCATGTAGGACACCCCTATTTGTTGAGATGTTAGATGGTACCGTTTATTTTGTTTTTATCCTGTTGTTGTAAAGGGATCCACTGTGTTTGTCCCATTCCGTTTTGAATTCCGTCACCGTGTTTGCCCCCACCACTTCCATCGGTAGGGCATTCCAAGCATCCACCATCCTTTCAGTGAAAAAATATTTCCTGACATTGCCTTTCAGTTTACCACCTTGCAGCTTCATGTTATGCCCCCTAGTTTTACAGCTTCCCCGTCTTTGGAAGAGGTTTGTTTGTTCATCATTTCTCTTTAAGTATTTAAAGGTCTGAATCAGATCTCCCCTGTCCCTCCTCTCCTCCAAAGTGTACATATTTAGTCTTCAAGTCTCTTCTCATAAGGCTTCTGACGCAGGCTCCAAATCATTTTGGTCGCCTTCCTCTGAACAGTTTCCAGTCTTTTTACATCTTTTGCAAGATATGGTCTCCAAAACTGAACACAGTATTCCAAGTGAGGCCTCACCAGCGACTTGTACAGTGGCATAAGTACCTCTTCCTTTCTGCTGGTAATCCCTCTTTGTATGTAGCCCAACATCCTCCTGGCTTTTGCCACCGCCTTGTCGCACTGTTTTGCCACCTTGAGATCATCAGAGGTAATCACACCAAGGTCTTTCTCCTGAACCGTGCACACCAACCTCTCGCCCCCTATCGCGTACATTTCCCTTGGATTTCTGCTACCCGAGTGCATGACACTGCACTTTTTCACATTAAATCGTAGTTGCCAAGCATTAGACCATTCTTCCAGCTTTTGTAGATCTTTCCTCATTTTAACCACTCCCTCAGAGGAGTCCACTCTGTTGCAAATTTTTGTGTCATCTGCAAAAAGACAGACTTTTCCACTTCCTCTAGGTTACAAACTGAACAAAATCCACCACTGCTTCCACAAAGAATTAGACAGCCCAGGAACAAATAGATCACAGTGGGCTCTGGTAGGTTGTGACCTGTAACACAGACATCCTATACATCAAGTGATATCCCTTCATAATGCTTTCTCTGCTTTGGATAAGTGAGAGTGCCCAATCGATGGAAACTGAAGTGCCCTTAAATGTTAGACTTAATGCCAAATCTACTGATAATATACCAAATAGGAAGAAAAAACCCACAAAACAGAAAACTACTACTCCTTGGAGATTCCATCATCAGAGGGACCAACTTGGGAACACAGCTCAAAGGAGAGAGGATGGTCAAATGCTTCCCAGGCTCTTCAGCCAGTAGGAATACAAACAAAATTGTTGGTATAGTTAGTGCAGAAAGTGAGCACTCCAAAACTGATCTTGTCATCCACTTGGGTACAAATGACCTGGCTAGAAACAGTGCCTTTGCAGTTCAAAGGGACTTTCAGACTCTGGGAGAGAGACTCAAGCCCATTGCTAACACTATAGCATTCTCAGAAGTTCTACCTGTTCATGGTAAGGGGGAAGAAAGGCTGCATCACATAAACAATTTTAATACATGGTTCCAAAATTGGTGTAAGCAAGAAGGATTTAGATATATAGGTGATTAGGGAAACATATGGATCATCAAGAGACTATACTGTACTGATGGATTACATCTCTCAGCTGCGGGGAAAAGGATCCTAAGTGAAAAATTCAGGCAGAATGTGGACAGGCATTTAAACTAGGGAAAGGTTGACAGATGGAGAAGGACAAGTTCAGTACGCCACTCCCAGCAAAAGTAAAACAACATTGGAAACAGCCACACTTTTGAACAACACATCAATGGCAAGCGAGAAGGGGCATGTAGAACAAAACCCATGCAAAAGACAGGCAAGCCATTCAACAAATGCTGGAAAGCAATGAGTACAAATGCTCGAAGCCTAGCCAACAAAGTACCTGATCTGGAAGCCCTAATGGTGGAAATGGACTTGGACATTGTGGCCATTACAGAAACATGGTTTAACAAGTCACATGAATGGGATATAGCCATAGCTGGTTATAATCTATTTAGAAGAGATAGAGAGGGTAGAAAGCAATATTAAAGCTGCTGAAATGCAGGGGACATGGGGAAAAGAAGAAGCACTCTGGATTGTATTGGAAAGAGGAGATGGCACTGTCATCCATACTGGTGTGGTCTACAGGCCTCCCACTCAAACGAAGAAATGGATAGTGAATCGATTGTTGATATTGCAAAGATAGCCATGAAGGGGAAAGTGATCATATTGGGTGACTTTAATCTACCCGATGTGGATTGGAGTGTTCCGTCTGCAAATTTGGAAAGTAGTAAAAAAAATTGTGGATGCCTTCCAAGATGCGTTACTTAAACAAATGGTGATGGAACCGACCAGGGAGAGCTTAGTGCCGGTTTTAGTGCTCACCAACGGAGATAGCATGTCGAATGCCCTTATGAGCAGCATCGATCATCACACAATCTGGTTTGAGATAAAAGTCAAGGTGGAATCCAATCAAAGCAAACTCAAAGTCTTAGACTTCAAAAACACTGACTTCAGTAAAATGTCCAAGAACCTGAAGAAGGAGTTGGTAGGGTGGGAGGGGTTAAGGGAAGTGGAATTGCAATGGGCTAAACTAAAGAAAGCAATAAAAGGTGCAATAGTTACATACATAAGGAAAGTAAATAAAAACAAAAGGAAAAGGAAACCTATTTGGTTCTCCAAAGAAGTGGCTGCACAAATAGAGGCAAAAAACGCAGCTTTCACAAAATCCAGAAGCTCGCAAACAGAGGAACACAGAAAAGAATACAAGATCAAACTAAAAGACAAAAAGAGAAATAAGGATAGCAAAATCAAAGGCAGAAGAAAAGATGGCTAAAGATGTGAAGTGTGGCGACAAAATCTTTTTCAGGTATATTCGGGAGAGGAGGAAAATCAGAGGTGGAATTGCAGGACTCAAAAGTGCTGGGAATGGATTTGTGGAAAGTGACATTGAAAAAGCGACAATGCTAAACAAATACTTCTGCTCTGTTTTCACAAGAGAAAATCCTGGAGAAGGACCACCTGTGATTGACAAATATACAAATGGGAATGGAGTAGATATCACACCATTCATAAAAGATGATGTGTTAGAACAGCCTGCAAAACTGAAAGTGGGACCAACTGGGATACACCCCAGGATACTGAAAGAGCTGAGAGAGGTTCTTGCAGGGCCTTTAAAGGATGTTTTTAATAGATCCTTGGAAACAGGAGAAGTTCCACAGGACTGGAGAAGGGCTGATGTGGCACCTCTCCACAAAAGTGGTAATAGGGAAGAAGTGACAAACGACAGGCCTGTGAGCCTTACCTCGGTGGCGGGAAAAGTAATGGAGGCGCTCCTGAAAGAGCAAATAGTGGAATTCCTTGAAACCAACAGGTTGCATGATCTGAGGCAACATGGTTTTACCAAAGGACGATCTTGCCAAACAAATCTGATTGAGTTTTTTGACTGGGTGATCAGAGAACTGCTGTAGATCCAAGGGCATGCGATAGATGCATAGATTTCAGCAAAGCCTTTGATACTGTTCCCCATAGGAGGCTTATCAATAAACTCAACAGCTTGGGGATGGGTCCCAAGGTGGTGAACTAGATCAGAAATTGGTTGACTGACAGATGACAGAAGGTGACGGTAAATGGAACTCACTCGGATGAAAGCAGTGATTAGCGGTGTGCCCCAGGGTTCGGTTTTGGGATCGGTACTGTTCAATATATTCGTGAGTGATATTGCCAAAGGGCTGAATGGAAAGGTCTGTCTTTTTGCAGATGACACCAAAATTTGCAACAGAGTGGACTCCCCTGAGGGAGTAGAGAACATGAGGAAAGATCTACAAAAGCTGGAAGAATGGTCTAATGCTTGGCAGTTAAGATTTAATGTGAAGAAGTGCAGTCATGCACTTGGGAAGCAGAATCCAAGAGAATTGCATGTGATAGGGAGCGAGAGATTGGTGTGCATGGACCAGGAAAGGGACCTCGGTGTGATTGTTTCTGATGATCTCAAGGTGGCAAAAACAGTGTGACAAGGCGGTGGCAAAAGCCAGAAGGATGCTGGGTTGCATACAGAGAGGAATTACCTGCAGAAAGGAAGAGATACTAATGCCACTGTACAAGTCACTGGTGAGGCCTCACTTGGAATATTGTGTTCAGTTTTAGAGACCATATCTCGCAAAAGATATAAAAAGGCTGGAAGCGGTTCAGAGGAAGGCAACCAAAATGATTTGGAGCCTGTGTCAGTAGACTTATGAGAAGAGACTTGAAGACTTAAATATGTACACTCTGGAAGGGAGGAGGGACAGGGGAGATATGATTCTAACCTTTAAATACTTAGAGTATTAATGAACAAACACGGGGAAGCTGTAAAATTAGAGAGCATAACATGAAGCTGCAAGGGGGTAAATTGAAAGGCAATGTCAGAAAATACATTTTCACTAAAAGGGTGGTGGATGCTTGGAATGCTCTCCCGATGGAAGTGGTAGGGGCAAACACAGTGATAGAATTCAAAATGGAATGGGGCAGACACAGTGGATCCCTTTATAGCAACAGGATAAAATCAAAATAAACATAACTATCTCTTATATCTCAACAAAGAGGGGTGCCCTACATGGAGCGGTGGGTACACCCCTAAACAAAAGCATGGGGAAGGGTGACCTGCACGGAGCGGCAGGTGCACCTGCTCTTGCCGCCTTGCTGAGCAGACTAGATGGACCATACTGGTGTTTATCTGCCGTCATATATTATGTTACTATGGTCCCTTCTCCAGTCAATCCAACTGTGCCACATGCTGGTTTGAATTCGAAGGAAGGTGATATTGTACCCTAGCATCTGGTCCTTGTTCCACACGGTGTGCAGGTGAGAAACTGTCAATATGACGCTTTTGGCAGGCCAGTATGCTCAGACATTAATACAATCTTGACATTCGAAAAAAAATAACTTCATTTGTCAAATACCTGAAAATTTATATTCCCTTCCATCAGTTGGATTATCTTTTTGTTCTCTTTGGCAGTCCGAGGAATGAACAGGCAGTGGCGAAATCCTTGCCTGCTGGATTAAGGAAGCCATTGATTCAGCATACCTTCTGGCCAATAAGCATGTGTTCCAATAGGGCATAGTCATCGTCCTGGGTAGAGTCTACCTTAGTGTCTCCATAGGACACATGTAAGGCAGCTGACTGGTTTGCTGTGAACACCTTTGTGAAGCACTACAGGTTACAGGTAGGATCTGGAACAGATGATGGTTTTGGCAGGGCAGTCTGTTCAGAGTCTCTTCTTCCTCTCACCTTAGGTCCTGACTACTTCGATGCATCCTGTAGGTCTGGACTGGTCTAGCAGGATGAGGAGAAATTTTACATACCTGATCATTTTCTTTCCTTGAATCCTCCTAGACCAGTCCAGGACCTGCCCTGGAAGACCACCCATAGGTTTGGGAGCAGAGCTGCTGTTGAGTGCATTGTTGGTACCATTTTCTGCTACAGAATTCAGTATTGTAAGAGAGCTAAATCCTTATTCAAGATAATTGTTCCAGCATTGGAACAGTTGCTAGCACTATTGGCTGCTAGCACTATTTGTTTCTGAGGTTTTTTTCAGTCTTGCTTGGTAAGTGTCATACTGGCTTCTCTTGGCACTGTACCAGCAGATATATCTAGTGATGACAACACTGAAAGTTGTTCAAGTCTGCCTCCACCTGCTGTCAGGGGAGCATAACTCATATGTCTGAACTGGTCTAGCAGGATTCAAGGAACGAATTATCAGGCATGTAAAATTTCTCCGTTCACCAGAAGAAAATTATTGATTGAATATGTTTTTACTGCTATAAATAGATTATAGGGAATAAAATCCTTGAGTCCGTTTCTGATAAAAAAGAAAAATGGACACTGACAGTCTCAGCACAGTCTATTAGAACTGTATATGAATTCAGGAAAATATGGGACAAGTACAGAACATCTCTGAGGAATAAGAAGTGATTGTAGAACTTAGTAATTCTTATTGGTTGGGCAGACTGAGAAGGCCATATAGTATTTATCTGCCATCATTATCTAGGTTTCTTCTAGCAGTTAAATATAGAGCTTTACATTAAAGTTATCTTGGGAAGTAGAGATTAGAAAGTTGAATGTACATCCTAGCCTGTCAGATTGCATGCTGAGATCTGATGTGTCATGGTTTATGGAGCACTCATCTCTTCATCTTAACAATAAATCTCACTTAATTCTTCAGTATGTGGCTCACAGCTTATCAGAGGACTATCCTAGCAGTGAGACCAGTGGGTTGAGAACCAGGAAAGACAGGGTTCAAATCCCATGTCTACTGATGCCCTTGGTGACCTTGAGCAAGGCATGCTACTCTCTATTGCCTGGGGTATAAACTTAAATCATAAATGCTCTTAAGCAAGGACCTAAGTGCTGTTCTTGAGCTGTTAACTTGCCTAGGGCATAGATTTGGAAAGGCAAGTAATTAAATCCAAATTCATTGCTGTTTAGGCCCCGATTCTGTGAGGTGGCTAAGCGGGACATGCAACCCCACTCTCCGCCTTCGCCACTTTCTGCCTCCCGTCCCACCTGCATGCACAGAGCCACTGTGCGTGCTGCGGGGGATGGGGTGGCACGGGGGCAGAGAGTGGGAGGAGCATGGACGGGACCGGCACCCAGACGTACAGGGCCAATTCCAGTCACAGCCCTGTATGTCCTGGGGGCACTGGGGGGGACAGCCAGATTATTCCACCTCGGAGGTGGAATAAGCGCTGGCCGCCCCCTCGAATTGGCCAGCCACTCCCCCGGTAGCATCAGTGGCAGGCATGGTGAGTCCCCGCTGCTCTATCGGGCCTTGGCTGGCCCTGTCGGGCACCGGGTAAAGTGGGACAGCAATGCGGTAGGCTGGCTGGGAGGTGTTGAGGATGTCCCCGGCTGACTTCAGGGGCACGCCGGGCCCGATCCTGTACCCGCACAAGCGTCTTTCTCACGCGGTGCAGAATCGGGTCATAACGGGCTCATCCTGCTCGGGGCTGCCCAGACATGCTCCTTGCTGAATCAGGCTCCACATGATTTTAATTTTCTGTATGTTGCTATAATGTTCATTGTAGGCATTTATTTTGATGCTTTGATTTTTGACTACTCATTCATTTCATTATCTGATATATCTCTTATTTTTTCTGTTTTTCTTGTTACTTTTTGTAATTGATTAGCTTAAAAAGAATAGTGTATGTTTTCTGAGCTTATCCTGAGTATTGTTCAATTGAAAAAAAAAATATTGAAAGAAAGTTGAGAAGAGTTTCTGATGCTCACAATCCCAAATGACTTAACATTTTCCTATATTTTTATATTTGTGTGAGGTTGACAGATCAGAATAACCACACTTGGAAAAATAGTTCCGTTCTTGCGCAAAACTGACGAACATTTCCAAATCTACAGTTTTAACAAGCTTTGATCATTTCAGAACTGTCTTTGCTCTTTATAAATTTTATTAATATTGCAGCAAAAAGTCTTAACATAGAACAGGGTGCTGCTCATTCGCTGATAAATATTTATGAGCTGACTTAAAAATTAATAGTTGATCCTTGACTAGGTGAAAGGTCAGCATTGTCTTCTGAGACCTATGGCCCAGCAGAGGCGCATTTTCAGGTTGTTAACAGACACTATAATTTGTTTGATTGCAGCCTTCAATAATTAAAGAAACTGTTTTCCATCACGGGTTCCTGCAAGTGATTGTGGGATTCATGTCCCCATTGTATAAAGCAAAGCAAGTGGAGGCCAATTCCATTCGGGCCCGTTCGGACATCCAAAATGTGGACAGGCTGGAGTTGCACCCGATTGTGCACCCACGGGAGCTATATGTTCCCGCAGGGGCACTTGGACAGGCCAGATGGGCCACAGTTCAGTCTCGCTGTACATTCAGGAGAGCCCCAGCTAGTTCAGAGGTGGAATAAATTCCACGGCCATCTGTCTCCCTGGATGTACAGGGCTGTGACCTGAATCGGCCCTGTACATCTGGGGTCATGGACCCGCCTCCGCTCCGCACACCCTCCATGCTGTCACCGCCACCTCCTGCCCCCATCCAGAGCTCCCGGCACATAGCTGCTGTTCGTGCGGGGAGCTCTATCATAGGAATACGGTCCCTGCGAATAGCGGGGGTTGAACATCCAAATCAGACGCAGGGCAGAATAATTCCCATAGGGGGTGGGTTTTTTTATTTTTACCTATATTCCTGTAAGTATTTCCTGAAAGACTGTGAGGCATGTCTGGTTGTATTTAAATCAGATTTTTGTTTCAGGAGTAATAGTCTTTCTGGGAGGGTGATACAAGTGTTGCGAAAATTTGGCACTACCCCTAAAAAAATTGTCGTTTTTTTTTTTTTTTAAATCTCCCCTGCTGTTGAAGTATGCGTCAAAGTGATTATAGGTAATAAATAACTTTTCTTTTTTTATTTGAAACTTATTGCAGAGGCTGTTTTTCCACCGTTAATGAGGGTAATTTGACTTGCTTGAAGGATTGCAGGTCTTAAGAATTAATGCAGCAGTCCAATTCAGAGATTTAAGGAGATCTTGGATTTTTCACAGGTCGTGTGCTATGGTGAATGTGCTCCTATCACGCAGTAGCTAATGGACTTGAACAGCAGCCTGTCATTTACTCTTACCACGGTGTATAGCAGCTTTGCCCTTGATAGCAAATAGACTTTCCCGGCACAGTAGCTTATTTAGTACAATGTGGTGCATTTCTGGCTCTTTTGAGAGAAAGTATCTTATTTCTAAAAGCACTAATTACCGTATAGAGTGAAGTTATCATACCGATCTGCTTAATTGCATGTTTGAATCCTAATCTGCCATTTTCTAAGATATTTCATGCTGGATTTAACCATAAGTCTATTTAGTAACATATAATAATACAGTAGGTGCCTTCTAATTTCCCCCTTTTGGAATTTGCCTTTTAAATTATTAATTTTTTTTTACAACTATCCGTAGAAAAGATACCACAATTTTTATGAAGCCTGCAGGCATTAGTGTTAATCCTGTGCTAGCAGGTGATGACTGACGTTCGTTATCTTTCCACTAATACTCTACCTTTCAGAATTATCCTTTAAAATGCTGTAGATGTGGGGAGCGGGTCACAGAGGCTTGATGCTATAAAGCCTTTTATTTAATTATTTTTAATCCCGGCCTATTCTTGAAATAAGTCATTTTCAGGTATGGCAATTAGAAGCAGTTTTTGGGCAGTTCGCTCCCTACGGATCACCTGGGTTTTTGTTCCTTGGACTTGTAGAGAAGAATGGAATTTTGTTGATAGTGGGCTTCAGACGAGCTCTACCTGATGCTTAGAAAAAATGATTGCCTGAAACATTCGCGCTTTCTCCTTTCTCCGTTCACTTCTGCTGTAAGTACAGTTTGGGCTCGTTTAAAATGAAGTTTTGCCAGTTTTCGGGTATTTTGTCATGTTCGCGCAAACTGACTTGTGACCTGGATTGGCCACTGTTGGAAACAGGATACTGGGCTTGATGGACCTTGTTCTGACCCAGTATGGCATTTCTTACGTTCGTATAACCATACCTGCATTCTTTTATAAGTACACACACCTATAAGCGATACGTTTGAAGTCTCAGCGGCAGACTGGACTCTGAGATCAGGCCAGAGACCCTCCGCATTATTTATTTATTTATTTAACCAACCAGTTTTGTATACCACCTTATCCTTCAAAGTGTTTGACAAGACAATAAAGGCTTACATATTGAGGGTATGGGAAAACAAAAACGATACACTACAATATAAATACAAAACAAAACAGTATGTTATAATACTATATCATAGTGAAATTAAATATACATAATGGTTAATTTAAGTTATTTCACCAAATGATTCTATAAATAAGTAAGTCTTTAAAGATTTGCGAAAGTCCTTAAGGTCTTCCTGAGTTCTTAAGTCTTCAGGAATAGAATTCCATAACTGGTGCCATAAAGGAAAACGCTCTTTTAGAAGTCATTTGTTTTGATTTGTTGAAATTCAAAGGAGTATTAAGTTTATTGATATTTTGAGATTGTCTTGGTCTTATGCTCTTGTCTTTTGAAATAATAGATTGTAGAATATCCGCTGAGGATTGGTGACAAATTTTGAAAATAGTCATTAGGTTTTTATATTTTGCCCTTGCAATAACCGGAAGGAAATGTAACTGTTTGAGGACAGGAGTTATGTGTTCAAATTTTGTAGAGCCAGTTATAATATGCGCAGTGGTGTTCTGAACTAACTGGAGAGGATGGATAGAGTGTTTAGGAAGACCTTGATACAAGATGTTTCCAAAATGAGCACTGCACAGTTCTTATCAGCAGAACTACTAGCCAGCCTGCTTGAAACATTTTATTCCAAAGCGTCCCTCCAGTCCAGTCCAGACTAACGGGTCTTCACCCCATTTCAGCAGATGGAGACTGAGAATTCCAGGCTTTTGGTGATGTCGTCCGATATAAGAGCATGAACTCCTCCCACCAAGCCAGTATCCTCAGTCTCCAAGCAGATGGGGTGATCTCCATGTAGCCTGTGCTACACTGTGGGGCTAATAGTGGAAAAAAAAAAGCAGGCGGCCAGGAAATAATGGTAAAAGGATTTATACAGGCCCGATTACTTTCTTGCTCTCTGTTGATCTGCCCGTGACTGCCTCAGACACCATGGAAACTGTGTGGAGCCCGAGCTCGGTTGGGGGAGGATGGTGACCAGAGAGCACACTTGAGTGCAGAACTGGGTCCCTGCTGTCTTCTTTGCCTGCACTGTTTCGTTCCTCTGTCTGGGCCTATGTTGGTGAGTGATAGGGGAGCAGACAGTGGGTCTTTTTTGTTCCAGCAATTAATAATGTATCAGGCCTACTTTAAAGACGATATTATTAACTAACCCTTTTTGGTTTGGGAGGAGACAACAAACTGAATAAGAGTAAAGTGATTATGCATGTATTGCACAAGAAATTAGTTTATAAAATCTTGATATAGCGCCTTTAGCAAGGCTAGCAGCTTCAGACGCTCTTGAAGGGCCTTTCAACCGGTGCCATGGGCTAGACCCCTCTTCATGGCTTGTAAACCCTGCATCTTAAATTACTTTCCTATGTTCACTTTCCATACTATTTTAGTATTTGTTAATATCTGAATGAGATTATAATGAAGATCAGGACAGCCATGCTCTGTTTTTCTTAAATTAATAATCGGGACTATGGCTAAGTAAAATCAACTTTATAAACTGTAAAGGTGCCGCCTTCAAAATGAACTGAGTAGCCTGATATTCAGTAGTGGCAGTTGTCATGATTACAACTGCTAGCCATTGCCGCTGAACCCTAGACCCAGACATTCAATACCGGGGCCATATTATTGAATATCCATGTTAGCCAGATAGCCAGGAAGCTAACCAGGTAGTGACAATATTCAGCCTCTCCCCGGTTAGCTTTGGCTGCAAAGGTTAGGCCACTCTTTACTGTGCCCGACTTTCACTGCCGAGGGATAGCTGGGTGTGTGCGGCTCAATAATGCTGCTGACTGGTTATTCCTGCTCCAGCCCAGTAACATCCCGATGCTAGACGGCTAGCACCAGGGTGCCTAGCAGCGGCACGCACAGATATTCAGCGGTACTAATCATGTTAGTGCAGCTCACTATCCCATTCACCGTGATTAACACTGTAAGCAGATCTGTTAACCGCGTTAATAGTTTTAAATATTGAGTCACAAATTTTTACTGCGTTCACTGCACCTAGGGAAGGGATTTAGTCATCATGGCACAGTGGCATCTAAAGGGGTAGTTACTAAGCTGTGGGCTCCATTTTGAATCTGGTACCTGCCTACTGTAGGAGGGAGCTAATGGGGATTGCTCCCATCCAGACCCACTAGAAAGGGGCTGGGATGGGGGGGCAGATCGAGGTCTGGGAGGTAAGGGACCTGTGATTGGACTTTTGGGGGAGTGGGTGGGGGCATTTATTTATTTATCAAGTTTTATATACCACCTTTTCCTTTAATCAAAGTGGTTTACAGAGTGGGGATAAGTACACTATGAGGTGGGTGGAAGAGAAGGGGGTACATATGAATATAAAATAAGTATAGTATGCATTGGTTGGCTATGGGAGAATCTGTAGTGTTCAGAGAAGAGTAGTTTCTTCATCATCTTCCGGAAGTCCTTAATGTTATTTGTGGTTCTCATTGGTTCAGGAAATGAGTTCCATAGCACAGGTGCAGCGAGTGACGGTGCTCTTTTGGTGGTAGATTGGTTGGGTCATTGATATTCAGCAGGTGTGATGAGTCTTTTTACCATGTTGCTTCACCTGGGTCTTGCGCTGGAGTCCTTGGTTACTATGGTCTGAAGAGCGGTGGCCGAGAGATTGTGGAAGATATTAAGGGTTGCTTTGTATCCTATGCATGAGTGGATGGGCAGCCACTGCAGCTGTTGAAGAATTGGGGTGATGTGCCATATTTGTAATGGTCCGGGCCGCTGTGTTTTGCACCAGTTGGAGAGGGTGGAGGTATTGTTTAGGTAATCCTTGGTAGAGTGAGTTTGAATAGTCTAGAATTGGCATGATTATTGTTTGACATATTGAACGGAAGTGATCGTTACCAAGGATGGGTTTGAGTCTTCTGATGAGCTTCAGTCTGTGGTGCCCTTTTGTGGCAGTTTTGTTGATGTGGGTCTGGAGGTCAGGATGTTGTCCGGTGTGACGCCCAAGTACTTCACTTCTTCTTTCACTGAGATGGGTTTGTCGAGGATATTGATTGTTTGTGGTGGAGTAAAGGTGGTGCTTCTGGTGATGAACATCGCTTTGGTCTTGTCATAGTTCACTTAGAGGGAGTTGTTGGTGAGCCATGCGATTATATCTTCCAGCCATTTAGTTATGGGAGAAAGGTCAGGTGTGTGTATGTTGATGGGGGTATAAACCATAATGTCATCCGAATATAGGTGGTAGAGCATTTTATGGTGTTTGTTGCATATTGGCTGTATGTATATGTTGAATAGGATGGAAGACTATGCAGACTCTTGAGGAATGCCCTGCGGTATGTCGTATTTTGTAGACTTGTTTTCGCTACATTTGACCTGCTGGGTTTGATGGTTGAGGTACGATTTGAACCACTGTAGAGTATTGTTGCGTGTGCATGGGAGGTTGTTTGGGGGGTGCCCTGCCTCCATGGTGGTAGCAGAAAGTGGGGAGGACCACTGTGCTTACATTGTGGCCCCTTTAAGAGGAGCATCAGGCCATGTGTTAGCAGCTCTATGCTCAAAAATAAACACGGACTTTCAGCTGGCATTAGTTTTCCTATGAATAATTACCTTAAGGCAAATTATTTATTTAAATACTAATGAGGTGTCCTGCATGCATTTGCATGCTTTGTTTAACAACATTATTCAACATGTGTTGTGGTAGCAAATTGCGTGTTACAGTGAAATGCATGTTCTGGCCCTTTAAAGTGCGTGAAGGGCCGAATACCATGTGTTGTTGCTGTAGTGCATGTTAGTAGCTCCCCTGCCCCCTTTACTTTTCAGATGGTAAAGCCCATGACTGCAGGATTCCAGAGAGCGTCTGGTGCATGGTTCCTGAACCAAGGACATTCATTTTGGGAAATGGGCTAAGTGAATTTTCAGGGGATATATACAGTGCCTTGTAAAAGTCTTCACACCCTTATATATTTTTCACATTCTGTTGTCTAAAATATACAATTAAAAAGGTCTTAAAATAGGAGATGGTTTCACAGATCTACACATGCTCTATAAATTCTACATGAAGAAACAATTATAGAAATATTCAAAAAGTAATTAAGAATAAGAAACCAAAATGCCGTGATTGCAAATCCGAACCAACTTTGTTTTTGAAAAAAATATCTTAACAAGGCTCATAACAAGTTAAGTACAGCCCGCTTATGTCCAATACAGTAATAGAACTAATTCAAGCTGTTCCTGTTGTACAAAGTGAATCTGAAGCAAAGATCTAAACGTTACAAGAACAGAGCTGCCAAAAGAACTTTGGGATATGGTTAATCAAAGATGCAGATTGAGGAGGGCTAAAAGAAAATGTCATTGTGAGGTATACCATTTGAAAGTGGAAACAGTTTGGCACCATCAAGACGCTGCCTTGATCAGGCTAACCCTCCAGAATCAGAAGCTGCAGGATAAGGAAACTGCCGAGGAGGGCTGCCAGCCTTAAGATTGCTTTAAAGGAAGTGCAGTGGTCTCTGGCTGAGATTAGGGAAAATGTTGACTGATCAAACATGGTCTTTGTGGGAGAGAGGCAAGAAAAGGTAATCCCTGAAGAAAAGCTATCCAGAATGCCACATCTACTGAAGAAAGCTGGAGAGGCAGAATATAAGTATTTTTAAATAAGTAAACAACCAGCATTTACCAAAAACCACTTCAGGGGCACTGCACGTGAATGGGAGATTTTGGGATCTGACAAGACCACGGCAGAACTTTTTGCTCTCAATGCCAAGTGATGTGTGGCATAGAACAAACACAGCATGCCATCCTGCTAATACAATCTCTACCATAAAACAGAGAGGTCGCAGCGTTATGCGGTAGGGATGCTTTGCAGCAGCAGAATTGGGGAGGCTTGTGAAAATCAAGGGAAAGACGGATGGTGCAAAGTACAGGCAGATTCTGGAGGAAGACCTATTTCTGTCTGTCGGAGATGTGGGACTTGGCAGAAGGTCCATCGTTCAGCAGGACAGTGATCCTAAGCACAAAGCACAGCAACAATGGAATGGGTCAACAAAAAGAAAGTGAACGGCCTCTAGTGGCCCAAAGTACAGACATGAAGAAACAGAAAATCTGTGGCATGAAGACTATAGTTGACAGATGACCATCAACCAACTAGAAAGACTTAGCTATTTTGCCAAGAAAAATGGGAAAATACTGCACCGTCCTACTGCAAAGTTGATAGACGGTTTATCCTAAAAGACTGCTGACAGTTATTGCTGCAAAAGGGGTCTCCATCAAAAATCAAAGTCAAGAGGTGTGAAAACTTGCACGAGGAAGACTTTGGTTACTTGGTCTTCTTTACCTTTTGCTTATTGTATACCTCTAATTATTAATTTAGATAAAATGTTACTTAGATCAGTGGAACAGACTCCAATTTATTGCATTTTGAATTGTATTTTTTAGGCAGCAGAATGCGAAAAACGTACAAGGGCCTGAAGATTTTACAAAGCACTGTAATGAGGGAGGATCTTCAGGTAGTTACTAATGAAGGCTCATGGTGCTAAATACCAATAAAAGCTGGTTCCAAATCAGCTGGATGCCCAAAAGGACAGGAAGAAACTGCTGAGCCAAAAGGGAAAAACAGTTTTGTTTGTTTCGCTTTGCAACTGCATTTAAGAGTTTAAGCTAGTGCTGTTACTGTAATATGTTGGGATGGATTTTGTATGCAGATTGTGCTACTGGCATTTAACATTTGGGGTGAGGGCAAACTTTCATTAAGAAATTGAATATCTATTATCTTCAGGAAAAGTGGAGTGAGAAGAATTTATATTCCTTCATCTCCAGATTAATGTGTGACAAGTCCAGCATTTGTACTTTTGTTTCAAATTCATATAAATGTCAAATTGTGTGCGTTTAAAATTTGGTTCTTTAGAATAGTTTTTACTATTTTGCCAAGTTCGGCAGTCTGTAATTTCCTCTGTCATCTTTGAAACCCTTTAAAAAAAATTGTCATTGCATTTGTCAAGTGCCATTGAGACGATGTCAACTTACGGCAACTGTGTGGATAATTGCAGACAGACAAAGGCCAGCATGGCCCGTCTAATCTGCTCAGCAGCCAGGTGTTCAAGGCTGTAACTGCTACTCTGTGCATGTTGCCCCTGCTCTGTATTTTACTTTGAGTTGTAATTGTTTCTCCAGTCTTCAGGTACATTGAAGATTTCAATGATGGGTTACAAATTCAACACCAGCATTCCTCGGGATGTGTATAGTTGGGAAAATAGCATGCATACACAGGATTTCCAAAAGTCCATATTTTGTTTTTCGCACCACCTATACATAGAAAATTTCAGCGTCTGCAGAAGTTTTAGCGCACACACTTTGTCCCGGCTCACTTTCAAACCGTTGTCTGCCTTTGCAAACTGGTGCAATGTGTGTGGGCTAAAGTAACCCATGCACTTTGCACATACCATGGATTATTGAAGACTGCCCCTGTAGAGGCATGATTTCCCTGTAAAACAATTGCAGCGTGCTAGCAGCCGTATAGAGGTGCTGGAGCAAACCAAGATTTTGATACCAAAAGACGAGGCCCGTGAGGTCTTGGAAGCTTATGCAGTGCAATGTTTATATGGCTGGCTCTTTAAAATGTAGGAGAACCTAGCAAGACTTCTCCGATTGCAAATGAAATATCTACATAAAGGAGGTGATTTGATAGTCATTCCCATGCATATGTGACCGCTAAGGATGTGCTCCAGCAAGAACAATTGTTTTCCGATTTTTGGGGTGTGTTTTAGTTAGTTTCACACATTCCTTTTAAGGGGAATTTCTAGTGTGTGCTACATTGATTGATTAAATGAAAACTAACCGAGGAATTAAGGCGTGCTGAGTCAACGGGCATTAAATCAATGCAGCACACACAATTTTTTTAAGATACTTAAAAATACAAAACAAACAAACAAACAAACCCAAATACGCACTAATGAATGCACACCCCTAGTGGCCACATACATGTGCAAAGGAACCCTTATAAAATACCAACCGCCATAGATGTACGTGTTTTGGCATCAAGGTGTACTTTGGCATATGCATACAAATGAGCAGAGTTGAGCAAAGCACGCAAGTAGGCATGTGGATCATACAGTACCGTAATTTTCTCAAAAATTCATTAATGCTCAAAAAATACTGTAATGTATGAAAAGTAAAGGCACAGACATTAACTCAGCCGTAGGGAAAATGTTCACACCTGCAATGTAGGTGTGCATTAGGTCACTTATTTTAGTGTTTTCTAAAGACAAGGAGTGGAGGAGTAGCCTAGTGATTAGAGCAATAGCCTAGTACCTAAGAGATCAGGGTTCTATGCCCACTGGCACTCTTTGGGCAAGTCACTTTACCCTCCCCACTGCCTCGGAAGAAAAGGCCTGGTAATCTACCTCAGGTCATACCTTGCCAAGAAAACCCAGAAGTCAGCATTGACTTGATGGCACTAAAAGGTAGGCACCACTTGTCTGTATAAAATAGGCTTAGCACAGGTTGCATGAAGCATGCTTTAACTAGGTGTCCCAATACAAATTATCCTCCCCATTTATGATGGAATCCAGTGTGGGTTTTGAGAATGCAGATGAGGAATATCAACTGAGAAGAAAATTCGCTTTTCCTACCACTGTAATTGAGTGGAGGAGTAGCCTAGTAGTTACAGCAGCAACCTGATACCCAAGAGATAAGGTTCGATTCCCACTGGCACGCCTTGTGACCTTGGGCAAGTTACTTTACCCTCCATTGCTTCGGAAGAAAAGGTCTAGCAATCTACTTCAGTCGTACCTTGCCAAGAGATCCCAAGGGCTGCTGGGTCGCCAGGAGTCAACATTGACTTGACTGCACTTTAAAAAATTTCAAAACGCTGTAATATCAACATAGGCTATTCTTGGCTTAGATCAAATGCAAGGTCTAAGTTATATGCTGAGGATATTTGCTTCTTGGCTGTTTGGTTAATACAGAGAACTTATAACATGAGGGGCTAACAGCCTGCTACCCCAACTCTGCTGAGGACAGAGAACATCCTGGACCTTGGCCAAACTGGAGAAAATTAAACCTTCTATTAAAAAAAAAAAAAGTAATCAAGATTGCTCAATCAGTGTAATGATCAAATTGGTTGAACATCTTTTCCTTTGTGAATTGAGCTCCTTGTCTCCAAGGAATCTAATCAGATATAACATCCTGATATGCTGACATGTTTATAAGATGTTGAATTTATGTTCTGATTACAAAGAGAATTTTTGAACTGCATGTTAAGTTTTTGTAACGTACCATGTTTTGCTGGGAGATTCCAGATGGAAGTGAAAAGCCAAGAAAGCATTGCTATCCTCGGGGAAAAAAAACATGACAGAGCTTTGAAGCCTGGTGATAAACAGGGTTTTTTTTGTAAAGGTATAGCCACCCAGAGCAACAATGATTTAGGATCCAGCCTTCAAAATGAACCTCTTTTATTGGTTGCCTGTGGGAAAATGCTTCAAAATGATGGTCTGTGAGCTTCAGAGTTCCAAAACATTTGAATTATCTCCCAGCCTCATTTGTGCTAATATGGGAATAAAAACCAAAAACAAAGCCAAAACAAAAAGATCGTAGTGAGTGGGAATAGCACTATCTCAGTGCAAAGTCGAAGGTGTAAAGTATCTATAAGCCTTGCATCTAATTTTCGGAGTTAAAGTACGCATTGGCCACAGCTACAAAGTACTCATCAGTTTTGGATTTGTTTTTGTGTGCCAGCAAAATTTCAGTGTAAAGTAACAGAGATTTGAAAGTACAATCTGTGTACAGTGTTTTCCTTTTCTGACCTAGCCTTGGGAATGACTTGTCTAATATTGCTGTGTACCCACAATGCAGACCAGATTAAGGGAGGGCAATTTTCAGACAGTTTACCCAGGTAAATTTCCCTTTACCCACATAAGTAACTTTGAAAATAAGAACAAAATAATAAAATTCCATCTGTGGTGATTCGTCTTGCCAGGAAAGATTCAGAATCGTCCCCCCCCCCCCTTGTCCTCCATTGATAAAAGGGAAGAAGTTGTTTGTAAAATGTCAGAAGCCATTCTTCAGTTGTATATGCAAAAATCTTAATGCAGTATTTATTCCAAACCTGCGCACATAATGTTCAGTCAAGGAGAAAACAGCAAAAAACAGTTGTGATGGACTTAGCAGAGAACTGGATTAAATAAGCATTAGTCTACTGAAGCTGATTACAGGAATATGAAAATGCAGTATCTTAATGGTACATATTTTCATGTGGCAGTTCAGTTGCCTTTCATTTTGCAGCTAATATGTCTATTCTTATGAGTCATTTACTTCTTTAATTACCTTTTGCAGGCAAGGCACCATGGTATATTAATGTGAATGATTTTTACTGCCAGTTTATCATACAATGCCCCAGAACTTGAAAGGTGGTAATTGACTTGGAAGAGAAGCACATGAGAAACAATGCCTAGTTGACAGTTTTCCTTGTACTCTCTGTTGACGTTTATGAGTTTACACTATGCTAAGAGAGTAATAAACACAATTTTCTTTCAATAACAGGAAAGTGTAGCTTCTAAAATACATTTGTGGAAAATGTCCTTTTTTTTCAGTAATTTGAAGTAATGTGTTTCCGGTGGCGGGATATAGAGGCAGCTTTGCCGGCAGAATTAAGGAGTGAAGGATGTAATTTCTCGCCCATCTTAGGACAAAAGAAAGTATGAAGGTGATAAGTGCCGTTGGACAATAATTGGTTGAATAATTGTGTGCTACCAATAGTTAAATAAGTCATGTTTACATCTGAGTATTAGTCATGGGATATCAGGACGCTACAAACTTCTTGGACTGGCTAGGAGTGAATAGAGCACAAGAATTGATGTGGAGGGTAATTTAATGACAGGCTGCCTGTGTGTGAAGGCCCAGGCCCAGTAGGCACCTATTTTGAGATTGCTTTATAAAGACAAATAGGCATCTGTATGGCTTTATAAAATGCTAGGGATAAAAGAGGCAGAAATTGTGCCTAGATAGAAGCCATAGACATTTATGCCTGCTTTGTAAATGTCCACGTGTAAAGTGTGCATGTGTGTATATTTTATAAACACATGCCATAAGCATATGCCTTCATTTCCAACAAAATGGGAAATATTAACAATATTGTCTATTTGGTTTCATATCACTGCAATCTGAAACATGGCACTGAAAAATACAAAATTTGGGTTTTTCTCCTCTGAGGCAAGACTGGCCTCAAACTAGTAACCTTTCAGAAGAAAGGCAGACATCTTTTTCTGAAGAGCCACTATGACTCCATGAGGGCTGGCTCTAACTAGCATTGCTGTACTGCTGATGATTTTCTTTCCTGTTTGGCCCAAAGTTTTAGTCTTCAGCTTTATGTAAAACGGTATCTGGAGTTTGCGCCTCGTGAATCTATTGACTCCTGCTGTAGAGATTTGCTCAAAAGATTTTTCTTTTGCCATATTCTTGTGCTAGAAATTCTGTGAAACCATGTCTAAGTATGCTATCAGAGACATTTACCAAGTTTAAAGCAAGGTGATCATCAGACCAGCCTCTGACTGAGAAAAAAAAAGTTATTTATTTGCCCGAAACCTCTAGTAACCTTTCAGCTATGTTTTCTTATGGACAGCAGCCACAGCTACCTCTTTTAATTAACAAAACTGCCCTGAAATGAATGTATGAAAACAAAGGAAATTTTATTAAAATGAAAAATCAAAAACGTCTGCAAATAAAACACAATGAAATTAAAATTTTCTGCTTGCACTGCCCTAACACATTAATAGTGACTCCACCCATGCTCCACCCAGCCTTTGCCCCAGGTCAAGTAGAAGTATAGACCTTCTTTGCACCGCCCATAATTTTATGCATGTAATATTATAAGCGGCCTTTACTCATGAAAAACCCTTTTTGTATTTATCTTCTAAAATAGTATCTATTGATGCGGACATCGTTTTATATTAATACAAATCGGAATGACTTCCATCTGTTTTGTTTCTGAAATGATACTTTTATTGACTTGACCTGGTCAGGCAGTTGCGTCCTTTTTTGCGTTTTCTGGGCTCCTAAACCTGATTGATCATCACCGCTAGATTGACATCATCGAGACGCTCTGCACCAGCCTGTCCTTTTCCCAGTATTCTCAGCATTAGCACTCTGGTGCAGAACTCTCCTATTTGTCTGTCTGGCTATGAACGAGTTAATTTTTCACAGTTTGCTTGGATCGTTTGCAGTTCAGCCCTCTGCAACATATTGGAAGTTTTCTTGCCATCTGTTGTTAAGCCAGTAGTGGGCAAGGCCAGAGTATCCAAACAAAGTGCTGGCCTGTTGTAAACCGAACCTGTCAATTTAGCATAGCTTCGTTGACCTCCTCAACGTGCAGGGCAGCCTGTGGTACCAGGCACTGACTGTGAATAGAGTATAATAGGGAACAACTTGGTGGACAGTGTTTACTCTTCCCCTCAGTGTTCCTCCCACTGGCTTGAACTAGTTTATACTAAATCTTTAAATTGTCATGAATGTATTGGGGAAAAAAAACCTCACAGCATATTTTTAATTTAAAAAGTGTTCCTTTTAGAAACTAAACCCAGCAATAAAATATTTCTGTTTGTAAAAAAAACCCAAAAACTTGAATGAATAAAGAAATGTTTAGATGCATCGTAATGTGCTTCTGCCCTAATATCCTCTTTGTTCTATTTGTAAGATCAGTTAACTAATTAGTTTTATTATGATGACTGAGTGCTAGGCTGGCCCAGTGGCAGGTTTGATCAGGTCTTCTGTTCCCCAGATTAGCTGGTGATGATGTTGCAAAGGTAGCATTTCTATCGTGGTGGGGGTGGGGGTGGGGGGGGCGGGGCAAGACTGTCACTGTCCAAGAGTGACCCCTGGTGGACAGATTCATACCCTAATAGTGGCTCCTGGATAAAAGATCAAACACCATAGTGACTGGATTAAGTGTGCTTGGCAGAGGAGGAGGAAAGAGAGCTATAGCTGAGAACAATCCAGGTGCCAGGTCACCTGGGCACTAAAATTTGCCACCTGGCACCTAAAATTCAGAAAACAAAAAGTCAATATAAAGGAAAAGAGGAGGACAACAATTTTAAAAAATTTGGACAAAGACAAATAAGAGAGAAAAGCTAAATAATACAAATAGCAACAACCACCAAAAGACGAAAAGTTGAAAAATAAGAAAACAATGTTCTGTTTCCTAAATTTTTTGATTGGGACCTACATTTTCAAAATATATTTCCCACTCCTGGGTAGTTCTGTGGTGAGTTGTTTCAGTATAACATAGTATTTGTAGTGACAGCAAACAAGGATGACCCAGGATTGGGCCGTAGGAGCCAGTTTACGTGCCTGTGTGGTAAACTGACACTTCCTCCCTTCTTTCCTGTACAAAGCCTACTCTGTTCTTGCCCCTCTGTCCTTTGTCTCAGTGTAGCTTCACTCTTTCCCCACCTCTCATTTGTTTCCAAAGAAATGAGTCTTTTTGGTCGAGAGGCGCACAGATTGAAGCGCTATCTGCCATTAAGACCTGTCTCCATCTGTCCTCGATAACTATTGACTAGCTTGTAAGCTCCACAGAGAAGGGACTGTCTGCTATGTATCTGTACAGCACTGTTCACACTTTGTAATGGTGGGTCAATGTTTAATAGTAATAGCAAAAAGTTCACTGCACTAGTTATCCGAAGGATTGATTGCATCTTTGCAGTTTTACACTTATTTTCTAGCTTGTATTTCATGTGATGGTTCTCGCTTTCTGGGGGTACTGACTTTCATTTGGTTTTTAATGTTCATGCTGAATGTTAAATATCACACACACATCATTACCCTCTTTGCATTTAATAGGAAATGTTTAGACTTAATAGTACCAATGACACTCCCTTAACAGAATATTATAATTAGGGTTTCCAGTCCCAGGTGTTTATAAATTGTAAATTTAGCTGTTTATTTCCAGATAATTAGATATTTTTTGAGGGTACAAAAAAATCACTGTTTATAAGCATTTTCACACCATGGGCCGGGTACCTTTTCCAGTGGAATTAAACATGCACATTTGTGCCACCTAGAAGGAGTCAATGTAGAAAGAACAAAACTGAGTTCAGGATATAAGATAAGCCAGGAGACGGGTGAAAAGTTACCGGGGAAGTGGAGTCATTTAGTCTTTATCCCATAAAAAGCTATTTTAATTGTTTTGCATTAGGTGTTTATTGGTTAAAACCTCAATCAGAAGCCCTAAGTGTAATATCTGTGTTATAATAATTATATTAATGTTTTTGAATTTCAGTTAACTCGGTGTACAACCTTTTTTCCTTTAGCAACAAAATGAGAGAAACTATTATATAGGCCTTTTTACAGTTTTTACACTCGGATAGCCCCATACTCGATTATGTGGCAGCGAAAGCACTTTTGCGTCACAGTCCAGGTTCACTACAGGAAAGGAGACTGGAGAGAAGGGGCCACAAATATTCTGGAGTAACTAATTATCTCCAGGAACAAGCAGGAATGTAGTCTTCACATATGGGTATCGTCGGTACCGACGGAGCCTGCGCGGGAACGCTCCCCAGCGTCCAAAAGGAAAGCTTTTGGGAGCATCCCACAGCGCCTGCGCGCTGCCTTCCCAACTTTCCTAACGGCCTCTCTCCAGTTCTTCTCTTCCGCGGAGCCAGCAGGTCATGTTCCTGTCACCGCTGAAGAATTTCTTTATTTTATTTTATTTCTTTGGTCGCGCGTCTGCCTTCTCGACACTGGACCAGTACTGCCGGTCTTTTCTTTCTTTATTCTAAAAAAACAAACAAAAAAAAAAACCTACTGTTTTTTCTCACTTCAGTGCATTTTCTTCTTTGGCCTTAGGCCTAGGAAATTTTTCCTCATGGAAAAGCCCGCCTCTGGGTTTAAAAAATGCACGAAGTGCAGCGGCACTATTTCTGTCACTGACACCCATGAATGGTGTCTAAAATGTTTAGGTCCTGACCACTCCATTGCGGATTGTGAGTCCTGCTCCATGATGTCTAAGAGAGGTCTACAGAATCGAGCAGCTAAGCTCAGTACCCTGTTTCCCTCGGATGCAGCTTCGGTTGCATCGACGTCTTCCAGGGCTGCTTCTTCCTCACATGGATCTCAGGTAACCAAACTTAAATCCAGCTGGTCCTCGAAGGGTAGATCTCCCTCTAAGTATCGAGATGCCTCCGAGCTTGCCCTCGAAGAATCCGCACCGGCAAAATTACCCCGGCGGGAGGCTCCAGCTTCCAAAGCTTTATCTATGGGGTTACAGGTTGACATTGATGGCTCGGCCTCGACCGATCACCTGTTGCCATGTTCTGGGGTACCGACATCCAGACATTGGTTGGGTCAATGGATCAGAATGTCCTGACCATGCAGCGTGCCATCACGGCATTCATACAAGCTGCGACGCCTTCGGTACCGCAACAAACTCCGTTGCCGGCACCGGTACCGACATCGGTTCCAGTGCCGGTACCGGTACCGATTGCATCGACATCCGCTTCGGTGTCGACTGCAGCGGTACACTGTTCTGTGATGCCCATCGGTACTGAACCGGTACCGATCACTCCCGATGTCAATACCACCCGGTACGCGTATCGGGCTCTGCAGGAGCATCCAGACAGGCGATACTTCGATTCCTCTGAAGACTCTGATGAATCAGAGGTCTCTGTCGAAGCATTGGTGATTCATCCTCAGGAGCCCTCTTCTCCAAAAAGGAGAGTGTCTCCTCCAGAAGACTTGTCTTTTCAAGACTTCATTAGGGAAGTGGCCAGGGGCCTTTCCATCTCAGTGGCCCCTGAGACAGAGCCTAGAGCCAAAAAATTAGATATTTTACAATATCCTAAGGCTCCTAAAGAGGCAGCCACTTTACCAATACATGAGATTCTTTATGATCACGTGTTGGGCATATGGGAGACTCCTCTCACCACTTCCCCTCATTCTCGCAGGTTGGACACCATGTATCGTGTTCCTCTTTGTCCTGGCCTTCCATAAGACTCGGCTTCCTCACCACTCCATTGTGGTGGAGTCTGCTATGAAGAAGATAGAGTACAAAAAGGCACTCTCCTGCTCCTCCAGGAAGAGAATGCAGAACCTTAGATGCCTTTGGCAGGAGAATTTTCCAGGCTAGTATGCTTGTTGCCAGAATCAACTCCTATAGTCTCTATATGGGGATGTTTCTAAAAGAAGTTACAGATCAACTGCAAACTTTATTTCCTTTTATTTCAGAAGATAAAAGGGAAGAATTCCTCACCTGGCTCAAACATGCCCAGGATATTTCCAAGTTTTCCAACCGTGCAGCCTTTGACTCTTTTGAAGGTGCCAGCAGAGCCTCGGCCATTGCCATAGGTGCACGCAGAGTTGCTTGGTTACAAGCTTCTGATTTGGAACCTTGGGTTCAAGATGGACCAGGAAATCTTCCTTGTACAGGTGAAAACCTTTTTGGCAAAGATTGGCAAGCAAAGGCCACCCAAATGGATGCTGAAAATTCTGCTTTAGATAGACTTTCAAAGTCTACTTCTGCTCCTTTTAAGAAAAGGTTGTTCAAAAAGGGATTTTTTCCCAAAAAAGGGAAATATTATTCTGCTTATGGTCAGCAGTCATCTTCTGCAGGTCGTTTTGCTACAAAGAGACAGCAACAACCGAAACAGGCCAAGCCTAAGGCTGCTAGGACTGCTACGGCCCAACAGCCTCCTCAGGGCCTTTGACTTACAACTAGAGAGCTTAGCCTTTCTGGCTCTAGAACATCCAGAGCCTCTCACCATTCCAGAAAGGTTGGCCTACTTTGCTCCCAGATGGGAACAAATCACAGCAGAGCAATGGACCCTCTCCATCATAAGGGAGGGGTACAAGCTTCATTTCTTAAACCTTCCTCCTCACACCATGGTGAGACAGTTCAATTCTCAGACATCTCTCCTCGACCTTCTGGGTCAGGAGATTACTACCCTTCTTGCCCAAGGGGCAATAGAAGAAGTACCCCTTCTTCAACAGGGCTCAGGGTTCTACTCCCCCTACTTTCTTATCCCAAAGAAAACAGGGGCTACAGACCCATATTAGATCTCAGAGAATTGAACAAGTTTCTATGCAAGGAGAAATTCAAGATGATTTCTCTCGGTACTGTCCTTCCATACCTTCAGAGTCAGGATTGGCTTTGCTCTCTAGACCTCAAGGATGCGTACACCCATGTCCTCATCCATCCAACACACAGAAGGTTCCTTCGGTTCCTTTATCAAGGGAAGCACTATCAATACAGAGTGCTTCCTTTCGGTCTGGCCTCTGCACCAAGGGTGTTCACAAAATGCATGGCAGTAGTAGCTGCTTTTCTACGCACTAGGGATATTCGTATTCCCATATCTGGATTACTGGCTCATCCGAGCTCCATCCCAGTCAGAGGCCCAGATTTCTCTAACCTGCACAAGCCGTATCCTTCGGTATCTGGGACTTGTAATAAACTTTCCAAAATCCCATCTCACCCCTACTCAGTCTCTAGAGTTCATAGGGGCCTTGCTGGATACCACAACTGCAAGGGCCTATCTTCCCCAGGCCCGTTGCCTACGCTTGGTGCAGTTAGCCTCACAAATTCAGTTAAAATCCCATTTAACTGCTCGAGAGATGTTACAACTGTTAGGCCACATGGCATCCACTGTGAATGTGGTTCCTTACGCTCGCCTTCATATGAGGGCAGCTCAGTGGACTCTGTCCACCCAGTGGACCCAGGCATCAGGTTGCCTGTCAGACAAAATAGCAACCTCCAGTCGCCTCTTTTGGTCCCTCCACTGGTGGAAGTCCACTCAAAATCTGTTGTTGGGGTCCCCCTTTCAACAGGTGTTACCCCAAGCAACCCTTACAACAGATGCCTCTCCAAGAGATTGGGGAGCTCATCTTCAAGATCTCTCCACTCAAGGCATCTGGTCTCTAGAGGAGACATCTCTACATATCAACTTCTTAGAGCTCAGAGCAATTTTTCTAGCTCTCAGAGTCTTCCACACCCTGCTCAGCTACAAGACAGTCCTCATCCACACGGACAACCAAGTAGCCATGTTCTACATCAGGGGTCTCAAACACGCGGCTCGCGGGCCGCATGCGGCCCGCGAGAGACCTTTGTGCGGCCCGCGATGCATAGGGGGAAAAAAAAAAGCACCCCGGCTTCTGCTGCCGCCGCTGCCGTGGCCGGCAATAGCAGCAATATTGCAAGTCCCACGGGCTCCGCTCCCCCCCTTCCTTCCTGCTTGCCTGCCAGTTCTCCGCTTCGGCTTCGCCTTTCAGAGCCGCGAAGGGAGAGCTTCTCCCTCGCGACTCTGTTCCGCCCGCTGGGGCAGATGGGAAATTTCCCATCTGCCCCAGCGGGCTGAACAGAGTCACGAGGGAGAAGCTCTCCCTTCGCGGCTCTGAAAGCCAAAGCCGAAGCGGAGAACTGGCAGGCAAGCAGGAAGGAAGGAAGGAAGGAAGGAAGGGGGGGGGGAACGGAGCCCGCGGGACTTGCGATATTGCTGCTATTGCCGGCCACGGCAGCGGCGGCAGCAGCAGCAGAAGCTGGGTTTTTTTTAAAGTTTAATTTTCCGGGGGGGGGGAGGGAGGGAGGGAGCAGGACTTGATTGGGGGGGGCAGGACTTGATGTGGGGGGGGGCAGGACTTGATGGGGGGGGAGCAGGACTTGATGTGGGGGGGGAGCAGGACTTGATGTGTGGCTGGGGGGGGTAGTACTGAAAATGGGGTGATGGGGGTTAGGACTGGTAATGGACAGATGGGGGTTAGGACTGGAGGTGGTCTGATTGGGGGGCTAAGACTGAAATGGGGTTATGGGGGGGCTAAGAATGAAGATAGGGCGATGGAAGGGTTAGGCCTGGAAGTGGGCTGTTGGGGGGCTTAGGACCGATAATGGGCTAGGGGGGGGGCTAGAACTGGTAATGGACTGGGGGGGGGGTGCTATGACTGGAAATGGGCCGAGTAGAAGGGGGAGCTTGAACTGCAAATAGCTGATGGGGACAGGGTCTTGGAATGGTAATGGGCTGAGTGGAAGGGGGCTTGGAATGGAAATGGGCTGATGGGGAGGGGGGCTTGGAAAGGAAATGGGCTGTGAGGGGAGGGAGCTAGGACTGGAAATGGGCTGATGATGCGGGGACTAGAAGGGAGCGGATGCTGGGTGGGGCAGGAGCTAGAAGGGAGTTGATGTTGGGGGACGATTAGAATGGGATGGGGCTGGGAGAGTGAAATGGAGAGGGGAAATATATTTTGTGTGGGAGGGAAGAAAAATCTACAATTGGCCGGGTATTGGGAGAGTAAGTGGGGATTGAGGATGGAGGGGTAAAATTTGAGTGGATGAAATAGGAATGAGGAAAGAGCAAAAGGAGAATGATTAGTATGTTAAAGCAGATGTAGAGAGAATGGAAAAAAACTAGGAAAGAAGAAAGGACAAATGGACAGCAGACGATGGAGAGTTAGCAGAAGACACAAAGAAACCAGAAGAAAGTGAATGGAACAATTGCAACTGAAAAAAAAATGCACAAAAGGTAGAAAAATATCTCTTTATTTTGAATTTATTAACTGAAATATGTCAGCTCTTGGAAATGTGCATCTTTAACGTCTGCACTTTATTTAATACAAGAGGAAATCAATGTATAGTTTTATTTCTACAGTGTTGTACATTCTAAGTTTGGCTTTTGGGGTTCCCAGTTTAATTGTCTTCCTGTTTCTAAATTGTGATTCCTTGTTTGGTGATGGTGTATGTTCTGCATGTGTAACTGAGCTGAGGTATTCTGTTTATGTAATTCCTATTTGACATTGCCACTTGTTCTCTTTCCCGAGTAGGTCATGTATTGTTATTCTCTGAAATGTGTTGATTTAATATTTGCAGTGTTGCCTTTTGATAGTTAGGGTATGGTGCTTTGTGAGTCCTGGTAGTGCTGTTAGGACACGGCAGGTTTGCTATGGGTTCTAAATGAGCAGTGTTTCTAGTAGTTCCTAATGTGCCTGGCGGTTGGCACTGGTTTATAGTAATGTAGAAATCTTTTAGTCTTTCTTTATCCATACACTCATTAAGAGGCATGTTTACTAAAAGTTAGTGTATGGTAACATTATGCAAATATTTATGCAAATGATGCCCTTATGCAAATGAGGCCTGCGTCTTGTGCGGCCCCCGGGTTACTCTACAAGTCCTCATTTGGCCCTCAAAGCAATTTGAGTTTGAGACCCCTGTTCTACATGAACAAGCAGGGCAGGACTGGCTCTCTGTCGCTTTGCAACGAAGCTCTGAGATTGTGGGCCTTCGCCAGAGAGCATCAAATTCATCTCATGGCAGTGTATCTTCCAGGGGTTCAAAACTCTTGGGCAGACAGACTCAGTCGAGTTCTGCTCCCACACGAATGGTCCCTCCATGGGGACCAGATAGCCAGGATCTTCCGAATTTGGGGAACTCCGGACATAGACCTCTTTGCAAGTCCGTGGAATGCCAAACTTCCCCGGTTCTGTTCCAGGATTCCTTGTCAGGGAGTTCAGGCCAGGGATGCCTTCCTCCTTCATTGGGGGCAAGACTTCCTCTATGCCTTTCCACCCATTCCCCTAATTCCCAAGACACACTTCAAACTTCAGAGAGACAAGGGGTCTATGATCCTCATAGCACCACATTGGCCACGCCAAGTGTGGTACCCTCTACTTCTGCATCTCTCCCAAGCTCCCTCCCTGGACTTGGGATCTGCTCCAGACCTCCTGTCCCAGGAGGAGGGAACGTTGTGGCACCCAAATCCCCAGTCTCTTCACCTCAGAGCCTGGTTGCTGAAGGCCTAGACCTTCAAGATTTGCATCTTTCTCAGCAAGTGAAGGATATCCTTCATGCTTCCAGAAAGCCTTCCACTAGACATTCCTATGCTTTTAAATGGAAATGGTTTACCATTTGGTGTGCAGAGAAGGGTCTTAACCCTCTTGCAATACCTCTGAATTCTTTACTAGAGTATTTGCTGCATTTATCCCATGCAGGCCTTAAAACGAATTCAGTAAGAGTTCATTTGAGTGCTATTGCAGCATCCCTTAAACCTCTCAATGGACAACCTATTTCCTCTCATCCTCTTATAGCAAGATTCATGAGAGGCCTTCTTTTGACTAACCCTCCCATCAGACCACCTCCAGTGGCATGGGACTTGAATTTGGTTCTTGGCCAGCTTATGCAGCCACCTTTTGAACCCTTAGCCACTTTCTCCTTGAAATTTCTTTCCTGGAAGGTTATTTTTCTCATTGCAGTCACTTCAGCTCCCCGCATCAGTGAGCTGTAAGCCTTGGTGGCTAATCCTCCTTATACAAGGTTCCATCATGACAAGGTAGTCCTCAGGACTAATCCACACTTTATGCCTAAAGTGGTCTCACCTTTTCATCTGAACCAGGAGGTTTATTTACCTGTCTTTTTTCCTGGACCTCATGCTTCAAGTGCAGAGAGGAATCTTCATACCCTGGATTGTAAAAGAGCTCTTGCTTTTTACTTACAAAGGACACAGCAACATAGAAAGTCCTCTCAACTCTTTGTTGCTTTTGATTCCTCTCATTTAGGACTTCCAGTCTCTATGAGAACTATGTCCAATTGGATTGCTCAGTGTATTTCTTTCGCCTACCAGAGTAAGAACCTTTCTCTGGAGGGCCATGTCACAGCTCACAATGTGAGGGCCATGGCAGCCTCTATGGCTCATCTAAATTCTGTGTCCATCGACCAGATCTGTCGAGCGGCCACCTGGGCCTCGGTTCATACCTTCACAGCCCATTACTGCTTGGACAAGGACTTCCGCCGGGATGCCTTGTTTGGTCAGGCTGTTCTCAAACACCTGTTCCATACCTAACCAACTCCTACCCACCATCCCTGGCTGGATGCCTGAGATTCATGGGTGGAGGTAGAGCCCTTCCCAGGGACTCACAACCTGGGTGATCTCCCAGGCATCTCTAGCTGGGGAGTCCCCATATGTGAAGACTCATTCCTGCTTGTTCCTGGAGATAGCAGATTTAGTTACCTGTAACAGATGATCTCTGGGAACAGCAGGAATAAGTCTTCACAACCCACCCACCTCCCCTAGGAGTTGTATCTCTCTATCTTTCTTTCCTTTCCTCACTCTCTCTTTGTCTCAGCTTTAAAACTCGAACTGGAGAGAGGCGGTTAGGAAAGGCGGGAAGGCAGCGCGCAGGCGCTGTGGGATGCTCCCAAAAGCTTTTGTTTTGGACGCTGGGGAGCGTTCCCGCGCAGGCTCCGTCGGTACCGACGATACCTATATGTGAGGACTTATTCCTGCTGTTCCCAGAGATCACCTGTTACAGGTAAGTAACTGTGCTTTACCCAGAGAGCATTGCACTGCAGGAGTAGAGTAATCACTGCTGGATGACGTGTGCAAATGGCGTTCTGAAGCCTGCTTCAGGATTAATTTTGAACCTTAAATCTATACTGTTACACATTTTCATCCTGAAGTAGTCCTATGGTCTGAAAGGAACAAGGTAAGGGACAACTTTATCTAAACCAGGCGGAGAAGGTTCACAATTCCTGGTAGCTGAATTTTGACCCCAAATAGTGTAAATTCCATTTTATTTGATGCAGTTTCTTAATTTGACACTAAATTTTCTAAAAGGTACTACTGGGTTACTGCAGGCTAACACAGTACTGCTGGTTCCATTCTATGCAGTGGGATGTTTTTATTAATAATGTGGTTAAAGGCATACTTTAGTAAATCTAGCCCTTGGGCTATAAAAGTTAAGGAAGACCCCCAGTTTACCCCCTGGTCCCTGGGTTAACACTGCTTTATAAGGTTGAACAGCACAATAATCTGCTTGAAATGGCAAACAATGGCATATGTTAGAAAATGCTGTGCGTGAGTGATCTGTTTATAAGATGCCTTGACTCTTGAAATGCTTTTTTGTTTTAAGGTAAAAAAAAAAATGCCTTCAGTATAGAATTTCTGTTGTAAATGTCAGGTGCAGTGCAGTGTGTACTCACTCTGAAAGTCAACCAGATAACCTTGTCATTCAGGACCTTGCTTTTTAGTTCTTGAAATTGCATTTTGTTTTAAAAAGGAGGACTACATTAAGAGGTCACCTATTAGGCTGTGTTTTTGCTAGCTGTCTGAAACTCTGCTCTACTGTCTATTAAACCAGAGGCATTATGTAAACATTCCTATGTTGTTCCTGGTCTCTACAATGGCCAAGGGGATCGGGTTTCACTTGCCTTCACATCTTCAAGCAATTAAGGCAGTTAGCTGGAAGACATTTCACATTCAAGGTCTACTGTGACATTCAAGTCCAGGGCAAGCCTGAAAAGAAGAATAATTAGAGAATGGTCAGTATCGGACAGGAAGAAATAAATGGTTGCACTGGGCGTGGGATGAGAAGGGAATAGAAATTGTCAACTTTGCAGGGTGTATGTTTTAACATTCTTGCACCAACCATGCGCAAGTCTGAATAACCAACGTTCATTTCTGATGTAAAAGCGAGTCCAGAATAAGCGGGCAGGTTGGACGTGTCAGCTAATCTTACGTTCCTTTATTGCTATGTTATTTTTATTCATTTTGACATTTATATATCTCCCTATATCAATAAATTCATAGCCCCAAGTGCTCACTTTCTAAATCGAAGCTTCAGACAACAGATGGACAAGTGGTTTTCCAAAGGTCACGATGAATGTTGAGGTGAGAAGCAGAGTTTGAGCATATATTTATTTATGTTTATGTTTATTTTATACTTAATATACCGCCCAACACCACAAGTATCTGGGTGGTTTACAATAAGACTATAAAATTAAAAAATTTAAAAAAATGCTGCAGAAAAGAAAAAGAAAAGGAATGCCATAAAATCAAAGAAACAGAAAAGAACAGAATAGAGAAAAGACAAAGGAGAGAGAGAGAACAACAGGGAGAATAAGGGGGAGAGACTCTGATTGGTAGGGACAACGGACAATACATCAACGTGGAGGTGGGGAAAGGGAGGAGGAGTGAGGGGGAGAGGTCATAAGCAAGACAGAAAAGGTGGGTGTTTAATTTGGCTTTGAATGCATTAAAAGACTGTTCCAAACGGAGGGCATGGGGGAGCGAGTTCCAGAGCTTCGGGCCAAGGAAATAAAAAGCTGAGGAACGAGTGGACTCCAGGTGGGCGAGGGAAGGGGAAGGGAGTGACATGCAGTTGGCATGAATAGAACGAAGGATGTGGAGGGGGGTGTAAAGATGAACCTAGTCAGCAAGATAGAGGGGAATACCTGTGTGAATTGATTTATGAACAAACATAAGAAACTTAAATTGAATCCGGAAAGAAACAGGGAGCCAGTGCAAATGTAGAAGCAGGGGAGTGACGTGATCAAAGCGAGAGGCATGGGTGAGAATACGGGCGGCAGTGTTCTGGATATGCTGAAGATGAGAAAGTTGTGACTGGGGAAGGCCGGCTAAAACGACATTACAATAGTCAAGACGAGACACCACAAGAGAGAGGAACAGAGTAGACAAGGTGGAAAAAGAGAGAAATGGGCGAACGGCGCGGAGCTGCTTCAAGGTGAGGGAGGAGCGCTGAACAACAGAGGAAATGTGGGTTTTGAAAGAAAGGGATGAGTCAAGAGTAACACCAAGGTACCGGAGTGAAGAAACCATGGGGATAGGTAAGGAAGAAAATAAAGGAGTGAGGGAAGGAGAGGAAGAGTGCCCAAGAGTGAACCAGATAGAAGATGTTTTGGCGAGGTTAATGTGAAGGACGTTAGAGGAGAGCCAGGAAGCCACAGAGGACAGACAGGTATTAAGGTGGGGGTAATATCAGGGTTTGAAGAATCTGTGTGATACAAAAGAAAGATGTCATCTGCATAATAATAGGCTGAAATACCATGCTGTTGGACCAGTAGAGCAAGGGGGCAAGAAAGATATTGAAGAGAAGAGGTGCGAGGACAGAACCCTGTGGGACACCACAAGGAAGCGGAGTTGGGGGAGAGGAAGAAGACCCAGAAAGAACCGAGAAGGAACGACAGGAGAGAAAAGAGCGAAACCAGTGGAGGACCGAACCAGCAAGACCAGCTTCCCTAAGACAAGCCAAAAGAGTGCAGTGATCAACCAAATCGAAAGCAGCAGACAGATCAAGAGAGACAGCGAGAGAACAGACCCACGATCATGTGCAGCATGCAATTCATTAAGAAGAGAGAGAACAGATTCTGTGCTGTGGCCGGGGCGAAAACCAGATTGGTGGGGGTGAAGAGTAAGTGAGGCCTCAAGGTGAGAAGAAAGTTGAGAGAAAACTAATTTTTCTACGAGTTTAGAAAGAAAGGGAAGATTAGAAATAGGGCGCCAGTTAGAAAGAGAAGAAGGGTCAAGGGAGCTGTTCTTAAGAAGGGGGCGGACAGAAGCGTGTTTCCATAGTGAGGGGAAAATCCCAGTGGATAGGCTAGAATTGAAAATAGAAAGATGAAAGAAGAGAGAGCTAAGGAAGGTTCCATGAGCCAGTGGGAGGGAGCAGGATCAGAAAGACACGTGGTTTTCCGGGTGGACAAAGACTTTGGACAGAACTGAAAGAGAGAGAGGCTCGAATGTGGACCAGAGATGCGATAAAGAAAAAGAGGTTGCAAGGGGGAGGGGGGGGGGAAGGAAGGGAAGACAAGGAGGGTGGTGAAACAGTGAGAGGGGAAAGAGGAGGGGGACATGAAGGAAAGGTGAGACGGAGGGAGAGGACTTTGGAAGCGAAGAAGGTAGCGAGGGAAGTGGGATCGGGGAGATTGGGAGGGGGAAGAGGAAGAAAGAGTGGCATGGGGGGCGGAGAGGGTGCGAAGAACAGAGTAAAGCTGACGGGAGGAATTGGCAAAGTTAGAGATGAGGTTGGAATAATAGACTTCTGGTTCCCATGCTGTTGCGCTTACTGTGAGGGCCACACCCTCTCCCAAGCTATGTTGTCCTGTGTCAGTAGCATATCACCATCTCTGTCATTGACTTCCATTTCCTCTCTTTTGTGCATGTGTGTACCGTCGACACAGCCCCTGGGGTTTCTTGGCAAGGTCCGAACAGAAGTAGAGTGTCAGGCCTTTGCAGTAGGTCTACAGCACCTGGTTTTCCAGTTCCTCTCCTTCAGTGGGTTTGGATTTTAGGACTTTATCCGTAATACCTATAGCTGATACTTGAGGTTTATATTCTGTCTTCTTAGTACCGGGTAACTGCTTTAGCTCAGGTAAGTACACTGGCTACAGAGGCTTTCAGCCATAGTTTTTTGGAGATCTTGCCGGGAAGCGGGTCTCTGTAGTGTTGTCTTATCGCTGGTTTCACTCTTTTCTCTCCTCTCATTCTTGTGCCATTCTCTCCTCTTCCTCATCCACCCCCTCCTCGGACTCTATGCACCTCCCATGTGGGGTTCCGCAGGGTTCTGTCTTGGCTCCCCTTCTCTTCAATCTCTTCCTGACCCCCCTTGCTCTTCTGATACATCAGTCTGGAATATCTGCCTTTTTTTACGCGGACGACATAGTTTTGCTGCACCATACTTCCCCCTCCTGTCTGGATTTTCTGTATTGAACTCCTGTCTTTCTGATGTAGCCAATTGGCTAACACATAATTGTCTCCACCTTAATCTAGCCAAGACAATCGCTATTTGGTTTTCTCACGGTAGCCCATCTCCCTCGGTGGCCCCTTCTTTCTCCGGCACCCCCGTCCCTTTAGTCTCCACCTTCCGATACCTTGGTGTACATTTTGATTCTGATTTATCATTTCATGCACATATCTCGCACATTACTAAGACCTCTTTTTTCTATCTTCGTCAAATTCGGGCAATCTGTCCCTTCCTTTCCCCATCAGCCCTCACTACTCTACTGATATCCTTAGTTATGTCACGTGTGGACTTTTCCAATTCGGTTTTCACTGGTCTCCCCAAATCCCAATTGCTTCGGCTTCAGCGGATTCAAAACACTGCAGCTCGTCTTGTTACTCACTCCACTCTCCGGGATCACATCTCCCCTCTGCTGTTCCACCTCCACTGGTTACCTATCCCCTGCTCAATTCAAACTGCTCACCTTGGTTCATAAAGCTCTCCACACCAGTACCCCACAATACTTAACGGATCTCCTCTCCTTTCATTCCCCCAGGCACACCCCTCGCTCTTTCCACCTCAATTGCCTCTCCCTTCCCTCTCCCTTCCCTGCTCACCTCCAATCCACCCGTTCCTCTGTCTTCTTTTTTGCTGGCCCCGCTCTTTGGAATGCCCTCCCCACTCCCCTCCGCTTGGAACTACAATATACCACTTTCAAACGAAATCTAAAGACTCATCTCTTCTCCCTGGCCTTTGACCTCCCTTCCCCCTTTGTGTGATATCCTCCTTCCCTCTTCTTCTTATCTCCCTCCCAGAACTTGTTACCTACTCATGGCCTGTCTTGTCTCTCTTTCTCTTCTATTCTCCTATCAGAACATTGTAAACTCTCCTTTCTACTTCGCCGGCCACTGGCCTCCTTTTAATTGTTTTTAAATTGTACACCGCCTTGTTTGTCATAGAAAGGCGGTTTTTATCAAATGAATAAACATAAACATAGTCTCAGAAAACCATAGTTTTGTGGGGGGTTTTGTTTTTAAAGGTTGTGGCATATTAATTGTGATCATAACAGAATAAAATAGCAGTTTTTTATGTTTTTCTTTTACAGTTTTTAAAAGTATTAAAAAGGTGACTGAAATATTTCTACACCCCAGTCATCTTAGCTTGTATTTTGCATTTTGTCTCACAGAAAGTACCAGCATGCTAGGATAAATCAATTAAAATATTTTTAAATACACATTTTCCTGTTGATTTATTATGCTGAAAAGGCTAATTTTAAAAGCCAAGTCTGCCGCTAAGGAAGATCTTTGCTTTTTTGTGTCCCAGAGGGTGTCCTTAATCTAAAATAACCACAGGCTAAATTATAATGTGAAATTCTGCTACCCTTTAGCCCAGCACTGCTGGTTCATTTGGTGTTTGTTAACAAACAGCTCTAAGGAGAAAATTGTTTAAGCGAATTACTTGTCCTTGCATCAGAGGAAATAAGGAGCTTTAATCTTAAAAAGAAGGTATTGTACAATGTCTGAGGATTTCTTTCAGCTTTCTTCTACAAATGATATTGCCATATGTATAGTTTGTAAAATATGTGGATCAGCTTTACAATGAAGCAATTTCTTTTTATAAAGACATGCTTTCTATTAATAACCAAGAAGCATTTCTAGATTTACGATGACGACTTGCTAATTAATGGTAATTGCAGGGTGTGCACGGCCCCAAAAAATGTTCTAGTCGTCGTTGAAAACAAATATTACCTGATTTTTGGACATTTTGTCACATTCACCCTCTTCGTTTTAGGCTCCTTGTACATAAGCAGTAGCACGTATTGTGGAGGGCTCATTCTTTTTGGTTTTTTTTTTTGTTGCTTTGGAATACGTGCATCTGTTTATACATGAGTTATCAGCGTACTACTATGCTGACGACATTATTCTTCTGTACCATACCAGTCCCCTTTCCCCAGATCTCTCCCCCCTCAATACCTTCTTGTCTGAGGTTTCTAACTGGCATGATCAGAAGTGTTTTCACCTCAATGTGTCTAGGACCTCAGCTATATGTTTTTCTTTTGGTGCTCCTGTCCCTCAGTGGCCCCAGTTCTTGCAGACTCCACCATTCCTCTGGTTTCTTCTTTCCGCTACCTTGGTGTGACTCTTTATTCTGATCTGTCTTTCCACGACCACCTCTCCCTGCTCACACATTGGGCTTTCTTATATTTGACACAGATCCGCACCATCCGCCTCTTTCTATCTACCTCTGCTCTGACCACTCTTCTGCTCTCTCTAGTTATGTCCAGTCTCGATTTCTGTAATCTTGCCCTCGCTGGTCTTCCTCAGTCCCAACTTCGCCGCCTACAACTGATACAAAATACTGCAGCTAGACTACTTACACGTGCCACTCATCACGAATATGTCACTCCACTCCTTATCCAGCTCCACTGGCTTCCCATTGATTACCGCAACTGCTACAAGGTTCTTACTCTAGTCCATCGTGCCATTTCAACCAAACATCACAATATCTGGCTAACTTGTTACAATTCCACATTGTAACAAACAGCCTCCGTTCAGCTCACATTAACCGTTGCATCTCCTCTCTCCATCTCATGCCCACTTACATTCGACTCGCCACTCTGCTTTTTTTTTCTTGGGTCCCTCCCTGTGGAATTCTTTTCCCACCGCCCTCCATTTGGAAACGGTCTTGCCCAGATTCAGGTCTCTCCTGAAAAGTTACCTCTTCTGTTGTACTTTTGACCTTCCCCTACCTGTCCCTGAGGACCTTTCTCTCTGTGAACCCTGCCTGTCTTGTTCTTGTTCTTCTGTGTGTCTGTGGTCCTTTCCTGTCTCATATTGTAGCTCCTTTCTCGTTCTGGCTTTAGCCATTTTCTGGTTATTTTGCTGATTGTTTACCGCCTTGGTGTAATGAAAGTGCAGTCTGTCAAGTACCTGACCAAACAAACATGGACAAGCATGCACGGATAGGCATGACCCCTCCCCAACAAAGCAGCAGATGGGAGTGCCGATCCACCACTATGAAGTGGGTAGAATTACAGAGAGAAATTATCTAGAAGCCCAGGGTCCTGGCATGTAGGGCTGTGGCTTAAGACTCCAGCGGGAGACCCCTAGAGTCCTGCTGGCAATAAGGGCACAGCTGCTTGAGAGCTGGTAAGTGGGTGGGGTTGAAGGAGACATGGGGAAAACATAAGGAAATGGGTGTACCTGCAGGGGAGAGAGAAGAGGGGTAGAGCAATGGTGAGAAGTGGGATTAGAGGACGACACCCCTCCCCCATGGCATGCACACTGCCCCTGATACTCCCATGAGGCACACACATACATGCACCTGCCCAACACCCTCCAGGGCACACACCCATACTCTTGATAAGCCCCCATAATTCACACAAACATGCATGCACTCTCAACACCTCCTGTAATGAGCATTCATGCATACCTTCCACACTCTCCATGTTACACACACACATGTTTCGCATGAGATACACACATCCCTTAATACCCCCCCTTAATGTACACACATATATATGCAAGCAGAGGTTAGGGCTAAATGGCCAATTTTCCAAATGGAGAAAGGTGAATAGTGGTGTACCCCAGGGATCTGTGCTGGGTCCGCTGCTTTTTGACATATTCATAAATGACCTGGAAAGTGGAATAACGAGTGAGGTTATCAAATTTGCAGATGACACAAAACTATTTAAAGTTGTTAAAACCCAAGAGGATTGTGAAAATTTGCAAGAGGATCTTGATAAATTGGAAGACTGGGCATCAAAATGGCAGATGAAATTTAATGTGGACAAGTGCAAGGTTATGCACCTAGGGAAGAACAACCCAAACTATGGTTACACGATGCAAGGTTCCACATTAGGAACCACCACCCAGGAAAAAGATTTAGGCGTCATTGTGGATACCATGTTAAAACCCTCGGCCCAGTGTGCAGCGGCGGCCAAGAGAGCAAATAGAATGCTAGGTATGATAAGGAAAGGAATGGAAAATAAAACAAAAGATATTATAATGTCTCTATATCGTTCCATGGTGAGACCGCACCTTGAATATTGTGTGCAATTCTGGTCGCCGTATCTTAAAAAGGATATAGCGATTTTAGAAAAGGTTCAGAGAAGAGCCACCAAAATGGTAAAGGGGATGGAAGGATACTCCTATGAAGAAAGGCTAAAAAGGTTAGGGCTCTTTAACCTGGAAAAGAGACGGCTGAGGGGAGATATGATAGAAGTCTATAAATTAATGAACGGAGTGGAACGGGTAAACGTAGATGGATTGTTTACGTTATCAGAATATAGAAAGACTAGGGGACATGCAATGAAGCTACAGGGTAAACTATTTAAGACTAATAAAAGAAAATATTTTTTCACTCAATGTGTAATCAAACTCTGGAATTTGTTACCGGAGGATGTAGTAAAGGCTGTTAGTGTAGCTGGGTTTAAAAAAGGTTTGGACAAGTTCCTAGAGGAAAGGTCCATAAACCATTATTAAGAAGTGACCGAAGATATCAATGCTTGACCCAGTACAAGCATTGTGGAAGTTGTGTCTCTTGGGGAAACTGCTAGGTACATATGATCTAGATTGGCCACTGTTGGAAACAGAATACTGGGCTTGATGGACCTTGGTCTGACCCAGTATGGCATATCTTATGCCAACACTTCCCATGTCGCGCGCACACACACAGATACATACTCATAAAATGCTAAACCCAAAAACATCTGAGGAATTGTGGATTTCTCGTGATCAGATGCCACTCTCTTTTCAGACTTATTTCCTCTCTCCCAGTTTCTAGGAAAGATTCAGTTCACTTACTAGGGGTATTAAATTGATCACCAGCTCACCTCCACTGCTTTTATCTCTAAAACAGTGCAGAGCTGTTTTTTTCTCCTTAAGAACAATTAAGGCTTTGAAGCCATATCTGAACAATAAAGCTCCAAAAATTGTTCTGCATTTCCTTGTGATTAACAAACTGGACTACTGCAATTCCCTGCTAGCTGGAACTTCACAGTGTCAACTAAAGAGACCACAACTTACTCAGAACACTGCCATGAAGCTTCTTTGCAGTGCGAAAAAAATCAGCTCACGTGTCTCTGCTGTGTGAGCAGCACCGGCTTCCAGTCACCTTTCAGATTAGGTTCAAAATCTTATTGTTGACTCACTGTGCTCTTTACACTGGCCTCCCATTCATAGCTCATTCCTTATTGTCCAGTCCAAACTCTGTGGGAACTACCAGTAGATTTTCAATTGAGGACCGTGAAGTCCAAGTTACGTCTTGAAACTTACAGATCTATAGCTTTTTGTTACCAGGCCCTGCCCCTCTGGAATGCACTCCCATCACATCTCCACCTAAAAAATTTAAGGCAGGTCTGAAGACCTGGTTCTTCAAACAAGCTTTCCACTAGAGAGATCTTTAGGGCAACTGGCATCACTGAAACCAAATCCCAGTTCCCCTGCGTCAATCCTTATGTCCTCCAGAAATAAGAACATAAGAAATGCTATACTGGGTCAGGCCAAGGTCCATCAAGCCCAGTATCCTGTTTCCAACAGTGGACAACACAGGTTACAAGTACCTGGCAGGTTCCCAAAAAGCAACACGGGTTCCACAGTGGTCGTCCCAGGGTAAGCAGTGGATTTTCTAGGTCCTCTTTAATAATGGTTTATAGACCTTTTTTCCAGGAACTTGTCCAAACCTTTTTTAAACTCAGCTATACTGACAGCTTTTACATCCTCCAGTAATGAATTCCAGAGTTTGATTACGCATTGAGTAAAAAAATATTTTCTCTTATTAATCTTATATGGGTTACATTGTAGCTTCACTGTGTGTTCTTGAGTCCTTCTATTGTTTGATGGCATAAACAACTGATCTATGTTTACCCGTTCCACTCCATTCATTAATTTATAGACCTCTATCCTATCCTCCCTCAGCCGTCTCTTTTCCAAGTTGAAGAGCCCTAACCTTTTAAGCCTTTCTTCATAGGGGTATCCTTCCATTTCCTTTACCATTTTGGTGGCTTTTCTCTGTACCTTTTCTAATTCTGCTATATCCTTTAAGATATGGTGACCAGAATTGCACACAATATTCAAGGTGCACTCACACCATGGAATGATACAGAGGCATTATAATATCCTTGATTTTATTCTCCATTCCTTTCCTTATGATTCCTAGCATTCTATTTGTTTTCTTTGCTGCCGCTGCACACTGGGCGGCGAGTTTCAATGTATTATCCATGATGATACCTAAATCCTTTTTCTGGTTAGTGGTTTCTAAGGTGGTACCTTGCATTGTGTAATCATAGTTTGGGTTGTTCTTCCTAGGTGCATAGCTTTGCACTTGTCCACATTAAATTTCATCTGACATTTGGATGTCCAGTTTTCTAATTTATCAAGGTCCTCTTGCAGTTTTTCACAATTCTCTGGTGTTTAACAACTTGAATAATTTTGTGGAGGAGCAGCTGAGTGGTTAGAGCGTTGGTTTGGTAACCAAGCAAGCAGGGTCTATTCCCACTAGCCCTCCTTGTGGCCCTGGAAAGTCAATTAACCTTCCATCGCCTCAGAAGAAAGGCCTGGCAAGCTACTTCTGGTCACACTGCCAAGAAAACCCAGGAGCTGATGGTTCGCCAGGAGTCAGCATTGGGCACACATTGCACTTTTTGCAAAAGGTTATGTTGTGCCACTGCTCTCCTATCCTACTACTACTATTTATCACTTATAAAGCGCCACGCACGCAGCGCTGTACATTCAACCAACAAGAGATAGCGAGAATGCAAGAGACAGTCCCTGCCCGTCGGAGTCGTGCCTGTCAGAGTCGTGCTCATCGGAGCTTACAATCTAGTCAGAATATTACAAGGTAAAGGTCAGATTCGTGCAAGGCACTTTTCGTCCTTTCGCTTTGTCATGCAGTTCTATTTATTTTTCTTAATTGTTGTCATGTTTCTTTTTTAATGGCTTTGTAAACCACAATGATGTGTAATTCATTAGCAGTATATTAAATCTGATTATCCTGATAAAAGTATCCAGATAATTTTCTCACGTAGTAGTTTTTTGGATATGGACCTTCCTTTCTAGCAGTTACAACAGAGAGTTTGATTATTGTACTGAATAGGATAAAAGTATATCTACTGAGCAGTGTAAGATGTAGTGATGTTTATGACCCCCTTCTGCCTTATAGCTATCTTCTAAGGAAAATTTTTAATTTGCATACCCTTATATTCACACCAGGAAGATTACATCATTAAAGGAGAAAACCAAAAATGCACAGTGAGCCCTACCACCAAGTGGACTAAGGTGGCAAAATTCAGGGATGCGGCAGTGAAATGAGACCGTATCATGACCTCCAAGAGGAAGCATTTGAAGAGATGGCACGCAGCCAGCCTTTAACATGCAGAGCTGCTGAAAGGCCTGCTGCTGCGCCAAGTTTCATTTTTTGACTGAGTCTTGTTAAGGGAGCAACAGCAGCAGAAGGAAGATGCTGGATATGGAAAGGAGGGGAGGGAAGGTGAACTGCTGCATTAGGGGGAGCAGTAGGGAAGGTGAGATGCTGGACTATGGTGGGGAGGCACGCATAGTTGAAGGTTTGCCTGTGTGTCAGTTACCCTTGGATCAGCAACACTTTGTTGAAAATTTGCATAGGATGTCAGATGTCTTTGGGCTGGCCCTGCAAAAATGACATTGGGATTACAAAACTAGGCAAGTGGTTGTACACTAAACATCACTTTTGGTTTCAGAAAATTAAAACGTCCCACTAGATCCCCTTGACGTATTGAAATTTTGGTATTAGTTATCTCCCAGAAGATATCTGCATATCCTTCCCAGCAACCCCAATTGAAGACTTCAAAGGTCACCGTGACAACCAAGGAAGAGCTGCCACAGACTCTCCAGCAGCAGAGGAATAGACAACTCATCTGCATATCTGTCTGGTCTCTCATTTACTTCCGCAGGTACCAAAGCTCTACCAACTGAATGATGGCTGGGACAAATCATATTGCCAAAGTTGTTGCACCCATTACAACTTCTGCCTCTTTCCGGACAGACAGCCCGATGCCAGTCAGGGGACGAATTCCATGTGCAAGATGCCTGTAAGCTGAAGCCCTCATGAAACAAGTGGAGGGGCTCAGAGAAAAAATGGACAGGCTGAGAAGCATGCAAGATGTGAGAAGTACATGGATGAGACGCTTCTTGAAGCATCCAAGATCTCAAACAGAGGTGAAGATGGTATACTGCAGAACGAAGAGAGTTAGACACGAATCACCAAAGCCTGCAAAAATACAATCCAACCCTCGAACTGAAGAATCAGTATGCAGCCCTGGAAGTGGAGGAGGTAAAAGTATCCCAGGAAAGGGAAGAATCAGAGCTCAAGCACCACAAAGTTGCAGATTCAGTGACCACAAGGAAGGGAAAGGTACTGGTGGTTGGTGACTCTCTTCTGAAGAATACTGAAATGTCCATCTGCTGACCAGACTTGATGCCCAGGAAGGTGTACTGTCTCCCAGGTGCCAAAATCTGAGATGTTTCAGAGAGTTTGCTGAGACTCATCAAGCCTACTGATTATTATACAAAGTTGCTCATTCAGGTCGGCACAAATGATACTGCTAAATATCCCTCCGAGCGTATCAAGAGTGACTTCATGGCTCTGGGACAGAGAGTGAAGCAGATAGGTGCACAGGTGGTGTTTTTTTCAATCTTCCCTGTTGAGGGTAAAGGCCGAGGCAGAGCAGCTCGCATCCTGGAGATGAATGCATGGCTGCATGGATTATGTGATCGAGAATGTTTTTGTTTCCTGGACCATGGGATGATCTTCCAAGGGTTGCAGAGCAGAGTGGAGGAGTAGCCTAGTGGTTTGGGCAAGGTACTTCAGGCCGGAAGGTCGGTGGTTCAAATCCCACTAGAGGACAGCAACCTTGGGCCGGAAGGACTGGGGTTTCTAGTCCCACAGGTGCTCCTTGTGGTCTTGGGCAAGCCACTTAACCCTCCATAGCCCATGTTCCCTGTAAAATAGTTATCTCCAAGTTATAATACCCTGTTAAATGTAATTTCAGTTTGTTCAATGTAAACCGCACTGATGCAGAATAGCGCGGTATATAAGAGAATGTAAATAAATAAATAAAATAAATAAATAAATGGCGTCCACCTATCCAAGAAAGGTCAAAGTGTCTTCTGCAGCAGACTGGCTAACCTACTGAAGGAGGGCTTCAAGCTAAAGTCATTGGGGATGGGTGGTGAAAACCCCCAGGTAAGTAAAACATTAAATACATTTGTAGAAATGGGTAAAAGGGGCAACATCTGGAAAGCAGTGTGCATAAATGCCTGTAGTATGAGAAATAAGATCCCAGATGTTGAGGCTTTAATGAAAGAGGCTAACTTGGATTTAGTGGTGGTTATGGAGAAATGGTTAATGGACAACTATGATTGGGATGTAATAATACCGGGCTATACTTTATTCAGGAAGGATAGCAGTAGGAAAAAGGGGAGGAGGAGTGGCATTATATGTAAAAAAAAATATATTAAAGCTATAGAATTATGGGGCTTAAAAGGGAGCGAGGAGGCACTTGTGGGTTAAATAAAAGAGGGAACAGGGAAATTAATTTGCATTGGTGTGATATACAGATCTCCTTCACGGGGATAAGAAGTAGACAGATCTAATAGAAGGCATACACAGTATTGCCATGAGAGGAGAAGTGCTACTAATAGGTGATTTCAATGTGCCAGATGTTGATTGGCACATCCCAGCTGCAGTGTCATCTAGAAGTAAAAAGATCCTGGATTCTCTACAGGGAGAGCTATTCCTGCAACTGGTAACAGAACCCACACATGAAGGGGCCATAGTGGACCTGGTACTTAACAATGGGGAAAGTGTTTCTGATGTTATAGTGGGAGATCATTCCAGTGATCGCCCAGATGGTGTGGTTCAGTATTAGAATTAGGGCTGATGAAGCCTATTAAAAAGCCAGGGTGTTAGACTTTAGAAAACTATAATATGGCCAAGATGGAACAATACCTTAAGGATTCGTTAGTGGGATGGAAACAGCTATGGGATGTAGAAAAGCAATGGGCAAAACTGAAAGGGGATATTTTAAGGGCAACAGATCTTTTTTATTAGAAAGGTAAGGAAAAGGAGGCCACTATGATTCTCAAAAGTAGTAGCTGAAAAGGTGAGAAAGAGGATGGCCTTCATGTAATACAAGAGATCACAGAAAGCATCAATATTTGGAAAAACTTAGAGAAGCTAGGAAAGTAGTTGGAAAGCAGAGATACAAAAAGAAGAAAAATAGCCCATGAAATAAAATGGGGGGGGGGGGAGAAAAAGTTTTTTTAGATATGTTAGTAAGAGGAGGAAGTGCAAAAGTGTTATTCTCAGACCCAAGAGTGAAGGGGAAGAATATGTAGAAGCTGATGAGGATAAAGCGGAATTGCTTAACATATATTTTTGTTCTGTGTTCACAAATGAAAGGCCAGGAGTAGGACCTCAGAAAACACCCACAAATAAGAACAGAAGTGAAGGAGATCTTGATCGATTTTCATAAGATTGTTCATGAGGAACTTGGTAAACTAAAAGTAGGCAAAACAATGGGACAGGATGTAATATATCCCAAAGTATTGAAGGAACTTGGATGCTCTAGCGCAGGGGTCTCAAACTCAAATTGCTTTGAGGGCCGAATGAGGACTTGTAAAGTAACCCGGGGGCCGCATAAGACACGGGCCTCATTTGCATAAGGGGCCTCATTTGCATAAATATTTGCATAATGTTGCATAATGAGTGCATGGATAAAGAAAGACTAGAAAATTTCTATATTACTATAATCCAGTGCCAACCGCCAGGCACATTAGGAACTACTACTAACACTGTCCATTTGGAACCCATAGCAAACCCCCCGTATCATAACAGCACTACCAGGACTCACAAAGCACCAGACCCTACCTATCAAAAGGCAACACTGCAAATATTAAATCAATACATTTCAGAGAACAATACATGACCTACTGGGAAAAGAGAACAAGTAGCAATGTCAAATAGGAATTACACAGAATACCTCAGCACTGTAGAAATAAAACTATAAATAATTTCTTGTACCAAAGCACAGACATTAATGATGCACATTTCCCAGAGCTGACATATTCCAGTTAATAAATTCAAAATAAAGAGATATTTTTCTACCTTTTGTGCATTTTTTTTCAGTTGCAATTGCTCCAGCCACTTCTGGTTTCTTCGTGTCTTCTGCTATCTCCATCGTCTGCTGTCCATTTGTCCTTTCTTCTCTCTTCTAGTTTTTTCCATTCTCTCTCTCTACATCTGCTTTAACATACTAATCTTTCTCCTTTTGCTCTTTCCTCATTCCTATTTCATCCACTCAAATTTTACCCCTCCATCCTCAATCCCCACTTACTCTCCCAATACCTGGCCAATTGTAGATTTGTCTTCTCTTCCAGACAAAATATTTTTCCCCTCTCCATTTCACTTTCCCAGCTCCATCCCATTCTAATCCTCCCCCAACATCAGCTCCCTTCTAGTTCCAGCCCCACCCAGCATCTGCTCCTTTCTAGTCCCTGCATCAGTCCATTTCCAGTCCTATCCTAGCCTCACCATCAGCCCATTTCCAATCCTAGCCCCCCATCAGCCCATTTCCAATCCTAGCTCCCTCCCCTCACAGCCCATTTCCATTCCAAGCCCCCCTCCCCACCATAGCCCATTACCAGTCATAACCCCCCCCCTGCCAATAGCCCACTTCCAGTCCTAACCCCCATCTGCCCATTTCCAGTCCTAGCCCCCACCATAGCCCATTACCAGTCATAACCCCCCCTGCCAATAGCCCACTTCCAGTCCTAACCCCCATCTGCCCATTTCCAGTCCTAGCCCCCACCATAGCCCATTACTAGTTATAACCCCCCCCAGCCCATTACCAGTCATAACCCCCCCTGCCAATAGCCCACTTCCAGTCCTAACCCCCATCTGCCCATTTCCAGTCCTAGCCCCCACCATAGCCCATTACCAGTTATAACCCCCCCCCAGCCCATTACCAGTCATAACCCCCCCCTCCCACCTCTGCCAATAGCCCACTTCCAGTTCAGTCAGCCCCTCCATAGCTCATTACCGGCCAACAAAAAAACCCCCAAAACCATGGCTTCTGCTGCTGCCGATGCCGCCGTGGCAGCAGCAGAATCAATTGTCAAATTTAAAAAAAAACTGACTTCTGCTGCTCAAGCAGCTGTCCTGCGGCCCCTTCCCCTCTGCCCGGAGATCCGACTCGGCTCTATCAGCGGCGTGCTTTTCAAGCCGCGACGAGAGTATTCCCCTCTCGCGCGGTTTTTCAAGCCGCGCGAGAGGGGAATACTCTCTTCGCGGCTTGAAAAGCACGCCGCTGAGAGCAGAGTCGGATCTCCGGGCAGAGGGAAAGGGGCCGCAGGACAGCTGCTTGAGCAGCAGAAGTCAGTTTTTTTTTTAAATTTGACAATTGATTCTGCTGCTGCCACGGCGGCAACGGCAGCAGCAGAAGCCAGGGTTTTGGGGGATTTTTGGTTTTCCGCCGTCGCGGGCCGCACAAAGTTGTCTCGCGGGCCGCGTGTTTGAGACCCCTGCTCTAGCGGCTCCACTGACTGACCTTTTCAGTGCTTCTTTAGAGTCAGGAATGGTCCCAGAGGACTGGAGAAAGGCACATGTGGTCCCCTCACACAAAAGTGGAAGTAAGGATGAAGTTGAAAACTATAGGCCAGTTAGTATGATCTCTGTGGTGAGTAAATTAATGAAAGCACTGCTAAAACAGATGATAGTGAGGTTTTTGGAGTCCTATGGATTGCAGGATCCAAGGCAGCATGGGTTTACCAGAACCAGGTCTTGTTAGACAAATCTGATTGACTTCTTTGACTGGGTGACCAGAGAGTTGTGACCAAGGGAGAGCCCTAAATGTGGTGTATTTAGATTTCAGTAAAGCCTTTGACATTTTCCTCACAAACATGAATAAATTGAGAACTCTAGGGATGGACTCTAAAGTGACTGACAGGGTTAGAAATTGGATGAGTGGGAGGCCCTCAGCTATTGTGTTGTCTGTCTTGACTAGATTGTAAGCTCTGATGAACAAGGACCGTCTCTTACATGTATCTGTACAGTGCTGCGTATGCCTTGTAGCGTTATAGAAATGATAAATAGTAGTGGTGGTAGTAGAGTAGTAGAGAAGGATGTTACCAGTGGTGTGCCCCAGGGATCTGTCCTTGGTTTGATTCTTTTTAACATTTTTGTTAGTGGTATTGCGGAAGGACTGTTGGGTAAGGTTTGCCTCTTTGCCGATGATACCAAAATCTGAAATAGAGTAGACACCCAGGAAGGAGTAGTTAACATGAGGAGGGATCTAACTAAGCTTGAAGAATAGTGGAGAATTTGGTAGCTGTGATTTAATGCTAAAAAATGCAGGGTCATGCACTTGGCTGCAAAAGTCCAAGGGAGCGGTACAGTATAAGGGGTGTGAAATATCTCTGTCCACGAAAGAAAGCAGGACCTGGGCGTGATTGTTTCTGATGATTTTAAAGTGGCTAAACAGGTAAAAAGGGCAACAGTGAAAGCCAGAAGGAGTCTTGGGTACATAGGGAGAGGAATGGCCTCTCTATAAGTCTTTGGCGAGACCTCATTTGGAATATTGTAAACAGTTCTGGAGACACCTTCAAAAGAATATAAACAGGATGGAGTCTGTCCTGAGGATGGCTACCAAAATGGTCAGCGGTCTTTATTATAAACCATATGGGGACAGAGAAAGATTTCAATATGCATACTTTAGAGGAAAGGTGGCATAGAGGAGATATGATAGAAACATTTAAAAACCTCTATGGCATAAATGCACTGAAGGACATCCTCTTTCAGTTGAAAGAAAGCTCCGCAATGAGGGGCCATAGGATGAGGGAGAGACTCAGGAGTAATATGCGGAAATATTTATTTATGGAAAGAGTGGTAGATGGGTGGAATAGTCTCTCAGTGGACATAGTAGAGACCAGGACAGTATCTGAATTCAAAAAAGCATGGGACAAACTCAAGAAGATCTATAAAGGGGAAAAGAAAAACAAAAAAGACTATAGTAGTTGATATGGAAGGGTAGACTAGATAGGCCATATGGTCTTTTTTCTGCTGTCATGTTTCTGTTTCTAAACATAAAAGTTATTAGAGGGAAATTTATATACACATACACACAGCAGAGGAATCAGAAGCCAAATCATCTTTTTACCCAATGTAGGCTAAAAAGGAGAATTCGCTAGGGGTGAAATCTACAAATACAAGACAACATAGCTGCAAACAATGAGTAAAACTTGATTAAGAACATAAACGATGTCAAGCAGGTCTATAGCTATTAAGAATATCCATTTGTTAGCACAAATTCAGTTTGCTAATGTTATGTGCTTAATGAAGATGCATTCAATTGACTTTCTGCACGCAAAGTGTTGTTGTTGTTAAGTGCCGTCGAGTCGGAGTCAACTCATGGCGACCCTTTGGATAGCTATCCTAAATTGTGTTCGGTCTTCAGTCAGGCGGCTCATTGTTGACAGACTGGTACCCGTAGCTGCTGTTATTGTATCAATCCATCTCATTGCTGGACTGCCTCTTTTGCATTGACCTTCTATCTTGCCAAGCATGATGTCTTTCTCTAATGATCTCTCTCTTCGCATGATGTGTCCAAAGTATGAAAGTCGAAGTCTTGTCATCTGAGCTTCTAAAGAAAGCTTAGGTTTGATCTCCTCTAGTACCGACTGGTTTGTTCTTTGGGCAGTCCATGGCATACACAGTATTCGCCGCCAGCACCATAATTCAAAGGCATCAATTTTCTTCCTGTCTGTCTTTTTCACTGTCCAGCTTTCACATCCATATGATGTTATTGAAAATACCATGGCTTGAACAAGTCGAATCTTTGTATGGAGAAAGACATCTCTGCTCTTGAGAATCTTATCTAGGTCTTTCATAGCCATTCTGCCAAGAGCAATGCGTCGTTTGATTTCTTGACTGCTTGTTGCTTCTTTATTGATAAAGAAGTAGATGAATGCATGTACCTTTAATTTGCTCCATGTTAATCAAATTTTGAATGCACTTAAAATGAAACAGGTTTCATTTTAAGGTTTCAGTCTGAAAATGAATTGAAAACTTTTGCATCCCTAATAACTATCTGAGCTCAGATACCATACCCTGGAAGTTACTGAAATGGTATCTTTGAGATCCTCACAGTGGCAGTCTTTAGGAGAGGCAAGAAACAGGATACCCTTTTCCACTCACTTTATAAGCACAAACAGCGAGTAGCTCCTTCACTGGGAAATGTACCTGCATGCACTTATACAGGAATTAAGAGTAATTTAAATTGTGATTCATTATGGAGTTCATTTTTCAGTGTTCCGGTTTGTAATTATATCATGTTGTTAAGTGCCATCGAGTCAATGTCGACTCCTGGCAACCCTGTTCTACTGTATAATTGCTCGTAAATTTAGTTCACACAATTTCAGTAGTAGTTCAAGACGAGCTATATTCAAGTTTCTGTGGTTATTTCCCTGTCCCCAGAGGGCTTACAATCTAAGTTTGTATCTTGGGCAGTGGGATTTGAACCTTTGCTTCCCTGGTTCTGAGCCCCCTGCTCTAATCACTAGGTAGCATCTCCACTCCTAGTTGTATTTAGGAATTGGAAACAAACATTTCAGTTCATAATGTGGAATTGGGAATCCTTGCCATCCACTGCAAGATGATGCAGGGTTAGATCTGACGTTGACCATCACTGTTGGAATTGAGTTATCTGCGGAGGGTTCATGTATTTCCAAAATAGATGATCATTTGCAGTCGTTAAGTCTTTATTTTTTTAGAAGCACTGAGCGTTACCTTTACTGAACTTGCTTGCTATAAATGGGAAAATTTAATTTTGCCAAAGTGCAGAAAAATATTCACCATCAAGGAGAGAAAACCAAGTTATCCAATGCTACAAAACAAGCATCTAAAATGTATTGCTCCATTTGGAGACACTGTGATAAGGAAGCTTATCATAGTTCAGGAAGGAGCTATAATAGAGGTGAATTGGCTCTGAACAAGCAACCTGTCTTTGCTGGTAGAAATACTAAAACAGAATGTTTTCCTAAAAGACTACCAGTCCCAGAATGCACCAGGTTTCAAACAGCCTCTAGAAGAGCTGAAGTGGGGAAACGTGTGTTCAATCAGGAGAGCTATGAGGTAATCCCCAATCACTCATCTCCAAGGGCAGGGCTTGATTCAGCACAGCTGAGCTGTGCTAGGGTGGAGTATCCCTCTAAACAAGTTAAAAGTAAAACATATTCTACACAGAATCAGATGGAGTTGAGGAACTCAGAGCTCAAGGACAGAGAGAGGAAGCAGCAGCAGCCACAACGTGGAAGAAAGAAGAGAAAAACATCTTGGAGGTCTAAAGAAGGAGCCCATAGCAGTACGTGTGTTGGGAGTCATTCCAGAGGCAAGCATACTCCATTGGACTGGAGGAAGCCAGAGGAGTGGGGTTACAGAGCCAGGAATCCCCAGACGGCACCTTTGAGGGAGACGGCTGCATTTGGAAGGGGCCCTAAGACCAGTGCAAGAAGGTATGTGAAGAGAGACCCAGTGTCCAGGGATCTGGATTGGAAGGCTGGATTACTTACTGGCCAGGATATCTGGAGAGGAAACCTAACAACAAAGGAAGCTCAGGTATGAACACTGATCTATGCCCTAGCTCTTCACTTGGAAGACAGCAGGGAAACAAGTATTGTCCTGAGAGTGCTCCATTAAGGAATTCCTCTGAGCCAGACCATGATATTGATTCTATGATAGTTGAAGAAGAAGGAGATATTTTAAATGACCAGAATGAATACATGGATTGCTCTCTGAATAAGCTGCTGTGGTAAAATACTTTCAGAAATACAACAACCATCAAAAGGGAACTATAACTTGTTCTTTTATCTACCCAGAAAGGTTTACAAGAAAGCTTTAGGGTAGGATTTGAGCCACGTAGAGAAAGTGAACCAGCAAAGGGGTTTGCAGCTGGCTAATGATTGGTAATTAAGCCATGCACAGTTGCACGTGAGCTCTGAAAGGAAACTACTGTTTGTGTGTGAAAATAGAAGAAAGTTATCCTTGAAAAAGAACAGTTTTTGGTTACTTTTGGGTTTTGTTTTTTGCTTTTGGAGCACTGCTAAAAAGTATTAGCAGGAGCCCTCAGAAAGACCTTTTCTGTTTCCCATCAAGGTCTTTGTTTATTTGATTGCTTAAGAAGTTCAGTTGCTGATATCATGATTTGTTTTCCTAAGTACAATACTGAAAGCAAGTGTCCTTTTGTGTTACCAAGTAAATCTGTGTGGGAGAATTAACCCCAAGAATGAAATATATTTTTCTTTGCTTACACTCGAGCAGCACAACTCATTATTTTGTGAACGGCTGATTCTGGTATGAATGGACTACATTCCCCACAATCCTTTGCAAGTCATAATAGTATTTTGCCTTTGCCAAGACTGTGGACATTCACGCCCAGCGCCCCCGTTTACAACACTCAGTTGGAGAAAGAAAGGCGGGAGCTTCAGGAGTTGAGACTGAGCCTGAGAAAATAGTAAATTTACATCTATTCACACCAACAAGAATCCTGGGTAATTGAAGATACAGATCTACTTATTTCTGTACCACTGTTAGATGGACATTGTTAAGTTGGATTTTGCACTATTCTTTTACATTGTTCTGTTTTGAAAGTCGAGGTGCTTGCGCAAGACAAGGTAGCTTGCTTTTGAGGTCTCTTTTTTCAGCATATGAAAAATAGCTACGTAGTTTTAGGCAACCATAACACACCAGTCCTAAGCCTATTTTATAAAGAAAAGGAGGTGCCTACTTTTTGTTCAAAAATAGAGATGTGTCTGAAAATGTGCATTAAATCTAGGTGGGAGCACATGTCCAGCCTTTTTTTTTTTTAAGTGCCGTCAAGTCTATGCATATATGCCCCAACAACAGCTGCAGAAGAGAATGAAATTGAAGAGTTCTATGAACAAGTACAAGCTGAAATTGACAGAACATGCAAACAGGATAACCTGATAGTCATGGGTGACTGGAACGCAAAAGTTGGCAACAAAGAAGAAGACAAAGTAGTTGGAAAATATTTTATTTATTTTATTTATTTAGTATACATTTGTATACCGCTACTTCCAGCGATCAGCAGCGGTTTTGATTACAGATTGGAAATTGTCAAATCATGACAGGAAATTTTTGAGGTATAAACACATTGATTAGACAGGAAAGCACAGCACACAGAACTATTTTACAGGGAACATGGGCTATGGAGGGTTAAGTGGCTTTTGCCCAAGACCACAAGGAGCACCTGTGGGACTAGAAACCCCAGTCCTTCCGGCCCAAGGTTGCTGTCCTCTAGTGGGATTTGAACCCCCGACCTTCCGGCCCGAAGTACCTTGCCCCAACCACTAGGCCACTCCTCCACTCCTTGGACTATGGACTTGGCAACAGAAATGAAGCTGGAGAAAGACTGATAGAATTCTGCAAGACCAACGATCTATTCATCTCAAACACCTTCTTCCAGCAACACAAGCGGCGACTGTACACATGGACTTGGCAACTGTACACTATGGACTGTACACTATGGCGACTGTACACTATGGACTTGGCAACAGAAATGAAGCTGGAGAAAGACTGATAGAATTCTGCAAGACCAACGATCTATTCATCTCAAACACCTTCTTCCAGCAACACAAGCGGCGACTGTACACATGGACTTCACCCAATGGATTTTATAAAAATCAAATTAACTACATCTGTGGAAGTCAACGATGGAAAAGCTCAATAACATCAACAGAGACAAAACCTGGAGCTGACTGTGGTACAGATCATCAACTACTAGTTTGCAAACTCAAGCTAAAGTTGAAAAAGAGCAAACCACTCATGAATGCAGCAAAATATGACCTTGAGAATATACCACTGGAATTTAAAGACTTCCTGCAAAATCGATTTGCTGCTTTAGATACAAATGACAGAGCTCCAGAAGAGTTATGGAATGACATCAAGAAGGTTGTGTTGGATGAAAGCGAGAAGTCTCCACAAAAGGTGAAAACGAAAAAACAGCCAAAATGGATGACGGAAGAAACTCTGAAAATTGCCCAGAAACGCAGAGAAGCTAAAGCCAGAGGAGAAAGAAAGAAAGAAAATCACAGAACTCAACAGAGATTTCCAACGTGCAGCAAGACAGGACAAGGAAAAGTACTACAATGACGCATGCAAGGAAATAGAAGCAGAAACTATTAGAGGAAAAACAAGATCGGCTTTCCTAAAGCTACGAGAGTTAAAGAAAACGTTTCAGCCTCAAATTGGAATGTTACATGATGCTCAAGGTTCTATGTTGAATGATGCTGAGAAGATCAAGAAAAGATGGAAGGAATATACAGAGTTTTTATGTGATAAAGATCAAGTGGACCAACAGCCGTTTCAACCTGTACCTTATGATAGGGAACCATTGGTGATGAAAGAAGAAGTTGAAGCAGCATTGAAAGCCTTATCAAAGAACAAAACACCAGGCATTGATAGCATTCCCATAGAAGTATTACAGCAATCTGATGCAGCTGTTACTGTACTTACAGGGCTCTGCCAAGAAATATGGAAGACAATCATGGCCAACTGACTGGAAAAGATCTGTGTTTATACCAATTCTAAAGAAAGTGATCCAACTGACTGTGGAAATTATCGCACAATCGCTCTGATCCCACATGCCAGCAAGATTCTACTGAAGATTATTCAAAAGAGACTACAACCATACCTGGAACAAGAACTACCTGAAGTGCAAGCAGGGTTCAGGAAAGGGCGAGGAACGAGAGACATCATTGCAGATGTGAGATGGATCCTTGAAAAGACTAAAGAATACCAAGAGGATATCTATTTGTGCTTTATCGACTATAGCAAAGCTTTTGACTGTGTAAACCATGAGAAACTCTGGGCCACATTAAGAAGCATGGGTATACGAGAACACCTGATCGTACTCTTGCACAATCTGTACATTGATCAAGAAGCAACAGTTCGAACGGAACAAGGAGAAACAGAATTGTTTAAAATAAGCAAAGGTGTAAGACAAGGCTGCATACTTTCCCCGTACCTGTTTAATTTATATGCAGAACAAATCATCAGAGAAGCAGCATTGTATGAAGACAACAGAGGTATGACGATTGGTGGAAGACTCATCAACAACCTTCGCTACGCTGATGATACCACATTACTGGCTAAAAGTGAAGATGATCTGAAACACTTGCTTCTCACAATCAAAGAACATAGTCTCAAAATGGGTCTGCACCTTAATGTAAAGAAGACAAAGATCATGACAACTGGCATAATCAACAGGTTCATCGTTGAAGGAGAAGAAATTGAAATCGTGAACAACTTTAACCTACTTGGATCAACTATCAATAAAGAAGCAACAAGCAGTCAAGAAATCAGACGACGCATTGCTCTTGGCAGAATGGCTATGAAAGACCTAGATAAGATTCTCAAGAGCAGAGATGTCTCTCTCCATACAAAGATTCAACTTGTTCAAGCCATGGTATTTTCAATAACATCATATGGATGTGAAAGCTGGACAGTGAAAAAGATAGACAGGAAGAAAATTGATGCCTTTGAATTATGGTGCTGGCGGCGAATACTGTGTATACCATGGACTGCCTGAAGAACAAACCGGTCGGTACTAGAGGAGATCAAACCTAAGCTTTCTTTAGAAGCTCAAATGACAAGACTTCGACTTTCATACTTTGGACACATCATGCGAAGAGAGAGATCATTAGAGAAAGACATCATGCTTGGCAAGATAGAAGGTCAACGCAAAAGAGGAAGGCCAGCAATGAGATGGATCGATACAATAACAGCAGCTACGGATACCAGTCTGTCAACAATGAGTCGCCTGACTGAAGACCGAACACAATTTAGGATAGCTATTCAGAGGGTCGCCATGAGTCGACTCCGACTTGACGGCACTTAACAACAACAACGTCTATGCTGACTCCTGGAAACCCAGTTGTTGCCGGGCTTTTTGTTCCGAGGCGATGAAGGGTAAGGTGATTCCCAAGGTCACAAGGAGTGCCAGTGGGAATCAAACCCCAATTTCCTGGGTGTTAGACTGTTGCTCTTCCCACTAGAGCTACTTCTTCACTCCTATCCAGCCCTAGGGCTGTTATAAAATGCCTGCACCTAGATTTTTAAACATCACTACTACTGCGACTACTATATAGTGCTACAAGGCATATGCAGCATTGTACAGATACATATAAAGACAGTCCCTGCTCATCAGAGCTTACAATCTAATTAAGACAGACAAGACAAAGATGAGAACAAGGGGTAGAATAGGGAAGGGTGAGGAGACAAAAGAAAAACACGGGATCTGGATCCAAAAGAAGCCCCAAAGAGATGAGCCTTCAGCAATGGATTTGAAAAGAGGGAGAGAGGATGCCTGACATACAGATTCAGGAAGTTTTTTCCAGGCATAAGGAGCAGCAAGGTGAAAGGATCAAAGTCTAGAGTTGGCAGTGGAAGAAAAGGGCATAGAGAGAAGCAAACCAGTGGAAGAGCGGAGTTCACGAGGAGGGGTGTAGAGAGAGAGGAAAGGTAGTGAGGAGCTGCAGAGTGAATGCATTTATAGGTCAGAAGGAGAAGTTTGAATTGGATACAGAAACGGAAGAGAAGCCAATGAAGGGATTTGAGAAGAGGGGAAATATTTCGAGAACCTCAATATACTCATGAGTTGTGTAGCAGATTGAAGGGGATAGAGGTGACTCAACACATAAATTTACAGTATGTCATCCTTTACACGACTAGATTTGCACTGCACCTATGCTCCACCGAAAGTACACACCATCGGCATGACACATGCCCTTACAAAATAGTGAATGGCTAAAGTACTTGAGTAAAGGCCCATCCACATGTGCAAGTCATTCACAAGAAATGACTTGTGCATACTAATGGTGTAGAATGTTATGCAGCTCCTTATAAAATTATCCTCTAAGGAGGTAACAGTATAAGGATCCACTTAAAGCTACATACACTTTATGCGCATAAATGACAGTGATCACGCCTTGGACTAATGCATGCATGGGCCACTTGTGCTAGTATTCTATGAAGAAAAGTAGGCTTGACATGGGTATGTGTTAACCAGGTAGGACTTTATAAAGTGACCCTAAAGGCCTAAGGAGCATGTTAAACCCAACATTTAGCAATGGTATAGTAAAATTTGCACCTACTGACATCTAAATGAGGGAGCATCATATGCAAATGAAGGGGTGGAGAGCGTAATGTTTCATCTTCCACGGGTTATTTACCGTGAACTCAATGTTAAACATTCTAAATCTGCCTCTGACAAGGGAGGGAGGGGCACTTTATCTTGTTCCTCCTCCCAATAAAGATTTAATCGGTACTATGCTGTTTTTCACGTTATACGTGGATTTTCTTCTGCTGGCAAAGAGCCAAGCTGCTGTTGGGGGTAGAGGGTGTTGTGTTTTGTTTGACAGTATGAACAGACTAGAACCCTAACAGAGATCATCAGTCCAGCTGTTGCTCATTGTCCTTTAACTGAAGTAAATGTTCATAAGAGCTTGCTTACAATATTATTTAAATCTGCATAGAATACCATTAAATATTCTTTTATATGAAATACAGACTAAAGACGAGAAGAGACTAATTTGCAGCCTACTTAAATCTTCATACCATAAGTGCCCCAAACGAAGCAGTTTTCACTACCAGGGGGTGTCCGTATTGTAAGCTGGACCTCTTAACAGCTTGAAACACAGGAGTTTGGAGATGTCAAGAGCAGCCACGAATCAGAAAGTCTGGCCTGCCATTCAAATCACTAGGAGCCCAACTTGCCAAGAGCTTTTGCCATAGGCATAAAACAAGAGCTGTTCTGCTGGTGAACAGGACTGTTAGAAACGAGCATAGCCAAGAGCATCTTGGTGTTTTATTCAAGCATTCTGGAGTCTCAGCGCCATGGTCTCGGAGAGCAGTGATTCTATCTAAAGCAAAGAATTTTTTTTCCAGCCCAGTCATCTGTTTCTATGATCTGCCTTTTGAACTGTTTTTGTGACTGATCAGTTCCACCTAATATGTCTCTTGATTTCTGCTATTGTACTACTCAGACGACATGCTGTTCGCTTCGTTCATATACGCTTTAGATGCTCCTGCCTGTCACACTGTGGCGGGTTATCTTTAGCGTCTGGATTTGCTTTAAGTCTTGCACGTCTATCAAGCTGCTGTTGCTTTGAATGCAAGATCAAAAGGAGATGAATTCCAGTGAAAAAAAAATCCTTGTATTGAAGAAAAAGATTCGGGCCTATGCAAACATTCCACTGACAGCTCGCAATGAGTTATTCTAACAAAGCATTAGCACCCAGGATGACAGACAGTCCAAGACTCCAGGAGCATGTTGCCACAACAGCAGTGTGCGCCTTAGAGGAATCTTGTCCCTGTCCTGGGGGTTACCTCCCCAAGCTCCCCCTCCTTTTCCTTTATTGAATATGGCTGTGTGAAGATGCCTCATCTCTTTATGAACTGGCTCCCTGTGCCAGTTTACTTTGCGGAGCAGTTTGCTCTTTGCCATGCAGAACCGACCCAACCACTAGGCAAACAAGGCGGTCGCCTAGGGCAGCAACCTCTGGAGGGCAGCAAAAGCAAACCATTCAAAGCTAAATAATAGATTTTGACAGCTGGGGGTGGGGGAGGCAGGGTATAAACTTGAGGGGCGCCTAGGGCTCCACCTCTAGGGCCAGCCCTAGTGCTATGCCACCCAGATGACAAAAGATAACACTGTGATGAATGGGGTGAGGGACTCCTGTCCTTTCCAGTTCAGCGGGTGTTCTTCTTTCAAGGCTAAACGGGAACATTTTGAAACAAGAGGGGGGGGGAAGCACACCATGCAGTGCTATAGGCACAGTCTCCTTTCACCCCTTAACAAATCACCCTAGGTTTAAAGACAAGTGTAAGCAAGGAGAAGACATAACATTGAAATATAAATGTAAAAGGAAAATCAGACACCTTTTTGCTTTTTATGGGTGAAAGAGGCGCTTGATCGTGTGTAGGTTTACAGCATATGGAAAAGGAAAGATTTGCTGAAACATAGGGTTCACCATCTACCAAACCCCCCTCCATCCCCACCCCTGCCCCCTAAAACAAGCAGCCTGTGTTCAGTGGTTGTTCCGGGATCAGTTAGCAGCTGTAATTAGTCCTGCATGTTCTGCTCACAAAAGCTGTGATTTAGGGATGTGTAAGAGAAACGGAGGTGTTGCTGCCTCGTGTGCCGTTGCCATCACCTGCGAGAACTCCAAAGTGTTCTTTCAACTTTCCAAGCGTAGGATTTGTTAAGGAATTCTTGTGGTTTCTTTGTCGTTCAGTAAGTGCAGACGTTGCTACTGTGCAGGCAGGTCTCCTGTTGTTGCCTACCAGGGCAGTGTTCCAGTGTCTGTCTGTTCACTGCCGCACAGCACTTCCTGTTTATTCAAACATCTTTTTTTTTTTTTTTTGCCATTCTTGAACCCCTGCTTCACAGAAACAGCCAGAGCACAAGTACGGCAAAGAGACGGAAATTTAGAGAGACAAAAAACTCTCCAGTTTCTCAGTAAGTGTTTCAAGGGATCAGAACTTTCACCGTGACGTCCTGTCTAGCTGCATGCTTGTACCCTACGGTAGAATAGAAGATTTGTTTGCCTGTGGTTTCCTGCAAAATCGAGACGTTCCCATTTGTATGTTCTGTTTCAATCAAGAAAAAGATTGTATGGTTTGAGAAAAGTAGATGGGGGAGAAGGGGGGTCTTCAGATCATTTTGATTCTTTGTCGCTACCGTAGAACAGATTTTAAAAGTATTAAATATCAGTCCAACAGTGAGCTGTGGAATTTGTCTGTCATTAACTCTGACATCTTCAATCTAATAAGAAGCCGTGTGTGTTTCAGACTGTTCAGTCTTTAGGCAGGGTGGGAAAGAACATAGGGAGCTAAATAGCAAATAGGTGAAAACTGATCAATCAGATTTGTAGTTCTTTGAATTTTGTAGTCACATAGTTCTGTTTTGTGAATCTCTCTGGCATTTCAGTTTGACGTTTCACAGCTTAGAACACAGACCACCGATGCCCCGATTCTCTTTCATACGATAGTTTTCTGTTGGCTGCCAGGAAATCCAGGCATATAGAATTGTATTTTTCTATGACTTTTTAAGATTTTGTTTTGAATGCCGGTTTTCATGTTAGAGAAATTTTCTGTCATGCAGAATCATTGGTTAATGCTGGTGTCGACATGCCTGACCTGAGCTGCTTGAATCGAAAATTATAAAGTGAATTTCTTTCTCTCATGTGGTCTTAAATGTGCATTTATTTAATTTAAAGGTTGCTTTTAATAAGTATTTCAGAAAGTGTGTTTGTGTGAAAACCACAAAATCAAAACAAAATAGCAATGCATTATATTACCTTTTAAGGCTATTGGGTTAGCATTATGAATCATTTATCTGTGTGTACAAGGTGAGATGAAATATGCAAGGTGTACTTTGAGAACTAGGTAAAGGGCCAAAGGGCCATGGAGGATTTGGATTTTTAATATCTAGTTGATGTTCCATTGCACTTAAAATTCAGAAGCTGTAAAATCCTCATCACCTATCACAGTTAAACCGAGGGTCCTCTCAGTTGGGAGGTGGTACGTGTTTACATATGCATGGTGGCTTGTGCATTCTTGCTTATACCCAGACATACGATACCGTGCACACGAGTACACACCCACGATGGAAAGAAGCAACCGAGCTGGCATGAAGCTCTGAAGTTTTTCTACTGCAGAGAGGAGGGGAAAAAAAACAAGAAGCCGTGTTTGTGACGGCCTTCATGATAATTTAACAGTAGGAGTAACTGCACAGGGAAAATGGAAAGAGTGACTGAACTTATTTACTCAGATGTTAGTGTAGGTGTGGGGCTGAAAACTCACTGTGGGAACAGTGGGCTGCTTTTCTTGGTGCTGTTGATGACCATCGGATTTCCCAGCTCACTAGGTTTTTGTTTTTTCTGGACGTCGTGTTTGATTATTTATCAGAAGGGGAAGGGAGTAGCTGAAAGAAATAAACATGCGAACCGGCGCTGTTTTGTTTTCCACTTCGCAGGCCATGCCCTTTAACAGATACATACAGAAATAATAAATGTATTGTTTTATGATGAAAGGAAATTAAATGTGAGGGTGTTTGTTTTTTTTGTGCAATACCAGCATGTTAACTCTTCACGTCTGCTGCTCTTCACTTAGTGTGAAATCTTTTGAAAGCTCATATTCCTAGAGAAGGAGAAAGATGGCCACAGATTGACTTCTATACTGCGTGCCTTCCACAAGATTTTTGCAGTGGGTTTAAGATGCCATGGAACTAACAGTACTAAAAATGAAAGTGCAATTAAGGTGAATCGTGTTCTCTATTTGTGGCTGCCATAGTGTGTCACGATAGGAGTCCCAACAGAGTTCAACCCATTCTCACTAGAGAGAACATAGAACTCCCTATTCAAAGATGAACCTGAGCCAGTCCTGCTTTTACCCCAGTGTATGTCTGGAAATGAAGTTCCTATTTCACTATTGAGTTCTCCAAGGAAAAACAGGAATTGCACCTCCGTGCGTACAGGACTTGCTCAATTCCTTACCTTAGAGAGGACGCTTTATGGCCACACAAATTATAACCAGCTTTCTTCTCAACATGGTTCTTGCTTGCATTTTTATATAGTGTACCAAAAACCTTTCACCCAAATAGTATTACCAACAAAACTGTTTGTAGAGCCCGCCAGCACGCAAATAAAAATGTGTAAAGGAGTTTTTGAAGAACCTTTAAGAAAACAGCATGTTATATCAAAACCAATGTTCTCCTTGCAGTCCATCTCAATAATCAGTTCATTTTTCACACTCAACTTTAATTTATTATTCACACCAACATTTTTTTGAAATTTTCAACATATTTTAAAAACCGTGCTTGAAAATGAGCTTAAAAGACTTAATACCCGTCATTAAGATCATTCTGTTTGTTCATATATTGTAGTTGCTTCATGTTCTATAGATAGCTTTTGTTCAATATATCTCACTGTTGTACATAACGCTTATTCAATAATTGTCACATCCATTCATAACATGCCCCAAAATGCTGCCTTCATGTTTACTTAGCTGGTGATTTAAGGGGCAACCTGTTCCCCAGGTTTGCAATATATTCTGTCTGTTTTGATTCATCTGATTAGAGTGTGTTAGATAGTGATGGGCGAAGTCTGTCTTTTTTAAGGGTCAAAAGAGACCATCTTCAGGGTTTTCAGCGGTTCAGGCGTGGCTGCAAAAAGAACTGGGAGTCCAACCCAGGAAGAGGAAGACTGGCCAAGCGTGTTACCAGGTCTTCCAGCCAGAAAGATTTACAGCAATAAGACATTCATCTGTTATTAATGTTTCCAATACTACATTAACTGTTCATCAAACTTCTGTATTGGAAAAGGGTTTATTGTTTGTTCCATCTACTTTCCATGATCCTTTTCATTGTCATCTCGATATAGCTAAGAAATCTGCAAGTGTGGCTTTACTTTTCAAAACTTCAAATGCCCACTTCTGATGTCTCTATTATTAGAGCCAAGTACAAGTGGGTGCCTCCTGGCCCCATGGATCCTTATATAGCTATGTTTTGGCACTCGGTACCTCAAGAAATTGTTAAAATAGAAGCTCTTGAACAACCTTGTTTTCAGCTTAATTTGACCAAGGAAAAGCAGGCAGTTTTGTGTGAACTATCAGAATGTTTGGGTATAGTTATCCATGCGGCGGATAAGGTTGTTCTGTGGTATTTTGGGATACACATTTTATATTAGCAAGAAGTGGACTTTCAGTTGGGTAACACTCAACATTACCAGGTGTTAGAAGGTGAACTCACTCCCCAACTGCTTCAAAGAGTGAAAGTCTTGGTGGAACAGGCGCTGTCTGATAGTTTCCTCACTAAAGGGGAGGGCTCTTTTTTTGCAGGTGAGCCCAACAGCCTGAAGAGCTCCGTTTTTTTAACTTGGTACCTAAGGTGCACAAATCTATTTCTAAACCTCTAGGGAGATCTATAGAGGCAGATTCTGAAATGGGCACCTCCAGGCCTTCCGAATGCCCAAAAAATGTGCGAGGCCCATTTGTACCCAGTTCTGTAACCGCGGGAGCTATATGTTCCCGTATTTGTGGAATAAGGGCACTTAGATTGCCCGGCGTGCAGCCATTTCCGATGAGGGAGACATCCCGTGCTTTGCCTCTCAAAACTCTGGCTTGTGTGCTGGTGTAGCGGCATCCTGTCGCCATGGCACAGAAACGTTCAGCCGGAGGCTCACCCTGGCAAGACACCGCCCAGCCCCTTCACCCTGCTGTCCACTCCTCGGGGAGAACCCCCCAGCCGGGATTGGGCTGCGGATCCGCTCCCATGGCAGCGTGATGGGGTAGGGGGGCTGCAGCCTGCAATCAGAGCAGCACCCGGCACTTATTCCACCTTTGGGGTGGAATAAGCATGGCATCCAAGTCCATGCCGGGGGACCTGAATGGCCTCTGTATGTCCCAGTGCCAGGCTACACCCCCGCTCCGCCCCCGTACCGCCCCTCCTGCCTTCATCCAGCACTCCCTGCACAATGGCCCTGTATGTGCGGGGAAACTAGTACAGAATTAGGTCCAGGAGCTGTGCATGGGTTGGACGCAATCCCCACTATTCATGGCTCAGAGTGATCCTCATACTCTCCATAGTTAGGACTATGTTGGACTCTTTATCAAAATTTGTTGATTTTTTTTCTATAACCGGCAGTGGCTAGAGCTCACTCCTATATCAAGGATACCGTTGATTTTTTGCGATATTTGAGTGAAATTTCCAGTGTGATTGACACACTGTTGGTCACGATGGACTTTAGAAGCTTTGTATACCAATATTCCCCAAGTCGTCACCTTACAGACAGTTGGGCAGATGTTGGAAACTTGTGAGTCTGAAATTAGAATTACTGCAGATTTTTTTTATCAACTGGCTCAGTTTTCTCTGCTAGAAAACTGCTTTAACTTTGAGGGATGTTTTTACCTACAAGTTTATGGCTTCGCCTGAGTGAGGCTAACATTTATATGGCCAATTGTGAAGAAACATTTTTATACCAGTCCCATTGGTTCACCTATTTTTCTGTGTGGCTTAGGTTCATTGATGATGTGTTTTATTTATTTAACAGTTGCTTATATACCGCTACCTTCCACAGATCAGGTGCGGTTTACAATGAACGAGTAATGAACAGAAAAACAGGTCTGTTTTACATAAAACATTGCTAAACTAAGTACAAGTTTTGCTATTACATTGAACATGGTAGAACTATGTATAGGAAATCAATCGTTAAATGAACATTCTGAAACTATTTATACACAACTATTTACAGGTCTTACAAATAGTTATTTTCTTTATGGACCTCAACTGAAGAACAGTTGTTAATGGCTGATGAATTGAGCTATGAGATAAAACTTAAGTTTTCTCATGCCTGCCTTTGGGAGTGGATACAGTTCCTTAGCATTCAGGTTTTTAAACGTGGGAACGCATTGGAAACAACTAGATACCAAAAATCAATTGACAGGAACACTATTGGCTTTCAATAGTCACCATTCAGTTGGCCTTTACCTATCTTTACCTATAGGCCAATTTTGAAAATGTTGAGTGTGTTCCACCACCACATGCTAGGCAAACTCTTTGAAAGAACGGCTCTGATAGCGGGAATACCCTGAAACCTGTATTCATTGCACGTATTTATGTGCATTATGTGTGAATCATGACTTATTACATGATCAGAACCGTTCTCAAATAGATCGTCAAGTATGCATGATGCAGTATTCCATTTTGGCCCTTAGGGTAGCTGCTGCGATATGAAAGCACTGGTACATTATGGCTATGCATCCAATTTTTGCTGAACTTCTATGTGTAGCCTACAAAAGGGGACTGAATATCAAAGATAAACTTGTTCTCACACGGCCACATTTGCCCTCTGATGCCCAGCCTATAGTTGGCCATTTACCGAGTAGTCAGTGTAGTTCTTGTGAATTGACATTGTCGGCTGCCATATGGGCAAAAAGGACCTGAGAAAAAATGCGATGCTGAGGTGGGAGCGGACTCTGACGGCGAGGTGGTGATTGCGAACAGATTCGCAAAAAAAAAAAGAGTGAAAACACTAAGAGAGGGTTGGAAATAATCAACTTTTACTGGGGATGACAAACAGGACATCTGCAGGGCTCTGTGGAAAAAAGCAGACTGAGGTAAGATGGCACCTTTGGATGGGAAGGTGACCGCACATGCGCAATCTAGCTCCCAAAAGCTTTCTTTGAAAGCTGGGGAATGTTTCTGCATGGGCTCCGTTGATGCCAACATCTATATGTGAGGACTGACTTCCTACTTGTTCCTGGAGAATATGTGATACATACCTTCTAGTGCCCATGTATGTTATACATGGGCAAAACACGGAAGGTGAAGGTTCACTTTACAGAATATTGGAGCTGTTTGACGCAAAAAGTGGAAGCAGCACCATTTGGTTTCCCACTGCATCAGCTACTCTCAAGAATTTCAAGATCTGCGGTGGCGTGTCATTGATCATGTACCTAAACTTAAGTGGGGGGAGGGGGAGCTTGGTCCAACCTTCATAGACCTCAGTCATATCACGAACCAACAGTTCAACAACCTCTCTCGTAACCTGTCTTATCTCCCCAGACCACTAACAATTATACCTTATGTAGTTATCACATTCCATGTTATTCATTGTAACTGTTCTTGTTAATTGTTCCCGGTAAACTGCCTCCGGCAGTAGTTATGTTCCATGTAAAGCACTCTGATTACCTAGACAAAGCTGTCTATAAAAATAAATAAAGAAATAAATTGGAGGGCTTTTTTCTATCACATAGAGAACACTGTTGGAGTTTTCATCTAAATACAGAAAAAAACCATTTGGCCTAAATTACGCTGTGGCATGGCATACTTTGTTGTGATTTTGTTCATTATGATTAAAGCTTGTTTTGTCAGCCGCTGATATCATATGATCCCCAGATTGTGGGTGTGCCATGCCACCCATATTTAAGCACTTTCTCCTGTCCCTTTTTTTGCGCACTGGGTTGGAGTTACAAGGAAATTCGCAGCGAGCACCACACCCCTGAGGCAGAGAAACAAAGGTTGCATGCAGGTCAGGTGAGAGGAGGCAACGTTCTAGCAATGTACCGGCAGAATATATTGCAAATCTGGGGAACAGGTTACTCCTTGAATCACCAGCTAAGTATATACATGAAGGCAGCGTTCTGGGGCATATTATGAATGGATGTGACAATTATTGAATACGTGTTCTGCATAACAGTGAGATGTATTGAACAAGAGCTATCTATAGTACATGAAGCAACCATAACACAGGTACACTACCAAAAAACTGCCTCCAGTTTTGCAACTGATTCCTATAGATTTTGGGGTGCTGAATCCAGGAAAAATAGCCAAAATGTTCCATCACGTCACGTTTTCTTGCAAAATTAGATTTCTTACCCATATAAGGAATGTTCACATAATTTCTTTTTAGCCGACTGCAGTTTATTTTCTTGGCCCAAAATAGAGGTTGTAATGGTTAACTAACTAGAAACACTCCCTCATGATATTTTAGAGTGTTTTGTATTCATTTTATACATTAACAGGACAATTGGGAGGCGGGGGGCTAAATCCAGTACTCGCGCTGGCGCATGTTCTTTCCTGTTCGCCTCGCCTCGTTCGCTCGCTCAAACACGGTGGTTGCGACATGAACGTTCCTGTCAAATTTCAGTTTCTTGCAAGTTCATTATTACCTTTTGTTTGCTCAGTCGTAATCCAGCTTTATTCCGAAGTGGTTCACTACAGTTGTAGTTTGCAGTGCTGTGTATTTGTGATGGCTCACAGAGCCAGAGGTTGCGTCAACTCTCCGGACAGTTTTTGTTTTATTTGTGGGGAATATACCGTGAAAAAGCGGCAGAGGAACATTTCTGCATTTATTAAAAAAGTATATTTCGCCTATTTCGGTTTGAAGTTAGGCGATCAAGACAAACCGTGGGCTCCTCACAAAGTGTGCAAGACATGTGAGGAAGATCTACGCTTATGGATGAAAGGTAAAAAACAAGCATTTCGTTTCGGAATACCTATGATGTGGCGTGAACAAAGAGACCACAGCAGTGACTGCTATTTTTGCTCTTGCATTGTGAAGGGATACAACTTAAAAAATAAGAACGTAATAAGTTACCCCAACCTTCCCTCAGCAATTAGGCCTATGCCTCATAGCAACGAAGTACCTGTGCCTGAACCACCAAAATCTTTGGATCATATTTGTGTGGACGGTTCTGATCATGATGAGACTCATCAGATGGCTTTTCCCGATGAGTCCAGTACTTCCGAGTTTGAAACTGAACCAGATCCGAAACCTGAACTTTTCTCTCAAGCTGAATTGAATGATTTAGTCCGGGATTTAGGACTCCCAAAAGATGCTGCCCAACTGCTAGGTTCTCGGCTTAAACAGAAAAATCTATTGTCACCAGGAACAACTTTTTATTGGTACCGCAACCGCGAGACACAATTTTTGAAGTATTTCAGCAAAGAGGAAGATTTGGTATTTTGCAACGATATATACGGAGTGATGGAAAAGTTTAAACTCAAGTATGATCCTGCTGAATGGCGGCTGTTCATTGATTCGTCAAAAGACAGCATAAAAGGTGTTCTTCATAATGGCAACACATTCGCTTCAGTTCCTATTGCTCACTCTGTTATTCTCCAAGAAAAATACGAGAATTTGGCCCTGATTCTTCAGAAGATTCGTTATGATGAGCATAAGTGGATGATTTGTGGAGACTTTAAAATTCTATCCATGCTATTAGGGCAGCAATCCGGTTTCACCAAATATCCCTGCTTCCTTTGCTTGTGGGATAGCCGGGCCCGCGACCTACACTGGGGGAAAAAAGACTGGCCAATTCGGGAGTATTTGAGACCCGGTGAGAAAAATGTTCTTCATGAGAGCTTGGTACCTCGTGATAAAATTCTATTACCACCTCTCCACATTAAGTTGGGTCTCATTAAGCAATTCATCAAGTCCCTTCCAAAAGATGGTGAGTGTTTTCGGTACCTTTGCTCAAAGTTCCCCCGACTTTCTGAAGCAAAGCTAAAGGAAGGAGTGTTTGTTGGCCCTGATATAAGGAAACTCATTTCAGATGGAGCATTCGCTGAAACGATGTCTGAGAAGGAAAAAGAAGCCTGGGATTCCTTCAAGGATGTTGTTCTCAAATTCTTGGGGTACAGGCGGGATGAGAACTATAAGGATATTGTTGCCAGGATGCTCAATGCCTTCAAAGAACAAGGCTGTAACATGAGCCTGAAAGTCCATTTCTTGCACTCCCATGTGAACTACTTTCCCGAAAACTTGGGGGCGTACAGTGAAGAACAAGGTGAAAGGTTTCACCAGGACATCAAGGACGCAGAGAGAAGGTACCAAGGAAGATGGAACACCACTATGATGGCTGATTTCTGCTGGTTGCTGCTGCGGGAAACCCCAGCTGAAAAATACGCCAAGCAGCGCACCAAGAGAAGCATTCGGGGGAAGAAGAAACGGGCCCACCAGGAGATTGATTGACCCAAGAATGACTTTAAAATCTAAACTGTGTTGACAAATATCGTGTTTTTACTAAACTTTGAAATAAAAATTTGCTAGTTATTACCACAGTGTCGGATCTCATTTATTAGAATTTTATTTTCACACCATCGGGTGTTTGTCTTCATGTATTGCAATGGTGCGGTTTGCGTTTTCTATTCTTACATACATACCTGTACAACATTTTTTGCACATTTCTTTGCTTTGTGTCTAACCTCGCTCTTATATGCTCAATGTTTGTGCACATGTATGTGGCTGTTTTAAGTGCAGACAATTTTGCTACCATCACAGTGTGTTTTGTTGACATTACTCTATTCTTATGTGCTGCCTTGTTACAATATTCTTTATTCTTATTTGAATAACTACTAAACAATTAGTATAAAGAATTCATCCAAGAAACTTTTATCTCGATCGCACTCAATCTGAAACATTCACCTCAAACTGCTAACCCAATGTAGCAAAAAATCTGTACGTGATGGAGCAAATTGGTTACCAGATTTGGATTCAGCGCACCAAAAAACGTAAAAATCAATCGAAACATTAGAGGCAGTTTAAAAAATTTTTTTTTAGTGTACCTGTGTAATTTATGAACAAACGGAGCAATCGTGGTGACGGTTGTTAAAAAGTCTTTTGAACTCATTTTCAAATATAGTAAGCACAGTTTTTAATATATATTGAAAATTTATTTTAAAAAGTTCATGTGCATAATAAACGTAGAGTATGAAAAAAGAACTGACGATTGAGATGGGGAGCACAAGGACAACATTGGTCTTGATTATAACATGCTGTTTCCTTAAAGGCTCCATTCTAATGTTCTTCAAACTCCTTTACAAATTTTTATGGGTGTCTACACAAGGTATTTGAGTGCCCGTGGGCTCTACAAATAGTTTTGTTAATACTGTTTGGGTGAGAGGCTTTTAGTACATTGTATGAATATTTCTTCTTACACAAGGGTCTTCAGTATCTATGGCTTATCTTTAGTGATCTCTCCAACAGGAGTATATAATATGCTTGACATGATTCTTTCATGGTTTCAAGCAGATTGGCTGCTGTATTAGTCCACTTGGATACATGTAGATAAAAGTCAATAAATAGGCTGTTGGGTGATACCCTTTTATTGAACTAACCTAATGCATTTGTGGCTAGCTTCTGAGAGCGAGGCGCCCTTTCTCAGGTCAATCTGCACAGCCACCAGAGGATTGACGTGTACCACTGTGCAGGAGTAATGGTTCGTGGGTTTAGACTGCTTCCTGTTGGTGGTATTTTTTCAGTACATTATATTGTCACCTTACAGAAGATGATAACGGGGGGAGGGCAGGTGGAGGCGATATGTAGGGAAAATGCCTTAAGATGCTAACAGGATTATTTTCCTTTGATACTGCTGCACTCATAACACTGAATGTCTGTCTGCATTAGCAAAAAAAAAAAAAGGGGGATTTTTTTTTTTAAATTACGGAAATATTTCATCAGCATAAACTGACATCTAGCCTAGCTCTTTTTAAGTTATGGATACATTGACTAAACGTAGATTATGGACACGCTTCAGCAGGAATTGTGTCGTATAATACACAACTTCCTGGCCACCGACTCAATACCAGTGAAAATCAACTTAAAGCTTGAGAACAATGCGGCTCTGTTTAGGACCATTAGTATGGTTCTTTTTGCATCTCTGAATTCTTCCAGAATCCACAAATTAAAACCCAGAGGCTGCTGGATCACCTGTCAGCATTGACTCAATGGCATATGGTGGTGCTCAAAACATTCAAATTTAAAGAAGGCAGTGGTAAATTTCATGTTTTCAATTCACACTATTAAACTGACATAAAAAAAGCATATCATAGGCAAATACAAAAAGGAAATTTAATCAGCTTTGAACAAATCAAAACCAAAAGCTCAAAACCTCTTAAGGTTTGACAAGGTGCAAACAAATCCAGCTGCAGTATGAAAACTACCGAATTTACTGGAATGATTTTATCCTGTGGGCAGGTGATGTGTTTGTGTGCATTTGGTGTAGGCAGGAATTAGATTGAGAAAATAAGTGCGAGCCTTTATGTCAAGCTGGTTGAACTAGAGCAGCTACGGGAGACCTTCCAGTACCTCTTCCATCCTAACACCACTCTACCATTACAGAAGTCAGTCTACAATGATATTTTAAGTGGGGCCCGCCCTTCAGGATGATAAGAGATGCCATACTGGATCAGACCAAATGTCCATCGAGCCCAGTATCCCGTTTCCAACAGTGGTCAATCCAGGTCACAAATACCTGTCAGGTTTCCAAAAGGTAGATACTTGCCATGCTGCTTATCCCGAGGGTTAAGCAGTGGATTTCCCAAGTAAACTTCAGCAATAGTTTATCGTATCTTCTCACACAGAGGAATATAGATAATTTTTGAGACCTATGAAGAACATGTAGAGGCCACAAAGACATATTGAGGTCATTGAGGATTGTTCTCTATAAAACATAAGCCCCGTTCAGTGGCTCACCAAAAAGGCTAATAGACTGTTAGGGATTATTTAGAAACAAAATAGAACATGTCGTCATGCCACTATACAAATTCATGCAATGTCCGATTCTTGAACACTAAGGCAAATTTTAGTATGTGGAGATTGGAACTGAGACATTGAGGTTGGGACATACACAATTCTGGCAGCCTTTTAGAAAAGGCTCTTTCAAATGTGGAGCCGTTTCTAAAATGTGTATTGAGATATGCAGAATTGATCCGCTGACATCTATGGGCCGATGCACAAAGACCGACGTGCCCTTTGTGCAAAGATAACGCAGTTTATAAGCAGAAGTTCCAACAGGTGAAATGCAGAAAAGAGACTGACGGACGCGTAAACAGCAAAGGAAAAGCAAGTACACATAGTTAACACCAAGTGTGTCTAAATTATAGACAAATTAGCTTGAAGTATTAAAATGGCATGCTAATATTGTCTGCGTCCGATGCAGAGAAACACATAGAGCAGGGGTTGCCAATTCTAGTCCTGGAGGGCCGCACATCAGTCAGGTTTTCAGGATGTCCCTAATGAATATGCATGAATATATTTGCATGCACTGTCCCCATTGTTTTCACATTTATCTTATGCATATTCATTCATTAGGGATATCCTAAAAATCTGACTGATGTGCGGCCCTCCAGGACTGGAGTTGGAGATCCCTGGCGTAGAGGATTACATAACCAGCTAAAGCGCCAATATCTCTGCGCCTAGGTCTGAGGTGGCTTATTGTCTTGCATGTGCCCCCAACAGTATTTTGATGGCATTAGGGGCTTTCCTTGGTGCCTGGATCATCTATGGTGAAGTGTCAAACTTTCCTCTCAGATGATCCAGGCATCAGGAAAAGTCCCTGATGCCATCAAAATACTAACGGGGGCCAGTGCCCCTGACAGAAACGAAATCCCTGGTGGCCCAGCAGCCCTGATCCCCACCCACCTAATTAAAACTAACCCTGGTGGCCCTGCACCCCCCACCTGGTACCTTTAGAATGGAGCGGGAGTGCATGCCAGCGCTGAAGTCATGCACTATCGATGTGCTACATAGAAGCGTACAGAGTTAATAGAGCGTGACTTCAGAACTGGCTTTCTGCATCACCCACTAGAACTGGAGGAACCATTATACAAATCTACACATGGGAGAAGTCAACGGAGGCAACTTATATAAAGCAAATGCCGGCACTAACACGCCAAAGTTGGTATTGTGCAAACCTATATGTGTAAATGCCACTGACTAACTACAGATCGGAGGGAAAATGAACATTGAGGGATTAAGGAAGATACTCCCTCTTAATCCTTCCTATAAAAGGCTGACCAACATCAGCGCTTTTTAAAAAAAAATCTATATGTGCCATAGGGCAGCTTTAAATCCCAAAGTAATCCATTATGGTTATATGTGTGCATACTGGTTTCATTGTAATCCGCAGGTTTCATATAGGGTAAGTCGGAGGGAATTTCGTTGGATGCCACCACAAAAAGAAGCCCTGATCTGTGAATGCTATTGTTCAGAGCAAGGACATAATGTACCTCACTCTTTAGTGCATTTCCTAGGATCTTTCCATGTATCCGTGCCCTCAAAGTACTCCTAGTTTATCTTCCAGTTAAAATTTAGAGACTCCACGCTATCCCAATTACACAATAATATCCTCCTTGAGTACATGAAAATGATTTGTTCATTCTAGAACATTCCTCCTCATTCTATATTATCACCACCAAAAATAATTTATGGTTTCCTTTGCCCTATTTGAATACAGCCCAGTGCAGGAACTATAAAACGCATTGATGCACTTTTAAAAATTTGGGGCATGTTTACTAAAGGTCAACACGTGGTAGCATCTAATCTCCAGGAACAAGCAGGAATGTAGTCTTCACATATGGGTATCGTCGGTACCGACGGAGCCTGCGCGGAAACGCTCCCCAGCGTCCAATAGGAACGCTTTAGGGAGAATCCCTCAGCACATGCACACTGCCTTTCCAACTGTCTCTCTTCAGTTCTTCATTTTCAGCGGAGCCGACAGGACACATATCCTGTCACCGCAGATAATTTATTCTTTAAACTTGCTTTTTTGTGGTCGCAGCTGCCTCCACATGATACCTACCGGTACCGCCGGTTCTTCTTTTTTCTTTTAAAAAAAAAATTATATACTTCTGAACTGTTTCTCTTTAGAAACTTTTTCTCTTTGGTGTTAGGTGCCATTTTGGGCATTAGGCCCCATTTTTCCTAAAAGATGGAAAAACCAGCTAGTGGTTTTAAAAAATGTAATAAGTGTGGCGGTACCATCTCCATCACCGACACCCATGACTGGTGTCTAAAATGTTTAGACCCTGACCATTCTCCATCCGAGTGTCTCTCTTGTATGGGGATGACTAAAAGATGAAGACAGAACTGAGCTGCAAAGCTCAGTACCCTCTTTTCTTCGGATGCCAGGTCCATTGCATCGACGTCTTCAAGAGCCTCGTCGTCCTCCCATGAGCTGGTCCTCAAAGGGTAGCTCTCCTTCAAAGCATTGAGAGGCCATTGGCATTGCCCTTGAAGAAAGTACACCGGCAAAACAGCCCCAGCGGGAGGCTTCGGCCTCCAAAGCATTAACAGGGTTCCAGGCTGTTCTCGAGGCTTTGACCTCGGTAGAACTACTGGTGCCATGCTCAGGGTTTACGGCTGCTTTTACCAGTTCCAATACCCAGGCATCGGCAGCGTCGATAGACCAGAGATTCCTCGCTATCGAACGCAGTCTTGCAGCTCTCCTTACAGCTGCGGTACCGTTGACACCGGTGATTCAACGGGCACCGATACCGGTACCAGCACCAACAGTACCGGCCCCGGTAAGAATTCTTCCCATGCCGACTTTTTCTGGTATCAACAGATTGGTACCGGACCAACTCGGTACCGACTTCGATCAATACCGAGACCGTGCTTTGCATGAACATCGGGATCAGAGATACTTCGAATCCTCCGATTCCGATGACTCTGATAATTCTGCCGGTACCAGAGTGTTTCTCACGGAAGACTCCTCTTCTCCCCAACGCAGAATGTCTCCTCCGTAAGACATGTCTTTTCAGGATTTTATTTGTGATGTGGCCCGAGGCCTTTCAATCACGGTAGCTCCTGAAAAAGAACCTAGAGCAAAGGAATTGGAAATTCTCCAATACCCTAAGGCTCCCAAGGAGGCAGCCACTCTGCCCATTCATTAAATTCTTCATGATTTGATGCTCAGAATGTGGGAGACACCTTTGACCACATCTCCTCATTCTAGGAGACTCGATACCATCTATCGAGTTCCATCATGTCCTGGTTTTCAAAAGATTCAGCTGCCACACCATTCGATGGTAGTGGAGTCAGCCATGTGTAGGATGAAAAGTGCAAAAAGACATGCATCCGATCCTCCAGGTCGTGAATGCAGGACCCTTGACACTTTTGGGCATTGAACGTTTCAGGCTTCCATGCTTTCAGCTAGGATCATCTCATATATTTTATATATGGGAATGTTCCTCAAAGAGGTCACAGGAGATTTGGAGCTTATGAGCCCACTTCTCCCTGATGACAAACGACAAGACTTCCTTACTCTTGTCAAGCATGCTCAAGACGTCTCCAAGTTTGTAAATCGTGCAGCCTTTGACTGCTTTCAGTGCATCAGCAGAACCTCTGCTATTGCCATTGGTGCATGTCGGATTGCATCAGACTTGGAGATTTGGGTACAGGATAAATTGGGAAACATTCCTTGCACAGGAGAAAACCTTTTTGGCAAGAATTGGCAGGAAAAGGCTAATGAGATAGATGCTGACAATATCACTTTAGATAGATTGTCAAAATCTACAGCCACTCCAGCCAAAAAGAAACCCTATAAAAAACCCTTTTTCAGCAAAAAGAGGAAGTTTTATCCATCCTATACCCAGCATGGGCAAGCTCAGGGTCAAGTTGCCCAGAAAGGTCAACAACAACAATCCAGACAAAAGAAGCCAAAAGGCCTTAGAGGTCAACCAGCTCCACAGGCCCAGCCCCCTCAAGGGCTTTGACTCCTTCACAGAGAACTTAGCCTTCCTGCCTCTGAAAAGTCCAGAACCCCTAAATATTCCAGGCAGGTTGTGTCATTTTGCCAACAGATGGCAACAAATAACATCAGAAAATTGGACTCTGTCCATTGTGGGAGAGGGGTGCAAGTTCATTTTCACAGTATGCCCCCTCCTACAATCGTAAGACATTTCAATTCCCAAACCTCTATAGAGAATCTACTGGATCGAGAGGTCTCAACACTCCTTGCTCAAGGAACAATAGAGGAGGTGCCCATTCTTCAACAGGGTACAGGGTTCTACTCCCCCTATTTTCTTATTCCAAAGAAAACAGGAGGACACAGACCCATTCTAGACCTCAGAGAATTGAACAAATATCTGTTCCGAGAAAAGTTCAAAATGATTTCTCTGGGAACTCTTCTGCCAAGTGATCACTATTGCGAAGTGGCCCCAACACCCTTATCTCTTGCACTAGACCTAGTCCTTAGTAGAACACCAGATCTAGTGCAAGAGATAAGGGTGTTGGGGCCACTTGGCAATAGTGATCATAGCATGATCGCCTTTGATTTAATTAGTGGAGGAGGGATAGTAAGGAAATCCACAGTACTACCTTTTAACTTTCGAAAGGGAGACTATGATAAAATGAGGAAAATAGTTAAGAAAAAACTAAAAGGAGCAGTTGCAAAGGTTAAAGACTTACATCAAGCTTGGATGTTGTTGAAAAATACTATCTTGGAAGCCCAGACCAACTGTATTCCACGCTTTAAGAAAAGTGGAAGGAAGTCCAAAAAACTGCCAGCATGGTTTAAAGGTGAGGTCAGAGAGGCTGTTGCCAAAAAAGCATCTTTCAGGAAATGGAAAAAAGAGCCAAACGACGAAACCTGGTAACAGCACAAGCACTGGCAAGTCAAATGCAAGGCATTGATAAAGCAGGCAAAGGGAGGATTTGAGAAGAAGCTTGCTGCGGAAGCAAAAACGCGAAATAAAGATTTTTTTCAAGTACATTCGTAGCAAAAAACCTGTGAGAGAGTCAGTTGGTCCACTAGATGATAGAGGAGTTAAAGGGGCACTAAGAGGCGACAACGCGATAGCAGAGAGACTGAATGAATTCTTTGCTTCGGTCTTTACTGAGGAAGATGTAGGGATGTTACCCATGACTGAAGTGGTATTTAAAGGTGCGGAAGAATTGAAGGAAATATTGATACATCGGGAAGATGTATTACAACTATTAGATAAACTGAAGAGTAGCAAATCATCTGGGCCGGATAGTATACATCCAAGGGTGTTGAAAGAACTGAAATATGAGATTGCAGACCTGCTATTAGTAATCTGTGAACTATCATTAAAATCATCTCTAATGCCTGAAGATTGGAGAATCACCAATGTAACACCAATTTTTAAAAAGGGTTCCAGGGGTGATCCGGGAAACTACAGACCGGTAAGCCTCACGTCAGTACCGGGAAAAATGGTAGAAACCATCATAAAGAATAAAATTACTCAACATTTAGATAGTCATGGCCTAATGGGAGACAGCCAACATGGCTTTAGACAAGGAAGATCTTGTCTTACTAATCTGTTATGTTTTTTTGAAAGTGTGAATAAAAAGGTGGACAAATGTGAGTCGGTTGATATAGTGTATCTGGACTTTCAGAAAGCCTTTGACAAGGTCCCTCATCAGAGACTTTTGGCAAAACTAAAGAGTCATGGGCTAGGAGGCAGTGTACTACTGTGGATCAGGAACTGGTTAAAAGAGAGAAAGCAGAGGGTTGGGCTAAATGGCCAATTTTCCCAATGGAGAAAGGTGAATAGTGGTGTACCCCAGGGATCTGTGCTGGGTCCGCTGCTTTTTGACATATTCATAAATGACCTGGAAAGTGGAATAACAAGTGAGGTTATCAAATTTGCAGATGACACAAAACTATTTAAAGTTGTTAAAAACCCAAGAGGATTGTGGAAAATTGCAAGAGGATCTTGATAAATTGGAAGACTGGGCATCAAAATAGCAGATGAAATTTAATGTGGACAAGTGCAAAGTTATGCACCTAGGGAAGAACAACCCAAACTATGGTTACACAATGCAGGGTTCCACATTAGGAACCACCACCCAGGAAAAATATTTAGGCGTCATTGTGGATAACATGTTAAAACCCTCGGACCAGTGTGCAGCGGCAGCCAAGAGAGCAAATAGAATGCTAGGTATCATAAGGAAAGGAATGGAAAATAAAACAAAAGATATTATAATGCCTCTATATCGTTCCATGGTGATACTGCACCTTGAATATTGTGTGCAATTCTGGTCGCCGTATCTTAAAAAGGATATAGCGTTATTAGAAAAGGTTCAGAGAAGAGCCACCAAAATGGTAAAGGGGATGGAAGGATACTCCTATGAAGAAAGGCTAAAAAGGTTAGGGCTCTTTAACCTGGAAAAGAGACGGCTGAGGGGAGATATGATAGAAGTCTATAAATTAATGAACGGAGTGGAACGGGTAAACGTAGATCGATTGTTTACGTTATCAGAATATAGAAAGACTAGGGGACATGCAATGAAGCTACAGGGTAAACTATTTAAGACTAATAAAAGAAAATATTTTTTCACTCAACGTGTAATCAAACTCTGGAATTTGTTACCGGAGGATGTAGTAAAGGCTGTTAGTGTAGCTGGGTTTAAAAAAGGTTTGGACAAGTTCCTGGAGGAAAGGTCCATAAACCATTATTAAGAAGGGACCCAGGATATCAATGCTTGACCCAGTACAAGCATTGCGGAACCTGTGTCTTTTGGGGAAACTGCTAGGTACGTATGACCTAGATTGGCCACTGTTGGAAACAGGATACTGGGCTTGATGGACCTTGGTCTGACCCAGTATGGCATATCTTATGTTCTTATGCCATACCTTCAAAGTCAGGATTGGCTTTGTTCTCTAGATCTAAAGGATTCATATACTCACATTCTGATCCATCCAGATCACAGGAAATTCTTACGATTCCTTTTCAGGGGAAAACATTTCCAATACAGGGTTCTTCCCTTTGGTCTGGTTTCGGCACCAAGAGTATTCACGAAATGCATGGCAGTAGCTGCATTTCTGCGAACCCTAGGGATATTTGTCTTCCCTTACTTAGATGACTGGCTCATTCGAGCCCCCACGGTTCCAGAAGCCAGCTCTGCACTGTTTCACACAATGCAAATTCTTCAATACTTGGGATTGGTCATAAACCTCCCAAAATCCCAACTTGCTCCGTCTCAGTCCCTGGAGTTCATAGGAGCTCATTTAGATACCAGACAATCAAGGACTTTTCTCCCACAACCCCGCTGTCTTCGCATAGTGCAGCTAGCTTCTCAAGCAGTGGTGAAGTCCTCCCTAACTGCTCAAGATCTACTACAACTATTGGGACATATGGCATCCACGGTTCATGTGGTTCCCTATGCTCACCTTCATATGCGAGCAGCCCAGTGGAGCCTATCCACACAGTGGACACAGGCCACAGGACATCTGTCGGCAAGATATCAAACTCACGACGACTGATTTTGTCCCTCCAATGGTGGCAATCACTGGAAAATCTTCTAGTGGGGGTCTCCTTTTCAGCAACCCCTATTCCAGGCCAACCTAACAACAGATGCATCACAGGTGGGATGGGGAGCACACCTGCACCATCTCTCTACCCAGGGTACCTGGACGCCACAGGAGGCTTGTCTTCACATAAACCTCCTGGAACTCAGAGCAATCTATCTACCTCTGTGTATTCCATGCCCAGCTCAGCTACAAGACAGTCCTAGTCCAAACGGACAATCAAGTAGCTATGTTCTACGTCAGGGGTCTCAAACTCAAATTGCTTTGAGGGCCAAATGAGATTTGTAAAGTAACCCGCGGGCCGCAAAAGACGTGGGGCCTCATTTGCATAAGGGGCCTCATTTCTATAAATATTTGCATAATGTTACCATACAAAGCACAGATGTTAATGATGCACATTTCCCAGAGCTGACATATTCCAGTTAATAAATACAAAATAAAGAGATATTTTTCTACCTTTTGTGCATTTTTTCAGTTGCAATTGTTCCAGCCACTTTCTTCTGGTTTCTTCGTGTCTTCTGCTAACTCTCCATCGTCTGCTGTCCATTTGTCCTTTCTTCTCTCGTCTAGTTTTTTTCCATTCTCTCTCTACATCTGCTTTAACATACTAATCTTTCTCCTTTTGCTCGTTCCTCATTCCTATTTCATCCACTCAAATTTTACCCCTCCATCCTCAATCCCCACTTACTCTCCCAATACCCGGCCAATTGTAGATTTTTCTTCCCTCCCACACAAAATATTTTTCCCCTCTCCATTTCACTCTCCCAAACCCATCTCATTCTAATCCTCCCCCAACATCAGCTCCCTTCTAGTTCCAGCCCCACCCAGCATCCACTCCCTTTTAGTCCCCTCATCAGGCCATTTCCAGTCCTATCCTAGCCCCACCATCAGCCCATTTCCTGTCCTAGCTCCCCCCCCCCACTAAGCCCATTTCCAGTCCTAGCTCCCTCCCCTCACAGCCCATTTCCATTCCAAGCCCCCCTCCCCATCAGTTATTTGCAGTTTAAGCACCCCTTCTACTCAGCCCATTTCCATTCCAAAACCCCATCAGCTGTTTGCAGTTCAAGCCCCCCCTTCTACTCAGCCCATTTCCAGTCCTAGCAATCCCCCCAGTCCATTACCAGTTCTAACCCCCCCATAGCCCATTACCAGTCCTAAGCCCCCCAACAGCCCACTTCCAGTCCTAACCCTCCCATCACCCCATTTTCAATCTTAGCCCCCCCCCCATAGCCCATTACCAGTCCTAAGCCCCCTAACAGCCCACTTCCAGTCCTAACCCTCCCATCACCCCATTTTCAGTCTTAGCCCCCCAACAGCCCACTTCCAGTCCTATCCCTCCCATCACCCCATTTTCAGTCTTAGCCCCCCAACAGCCCACTTCCAGTCCTATCCCTTCCATCACCCCATTTTCAATCTTAGCCCCCCCATAGCCCATTACTAGTCCTAAGCCCCCCAACAGCCCACTTCCAGTCCTAACCCCCCATTACTCCATTTCAGTCTTAGCCCCTCCATAGCTCATTACCAGTCCTAACTCCCCCCCATCAGCCCACCTCCAGTCCTAACACCCATCAGTCCATTTACAGTCCTAACCCACCTCCCCCCCCATCAGCCCAGGTAAATAAAAAAAAAATACCCTAGCTTCTGCTTCTGCTGCTGCCGCAGTGGCAGCGGCAGAATCAGCTGTCCGCGGCCCCTTCCCATCTGCCCAGTAGAGCCCTCAGCTCAGCTCCATCAGTGGCAGCTTTCAGGGCTGCCCGCAGAGGGTGTATTTCCGGGCAGACGGGAAGGGGCCGCGGACAGCTGATTCTGCCGCTGCCACGGCGGCAGCAGCAGAAGCCAGTTTTTTTTTTTGTTTCCTCTCCGTTGCGGGCCGCACAAAATTCTCTCGGCCCGCGGTCCACGTGTTTGAGACCCCGGTTCTACATGAACAGGCAGGGGGGGGGGGGGACAGGCTCTCTGTCGTTATACAACAAAGCTTTACGACTATGGGCCCTTGCCAGAGAGCATCAAATTCCCCTTCTCGTGGTATATCTTCCAGGCATTCAAAACCTTTGGGCAGACAAACTCAGCCGAGTACTGCTGCCTCACGAATGGTCTCTCTACCTAGACCAGGTGGCCAAGATATTTCAGATCTGGGGAACCCCAGACATAGACCTATTTGCAAGTCCACTGAATGCCAAACTTCCCCGATTCTGTTCCAGAATTCCGGCTCAAAATTGCCAGGCAAGGGACGCCTTCCTCCTTCACTGGGGTCACGACTTCCTCTATGCCTTCCCACCCTTTCCCCTCATCCCAGAAACACACTTCAAGCTTCAGAGAGACAGAGGTTGTATGATCCTCATAGCGCCACGGTGGCTACGCCAAACGTGGTATCCTCTGCTTCTACATCTCTTTCAAGCTGCACCTCTGGAGTTAGGCTATGCTCCAGATCTCCTCTCCCAAGAGAACGGGATGCTATGGCACCCGAATCCTCAGTCCCTGCATCTCAGGGCCTGGTTGCTGAAAGCATAGACCTTCAGGATATCAACCTTTCCCAACAGGTAAAGGATATCTTTCAGGCTTCTAGAAAACCTTCCACAAGACGCTCTTACGCCTTCAAGTGGAAACGTTTTACTATATGGTGTTCACAGAAGGGGTTAAACCCCCTTATGATACCTTTGGAATCGATACTAGAGGAGTTGTTAAGTGCCGTCGAGTCGGCGTCGACTCATGGCGACCCTCTGGATAGCTATCCTAAATTGTGTTCTGTCTTGAGTCAGGCGTCTCATTGTTGACAGACTGGTACCCGTAGCTGCTGTTATTGTATCAATCCATCTCATTGCTGGCCTTCCTCTTCTGCGCTGACCTTCTATCTTGCCAAGCATGATATCTTTCTCTAATGATCTCTCTCTTCGCATGATGTGTCCAAAGTATGAAAGTCGAAGTCTTGTCATCTGAGCTTCTAAAGAAAGCTTAGGTTTGATCTCCTCTAGTACCGACTGGTTTGTTCTTCAGGCAGTCCATGGTATACACAGTATTCGCCGCCAGCACCATAATTCAAAGGTATCAATTTTCTTCCTGTCTGTCTTTTTCACTGTCCAGCTTTCACATCCATATAATGTTATTTAAAATACCATGGCTTGAACAAGTCGAATCTTCGTATGGAGAGAGACATCTCTGCTCTTGAGTATCTTATCTAGGTCTTTCATAGCCATTCTGCCAAGAGCAATACGTCGTCTGATTTTTTGACTGCTTGTTGCTTCTTTATTGATAGTTGATCCAAGTAGGTTAAAGTTGTTCACGATTTCAATTTCTTCTCCTTCAACGATGAACCTGTTGATTATGCCAGTTGTCATGATCTTTGTCTTCTTTACATTAAGGTGCAGGCCCATTTTGAGACTATGTTCTTTGACTGTGAGATGCAAATGTTTCAGATCATCTTCACTTTCAGCCAGTAATGTGGTATCATCAGCATAGCGAAGGTTGTTGATGAGTCTTCCACCAATCTTCACACCTCTGTTGTCTTCATACAATCCTACTTCTCTGATGATTTGTTCTGCATATTAATTAAATAGGTAGGAGGAAAGTATGCAGCCTTGTCTTACACCTTTGCTTATTTTAAACCATTCTGTTTCTCCTTGTTCTGTTCGAACTGCTGCTTCTCGATCAATGTACAGATTATGCAAGAGTACAATCAGGTGTTCTGGTATACCCATGTTTCTTAATGTGGCCCAGAGTTTCTCATGGTTTACACAGTCAAAAGCTTTGCTATAGTCGATAAAGCACAAATAGATATCCTTTTGGTATTCTTTAGTCTTTTCAAGGATCCATCTCACATCTGCAATGATGTCTCTCGTTCCTCGCCCTTTCCTAAACCCTGCTTGCACTTCAGGTAGTTGTTCCAGATATGGTTGTAGTCTCTTTTGAATAATCTTCAGTAGAATCTTGCTGGCATGTGGGATCAGAGCGATTGTGCGATAATTTCCACAGTCAGTTGGATCACCTTTCTTTAGTATTGGTATAAACACAGATATTTTCCAGTCAGTTGGCCATGATTGTCTTCCATATTTCTTGGCAGGGCCCTGTAAGTACGGTAACAGCTGCATCAGATTGCTGTAATACTTCTATGGGAATGCTATCAATGCCTGATGCTTTGTTCTTTGATAAGGCTTTCAATGCTGCTTCAACTTCTTCTTTCATCACCAATTGTTCCCGATCATAAGGTACAGGTTGAAACGGCTGTTGGTCCACTTGATCTTTATCATATAAAAACTCTGTATATTCCTTCCACCTTTTCTTGATCTTCTCAGCATCATTCAACATAGAACCGTGAGCATCTTGTAACATTCCAATTCGAGGCTGGAACTTTTGCTTTAACTCTCGTAGCTTTAGGAAAGACGATCTTCTTCTTCCTCTAATAGTTTCTGCTTCTATTTCCTTGCATGCATCGTTGTAGTACTTTTCCTTGTCCTGTCTTGCTGCACGTTGGAAATCTCTGTTGAGTTCTGTTATTGTCTTTCTTTCTCCTCTGGCTTTAGCTTCTCTGCATTTCTGGGCAATTTTCAGAGTTTCTTCCGTCATCCATTTTGGCCGTTTTTGCTTTTTCACCTTTTGTAGAGACTTCTCGCTTTCTTCCAACACAACCTTCTTGATGTCATTCCATTACTCTTCTGGAGCTCTGTCATTTGTATCTAAAGCAGCAAATCGATTTTGCAGGCAGTCTTTAAATTCCAGTGGTATATTCTCAAGGTCATATTTTGCTGCATTCATGAGTGGTTTGCTCTTTTTCAACTTTGAGTTTGCATACTTGTAGTTGATGATCTGTACCACAGTCAGCTCCAGGTTTTGTCTTTGTTGATGTTAGAACTTTTCCATCGTTGACTTCCACAGATGTAGTCAATTTGATTTTTATACAATCCATTGGGTGGAGTCCATGTGTACAGTCGCCGCTTGTGTTGCTGGAAGAAGATGTTTGAGATGAATAGATCGTTGGTCTTGCAGAATTCTTTCTCCAGCTTCATTTCTGTTGCCAAGTCCATATTTTCCAACTACTTTGCCTTCTTCTTTGTTGCCAACTTTTGCGTTCTAGTCACCCATGACTATCAGGATATCCTGTTTGCATGTTCTGTCAATTTCAGCTTGTACTTGTTCATAGAACTCTTCAATTTCATTCTCTTCTGCAACTGTTGTTGGGGCATATACTTGAATTATAGTTGTATTGATAGGCATTCCTCGTAGACGAATAGAGATTAAGCGTTCGCTGACTGCATTGTATTTCATTACAGTTCTTGCAAGTTTCTTCTTTGTTATAAATGCAGCACCATTTCTTCTTTGTCTTTCATTTCCAGCATAGTAAACCATGTGATCATCTGATGCAAAGTGCCCGATGCCAGTCCATTTCAGTTTGCTGACACCCAACAGATCAAGCTGTACACGTTCCATTTCATTCTTGACCAACTCCAACTTCCCTTGGTTCATGCTTTGTACGTTCCATGTTCCAATGCGTAAGACATCTTTACAGCTTCTGACTCTCATTTCATGCGCAGCTACATCAGCAGTCAGACGTCCCGAGGGCTTTGATCCAACCACATCATAAATGCTGGCTTTACTCTGAGAAGTCCCAACAGAAGGCACAGTACCACGTGCTTATGTACAAACTCAGTCGAAACCGTGGACAGCAATAGAAGGATGTTCTTTATTAACCATAAAAAGCCTATGGCCCGACACAGGCCGTGTTTTGTTGCCTTCCTCAGGGGCAGGCTACATAAATGATAAAAACATAAAAATTATTACAATTATATAATTCATACATATAAATAGTATGTGAGACCTGATGGATAATTATGAAAGATTAATACAATAAATAATTAAATAATTAATATTGTTAATACTCTAAAAGGAACCTTGGAGTTATTTTATATGTCATTAAGTGAATCAGATCAAAGTCAATATAAAAAAACATGGACATTAAAAAGACAATGTAAAAGACCAGCACAGCAATAAGAGTTGATAATAACAATCATATAAATCATAAAATACTATCAATAACAACATTTAAAATTATAAAAACTAATGTGTACCTAACTACAAAGATTAAATCATACTCCAAAACAACTTAATACAACTATAAATAGTAATAAATAAATAAATAGTAATAAATAATTAAAAGAAACATTAAAAAGATTCAGACATTAATATTTCATAGCATACCTTTTAAGTCTGTTTATGCATTCATAGTGCTCTACACGCTAAACCACGCTAAAGAGGGACAAGGAAAAAATCATTCACTGGGTAACTGTATCAAGCACAAGTGGGGATTATCAGTGGGGGGCGATTGAGGCTTTATAGGATTAACCCCTAATAGATATGGCTTATGTGTAATATGGGGAATAATTATATTATATTATCCATAATGATGATTTTTACCCACATCTTCTGTTTTAGTTTCGGTTCCTGCCGACTTTGTCAACTCACTTTTTAGAACCAGAGTCAGCATGCTCACAGGTTGTGGACTTTTCAATTTGAGTTCCACCGGTTTATTATAGCTACACGACTACTAAGCTGGCTTATAAATCTTCATTTTTTCCCAGTACCAACATCAGGCTCACTGGTCTGTAGTTTCCCAGATCACCCCTGGAACTCTTTTTATAAATTGGCGTTACATTGGCCATCGTCCAGTCTTCAGGTACTACAGATGATTTTAATGATAGTTAACAGATTGCTATTAGAAATCTGTTATCTCATATTCCAGTTCTTTAACACCCTTGGATGTATACCATCCAGTCCAGGTGATTTGCTATTCTTAAGTTTATCAAATAGTTGTAATACATCTTCCCGGTGTATCGATATTTCTTTCATTTCTTCTGCAGCATCTCCTTTAAATAGGAGGGGGAGGAGTGGCCTAGTGGTTGGGGCAAGGTACCACAGGCAGAAGGTCAATTGTTCAAATCCCACTAGAGGACAGCAACCTTGGGCCAGAAGGACTGAGGTTTCTAGTCCCGTAGGTGCTCATTGTGGTCTTGGGCAAGCCACTTAACCCTCCATTGCCCATGTTCCCTGCAAGTATTAGTGCATGTGTCTCATATCCCCTCATGTTAAATGTATCCCCCAATTGTGTTGTGACCACTTTGATTGAAGGATAAGGTGGTATACAAAACTGTCTAAATAAATAAATGTTGGATATCAAATAGGCTGACTGAAGATACACTACATCACTGTGAGATAGTGATGATCTGTTAAATCACAGGGAAAGAGTGAAGGGAAATCTGTAGTGAGTTGGGAAAAGTCATTAATAACAGTTTAAAATAACTGATGTCTTGTCAGGCAACCCATGTCATATTTGGGGCAATTTTCAAAGCTATTTATCAGGGTAAGTAGCCATTTACCTAAGCAAATTGGCCTGTCTGAAAATTGTTCCGTTCCCAGCAAAAGCTAGGTATAGGTTTCCACAGCATGTAGGTTGAAGAGAGGTATTTTTGGGGCCCTACTCAGATTAGGAAGGAAATAGCAGGCACAGTTCCCTCATCCCCCTTATTGTTTAAGCAAGTAACAGATAGAACCTGTGTGGGCACTTTCTTTATGCGCACTGTACGCCAGGTGTTTTATAAAGGAGAAGCTACCTGGGTTTTCCTTTATTTCCTCTCTCATATTGGCCAAGTTGCTACTGTGACCTGTGACCAAGAGGAAGGGCACAGCTTTATACAGGACTACAATCCATGCTATCCTGGAGTTCTACGAGTCCACCTTTTCAGCGCTTTCACCATCCAGTCTGCCCGGCAACCTGAGATACAGGAAGTAAAGGCATCAACCCTCGGTTTGCCGGCTTGGCAACCTGAGATTGGATGTCTGAACTGGCCTCTAGATGTTCTTATTTCGAAGGCTGCTAAGTGCTGGCCCTTCTTCAGAATAGGGGCAGAAGAATAGGCACTGTCCTGCTTCCTAATGTTGATCCGCTGACTCAACAAGGGATGTCCGTGCATTTGATGACAAACTTGATATCCCTAGACACAGAATATTTGACTTAAGAGGCCAATTATACTCCATTGAACATAGGCTAGGAAATCTGAGTCTGCCTTCAAAGCTAGCAGATCTTGTGATAGTCCATCCAAAATGCTGGCATTCACATCTTGTTTTCTCAAGTACGAAAGAAGCTACACTTACGGAGGAAGCTACAACGAGAGCCTGGCCTCATTAGAGTTTGACTTGGTGAATATGTTATTACTTGTACTGGAAAATGAAAACAAGTAAAATGTTGGGAGTCATGTTCTCATTGCTAATTTGCTGTGTATCATGCATCAAAAATCCTTTTGATGTGCAAGTCGAAAGCAAATTATTCTCTCTCTCTTTTCCAGGCTTTCCAGGTTGCGCGACAGCTTTTACTACAGCAGCAACAGGCTAGTGGATTAAAATCACCCAAGAGGAATGACAAACAACCAGCCCTCCAGGTAAAGAAACATTGTATATACCTTTTATTTTTAAATAGCTGTGTAAGGAAATGAAATAAAATGTGAAAAGGGGGAAAATCAAAAAATCTTCAATGCACACCAATATTATCTTTGAAGAATATACCTATTTATTAAATGATACATGTCTTTTAATGTCCGTGTGTTATATATATATATATATATATATATATATATATATATATATCCGGCTCCTCACACTTTGCCATGTCATCTGTGTGAAATAAAAGTTAAATATCACTTTGGCAGGTTACTTATGTTTTACATTTATTTTTAATGAGCAAAGTATATGTAGTTTTCTGCTTAGAGCAGGGGTTTTCAACCCATTTCTCAGGACACACCTAGCCAGACAGGTTTTCAGAATAATCAAAATGCATATGTATGAAGTAGATTTGCATGCACTTCCTCTATTGTAGGGGTCTTCAACTCCAGTCTAGGAGGGCCGCAAACCAGTCAAGTTTTCAGGGTGTCCCAAATGAACATGCATGAGATATAGTTGCATGCACTACCCCTATTGCATTGAAATGTATCTCATGCATATAATGTTTATATGTTTATGCAATTTCTTGAAATACCGCCCAGGCTGAAGAGCATCAGAGCGGTTTACAATCACTACATGCAGGTACTAGATAGATTCCCTCATGCCCCAAAGGGCTCACAATCTGGCAGCAGAGAGTTAAGTGGCTTACCCAAGACCACAAACAGTGCCCATAGGACTAGAAACCCCAGTCCCTCTGGCCTGAGATTGCTGTCCCCAGATGGGAATCTAACCCCTAGCCCTCCATATTCTGAAAATCTGACTGGTTTGCGGCCCTTCAGGACTGGAGTTGGAGGTCCCTGATCTATTGTATGCAGCTCTCTCATGCATATTCTTTGTGGTTATCCTAAAAACCTGACTTGCTAGGTGTGTCCTGAAGACTGGGTTGAGAACCATTGACTTACAGATACACATTATGCACATGAGCTGATATATCTGTATTTCTAAGGCCTTAGTAAAATCCATTCTCCATGGACCAGCAGGATTGCGTCAGCCACACTTGGTGACGTCCTCCGGGCGGAGCCATGCATACGGAAGTGCTCTCTAGAGCTCAGAAAGGAGGACCTTTCTGAGCCCACCTAGGTAGCCCATCCTACCGGTCCACTCCCTAGTCCGGCCAGTTTTCGTTCTTCCGCCTTGCCAGCAAGACGGACCCTGCTCTCTCTCTCCATTTTTTTTTTAATTTCTTGTTTTGCGTTTTTACAACTATGCCCAAGCATCTTTCAAAGAAATTCCCCTATTGTGGCAACAAGAACAAGACTTCACATGGATACAATTACTGTGGGGCAATGAAGAAAGGATTCCAAGTGATGTGCCCAGCCTCCGGCTCTGGCCCTCCACTGCCTGATCCTCTGCCGGCCCCGGATGTGCCTGTACGGGCCTCCATCCCTAGCCGAGCCTCCGTTGCTGCAGAGAGTGCCCTTTCCCGGCGGGACGTGCTGCATGGAGCCTCTGTCCCCAGTCCGGTGCACCCGGCTGACCTGCTTGCTGCTCCGGGACCCAACACCGTCATCCATGGAGGCGCGGAGGTAAGCCCTGCCCCTACTGCTGCAGTCTCTCCTGTTTTCATCCTCCTGGACTCCTCTCAGCTCGCCCTGCAGTCAGCTTCCAGGATCGGGCCCCCCACAGCACTCGTCCATGCTTCCCAAGATGGCGACGTGCTGCGGTCCTCCCAGCCTTTGCTGCAGTCCTCCAACTCCGCCCACCTTGGGGGCGGGACCTCTATGCCCACGAATTCTTCTGGCATCGGAGGGAAGCCTGCACGCAGCTGCGCGTCGCACAGCAGCGCCCCGCACAGCAGCACGCCCAACGAAGCCAGCGCACTGTTGCGCAACTCAGTAGCCGCAGCAGCAGCAGCAGTAGCAGTTCCAAGAGCAGAACGCACAATAAACGGACCAGAGTCAACGGACACAGCAGCAGCAGAAGCAGCTACTCTAGCCACAGGGACCTCTCTCCCAAACGACGCAGGCACTCCGAGCGCCACCGCCACCGCTCCCAGCGCCACCGGCGGGAGGATCCTCGAAAGGGCAACCATAGCCGGAGCCCTTCAAACTGCAGCAGGGCTAGCAGATCCAGCCTAGTAATTCCTCAGCTATCATCAGCTTATTGACACAACTCGTGAAGCAGTCTGTCTCAACAATACCCTCTGCTTCAACAATACCCGCGACACGCTTGTCATCCCCGCATAGCGCGGATCCAGCGCACAAAGCTCCGGAGGCAGCCCTTACCTCTGCCCCAGAGAAGAGAACCAGAGAAGACCCACGCAGACCCTCGGACGATCCGGACCCAGAAAATCCGTCCCCCGACAGCACTGCCGACGACCACGACATCGAAGCTGCAGTGGTGGGATCCACAGAACTCGCCAACTCTGAGAGGACAGCTGAGATAGAAGACCCTCCCCTGGCGGAGGATCTCACCTACCCCAAATTCTTAACAAAACTATCCTCTGCCCTCTCTTTGAACGCCGCTGATGCGCCTGGAGAGGTTGTTCCAGAGGTTCTAAAATACCTCGCCACTCCGAAGCCTGCTTTCGCACTCCCAGTGCATAAGAGACTGTTGGAAAATCACTCGAAACTGTGGCAGACACCAGCATCTGGTCGTCCATTTCCAAGGCGGCTTGACTTCAAGTATCAAGTGAGGCCTGTGCCTGGCTTTTCTCAGACACAGCTACCACACAACTCCATCGTCGTCTCTTCGGCGCTCAAACGCACCAAGTCCTCACGTACCCATGCCAATAGCCCCCCGGGCCGAGACAACAAACTCTTGGATGACATCGGGAAGAAGGTCTTCCAAGGTGCTATGCTTAGTGCTAAGATTGCAGCACACCTATTTCAGCAAGTTCTCTTCCTGGACACCTGCATGGCAACCTTGAAGTCGACCGCTGCATCCCTCCCCAAGGAGTCTCAGAATCAGCTCGCCAGCGCACTTGCCGATATGTCGGAGTGCAGCAAACACCTGGCCAGCGCAACCTTTGACTCTTTCGACACAGCCTCTCGTACCGCCGGTACGGCTATCTCTGCGAGACGATGGGCGTGGCTGAGAGCCTCCGACCTTCGAGATGACACCCATGACAGCACTGCTAATGCCCCCTGCACGGGGGAATCACTCTTTGGGGACAAGGTTAAAGACACTGTCAACGACATGAAAGAACACTGCACTACCTTACAAACCCTGGCGGAGGACGGCTACGAGCGCCGCTGCGGAGCCCATAAGAACAGTTTCCACAGGAAATCTTACTACTCCTCCAACAAGAAGTACCCCTCCAGCAGGAAATGGCAGTATAACAAATACAGGAACAACTCCTACAGCGGTCCCCCTCACCAGCTTAACTCTCAGCGTGACCGCAAGCAGAAGAAGAACAATCCCCCCTGCTTAAACAAGTGGAAAGACATCTCCTCCGACTCCTGGGTTCTCGAGATCATCCGAGAGGGTTACCGGATGCGTTTTCAGCTCAACCCCTCGCCAAAACACCCAACCCATCAGCAATACCCCACCGCACCTATGCCGAGCCATGGCCGAGGAGCTGATACACCTGCTGTCCTCCGATGCTATAGAGCAAGTACCATCGGACGAGATAAACCCTGGCTTCTACCCCAGGTACTTCCTCATCCCCAAAAGGACAGGCGGCGTCCGCCCCATCCTTGACCTCTGCAAACTCATCAAATTCATCATCAAAGAGAAGTTCAGGATGTACTCTCTCAACTGCTCTTGATTCAACCAGGCGACTGGATGGCGTCCCTGGACCTGCAGGATGCCTACACCCACATCCGCATCCACAAGTCACAGACAGTATCTTCGTTTTCATGTATTGGGCCAGCACTTCCAGTACAAAGTCCTCCCTTTTGGCCTGTCGCCGGGCCCACGGGTGTTCACGAAATGCGTGGCAGTTCCCGCATCGCATCTACGCAAACGGAACGTTTCCATTTTCCCTACCTCGACGACTGGCTCAGCACAGCCTGAGGACTACCGAGTCCCTGATCTCTCCCTGGGGTTCGTCATCAATTACAACAAGTCCCAGCGCACCCCTCTCTGAGGCTGGAATTCATCGGAGCCGAGATCGACACCACACTCTCGAAGGCATACCTTCCCAAATGCAGGTTGCTCGCCCTGACCTCGCTCACGTCCAGATTGGCCTCGGCGGAATCCTCTTCAGCGAGATCCATCCTACGCCTTCTAGGCCACATGTCCGCTACCACGTCTGTGGTCCACATCGCCAGGTTACAGATGCGGCCGCTGCAGTGGCATCTACGTACGCACTGGAACCAGCACTCGCAGCCTCTCTCCACCCGCATCCCTATGACCTTCTAGATCAAGACTCAACTACTCTGGTGGACTGCTCCAGAGAACCTTTCGGGGGGGAAGGACATGCACCCACCCGAGCACCAAGTCACCCTGACCACGGACGCCTCCAACTTGGGCTGGGGTGCCCACATCCTGCAGTTCAGCACACAAGGGGCCTGGTCACCACAGGAGCGACTCCTGCACATCAACCTCCTAGAGCTAAGGGCCATCAAGTACGCTCTCAAATCCTTCCTAACGCATGTGCAGAAGAAAACCGTCCTCATCCAGATGGACCATCAAGTGGCCATGTTCTACATCAACAAGCAAGGGGGCACGGCATCTCAGCCCCTCTGCAAAGAAGCCCTGCAGATCTGGTCCCTTGCCCTGACTCACGGGTGCAACATCCGAGCCTCCTATCTGCCGGGCGACCAGAACACCTTAGCCGACAAGCTCAGCAGGCAACTACAACCTTACGAATGGACACTGCTCCCGGAGGTCACCGACAGCCTCTTCCGTCAGTGGGAGCGCCCGAACATCGACCTGTTCGCCACGGAACAGAGCGCAAAATGCCCCCTGTTTTGCTCCAGGCACCCTTCCAACAAGAGACTGGCGGCGGATGCATTCGACGTGTGCTGGGGGGAGTGGTCTCTCGTGTACGCCTTTCCCCCGAACCCCCTCATCCCGGCGACACTCCAGCGGTTGGTCCGCGACAAGGCTCGCGCCATCCTAGTGGTTCCCTTTTGGCCCCGACAGATGTGGTTCGCGCTGCTCCAACGCCTGGCGCAAGGGAAACCGGAGTGCCTGCCACTCCGGCTGGACCTACTCACGCAGGACAGAGGCAAAACGAGGCACCCTGACCTCAAAGCCCTGGCTCTCACTGCCTGGAGGTTGAGCGGATGAGCCTTTCTACACTCCAGCTATCATCTGAGGTGCAAGACGTGGTCCTAGCAGCCAGACGCCCCTCTACCAGGAAATCTTATGGCCTCAAATGGAAGAGATTCAGCATTTGGTGCACTGCGCAAGGGCTGGAGCCCACCACGTGTCCTCTTCCCAGTGTCCTGAAGTACCTTGCTTCTCTGTCTAATCTTGGCCTCAAGACTCAGTCCATCAGAGTGCACCTTTCGGCAATTGCAGCGTTTCACGCCCAGCCTGAAGGGGCAACTTCCATTGCAGCACTACCTTTGACAAACCGCTTCATGAAGGGACTAGCTAATTTGAAACCCCCAATCAGGCAACCCGTTCCGTCATGGGACCCCAGCACTGTCCTCTGCCGCCTGACCGAGGACACCTTCGAGCCACTACAGTTGGCGGAGATGAAGTTCGTCTCCTGGAAAACCCTATTTCTGGTTGCCGTAACGTCCGCCAGGAGAATCAGCGAGCTGCAGGCACTAGTGTCCCATCCCCCTTATACACAGCTACACCAGGATAGAGCATTCTTATGAACCAACCCGAAGTTCGTGCCCAAGGTGGCATCTGCCTTCCACGTCAATCAGTCCATTGAACTCCCGTCTTTCTTCCCAGAACCCCATGCCTCCGAAGAAGAAAGTCGCCTACACACGCTGGACTGTCTCCGGGCCCTTCGGATCTATCTGCTGCGAACTCAACCCATTCGCTGGAGGAAAGGTCCATAAACCATTATTAAGAAGGGACCCAGGATATCAATGCTTGAACCAATACAAGCATTGTGGAACCTGTGTCCCTTGGGGAAACTGCTAGGTACGTATGACCTAGATTGGCCACTGTTGGAAACAGAATACTGGGCTTGATGGACCTTGGTCTGACCCAGTATGGCATATCTTATGTTCTTATGTTCTTACCCTAGCCGGCCGGGCCGGCCGGTCAACAAGAGAACCCTCTCTCACTGGGTCGCCTCCTGCGTCTCCCACTGCCTAGACCCCACTGGCACTCAGAATTTGCCAAGAGTGGGCCCTCACAAGCTAAGAGCACTGGCAACCACAATTGCCAACCTTCGTTCTGTCCCTCTGTCGGACGTCTGCAGAGCGGCCACCTGGTCCTCCCCGCACATGTTGCAGAAGCACTACTGCCTTGACCTCAGGACCCAGGAAGACTGCGCCCTTGGGACTGCCGTCCTTTCCACTGCAACGGATGGCAGATATGCATTGGCCCAGTAGCCGGGCCGTCCGTACCTGCTCCTCCTGTAGCATGTCTGCACTGTTAATTGCACTGTTGCACAGTCACTGTTGTTAGTCAGCACTGTTAGTTGCACTGTTACAGGCACTGTGCACTGTTAGTTGCACTGTTACTCAGCCACTGTTGTTCGTACACTGTTAGCACTAGTTGCCCGTTGCACAACTGCACGATTTGTATGCACCTTCACCTATTACGGCAATAAAGAGGTTCATCCTATTGCGGCTCAGAGCCTCATTTAGTAACCAAGCTTCTCCTCCACCTCAGTGTTCTCCACAGCTGGGGAGGCACCAAGTGTGGCTGACGCAATCCTGCTGGTCCATGGAGAAAACGAGGTTACTTACCTGTAACGGGAGTTCTCCGTGGACAGCAGGATAAGTCAGCCACACAATCCCGCCTGCCTCCCCTGGAGGAGGTCAGCCTGCCGTATCCGCTCCCTGTCCGGGAACTAGCTAGCTAGGAACACACTGGCCGGACTAGGGGGCGGACCGGTAGGATGGGCTACCTAGGTGGGCTCAGAAAGGCCCTCCTTTCTGAGCTCTAGAGAGCACTTCCGTATGCATGGCTCCGCCCGGAGGACATCACCAAGTGTGGCTGACTTATCCTGCTGTCCACGGAGAACTCCCGTTACAGGTAAGTAACCTCGTTTTACCCTAAATCAGGAAACAAGAAGACCTTGTCCACCTTGGCTCAGAGTTTATCCAGGAGGGTGTATACTAGGATCCCAGAGTTTATCCAGGAGGGTGTATACTAGGATCCCAGAGTGTTTGTTTCTAGAGGGCTTCTCCTAAAAGGCTTAGAGAGGAACCAGAAGTAAGGATGTCCAAGGAATGAGGCAGGTGTTCACAGAGCCCCGTCTTTCCAGCAGGACTCTAAAATAGGAACTGCCATTTGCTAGCATTTGAGTAATAGCAGAACTAAGCCAGACAGTAGCACACTTCGCGATCTCTTGGTGTGGGCTGGGCACTAATGAAATCTTTAGGATTCTGAACAAAAGCATTTTGCCTGTAGCTTTGAAGACAAAGTACAGCTATAAGAGAAGAGATGTCTGTTCAGTTAGCATAGAAAGTGATTATACAGAGACTATTTTTCTCTGTTGTAAATACCTGCAGCCTATCGACCTCGGCAATAAATGCAAATTCTGGCAATATCGACCAATCTGCAGAGTACCTTTAGACAGCTACTCTGTGCTCCTTGCCATTGAGGGTCTATGTCAATATCGGTAAGATCCCTTGAATGAGACTCATGGCCCTCTGCTAAGACCCCTTGAATGGGACTTATGGCCCTTTGTTCTTTTGATGGGATAGACTTCGGTAATAGAACTTTTATAAATATATAGCCAATCTCTGTACTTCAAAAGTAAGTTTTACTTGTCTTTTTGTCCAGTCAGTATAAAACTGAAATATGCAAGGTGTGTAGTTAACTTAGAACGCTTTTGAAAGGACACGTGTGGGAAACATTAAATGAGTGGCGTTGTAGTGGAGACTTAATTTCCCTTTGTAGTGCAATGCATCCAGCTCAAGTGAGTGGTCTTTAAATCAGGTACTGGAACCCTCCAAACAGGTCTTATATTTTGATCTACTTAACTATGCACATTAAGAGGATTCCAAGACCAAATGCAGCCACGTGTGTGCCACAGATATCCACGTGGGTGCTTGAAAATCCAGCCCATTTAGGGGTCTGAAGGGATTCAAAAACGCACTGTACTTCAAGTGTTAAGGCGACGGGCTGAGCCTAGTGCAACTGCAAGCTAGTTTTAAGTTAAAAGGCAAGCATATGTAAACCCGGTTGACCTGGTATTTTAACAACTAAATAATTATTAAATTTGTACAGATTAAGCTAGTTATCAGTATGCATGCAGGGATGGTTATAAGGACTAGTCGGAAGCCGTCGTTCAGACTGGAGCAAGAAAGCTTGTATTCTGTGCTTGTGGTTCATTCCTTTGCTTTCCTCCCCTCCCCCAGTTCAGAATGGATAAGATGCTTTGAAATCTATTCATGCAAGGAAGGACTGTAATATTATAAGAAAGGAAATGCAAATATCATTAAGAAAATTAAAGTTTACAGTCAAATGTTCGACTTGGGGAGAACCAAGAGTCATCCAGGCCATTGGGTAAATAGATGCTTTATGAAAGTTAGCGAGTGGTGTGTATATTAACAGTTCTTATTTGGTATATCTTATTTGGTAAATCCACAGCTGATCCATATGCCTTTTAATAGACTGTACCACTGGGGACATTTTTAATGAGGTATTGTGCTAGCCAGGTCCAGTGTCAGGTACTAAAAGAAGCGCTTTGTTGTGCTGGCGTCTTAAGAATACCTCCAGAGGATGAAATATGACTGTGTTGACCTTTCAGCTGTGAGCTTATTTGTCACGATTCAAATAAGTTGAAAGGATCAAACTGAACAGTTTCTGTAGTCAGGCTGGGAATTGTGTTGCAGGGGTCAACAGAGGAGGCCACATTGCAGATTCTCTAACATTGCCAATTGTTGGTACGTATTAAAGTGCTGGAGCATCTCCTGCAGTCAGAGACACAATTAAAATTCTAATTTATTAATGTATACAGAGAGCTAGCCCAGTGTGTCACTCAGTGATTCAAATGGTTGCCCATTCTTTCCCTCACCCCCCCCCCCCCCCACCCCTTCACTCCTGGAGCTTTTACAGCTTTGAAAATGATGCGAGTCCTCTTAGAAATAACAGACCCCCACATGCAAAGGTAAAATGACAGTGTATTATTTTAAAAAAAAAAAAGAGAGGAGAGGGGTTGTGTCTTGGTTGAAGAATGTAAAGACCAATGTGCGACTGCTTTGCTTAGATACAAAATGCCATACAGGTAAGAGACTATTTTGTATTTGTATGTTTTCTTTCTACACAGTTTGCATTTTTGTTTTTTTTCTACAGTTTGCAGTGGAGTTTGACATTGATATTACATAATGCTGCTTGCCGTCACCTCCTTTGAGGTTATGCCTTTTTAGCTAGGTTAAGCCACAGAAATAAGTCAGCCTAGGATTCATACCTAGAAATGAGGTTATCTGACCGTTTTCAGACATTAGAGCTCCTCACTGGGTTTATTGACTTGTGAGAAAAGCAGTGTTGATGTTCTTTATAGGTGGAATTTGTGACATTCCCTCTCTTTTTAGGCCTGCCCAATGAGCGGTATAGGGTGATACATTGCCTGGAATATTGTGTGCATGTTGTCAGTAGTTGTGGAGGGTGGAAGTCAACCCAAGCTGTTGGTTCTGCTAATAAGACATATTGCAGTTCATCCAGCCCATAAGTTCAGCAGCTGACATTCAAAGTGCAAACTAGGGGGAGTTAGGAGTATACCAGTTTGTAAAAGCAATATCAAAACTGTACTTTTATGTACATTTTATAGTTCTAGCATAAGGCCACAGAGTATATCAGCCTGCCAATCTTTTCTCTCTAATTAAAGACCCACTGGCAGGTTTTTGGCATGTAAACTGCAGTAGCACAAACAGATGTACAGAATGAGTCTGGTGAAATCCTATGTAGCGAATTTTATAACCTTTCTGCAGTTAATTCTTTAGCTTTGTATGTGACTTACCCTAGCATAACCTAGGCTTTGAATACAGCCTGTTATCCTGTGCACTCGGAAAGACATCACACTCTATATAGGTTTGGAAGGAAAACTTCATCCGTCTATAGAGTTTTAAAAATATGCTTAGTGCCATTACAAATTCAGAAATATACGTGTACTTTTCAGGCCGCCCAAACCATGCAGCTGTGTCCTTCAAAACTGTACATAGTAACATAGTGAATGACAGAAGATAAAGACCATCCTGGGACATCCAGTCTACCCAGTAAGGTGGCTAGAGTTGCACCTGCCACTCTGGGCAGAGAGGCACACGTACCACGGATCTACATGTGTAGAAAGTGGCTGTTCTAAAATTGCTATTTACGTGTGTAGAGCCTTAATACATGCAAACTTTGCTATTTACACGTGAAAATGCCATGCAAGTCTCTAAACTAACTGCATAGGGTTATGAAGAGGGTGTTTTTCAATCTCTCCCACTCCCCCCACATGGGGATTTCAAGCCTTACTTTGTTGGCCTACATGCAGATTTTTACAGGGAAACTCCCCACAAAAACACCCGTTTCCGCACACTGATAGTTACAATTCCTTGATGTTCTAGCCAGACCAGTCCTTATTCAGACCAAGACGAACCTCTACAAGGAACATCCTTATCCCATAGGCCAGAGCAAAACTCAGTCAACAGGCCTGTGCTCGAACCTTCCAAGTCTACGCGCCTTCAATTTGTAACACGCTGCCAGACCCACTAAGAAACATCACTGACCTCAGCACCTTCAGAAAATACCTAAACACAACTCACCTCTTCTCAGAACATTTCACCCCCACCACATAATCCCCAGGACCCCTTGACTGATGCTTACTGTATATTTTTACCTGCCCCCATGTAATCCAAACCCTGAAATTGTAAACTTTGCACATAGTTGATAACACTATTTATCCAGTGCATGCTGTATATAGTAAACTGTTCCACTGTAACTTAATATCTTTGTTTCATGTAAACCGCTTTGACCCAGTGAAAGGCGGTATATAAATCCAGCCAAATAAATAACTAAAATAAATATAGGTTCAGCTGGGGCAGAGCAAAGATCATGCGCCTTTCCTCACTTTATTAGCTGGTGTGACTCTGGGCTCCTCAGGATTTTTGCACTGTCACAGCGGAGGACGGAGGGCTAGACATTGTGGAGTTAGGCATGAAATGGAAGAGGTCCTTGCATCCTTCAGATGAAGGCTCCTCAAGCAGTGAGCTCCCTGAGGAGGATGGAGAGCTTAGGGTTTCTGATGCAGCACATGGAGGTATCTTCTGATTCTTTGATATGGAGACTCTTCTAGATTTGATTTAGAGGGTTGTAAAGGCCCTTAAAATCTCCATGGAACCCCCACAGGCACAGAGTGGGGGGCCTATTCTGAGGGAAATTCAAAGGTTACGTAAGGCTCTCCTGATCCATCCAGCCATTAGGGATATGGTTGCAGAGGAGTGGGAGCGATCAGGGGCTCCATGATCCTTAGAGAAGCATTATTTATGGCCTGAGGTGGAGATAGGATGCTCAGCTTCCTGAAAGTGGATTCACCAGTTTTGGCTACTTCCCGCAGAACAACCATTCCAATATTTTGATGCTCATGTGGATCTATTAATAAAGAGATATTTAAAAAAAACAAAAAAAAACAAAAAGAGTATCTGCTCTTAAAGATCTCAAAGGAAATAAGATTGATTCACTGATGGGGTAATCATTTCAGGTAGCTGGTCTGTCCTTGCAGATATCAGTCTGCAGGGAATATGTGGCTAAGATACTTTTGAGGTGGCTCTAGCAGGTCACTCCTTTGCCACCACCCCTCAGAAATTCTCCAGTTTGGGGGCAGATGGCAGTGCTAGAGTTAAAGAACTGGAGGAGTGGAAACCATCTTGGATTCCAGAGGAAAAAATCAGAGAGCCAAGAGACTCCCACAAGATATGGGTTCTGCCCCTTTCGAAGATATCACCCGGGACAGGGAACTGTGCAGAAGGGGAAAGATCCTGCCAGACGTACTTCCTTTTGAACTGCCTGGGCAACAGGCGCCTAAGGGGACTCTGGGTAAGTCCCAGGCCTCCTGATGATGGTGAGCAGGATCATGCGGTGGTGCCATTTGGTGGATATTGGTCCTAAATTACTTCTGACAGATAGGTCTTGGTTATTGTTCGGAATGGCTATGCTCCCAAGTTTAAAGTACTCATCCGGCCAAGGTTTCTGGAGTCCAGTCCCTCATTTTCCTTGGAAATGCTGCCCTTCAGAGAGACATTGGCCCATTTATTGACACTGGAAGCGATCATGCCAGTTCCCGGGGTGAGGAGGGGTCTGGGCGATATTTCCGATAATTTGTGGTTACCAAGTAAAGGGTCAAAAATACTAAGAAAAACTCCCAACTACCCTCTCAAAATAACAAAAACAAAAAACAAAAATGTGAGAATAACTCCGCAAACAATACTGACAAGGAGCCTATCGCAGCAAACAACACTATGTTTTAGAGGAAAAAAGATCTCGGCCACCCCTTCTGTCAAAATCAGCAGAAAGGACGAGCCAGTCATATGGCAAGACTAAGACAGGAATCCTGCCAAAGCAATGAACTGTACTCGAGATGAACTGTACTTGAGATGACATCAGTGGTCAGAATAAAACCTCTAGCAGAAAAGGAAGTTGAGCCCAAACTACAAAACCTCAACAATCCAAAAAGCACACAGTGAGCCACCCCCCCCCCCCCCCGCCCCCCAAAAATAGAATATACCTAAACTTCAGGATTTGCTAATATCCCATGGCTACCCCAAGCTGGACCAATTTATGGCAAGACAGATCTAAGAATGTTTGAGAATGTAATGATTTTATGCATTTGAATTTCATTGAAATCTTTATTGCAATTTTGAATAATTATATTGTACTTTGATAAAAAAGAATTTAAAGTGGGTTTTCTAGTTTGAAAGCAAAATAAGGGGGTCATTTACCAGTGGTCAACTCCACATGCCGTCTGCTGCAAGGCCCATAGGAAATGAATGTCAATTCCTGATGTATTTTCTTAATGGAGTGAGAGGAGCTGAAATAAAGGACTGAAGTGCAATGGCAGAATTTGTGTCTCTGCGTTTCAACATGTATGTAACAGCACACACTGTTCCAAATAATTTAAGTATTGCTTGTTCTGTGTTGGATCACATCACAACCCGATGTGAGAAACATAATGATTTAAGAGGAGAACAGATTTAATGGTTAGCTTCCGGAAAGTATCATAAAAGTGCAATCAAAGCCGTGAATTTAGGTTATGGCTGATTTTACAAATATTTACCATGAGTTGCTTTAAATTAACGTGTAGGGGGTTTGTAACAGTGTAGGTGTGTTTACAGCCCTAAATGTCCTTCACTTACAAGCTACGATTCATTTATTTATACATTATGAGTTTTATTGATCATTATTTCCTAGCTTTGACCGTCGTTTCTCAGTGGTAATTCATTTTAGCTCTTTGGGCATTTTTGTTGCCAACATGAATACATTAATTAGAAACAAATGAGGTGACACATATTCTAATAAGAAAGTACCATACAGATCTATTCCAATGGCAATAAAGTGAAAAAGTTAATTTTTACAGGCAGTGCGTACCCAAAGCAGAGCACCTGCTGGTCGACCACAGATTCAGATGCTGGAATCTCGATCACCAAAATAGAAGATACTCCTGAATCTGTGCATCCTAAATGAACCGTGTAAAGTTGTACTGTACCAGATTTCATAGCAGTCATCATTCATACATTTCTTGTGTCCGGCTGATATGCACTCATGGATTGAACACTGCATCACAACGCAAGAGCAGTTACATTGGAGGAGTGGGCTGGGAATCAGAGAAACCAGGGTTCAAATTCCACTATTACCTCTTACAGCAGGGGTGTCCAACTCCAGTTCTGGAGGGCCACCGTCCAACCTGATTTTCAGGTTGTCCCCAATGACTATTCATGCATATATTTTCATACAAGGAGGGGGCAGCACATGCAAATATATCTCATGAATAGTCATTAGAGACATCCTGAAAGCCAGGCTGGATGGTGGCCCTCCAGGACTGGAGTTGGGATACCGCGGTATGATCTTGGGAAAGTTACTTAACCCTCTGTTCTTTCAGATACAAACTTGGGTGCTGATGCAGAAACATCAGTGCCGGAATCAATCCATGCGCATACGATGGAATCGTATGTAGCACATGACAGCAACCATTCTGCTCGGCATGTTGCTCAAAGACACAGGTTATTCAGAGTATAACCTCTAAGCAGAAATATGTGCCATATAGAATTCCAGCACATGTACGCAAGTGGCTTTTTGTACGCAAGACCTAGACCAGGGGTGTCAAACTCCAGTCCTGGAGGGCTGCAAACCAGTCAGGTTTTCAGGATGCCCCTAATGAATATTCATTAGATATATTTGCATATGGGATGGTGCATGCAAATATCTCATACATATTCATTAGGGATGCCCTGAAAACCTGACTGGTTTGCACCATCCAGGACTGGAGTTTGACACCCCTGACCTAGACGCTGCTAATGCAGATGCCTCTGTGCATGTGACTGCCTCATTTGCATGCCACTTTGCTGCATACCGGCGCACAACTTCTGCGTTACTCTCTCACTAGAAAACCATGCACATGGCTTTTAATGCACAACTCTAATGCTGGCTTTTTGCATCGGCCCTTTAGATTTTCAACCCTCTGAGGACAGGGAATCATATACTTTACCCCAGAGATTCCCAAAGTCAGCCCTCGGGGAACCCCAGGCCAGTCAGGTTTTCAGAGTATCCACAATGAATATGCATGAGATAGATCTGCATACAATGGAAGCAGTGCATGCAGATCTATCTCATGCATATTCATTGTGGGTACTCTGAAAACCTGACTGGCCTGGGGTTCCCTGAGGACTGGGTTTGGAACCACTGCTTTACCCAAATGTAATTCATCTTCAGCAACTACTGGAAAGGCATGAGCCAAATATAAATAAATTAGCATAAGCACCAGATGTCAAAGTTTGTACTCATGCTAGTTCAACTGCTCTTTATTCCTTTCCTACTGAAGTGGGATCTGGCTAGAGGTGTCGGTGACCACTTGTCTAATTTGTTTTCATTTGGAACGTCAGTGAAGGCGTGGTGCTCTTCTCAGACTTCTTATGGTGAGGGAGGGTTATTTAGAGTTGATTTTTGAAATGTTCTGATTTAGATTTGGACTTTTAATTTAATGTATTTTTATGGGTGGGTTTTATTAAATTTATTTGTAAAAATGCAATGTGTGCCTTCGAGTCAGTCCTGACTCCTGGTGACCCAGAAGCTCCTGGGTTTTCTTGGCAGTGTCACCGGAAGTAGATTGCCAGGCCTTTCTTCCGAGGCAATGGAGGGTTAAGTGACTTGCCCAAGGCCACAAGGAGTGCTAGTGGGAATTGAACCCTGGTTGCTTGGCTACCAAGCCAGTGTTCTAACCACTAGGCTACTCCACTCCGAATTTATTTGTATTTGACTGTAAATCACTGCTACTGTGAATGGCCATGCATCAATAAAATCAAATATGTTAAGGTTCCTAATTATAGAGGCACTTTGGTATGCATTGCCAAAATATAGCATTTATATGCCTCCAAAAAGAGAACATGTTTGTAGAAGGAAAGAAAAAGCTATTTTCTCTTTAAATATGATGCTTGGTGCTGGCGGTCAGCAGTGTGCACCCGGCATAGGTTTCCACTAGGCTGAGAAGAGAACTAGAGAGCAAGCAGGTGTCATATGCCATGCATCTATAAGAGAGAAAGTAATCTCCTTACAAGTTTGTTACGAACAGCTCTAAAATTGGGTACGGTGGAGTACTATTTTAATGGAGTGCAAAATATTTAGGTCGTTAGGTGCTTTTTCTTTAACTCCTCCATTTTGTATGAGATGCCTTCATTTAAGTCGTTGAAATGAAGACTTCCTGCCCCTGACTTCCCATTTCTGACCTTGAGAGGTTTCATCGACATATGGTACAAAATAAATGTTGAAAAGGCACTTTGATCTGAAACCAGGGGCGAAGCGTGTAAACGATATGGGGCCCTGGGCAACCTAATATAGAGAGAGTGACTTCTAGAGTGTGTCAACCCACAGTATTTGCCTGCAGATCATTTCTAAAATTTGGCAGAAATCTAGGGTTTGTTGCCTATTCTTTCCCCCATAAGAGTTAATTAAAATGTATTAATGTAGTAGCTCAGTAATCAAAGCTAATTATGTAACTGGAGTGTGATATCAGTTGTGTAAAATGATCTTTCTCCGATACATCCTTGTTTCGCGTTTCAGAAGAGGTCGCAAGGCTTAATACGGATTTGGAGATAATTATAACACTATCTTAAGGAAAGAAACAAACGAAACAGACTTGACTGGTCAAAAATGTGTAAATTGCTGACAAAATGACACATGTAATTAAGAGTGTTCCTACCATTTTACCTTGTGGTTTACACCTACAGTGTTGAGAAAAGAGATTGACTCCCACCTCGCTAATTACCATTATCACTGAAATGGTTGGGTTTGAGTCATTAGTTCCATGTGCATTTAATTAGAGGCAGACTGAAATTGGATTTAACTTATTACTTTTTCATGGATCACTTTCTTGTCATCACTTCAAATTGGATTGCAGCCCCGGGTAACTAATTATGAGAACCACAGGATCAAAAGTGAAAAAATAGGTAATTAGGAATAATACTGTTCGACCCTTGCTGATAGGCCACTTGTGCACTGGAAAAAAAAAGTATTTTGTAGTATTCAGATTAGGCAGTTAAAGGTATGCAGTATTGCGAGGAATTGTGGGAGACTGCCACCACCTGTAGGGGTTTATGTGGCGCACAGCTGAGTTGAAGATGTTATATCAACATGAGACCACAATCAACTCCTTAATACCTAGATTAAACTTGTAAAAGCAACAGATGGGATCGGTTTGCGGCACCCCAACTGTGGCTGTGAGGATTCATCTCTGTGTTTTCACCAGAGCTATCGGGATGCTTTTGAAATGAGAGAGAAATGCTTTCAATAGAGCGAGCTAGAATTTAACGGAAATACTACTGTTACAAAAACACTGGGTCTGGCAAAACGTTGCATCGGTCAGTGTAAGGACAGTGAGATGCAGGATGTGGATATCGGGATCGTCAGGTTTCTACACCAGATTACTTTTGTGCAAGTCGCTTCCAGATAATTTGAAGAATGTTGAAACTCTTGTTAACAGTTCAACACAAATTGCAATACTTCTTGACTGTTGCAAAATCCAATCGACCTATCCATTCTTCCCAGTTATTTTCTGACCACATTGCTACAGCTATAGTCCAGCGAGCAACCACAAAGCATGTGCACTTGCAAGAAATCAGTCCCTATCCGGGACAGTCTTCCTCCTTAGCAATCAGCCATCTTGGCTCAATAAAATGAATTACTTGTACTGATTACTGGCAGCTGAAGAAAAGGATTTGAACCCTGGTTTCTTTGGTCACCAGGCCACTGCGTTAACCACCACTCCATTGCCACATATAAAAGCTTTTAGCTTTTTTTTGGGGGGGGGGAGGATCCCACCGCGTGCAGCAGAGTTTTGATTGGCTAGTTATTAAACGTAGCGATATGTTGTGTAGACTCTAATACGAAACCATATACATTTTGGTGTATTTTCCTGTGACCAAGAGCGGGTTGTAAAGGTCTTTCTGTCTCTTTAGAGAAATGGAATCTCTTTGTCTCTCTCTCCCAGCAGCAGATCATGATGTCCAGAATTAGTCTCAGTCAACGGTTGGATATGAAAGCTCAGTATTCTCGTAAAATAAACAGATATTTTTGCAGTTTGAGCAGCAGGGTTTGCTCATTTCCTGATTGGTGAGTGGAAAGTGTAGGAAATGTGCAATCAGCCTGGCAATTATACAACCCTGGTTACAGAAATTAATATTTTTCTATGTGATTGTATTGTGAAAAAATTCTATAGACCCGTTTTTATAAAGGAAAAATGTATATCATGTAGTGCTTAAAATGAAAGTCCTTTTTTCACATCTTAAGTTGATTTACAATTTTTATACATAATATTCATCTGTGGTTGAAAAGAGGGCATGCAAAGGTCAAGTGATGTAGTGTTTTCCATTTTTCCATATGAGGCTCACTGTGGGTGATAAAAGCAAACTCTGTTATTTTGTAAGTCTACAGGAATTTCTGATGAAGTGCAGAGGTCTCTCTTCTGTCAGTTTGAGTAGATGAAGCATTTTTTAACTACTAGGTTCTTTTTTCTCCCCATCTTCTTTTTTTTTTTTTTTGCAAATTTTTAGCACAAAGTACTGGTGCTTGTGCGATGGTTAGGAAATGTTCTGAAACCTGGAATAATGGCAGTCAAGCGCAAGCGCCGTGCCACAGAAGTGACAGTGATACAGCAGGCCAATCTACTTGGCACAGTGCCCAAGCAAAAGAGTCAGTTAAGACCAGAACAATTGCAGTTGGACATGTGGGAATAATACCTAGCGAGTCTAGCCTTTGAAGAAATTACCTTCTGTGATCACAAGACACACTGTTTTCCGCTATTTAGGCAGGTTTTCAAGTGATTGCCATGTAACGGAGAATAAAAGAGATAATGTTGGGTGGGTTTTTTTATGTTTATGGGCATTTGGACAGTTTCAGCACTGAATATGAACATTTGCATAGCAAATTATAGCAACAGATCAAAACAGAGGGTTATTTCTGAAAGATGAGGGAGAGTGGGATGTAGGTGTGTGTTTTTATTGTAGTTTTGCACCGCTTCAGTTGCTTCATTAGAAATGAGTAGGTGATATACAAGAATTGTAAATAAATTATTAACCAGAAGGCTACTCAGGTGAATTCCTTTGCACAAAGAATAAGTTTGAGAAGGCAAGGTAATCATTTTTTTTCTTTTTGGTTTCTAGCTAAAATTGGAGCTGGTCTGTAAGGAGTTTACGACTCTTACGTGCTTTCATTCTCAACTGTTGAGGAAAGAGGTTCCTCATTCTTAACGTCCTCCCCTTCCATATAACCTAGTAGTTGGCGTGGCAGGACTTGACTCTGCGTCACAGAGAGAGTGTTGTGCAGTAGTGGGTTTCCCTCAGAGCAGTTCTCCAAATAGGTTAGTTTTGCACATACCATGACAGTCACGAATCTCGGTTCTAGGCCAGAGTATGTGGAGTATGATCTTATTCTCCCAATTTTACTGCTAATGCTTGGCATAGGACTTGCATTGTGCCAAAGAGAGCTTCCTTCTGGAGTTCATAAGATGTAACATGGAGGGATAGTTTGTCAAAATGTGCTTGGAAAGTCTTTATCAAGCCCGTGGCTCCCAGTACGATGGGAAATATTTGTGTATCGTTCAGCCACATTTTCTTGGTCTCGGACGGCATTTCTTGGTATTTCAGGATCTTCTGTCTCTCCACACAATTCACAGAATAATCACGTGGATCTTGCATCAGTTGCTTTTTGCAGTTTTTCTTGTGGCAATTTTCCTTTTCTTCCAGTTTTTGGCATATTTTCTTTGTATACCTCTTGATTTAAATATAGAATTTGTAGCATAAAAGCAACAGTAGGTTATCTCCTCTTTATCTGCAGAAGTCCACTTAACCGTAGTTAATCCTCTTAACTTTTTCATTAGTTTCTATGGATTGTCTCCTTTCACTGTGGGTCCATGAAGAGGCTACAGGTGGACATTTTCTTTTTCCTGGGCGACGTGTGACCAGTATGTATTTTTCTTTCCCTCCGAGTAGTGACCAGGGCTTCCTCAGCACTCCCCCCCCCCCCCCCCCCGTCTCTACCAATTTGAGGAACAGAAACTGGTTTGAGAATCAAAATAGTTATCTCCAAGTTATAATGCCCTGTTCAATGTAATTTCAGTTTGTTCAATGTAAACCGCACTGATGCAGAATAGCGCGGTATATAAGAGAATGTAAATAAAAAAATAAATAAAATAATAAATAATAAAAATAATAAAAAAACAAGGTAATTCAGAAGTTACTCTTAAGATCAACTGGAATTGCACCAGGAATTAAATTGGACAGGCTAGGTGAGTCTTGCAGTCCTTTTTTGCCGTATTCTGTATTTACCTCAGAATATTTTTTCATTGTCTGACTCTCCCAAGTTTTGGTGACACCTACCAGACGCCCCTTCTCATGGCACAATACTGTGGTAGAACCCTAGGGACAGAACAAGCTATCAATAGTTTCTTTTCGTTTCCTCAATTCATCCTGGTACAATGCTCTTACCCATAGACAGTCCAACACAGGAGATTTTCCATCTTCTTTGCTGAATCACTGTTTTTAAAATTGTGCGTTCGAGCCAGAAGTGGTGCTTACCCACAAGAAAACTGAAGAGGGTCCTGATCACACTGAATTAACTTTTAAACATGCCGGTGGAAACTGAGAAACTTGGAAAATGTGCTGTTTAGAAACTGTGTAATTGTAATCACGGCTGTTACGGGTGATGTCATTCTTGGTAACTGTATTTGTGTTGCTGAGCATTTGTTACTTAGCTGTGATGTCACAGCTCAAAAATGATAAACACATCATGCCAACAGCGTGCTCATGTAACAGAAGATGGGGAATTTTTATTAAGTTTATTTTCTTCTCATATTGTAAAAATTTGTGTGTACAGTAGATATTGGAAACAGGTTTGAGTAATTATGTGTAAATGAAGTCAGCCCTGTTATTTGCAGACTGTCTTTCTGCTTGTGAATCAGCTTCATATATCGGATGGTTTTCATATTTACTGATTCCCTCTCTTTTTGTCTTTTTTTTTTTTTTTTTAAACCTCGTATGCCACATTTTCACCATTTGTATACTTACCAGTTTTGTTTCCAAGAGATATCTTGGGGAACTTAAAAATAAATGGAGAAAACTCTTTGGGACTCAGAACTGGTTCCATTTTATGATGTCAGTGGTCACCAGCATATCCAACCCTCTTGAAATAGTACCACAGAAGATCACAGCAAAGACTTAAGGGCCTTTTTACTGAACACTGCTAACTGATTGACCTGCGTTTTAGTGTGCGGAATGCCAGCTACTTGTTGCTACAGCGCACAATAAAAGTCCTTCGCGTGCTAGGGCGAAGGGTGGGTCGGTTGGGGGAAAAGCCTTTGAGGGCTTAGCACTACTTCAGTCGAAAAGTACATAAATGGATAAATGTCAAAAGATAACCGTGGCAAAGCTGTTTTTTTCTCATGCTCAAATTTAGTTCTAGTGCTATTGTGTACCCTCTTTCATACACCACCGAATTTGGGTCTTTTGATGGCTGTGAACCAGACACTGGGGAATGCTAATTTCCATGCAGAAAATAAGCTACTATTGAAAAGGCGTGAGCTAAAGGTGGGTTACATTCAGGTACCTTAGGTATTTCCCCGAGGGCTTGCAGGCTAAAGCTAGAGATACCGTGTGCTACTGTCTACAGTTTTACCACAGGTTCCATTTTACAGAGTGGCACCTAGTTACTAATAATGTACGTTAACAACAGAATAGAGGAGTAGCCTAGTGGTTAGAGCAACTGCCTAGAACCCAAAAGATCAGGGTTCAATTCCCACTGGCACTCCTTGTGACCTTGGGCAAGTCACTTTACCCTCCATTGCCTCAGAAGAAAAGGCCTGGCAATCTTTTTCCGGTCCCAGAGAAAAAAGTCCAAATCCCACTGGCACTCTTGTGACCTTGGGCAAGTCGCTTAACCCTCCAATGTCTCGGATGAAAGGCCTGGCAATCTACTTTTACCAAGAAAGCCCAGGGGCTGCTCAGTTGGCAGGAGTCAGCATTGACTTGATGGTACACATTAGTAACTCTAGCTGTAAGTTTGTACCTGAGGCAGTAGAAGGTTAAGCAACTTACACAAAGTCACAAGAAACATCAGTGGAATTTGAACCCTGGCTTCCATGGCTCTTAGTCCATTGCTCTAACCACTAGGTGGCACTCCACTCCTGAAGAGACTAAGATCATGCCCAGTTCTAGCAGCTATATTAATCCTAGATAGGAATTTATTTATTTGCCTTTAGCTCATGTCTTTCCGGTAAGGCGAGTTAAATTTGGGTACAGTAAGTATTTCTCTGTCCCTGGAGGGCTTACAATCTGTTTATGCCTGAGGCCATAGAGGGTTAAAGTTACTTGCCCAAGCCCCAAGGAGTGCTTGGCCTCCCTGGTTCCAGCTCACTGTTCTAACCACTAGGCCACTCCTCCATGTCTTAATACATTAGCTGAACTACTTTATCTGGAAATATTACAGTACCTGAGGTTTTGGAACCTCAAAGGTTACATCTCAGATATCAAAGCATACAAATGTCTGCATAACAAAGTCAAATTGAACTTTGTCCCTTACAGTTTGTGGCTTAAATCTTGGCAAATGAAACATACAAACATGATGACAGAAAAAGACCACATGGCCTATCTAGTCTGTCCTTCCATAACAACAACTACAACAGTCCACTTTTTGCCTTTAGAGATCCTCTGTGTTGGTCCCATGCTTTTTTGAATTCAGTTACTATCCTCATCTCTACAACCTCCACTGGGAGACTATTCCACGGATCCACTACTCTTTCTGTAAAGAAATATTTCCGCATATCACTCCTGAATCTATCTCCCTTCACCCTCATCCCATGTCCCCTCGTAGCAGAACTTGCTTTCAATTGAAAGAGGCTCTCTCCCTGAACATTTATGCCACGGAGGTATTTAAACATCTCAATCATATCCCGCCTTTCCTCTAAGGTGTACATATTAAGATCCTTAAGTCTGTCCTCATATGCTTTATAATGAAGCCCACTAATCATTTTAGTAGCCACTCTCTGCACCGACTCCATCCTGTTCACATCCTTTTGAAGGTGCGGTCTCCAGAATTGCACACCATACTCCAAATGAGGTCGCACCAAAGACTTATACAGAGGCATTATCACCTCCTTTTTTCTGCTAGCCATTCCTCTCCGTATGCACCCAAGCATCCTTCTAGCTTTTGCCGTCGCCTTTTCTACCTGTTTAGCTACTTTAAGATCATCAGACAACTACGCCTAGGTCCCGTTCTTCTTTAGTGGACAAAAGTACTTCACCTCCTATACTGTATTGCTCCCTTGGATTGCTGCAGCCCAAATGCATGACCTTACATTTTTTAACATTAAATCCCAGCTGCCAAATTCTAGACCATTCTTCAAGCTTAGCTAGATCCCTCATCATGTTATCTACACCTTCCTGGGTGTCTACTCTATTGCAGATTTTGGTATCATCTGCAAAGAGGCAAACCTTACCCCACAGCCCTTCCGCTATATCACTAACAAAGATGTTAAAAAGAATCGGACCAAGGACAGATCCCTGGGGCACACCACTGGTAACATCCTTCTCCTCAGAGTGAGCTCCATTTACTTGTACTCTTTGTTGCCTCCCACCCAACCAATTTCTAACCCAAGCAGTAACTTTAGGGTCCATCCCTAGGGTGCTCAGTTTGTTTATAAGTCGCCTGTGAGGAACAGTGTCAAAGGCTTTACTGAAATCTAAATACACCACATCTAGAGCTCTCCCTCGGTCCAACTCCCTGGTCACCCAGTCAAAGAAATCAAGCAGATTTGTCTGACAAGACCTGCCTCTGGTGAATCCATGCTGCCTCGGATCCTGTAATCCGCTGGACTCCAGAAACCTCACTATTTTCTCTTTCAGCAGCATTTCCAATAATTTACTCACCACCGAAGTTAAACTAACAGGCCTGTAGTTTTCAACCACATCCTTACTTCCGCTTTTGTGTAAAGGCACCACATGAGCCTCTCTCCAGTCCTTTGGCACCACTCCCGACTCCAAAGAGGCATTGAAAAGGTCAGTCAGTGGAGTTGCTAGAACGTCCCCAAGTTCCCTCAGTATTCTAGAGTGTATCCCATCCGGTCCCATCGCTTTGTCTACTTTAAGTTGAGCTAGTTTCTCACGAACACAGTCTTCTGAAAATTGTTCAAGATGTCCCTCGCTTCTGTTCTTATTTGTGGGTGTTTTCTGAGGTCCTGCTCCTGGTTCTTCATCTGTGAACACAGAGCAAAAATATTTGTTAAGCAATTCCGCTTTATCCTTATCAGCTTCTACATATTCCCTCCCCCCCCCCCCGCACCCTTGAGTCTGACAATACCACTTTTGCCCTTCCTCTTCTCACTAATATATCTGAAAAATGTCTTATTCCCCCATTTTATTGCATTGGCTATTTCCTCCTTCTTTTGAATCTTTGCCTTCTTGACTACTTTGCTAGCTTCTCTAAGTTTTTCCAAATACAGATGCCTGTCTTCCTCTCTCTGTGATCTCTTGTATTTCATGAAGGCCTCCCTCTTTTTCTTCACTTTTTCAGCTCCTTCCTTCGAAACCATAGCGGTCTCCTTTTCCTTTTGCCTTTATTTACCATTTTAACAAAAAGGTTGGTTGCCCTTAAAATACCCCCTTTCAGTTTTGCCCACTGTTTTTTTACATCCCCCAGCTGTTCCCATCCCACTAACGACTCCCTGAGGTATTGGCCCATCTTCGCAAAGTTAGTCTTCCTAAAGTCTAAGATCCTCACCTTGGAATGGATTCTAACAGCCCTAGTCCTAATACTCAACCACACCATCTGGTGATCACTGGATGAAAAATGATCTCCCACTACAACATCAGAAACACTTTCACCATTGGTAAGCACCAAGTCCAGTATGGCCCCTTCACGTGTGGGGTCTGTTACCAATTGCCTGAATAGTTCTCCCTGTAGAGAATCCAGGATCTCTTTACTTCTAGATGATACTGCAGCAGGAATGTGCCAATCAACATCTGGCATATTGAAATCGCCTATCAGTAGCACTTCCCCTTTCCTAGCAATGCTGCTTATGTCTTCAATTAACTCTGTCTACCTCTTCCTCTTGTGAGGGAGGTCTGTATATCACACCAATGCAAATAGATTTCTCTTTCTCTCTTTCTAGTTTAACCCACAATGCCTCCTCTCTCCCTTTTAGGCTCTGTAATTCCAAAGCTTTAATAGTAGTTTTTACATATAGTGCCACTCCTCCTCCCCTTCTTCCTACCCTGTCCTTTCTGAATAAAGTATAGTCAGGTATAGTTACATCCCAGTCATGGTTTTCTGTGAACCATGTTTCTGTAACTGCCACTAAATCCAAGTCAGCCACTCCCACCAAAGCTTCAACTTCAGGGATCTTATTTCCCATGCTACGGGCATTAATACACACTGCTTTCCATATGTTACCCCTGTTACCCATTTCCATAAAGGTATTTAATGTATCACCTACCTGGGGGCTTTCACTTACCTGAAGACAATAAGTCCAGGAAAATATTTAGCAAACTATACAGAAAATAAGCCCGTTACTCCAACCTATATTGAGAATATGTGTTACCAATTTAGTTTGCTAATGGGTTTGTAAAATATAACGTGTGCGCCTTTGAGTCGCTGCTGACTCCTGGTGACACAGCAGCTCCTGGGTTTTCTTGGCAGTGTGACCAGAAGTAGATTGTCCGGCCTTTCTTCCAAGGCAGTGGAGGGATAAGCGACTTGCCTAAAGCCACAAGGAGCGCTAGTGGGATTTGAACCCTGGTCTCTTGGTTACCAAGCCAGTGTTCTAACTACTAGGCTACTCCTCCTCTAATGGGTTTAAGACATGGCATTAACGGTGTATATTGTTAGTTCAGTGAAAGTGTAAACGTTTAAAGCAGCCTGAAGGTAAAATAAAGCTCTGTATTTAATTTCAACTTTTAGGGCGGGCATAACATTGGAGATGGAACAGATTATTAAATACATTTCAAGAAGTCTGGAAAGTATTCCGATGTCTTTGAAATTTATAGGAATTAGTTTACATGGTTATAAGCAACTGTATCACACACAGGAAAGTCTTAAGACAAACGAAAGCAAAACAAAATGTAATGGTTCTGTTATTTTGCAGATTGGCTATGTTTCAGACAGTCTAATCAAACTGTACTTTGCTCATATAGCTAATGTTAAATGCAGTCTACCAGCAGATGTTTAAACAGAGACTAGTTGAAAAACCTACATGCTGGATTAAAACTGTCTGGTTGAAAAAGTAAAAAAAAATGATAGAAGGAATATATTGCAACCTGTCCAAAAAAGATATGCGGAAAGATTTCTTTATGGAAAGAGTGGTAGATGCATGAACTAGTCTCCCAGAGGAGGTGGTAGGGACAAAACTGCACCTGACTTCAAGAAAAGATACAACACCATTAAAGGACCAAAAATGAGTCAGTTAAAAATTGTAAAAATGGACCTTGTTGTACTGTGCTATAAACAAACTTATTCACCAAAAATAGTCCAATTATCAACGCTATAGGAGCTCCACAAATGGACATCTCCAGGAACAAGCAGGAATGTAGTCTTCACATATGGGTATCGTCGGTACCGATGGAGTCTGCGCAGGAACGCTCTCCAGCATCCAATCGGAAAGCTTTTGGAAGCATCCCACAGTGCCTGTGTGCTGCCTTCCCACCTTTCCAACTGTCCCCCTCCAGTTCTTCGTTTTCCACGGAGCCGACAGGTCACATACCCTGTCACCGCAGAAAATTTTCATCTTTAATCTTTGTTTTTGTGGTCGCGTCTGCCTTCCTTTGACGCCATACCGGTACCGCCGGTTCTTTCTTCTTTCTTTTAAAAAAAAAAAAAATTATAGTTTCTGAGGTGTTTTTCTTTAGAAACTTTTTTTCCTTGGTGCTAGGTGCCATTTTGGGCACTAGGCCCAATTTTTTCCTTAAAAATGGAAAAACCTACTTCAGGTTTTAAGAAATGTTCTAAATGTGGCGGTACTATTTCCGTCACTGCCACCCATGATTGGTGCCTCAAATGTTTAGGTCCTGACCACTCTATTTCAGAGTGCCTCTCCTGTGGAATGATGTCAAAAAAGGGCCGGCAGACCCGAGCTGCTAAACTTAGCACCCTTTTTCCCTGAGACGTGGCTTCTGTTGCATCGACGTCCTCCAGGGCCTCATCTTCCTCCCATGGATCTCAGGTAACTAAACATAAATCTAGCCGGTCCTCAAAGAGTAGATCTCCTAAGTATCGAGATGCCCCTGGCATTGCCCTTGAGGAATTTTCACCGGCAAAACTGCCCCAGCGGGAGGCTTCGGCTTCCAAAGCACTAATGGGGCTCCAGGATGTTCTCGAGGCCTCAACCTCGGCAGAACTACTGCCGCCATGCTCTGGGGTTCCAGCCGCTTCTACCGGTACTGACATCCAAGCATCGGCAGCGTCTATAGACCGGAGATTCCTTGCTATCGAACGCAGTCTAGTGGCTCTTCTCATGGCTTCAGTACCATTGAAACCACTTCAGACACCAGTACCGGAACCCGTACCGACTGCATTAGCATCGGTGGGTATGCCACCCATACCGAGTCATGCGTATGTCTCTGGCATCGACAGATCGGTTTCGGAACAACCCGATACCGACTTCGATCGATACCGGTACCGTGCTTTGCATGATCACCAGGATCAGAGATATTTTGAATCCTCTGAGTCTGAAGACTCCAAAGACTCTGCCGATACAAGAGTACTTCTCCCCGAGGATTCCTCTTCTCCTCAGCGCAGAATGTCTCCGCTAGAGGATATGTCCTTTCAGGACTTTATCTGGCAAAGGAGTTGGAAATTCTCCAATACCCTAAGGCTCCCAAAGAGGCAGCTACTCTGCCTATTCATGAGATCTTACATGATCTTATGCTAAGGATGTGGGAAACACCTTTAACCACATCTCCTCATTCTCGAAGACTCGATACCATGTATCGAGTTCCACTTTGTCCTGGCTTTCAAAAAACTCAATTACCATATCATTCAATGGTGGTGGAATCAGCCATGAGAAGGATGAAAAGTGCAAAGAGACATGCATCCAATCCTCCAGGTCGTGAATGCAGGACTCTTGATGCCTTTGGGCGTCGATGCTTCCAAGCTTCCATGCTCTCAGCTAGGATCAGTTCCTATATCTTGTATATGGGAATGTTCCTTAAAGAGGTCACAGGAGACTTGGAGCTTATGAGCCCCCTCCTTCCTGATGACAAAGGCAAGACTATCTTACTCTAGTCAAACATGCTCAGGATGTTTCCAAGTTTGTAAATCGTGCAGCCTTTGACTGTTTTGAGTGCATAAGCAGAACCTCTGCTATTGCCATTATTCCAAAGAAAGCAGGGGGACACAGACCCATTTTAGACCTCAGAGGATTGAACAAATATTTGTTCTGAGAGAAGTTCAAAATGGTCTCCCTAGGAACTCTGCTGCCATACCTTCAAAGTCAGGATTGGCTTTGTTCTCTAGATCTCATCCATCCAAATCACAGGAGATTCCTCCGATTCCTGTTTCAAGGAAAGCACTACCAATACAAGGTTCTTCTCTTTGGCCTGGCTTCTGCGCCAAGAGTGTTCATAAAATGCATGGCTGTGGTAGCAGCATTACTCCGCACTCTGGGAATATTCGTCTTCCCTTACTTAGACGACTGGCTCATTCGAGCCCCTACAGTGCCAGAAGCCAGCTCTGCTCTGTTTCGCACAATGCAAATCCTTCAGTATTTGGGACTGGTCATAAACCTCCCAAAATCCAATCTTGCTCCCACTCAGTCCTTAGAGTTCATAGGAGCTCATCTGGATACCAGACAGACAAGGGCTTTCCTTCCGCAGCCCCGCTGTCTTCGCATAGTACAACTAACTTTCCAAGCAGTGCTCAAACCTTGTCTCACTACTCGGGAAATGCTACAATTGCTAGGCCACATGGCATCCACCATGCATGTGGTTCCTTATGCTCGCCTCCATATGCTCGCAGCCCAGTGGACCTTATCCACTCAGTGGACAGAGGTCTCAGCATGCCTGTCGGAGAAAATAAACTCAAATTGTCTTATTTCGTTCCTCCAATGGTGGCAATCACCCAGAAACCTTCTGGTGGGGTCTCCTTTCCAGCAACCCCTATCCCAAGCCACCCTAACAACAGATGCATCACAGGTGGGATGGGGAGCCCACCTCCATGATCTCTCTACCCAGGGTACCTGGACTCCACAGGAGTCCTGTCTTCACATCAACCTCCTGGAGCTCAGAGCAATCTTCTTTTCTCTTCGAGTATTTCACGCCCAGCTCATCTACAAGACAGTCCTAGTAAAAATAGACAATCAGGTAGCTATGTTCTATGTGAACAAGCAGGGCAGAACAGGCTCTCTGTCGCTATGCAATGAAGATTTGCGACTATGGGCCCTCGCCAGAGAGCATCAGATTCATCTCCTTGCGGTGTATCTTCCAGGCATCCAAAACTCTTGGGCAGACAAACTCAGTTGAGTTCAGCTTCCACATGAATGGTCTCTCCATGCAGACCAGGTTGCCCAAATATTTCAGATTTGGGGAACCCTGGACATAGACCTCTTTGCAAGTCCGCTGAATGCCAAACTTTCCCGGTTCTGTTCCAGAATTCCGGCTCAATGTTGTCAGGCAAGGGACGCCTTCCTCCTCCTCTGGGGTCAGGAGTTCCTATATGCCTTCCCACCCATTCCCCTCATCCCCAAAACCCTATTCAAGCTTCAGAGAGACAGAGGTCATATGATCCTCATAGCTCCATGTTGGCCACGGCAAACGTGGTACCCTCTGCTCCTACATCTCTCTCAAGCTCCGCCTCTGGAGTTGGGATCCACTCCATATCTTCTCTCCCAAGAGGATGGGATGCTCTGGCATCCGAATCCCCAGTCTCTGCATCTCAGGGCCTGGTTGCTGAAAGCCTAGAACTTCAGGATCTTAACCTTTCCCAACAGGTAAAGGATATCCTTCATGCTTCCAGGAAACCCTCCACAAGACGCTTGTATGCCTTTAAGTGGAAAAGGTTTACCATATATGGTGCTCGCAGAAGGGTCTTAACCCTCTTGCAATACCTGTGGAATCGATACTGGAGTATCTCCTTCATTTGTCAAATGTGGGTCTCAAGACAAATTCATTAAGAGTCCATCTTAGTGCTATTGCAGCTTCTTACAAGCCTCTAAGTGGACAACCTATTTCCTCTCATCCTCTCATAGCGAGATTTATGAGAGGCCTTCTTATAACCAAGCCTCCCATTAAGCCACCACTGGTGGCATGGGACTTAAATCTGGTGCTCGGGCAGCTCATGAAACCGCCCTTTGAACCATTAGCCACTACATCTTTGAAATTCCTTTCTTGGAAAGTCATCTTCCTCATTGCAATCACTTCAGCATGTCGTATCAGTGAATTGCAAGCGTTTATTTATTTTATTTATTTACAGTCTCTTATATACCGCACTATTCAGCATCAGCGCGGTTCACATGGAACAAAATGCTCAGTACATTTAACACGTATGAGTTTACAGGTAACAGGGTATAAATAACTTGGATAACCGGGGGAACTATTTACAAAACATACTACATGGAATCATATACACAGAAGATAGATAGGGAAACCAGCCCACTATAGGAATGAATATCACACTTGGTGAGTTGTTGATGTACCCTAGATTTATCTGGGACTGGTATCAGTGGGTGTTATCAGGCTCTAGGTGACGCCATTGGGTTCTATAAGGTATTTGTTGAAGAGGTGGCATTTGAGGGCTTTCCTAAACTGTGTCAGGCTCCTAATAGCCCGGATATCAGGGGGTAGTGCATTCCAGCATATTGGGGCACTGAGACTGAATGCTCTGTTGGCTGTCGATTTAGTGCAAGTAGTAAGTTCCCTCGGGATTTTGAGGGAGTTTATAGCCATGGATCTCCTTGCTCTATTTGGAGATGTGCTATGGATAAGTGAGGATAAGGATGCCGATGTGAGATTATTGACAGCTTTAAAAGTAATTATCAAGGTCTTGAAAACTATTCTAGCTTGAATAGGAAGCCAATGCAACTGTATCAGCAGGGGCGTAATGTGGTCGTACCTGGAGGCTCCATGGATGACTCTTGCTGCCGCGTTCATGGCTAGCTGAAGCGGGTTTAATGTAGATTGGGGAAGACCTTGTAATATGACGTTGGCATAGTCGAAATGGGGTATAACCAACGCCTGGAAGATTGTCCGGAAATCAGTTGGATCAAGCATGGAACGTAGGTGTCTAAGTGAGCGTATCTTGTAGTAAACTGATCTGACTATGTTTCCTATGTGGGCTTTCATGTCTAGGCGTTGATCTAGTGTGACTCCCAAATATCGAATTGAGGATTTAGATTGCAACTCCGCTTCTTTTACTTTAAGATATTTTGGGGGGGGTAAAATTGGGATTCCTTGTTATGAAGAGTACTTCAGTTTTCTTATGTTGTATTCTGAGGTTTTGAGACAGGAGCCAGTCAGATATTGCGTTGAAGCAACTCGTCAGTGGGGAGAGGTCGAGATGCTCGGTAGAGAAGGGAATGTAAAGCAGGACATCGTCTGCATATAACATGCAGTCAACATTGAAAGACCGGATGATATTACAAATTGGCTGCATGTAAATATTGAAAAGGAGCGCAGAAAGGGAGGATCCTTGAGGTACTCCTTGGCTTTGGTGGAAAGGTTCAGACTTTATCCCTCCAGAACGGACATGCTGCCACCTCTCGGCCAGGTAGGATCTGCACCATTCAAGCGCTTTTCCATTAATGCCTTTGTCAATCAGACGTCCTAGTAGAAGCTCATGATTTACTGAGTCGAAAGCTGCAGCGATGTCCAGAAAGATGAGTGCAAATCCTTGACGGATGTCGTCAATGCCAGTGATTATTTTGCAGAAGAGGGTGGTAAGGAGGGTTTCCACTCCATGGAATTCCCTAAAACCATGTTGGCAGGGGTCTAATGGTGCAGCGGAGTCAATGTGATCCTGCAGTTGCTTTTGGGCCTCCTTTTCAATGATCTTCGCGAGTAGTGGAATACTAGATATGGGTCTGTAGGATTCCACCTGTTGGGGGTCAAGCTTGCAGTTTTTTAACAGAGGTCTGATAGAGGTGTGTTTAAGGGCTGAAGGGAAGGATCCAGTTGAGAAGGAGAGATTCGTTATTTTGGCCAGTACTGAGCTGAAGTGACTGCGAAGCTCCTTGATCCAGAAGGCTGGGCATGGATCAGTCTGAGCAGTACTGGTGTTAAGGGCTGCAATAGTGTCTTCAATTCCTCTCTTGGAGGGGGTAGAAAACATGGTTAGGGTTGTTTGGCAGTTTTGCTCTGTGGTAGAGGCTATAGTAGAGGTTTTGTTGGTCTGACATATCTTGGATTGTAAATAGGTTGCAAAATCTTGTGGGTGTAGCTCAAATGGAGGTCCAGAGGATGGTTCCTTGGATAAAGTCTTGACAAGGTCGAAGAGGTCATGTGGTTTATTAAGTGATCTCATTAAGGTGTCAGAGTAGTACTGCTTCATTGTGTTGGTGATTGCATTGCGGTGTGCAGCCAGATGACCGTTGTATGCTGACAGGTCATTTAAACAGTGAGATCGGCGCCAGCGTTTCTCCAGTTTCCGTAAGTGGTTAAGTGATGCTTTAAGATCAGCTGAGTACCATGGGGCATTTACTCTTTTACCTGGAGGCCTGTTGGATGTTGTACGTAGGGCAATTGAGCTGAGGCAGTTGTTCCATTGAGAAATTAGGTTGTCAAGGTTCTGGGTGGATTCAGAGATGAGTTGCTGCGTTTCAGCAAGGATAAGATCTCTGTTGTAAGGCTTGAAAGATCGAGAGGGCGGTCTTGCGGTGTTGCTTTGGATTTTGTTGGTTTTTGTGTAGGCTTTGTAAGAGGGAATCTGAATGATGATCAGTTTGTGATCTGACCAAGGAACAGAAGTTATGGAGGTTATGGGATCCTGGGCTGGGTTAAGAGAGGTTTGCGGGGCGAATACAAGGTCCAAGATATTTCCCTTAATATGAGTAGAATCATTAACTAGTTGCTTGAAACCAAGATTTTCCAGGGCATCCAAGAAGGCTGTTGCTTGATGATCTTGCAATGTAGGCAGGTTGAAGTCGCCTAGGATCCAATTTGGGAGGCCTGGGTTATGAGTGTTGGATGCCAAATCGATGATAGCCGCGAGATCATCTGGGGAAGCTGAAGGTGCTCTGTAAAGCAGGTTGATTATGCAGCGTTTGTTGGAGATGGTGACGGTCTCAAGGTAGTTTGTATTGGTGGTGTGCACTGTTCGAAAATGGAGGTCTGTCCTGGTGAGGATGAGCACGCCACCTCCTCTTTTTTCTTGTCTATGACTTGAATGTATGGTGAAATTCTGAGGGAGGAGCTGGTTGAGTATTACGTTGTCTTCAGCAGATAACCACGTCTCCGTGACCATGAGTATATCAAGGCCGTGGCTGGCAATTAGGTCAGTGACGGCTGGCCACTTCTTCCGGATAGAACGGGCATTGATGAGGGCACATTTTAGGTTATGAGGGTAGGAGTTTTGAATTTGTTTCGGTTTCATATTGTGTTGAAGAGCAATGTGTAACAGATGGGGGTGGTGTGAGCGGGAGTCCCAAGTTATGTTATGGGAAGCACTAGTCCACCTTCTCCCTTGGCTCAGTAATATTGGAATCTGGTTGGATGCTGTGGTTGAGGCTAGAGAGTTGGAGAACCAGCCTGAAAGGACGAAATAGCATCCTATTATGGTGGTAATGAGGGAACCCATCTTGTCAGAGCACTATGTGAATGGGAGTGGGTCAATCTGGTTAGGCTAACAGGAAGTTATTGACCAAACTCTTGGTATTTAGTGTGGTAAACTGTGTGACAGCAGACACTATGATCGCAGGCAATGGTTAAAGTTAGCTAACTAGTACAATAACTTGATGACTGGAACTGGTGAGACTACTGACAACAGTAAAGTAGATTGCTGACAATAGTAGGTTATTGCTAGCACTATGATGGTGACTGGAGTTAATAAGGCTACTGACAACAGTATAGAGTTTGATTTGCATGGGATATTACTGGCTACTGACAGCAGTATAGAGACTGGCTACTGACAACAGTATAGTGGCTGATTTGCAATGGAATGTTGCTGACAATGGAATATTACTGGCTACTGACAACAGTATAGAGACTGGCTACTGACAACAGTAAAGCGGTTGATTTGCAAAGGAACATTACTTACAACAGTGCTTTGGATACTACCAATGGCACAGTGGTGACTAACTATTAACGTTTGCTGACAACAGTATAGTAGCTAAATAACATGGACCTGATATGCAGTGGCTCTATTAACGAGGTTATACTTGCGGAAGGCAGCGTGAGCAGACATTAAGAGAGTTCAAATTGCCGGGAAGTCTTGCGTTGGTTCTGTAAGACGTGTCCGTTGCGGTATCTGGGCCAACTGCAGGTGCTTTCTTTAGATTGCAGATTGTTGATTGCCCCTACTGGGCAACTTCAGCTGGAGGCAGGCCCTGTAACCCCGGCAGCTCGATCCCGGCCGGGAGAGCTGTTGGTGAGCCGGGGTGCGGGAGGGCAGAGGTGAATAAAGCCGGGGTGCAGGGGTTCAGCATACGGAAGACCAATCAATAGGCTGTTGCTTTCCTTGGAGGTCCCCGCCTAAGGGCCACGCCAAAGGGCCCTCTTGCGAGGCCCTCAGGCGCGGGCCCGCAAGGCGCGGGTGCGCCCGATGGCGCTCCTTATTTGAAACAGCTGGGCCGCCCGGATTGGGCAGGGAAGACCGGAGGGCGTCCTTCTCTTCGCCGCGTGCTCGATCCCTCCTGGGAGAGCTGCGGCCGGGCAGGAGATGGAGCGGGCAGCAAAAGGAGCCTGCGCCCGATGGCGCTCCTTATTTGAAACAGCTGGGCCGCCCGGATTGGGCAGGGAAGACCGGAGGGCGTCCTTCTCTTCGCCGCGTGCTCGATCCCTCCTGGGAGAGCTGCGGCCGGGCAGGAGATGGAGCGGGCAGCAAAAGGAGCCTGCGCCCGATGGCGCTCCTTATTTGAAACAGCTGGGCCGCCCGGATTGGGCAGGGAAGACCGGAGGGCGTCCTTCTCTTCGCCGCGTGCTCGATCCCTCCTGGGAGAGCTGCGGCCGGGCAGGAGATGGAGCGGGCAGCAAAAGGAGCCTGCGCCCGATGGCGCTCCTTATTTGAAACAGCTGGGCCGCCCGGATTGGGCAGGGAAGACCGGAGGGCGTCCTTCTCTTCGCCGCGTGCTCGATCCCTCCTGGGAGAGCTGCGGCCGGGCAGGAGATGGAGCGGGCAGCAAAAGGAGCCTGCGCCGATGGCGCTCCTTATTTGAAACAGCTGGGCCGCCCGGATTGGGCAGGGAAGACCGGAGGGCGTCCTTCTCTTCGCCGCGTGCTCGATCCCTCCTGGGAGAGCTGCGGCCGGGCAGGAGATGGAGCGGGCAGCAAAAGGAGCCTGCGCCCGATGGCGCTCCTTATTAGCGTTAGTGGCTGATCCTCCTTGTGCAAGGTTCCACCATGATAAGGTAGTTCTTAGGACTCATCCTCACTTTATGCCAAAGGTGGTTTCGCCTTTCCATTTAAACCAAGCGGTTTACCTTCCTGTATTCTTTCCAAGGCCTCATGCCTCCAGTGCAGAAAGGAACCTTCATACCTTGGGCTGTAAAAGAGCTTTGGCCTTTTACTTGCAAAGGCACAGCAACATAGAAAATCTTCTCAACTCTTTGTTGCTTTTGATCCTAGTCATTTGGGACTTCCAGTTTCCAAAAGAACTCTATCTAACTAAAGTGGCCTGGGACAGACACTGTGGATCACTTTACAGCAACAAGATTAAATCAAAATAAACTGAACCATCTAATTTCTCAACAAATAGGGGTGTCCTACATGGAGCAGTGGGGGGAGGAGCGGTGTGGTCACCCCTAAAGAAACAAAGATATGGGGAGGGGTGCACCTGCTCCTGGTGAGTGCACTACTAAACAAAGACATGGGTAGGGGTGCACCTACTCCCTAAAAGACATGGGAAGGGGTGCACCTACTCCTGTCATATTGCTCAGCAGACTAGATGGACCACACTGGTCTTTATCTGCTGTTATTTACTATGTTACTATGTAACTGGATGCTCATTGCATATCCTTTGCCTATGAGAGTAAGAACCTTCCTCTTGAAGGCCATGTCACAGCTCACAATGTGAGAGCCATGGCAGCTTCAATGGCTCATCTTCACTCTGTCTATCGATGACATCTGTCGAGCAGCTACTTGGGCTTCAGTACATACCTTCACAGCCCACTATTGCTTAGACAAGGACTCCCGCCGGGATGCCTTTTTTGGCCAGGCTGTTCAACACCTTTTTCATACTTCATCAACTCCTACCCACCATCCCTATTAGGATGCCAGAGATCCATGGGGGGAAGTATGGCCCTTTCACAAGACCTAACAACTTCCTGGGGCCATCTCCCTGGCATCTACAGCTAGGGAGTCCACATATGTGAAGACTACATTCCTGCTTGTTCCTGGAGATAGCGTAGTTACTCACCTGTAACAGGTGATCTTCAGGAACCGCAGGAATTTAGTCTTCACAACCCACCCACCTCCCCTAGGAGTTGTATCTCTCTCTCTTTCTCTCTCCCTCTCTCTTTTGTCTCAGCTATAAACTCAACTGGAGGGGGACAGTTGGGAAAGGTGGGAAGGCAGTATGCAGGCGCTGTGGGATGCTCCCAAAAGCTTTCCTATTGGACGCTGGGGAGCGTTCCCGCGCAGGCTCCGTCGGTACTGACGATACCCATATGTGAAGACTAAATTCCTGCTGTTCCTGGAGATCACCTGTTACAGGTGAGTAACTACGCTTTATTGGCAATATAATCATGTCTGCCGCATCTTACCCGTCATCATTGCCCCTAAAAGTTTAGCGTTTAAACCCCCAGGAAAGCATACAAAACTACTGTTCACTTTTATATCACAGATTAAATGCTACACTAAAATGGTGCCTTATATATTGCTTATACTCAACTTAAGCATTGTAGCACTCAGTGTTCATAATACCGTGTCGGCAATCCTTTCCCAAAGCATCCATCAGGCTAACAATACCAGCTGTACCAGCTTAAGTGACCACAGCTGTTTAGTTTTGCCACTCACCATGGGCCATCTTTTAGGATACTCCACCTACAGCAGACTCTAGTAATGCTTGTGGCTCTGACAAAAGACTTCCCGTCTCTTTGGCGAAAACACGCCACATGTGTATTTTAGTGAATTCAACATTGTCAGACAACCCTCGACACTTCCCTCCTATTCTGTTCAATACAGGGATAGCAAGGTTTCAAATCCCACTGGCGTTCTTGTGGCCTCTGATGCAAACTTAGATTGTGAGCTCTCCGGCGATAGGGAAATATCTATTATACCTGAATGTAATTTACTTCGAATTACTACTGGAAAGGCCAACATGACCTGCAGAAAAGAGCTAACATAACTGAAGACAGAAGACTGATTGGTGCCAGTTATCTTTGCCCAGTTTCTGGAAGGAGCTAGTAGTGAAATAATGCAGAGTAGTCATTGTTTGCAGCTTTGCTAACAAGTTGCGAGTGTGACCTACTAGGAAGGCTGCAAGTCTTTGCAACGTCTCACAAAGCTTAGTAGACGAGAGCGATGCCATAGCAAAGGCTGTGCAAGCAGTGTGGTCGCACAGGGCGCAAGCACAGAAGGGGGGCACTGATATCATCGCTGGGCTTCCAAGAAGCTCAAAAAAAGAGTGAGTTACTGAACGAGACAGAATGAAAGGAGGCACCAGATTTGTTTAGTCACCCTATATCTACTTATGTATTCTTTTTCAGTTAGTGCCTCTAAATCTGCCTAGGGTGAAAAATTCTGGTTTGGGAGGCTTGGCACGTGCCTCAGTGTGCATACAAAAGAGTAGATGCACTCTTATGGCCACCAGGGTGCACCTCAAGTGTTTTGCCATCTTGGACAGACAAAGTAGACATGAAAGCACCACCCTCTGTTTCCCTTTTCATAGAGAATGCTGTTAACTGCTCCACATGAAGACATGATGTATGTCATATGTCTTTCTCCAGCTGGTCCTCTCAGACCAATTTTGATATAAATAATGCAGTGATTGTGACACTGTCACTTTACAATTATTCAGAAGCAACTCTGAATAGAACTTTTCTTTCTTTCTCTTCTTGACTTTTTTTTTTTTTTAAGATTCCCTTCAAATAGAATTAGAGTTGAAAAAAAATAGTATGGCATGGACTGGCTCCTGTGATTTTCTGCAGGAAGAAAACATGAAAAATTCAGTTTTCTTCTCATAAGAAATAATAGAAGCTATGTAGGCAAAAGAAAGGCCCACAGGATGTCTGCTTTAACAGAAATAAATTTATTCCAGGTAGAGGTTCCAGGCGAGCAAATAAAAGCTGTATTTGCAGATGGATGAATAACCCCTTTGGGAGCAGGAGTGAAGGAAGGCTCTGAATATCTGGGAGGGACGCGCATTCACTAGCATGCCTTCAGTTCATTAGCGCATCATAAAAAAATATAAGGCTCAGTATTTAGCCTGTAGTGGTCGCTGGTTTTAAAGCGCCTGGCCCACCATGGGCAAAACTGAAACCGGATATTCGGTGCTGGAAAATGGATATCCTCTGGCGCTGAATAACTGGTTCAGCGCTGGACAGCGGCGATATTCAGTCGCTCTCCGGATATCCAAACTGCATAAAATTAAGGCAACTCTTGAAAGAGGCTATCTTTTATGTGGGCGCTTACCCAGTTAATGGACTGAAAATTGCCACTAACCAAGTATTGGGACCACCCATGGATCGCCTGCTAACCAGATAAGTCTCTCTGAATATCAGGCCCTTAGTGCACGCTAAATTGATTTAACATGTTAACTTACTAATTAATGTATAAGATTTGTGCACGTTAAAATGTTTTTATTAACACTGTGTGTGAAGTGAACCAAAAGTCCAAAAATCAGGGAAAATCCCAAAAGCAAACTGAAAACTTTTTCTCTATGCATATCCCTAATATCTGGATTCAGGCCTTTGTGACTGACGTTTGCAGGGTTTAAAAGGATGCAGGTGAATATTTAAACCCCATGGCCAGCTTTTTTTTTTTTTTTTTTTTTACGTTGGCTATAGTGTTTTAAAAAATGAGGTATATTCACAGCACTGCTAGTCATAGGGTCAGCAGTGCTGCTGTTTGTCACCTGGGGCCAACTATATCCTAAAACAGTGATTTCTGTTTGCAGAGGTTGTTCCAGCCATTAAACATTCTGCAGCTGTATCGTTCGTCCCTGGTTATTTTGAAGGTAGAGCATGCCCGTTGAAGCTTATCATAGTTATCTGTTACAGCTGCAGTGCAGAAGTTCAGTCCTCAAGGGACACAAACAGTCCTGGTTTTCTGGATTTCTGTAATGAATATGCATAAGATAGAGCTACATGTTTAGTTTATTTAGTTCATGCCTTTCCAATAGTAGTTCAAGATGAGTTAAAATCAGATATAGTAGATATTTCCCTGTCCCCAGAGAGTTTAAATCTAGCAGGCCAATGAAGAAATCTTGTGCTTGATCCCAGTGCTTAAAGCTTCAGTGCAGGGTTTCATAGCGTAAGTTTAACGCTGACTCTCGGTCCTGGATGCAATATGCACATTACTCAGTGCACAAAAGTCAAGGTTAAACTGGGAGAGCAAGCCAAACGCCTACGAACAGAAGTCGGCACGAGTTTGGCATGCTGTCCTGGAGAAATAGGGTCATGTGAGATGAAGTTTGACACTTCACTGCAGATGACTTAGGCATCAGGGAAAGCCCCCAATGCCATTGGTACACTATCAGGGGGTCAGTCTCTCTCTCAGAAAAAAACAACCCCCCCCCCCGAAAGAAACAAAATCCTTGGTAGCCCAGTGGCCCGAATCCACCCACCCAATCACAAAAATCCCCAGTGGCCTGATCCCCCTCACCCCCCTCCCAGTAACTTTAAGTATGGGACGGGAGCATCGTCCACATACTCCTACCCCTGTGCCACCATCTTGAAAAATGGTGGCACCTGACCCCACGGACAGGGTCGGCCCAAGGGTTTCTGCTGCCCCAAGCAGGAGCCACAGTTGCCTCAGGCAGGAGCCCCAGCTTTGCCGAGCCACACACCCCTCCCCAGCGACAATCTGTGCCACTGTTGCCATCCCACTGATTCAGTCTTCTGGGGGTGGCGATGGCAGCTTCTGCTGCTGCTTTTGTGCCCATGGCAGATAATGTGCTTCGGCACACATGAGCAAAGTTGCCTCGGAGAGGGGTCAGAGGCGGCAGGCCATGTGTGCCGAAGCAGATGGTCTGCGGTGGGCTCCAAAGTGGTAGCACAAACCCACTGTGCCTCCCTAGGCAGCTGCCTCGTGGACAGGCCAGTCCTGGGCATGGGGCCAGGCACTGCCATTTTTCAAGATGGGAATGTATGGGAGGGAGCATATTGGCAGTACTCCCATCCTATACTTAACGGTAATGGGAGAGGGGGATCGGGTACTGGGCCACCAGGGATGTTTGTGACTGGGTGGGGAGGAATCGGGGGCTACTGGGCCACCAGGCATTTTGTTTGTCAGTTGGGGTCTGTTAAAACGGAGAAAATGATTGAATTCTTTGCTTTGGTTTTTTACTGAAGATGATGTAGTGAAGTTACCAATTTATTTATTTAATATTGTCTATATACCACTTTTCACCAGGTCAAAGTGGTTAACATAGAACAGTGAAATACCAATGGATTCACATAGAACATATTAACTATATACAATAAACATTGGATAAAAAAGTTAACTATGTATGATAAGAATCAAACTTGGTTATATATATTGCTGAAATGGTATTTAAAGGTGATGTTTGAGAAGAACTGAAACAAATATCGATAAAACGGAAAGATATATTACAACTATTTACTAAAATAAAGAGAAGCAAATCGCCTGGACTGGATGGTATACATCAGTGGATGCTGAAAGAACTGAAACATGAGATTGCAGACCTATTAGAAATCTCTCAACTATCATTAAAATCATCTGTTGTACTTTAAGATTGGAGAATGACCAATGTAACACTCATTTTTAAAAAGGTTTCCAAGGGTGATCCGGGAAATTACAGACTAGTGAGCCTGACGTCAGTACCAGGCTAAACGGTAGAAACCATTATAAAGAATAGAATTACTGAACATGGAAATAGTCATGGTTTAATGGGAGAAAGCCAACATGGATTTAGCCAAGTAAGGTCTTGTCTTACTAATCTGAAATATTTTTTTGAAGGTGTGAATAAACAGGTAGATAAAGGTGAGCCGGTCGATATAGTGTATCTGGATTTTCAGAAAGCCTTTGCTAAGGTCCCTCATGAGAGACTCTTGGCAAAATTAGAGAGTTATGGGATAGGAGGCAGTGTACTATTGTGGATCAGGAACTGGTTAAAATATGGAAAGCAGAGAGTAGGGTTAAATGGCAGATTTTCTCAGTGGAGTAAGGTGAATAGTGGAGTACCCCAGGGATCTATACTGGGCTCACTGCTTTTTAATATACTAATAAATGACCTGGAAATGGGGAATAATGAGCAAAGTGATCAATAATGCAGATGACACTAAATTATTCAAAGTTGTTAAAACACAAAAGGATTGTGAAAAATTGCAAGAGGACCTTGATAAATGGAAAGACTGGACATCCAAATGGCAATGAAATTTAATACGGACAAGTACAAAGATTTGCACTTAGGGAAGAACATCCCAAACTACAGTTACACGATGCAAGGTTCCACATTAGGAACCACCACCCAGGAAAAGGATTTAGACATCATCATCATGGATAATGTATTGAAATCTCCACCCAGTGTGCAGTGATAGCAAAAAAGCAAATAGACTTCTAGGAATCATAAGGAAAGGAATGAAGAATAAAACAAAGGATATTATAATGCCTCTGTATTGTTCTATGGTGTGAGTGCACCTTAAATATTGTGTGTAGATCAAGTTATAGCAGAATTAGAAAAGGTAGAGAGAGCAGTCACCAAAATGGTAAAGGGGATTTATTTATTTATTTTTATTTATTTAACAGTATTTCTAAACCGCCTTATCTTAATAATCAAGGTGGTATCACAGCAAGCAATCAGGTAAAGTGTGTGTGTTGTACGTGCAGTGAGGATAAAACTTAGTTGTGTGAGGGATGGTGTTGGGGGCTTGATTTGTTGAGCTATATACAGGTGGGCTATTTACAGTGGTGCTAGAATCATATTTTATATATATTTCAGTTGTTTGGGAGGATTGGAGTGCTGTTATCCCATTCTCTTAGGTTATGTTTGATGGGAAACCATAGTGCTCTATGAACAGGCATGGTTTTCAGTTGTTTCTGAAGTCTTTTGAGGTCTGGAGTTGCCCTTAGATCGTCCGGTAGATTGTTTCCATATTGTTGGAGCACAGCCATGGCGAGGAGCTCTGTCTGTTGTGTCCTTGCGTGTGTGCTTGTACTCATTTGGGGTGCTGACTCGGTTTGCGTGTTTGACTTCTTCTGGGACGTGCGCTGGTTTCCGGTTGTATGAGCAGGTGGAGGCTGTTGGCTGATGTGTGTTCTTTTATCTTAAATAGGTTTATGATAGTCTTGTATCTGATGCGAGCAATGATTGGGAGCCAGTGTAAGTCCTTTAGTGTAGGTGTGATTCTCCTGCCTTGCGGCTCCGATATGATTCGAGCTGCAGTGTTTTTGTGCCAGCTGTAGTGGTTTGAGAGCTTGTTTTTGGTAGTACCGAGGTATATCGGATTGCAGAAGTCCAGTATTGGGGGTTATCAGTGCTTGACAGACTGTACGGAAGTGTTCTGGAGCGAGGAGTGGTTTCAGTCTCCTGATGATTCGCATCCTGTAATATTGCTTTTTGGATTGTTTTGTCTATGTGTGGTTTGAGTTGAGTTTACTGTCCGAGTAACCCCAAGGTATCTCACCCTCCGATCTTATCGTAATCGTGGTGCATTGTATCTTTATGTTTGGTGGGTGTGTGAAGCTTTGGTTTCGAGTGATGATTAAAGCTTCAGTCTTGTTTGTAGTTTATAGCTAGATTGGTTGTTTTGGCACCACTTCGCCATTTGGGTAAGGCAGTCTGCTATCTTAGAGAAGTCCGGGTTTTCGATTGATATCGGGGAGTATACCATTATATCGTCTGCGTATATTGTGTATTGGATGTTGTTCTCTTTCATAATGTTGCATATTGGTTGGATGTAGATGTTAAAAAGGGAGTGCTGAGAGTGCGGATCCTTGGTGTACTCCTTGTTGGACGTTTATATGGGCCGGAGGTTTCCCTGTCCCACCTTGACCTGTAGCTGTCTTTCTGTTAGGTACGAGTGGAACCATTTTAGAGTGGTACCGTGTATACCATGTTCTTCAGTCTCTCCGGAGTATATTGTGATCAACTGTGTCGAAACGCTGAGGAGATGTCGATGAAGATCATTAAATTCCATTCCTGATGTCGTCAATTATTCTTATGATGCTGTCGAAGAGGTAGATCAGGAGAGTTTCGACTCCATGGTTGGGACGAAATCCGTGTTGGTTGTCGTCGAGAGTTCCGTGTTCGTCAATGTGTTCCTGAAGTTGTAGTTGAACCGTCTTTTCCGATTATTTTTTGCGAGGAAGGGTATGCTGGAGATTGGTCGGTATGCGTTGCTGCTGGGTCCTTTTTGTCGAGAGAAGTTTTCTTTGTGATTGGTCTTACTGAGGCAAGCTTTTAATTGCTGTTGCATGAGTCCTTGGTGAGTGAGGTTGTGTACCATTTTATGAATGTTTGGTATGAGGCTTGCTTTGGTGGCTTTGACCCCATGACACTGGGCAAGGGTCTGTAGGAGCAGTGCTTGTGTTGATTGTGGAGATGATGTCTGATATCTGCTCTTTTGAGGTGAGTGGAATGTGCCCCAGGTTTTGGGGTGGACGTTCGTTTCTGTTGGTTCTACTGGGTGTTGTGCGCTCTGTGGAGTGAAATTTGTCTTTGATGTGGTCGGCGAATATCTGTGGATCCACTTGTATTTCTCTTTCTCTGCTTGCTCTTTTGTCAGGGTTTTTACTATTTCGAAAAGTTCTCTGGGTTTGTTGATGGAAGAATTTATCAGGTTTGTGTGGAATTCTCTCTTTGATTGGTTGATGTGTTTTCATTGTATTGTTTTTTGCTTTGTTAGGTAAAGATGTTGGTCGGAAGTAGTTTTTTGTTTTGTTTCCATCTCCGTTCAATTTTCCTGAGCTCCCTCTTTTCCTGTCGTATTTTTGCTGAGTACCATGGTTTGTTTTGTCCTCTTGTTGTGGTGTTTTTTTCTTGGTCCTGTCAACGGATGGTTTGGCGGCGTTAGCTAGGACATTGTTCCAGTTGGAAACTTGTTCCTCCAGGTCCTCTGAGTCAATGTTCAGTTTGTATTGTGTCCTGGATGAATTCGTCCTTGTCAAAGGACTTGAATCGTCTTTGTGTGTGTGGGAAGTTCGCTCTCTTTCGCTTGTCCAGTTTTCTTGTGATTGCAGATTTTTCTCGATTAAGTAATGGTCAGACCATGTTACTGCTGTGATGGTGCGTGTAGAGATTAGGTCTCTTGAATTTAGGTAGTTTGAAGCGAAGATGAGGTCTGGTGATGATCCTAGTCTTTGTGTTGGTGCATTGACTATCTGTGTGAATTGAAGTGATGACATTGCCTGAAGGAAGGCCTCTGCATCTTTTGTATTGGCGGACTTGAGTTGAAGTCTCCCGATTAGTATTGCTGGTTGTTGTTTGACGTTATGGGCACCAGGCTTTCTTCGAGTATGAAGGCTAGTTCGTCGGGTGGAGCACGGGTGCTCTTAGGTTAGGCAGATTGCAATATTCTTGTTCTTGATGCTAATTGTGTACACTGCTTTGTATCTGTGAGATTCAGTGTCTTGAACTTGAGTTTCTGTTTTGCTATTATTAGGACTCCTCCTCCACGCTTGTGGATGCGTGGGCAGTTGTATGCTGAGTAGTTGTTCGGTACTATTGGTTGAGTAGTACACTGTCGGTAGGGTTGAGCCATGTCTCTGTGATGCATATTATGTCTGGCTGTCGCTTTTTCAATGTGGTTCTACCAGAGTGTGTATCTTGTTGCAGATGGATTCTGGCGTTTATGAGCTCAATTGATGTTTTCTTTGTGGAAGAGGTTGTTGCGACGTGTGCTTCCTTAGGGCCGGTGTTGGGGTTGATTTGTGTCTGTTTTGTCTCTTTGTTTGGAGGTTGCGAGTGTCTCTTTGTGTGTGTGTTGTGGACCGAGATATGGCATGCAGTTGGTGGGTACCATGGTGTGTTTGTTTGGGGGTAGTGGGGGTGTGTAGTTTGTGGGAGGAGTTGTGTGACTAGTAGGTATAGTGGGAGGAAGTATGTGTGTGCATTGTTTGATAGCTTGTGTAGTGTTATCTGATGGGCGACGCCTGTGTCCTTAGGTTTTCGTCTGTTGTTTGCTTTTTTGAGGAGAGCTGTACTTGTTGCAGGGGCTTGTCCTGGGGATGTGAAGTTGTATCTGTTGCGGTGCGGGAGCCTGTCCCGTGGAGGGAGCCTGTCCCTTGGATGTGAAGCTGTATCTGTTGCGGTGCGGGAGCCTGTCCCTTGGATGTGGAGCTGGATCTGATGCGGTGCGGGAGCCTGTCCCGTGGAGGGAGCCTGTCCCGTGGATGTGGAGCTGGATCTGTGGCGGACGCCTTGGTGCGGGAGCCTGTCCCGTGGAGGGAGCCTGTCCCGTGTGTGTGGAGCTGGATCTGTGTTGGTCGCCTTGGTGCGGGGGGCCTGTCCCGTGGATGTGGAGTTGGGTCTGTCGCGGTGCGGGAGCCTGTCCCGTGGATGTGGAGCTGGATCTGTGGCGGTCGTCTTGGTGCGGGGGCCTGCCCGTGGATGTGACGCTGGATCTGTCGCGGTGCGGGAGCCTGTCCCGTGGAGGTGGAGCCGGATCTGTGGTGGTCGCCCTGTTGCGGGGGTCTGTCCCGTGGATGTGGAGCTGGGTTTGTCGTGGTGCGGGAGCCTGTCCCGTGGAGGGAGCCTGTTTCGTGTATGTGCAGCTGGATCTGTTGATGAACTCTTGGTCTGACCCACTATGGTACATCCCAAGTCCCTATGTTCTTATCTAGCTAAAGATGACATTGCTCTAACATAGCATCAGCACTGGCATATCTCTGGGTTTAAGGTATCAATCTGGACAAACATGGTAATACCAAATATGGCCTATAAACGATGGTAGTTAACAACACTGGCATATCCCTGGGTTTACAGTATCGATCTGGACAAACATGGTAATACCTAATATGGCCTGTAAACGATGGAAGGACACCCCTATGAGGAAAGGCTTAAAAGGTTAGAGCTCTTCAATTTGGAAAAAAGACTACTGTGGGGAGATATGATAGATGTCTATAAATTAATGAATGGACTGTAGCGGGTAGTAGATCTGTTTGTTCCATCAAAAAAGTAGGATGACTAGGGGACACATAGCAAAGCTACAATGTAACCCATTTAAGACTAATAAGAGAGAATATTTTTTCACTTAACGTGAAATCAAACTCTGAAATTTGTTACCGGAGGATATAATAAAAGCCTTTAGTGTAGCTGGGTTTTAAAAAGATTTGAACAAGTTCCTGGATGAAGGGTCCATAAAGTAGTATTAAAGAGGACCAGGGAAATCCACTGCTTACCCCAGGATAAGCATTGTGGAACCTGTGTACCTTTTTGGGAACCTGACAGGTACTTGTGACCTGGACTGGCCACTGTTGAAAATGAGATATTGGGTTTGATGGACCTTGATCTGACACAGTATGGCATTTCTTTGCAGATGGAAAAGAATGGATGCTCACAGTCGCAGTCTCAGGATTCTTGTCTAGTCTCACTGGCTCATAAGAATTACTTGAAACCAAACAAATAAGCCCTTTGAGTTTTGGTCAGGTCATAAGCTCTCCTATGAGGGTCACTTTCAGGCCAGAATGGGGTAATGAAAGATACTGCTCATCTTCCCACACTGCCACTATTCTGCTTTCTTAGTCATTGGGCTAGTGAATGACTCCAGCAGCATCTTGTTAGAAGAGCGCTGGTGTAAGGAAGACATGGGACCCACACACCTGACCCAGCTCCTTCTTCCTGATGCTGGCCTATGCTGCAGGGCCATTTTTAGGCTTGTGCAGACCCCTCCAACTCAGAGATCAGCTGCAGGCACACCTTTTACACTTGCCCAAAGATGACCCCTATCGTTGACCAATATCTGTAGACTTAGGAAGGGTCAACTAGTTATGTTAAAGAACACATGAAGCTGTGCATTGAACAATGCAACTTTAGTATCCCAGTGTTCTTAGTTCTTGGGTTTTAGCATTCTAGAATCTCTAATATGTCATAGAAGGCCTGTCACTGTTGTATTTTGCAACACTGCAGATATTGATCAGACTCTTTTCAGTTCTTACTAAATGAATGGAAGAACAAATAGAATTCTGTAGTTAAATCAAAGAAATTGATCTGGGGTTACGCAAACACATGTAAATTACATCTTTCACCTGTTTGGTTCAATAAATTCAGATGCAACATGCAGACCTGGCTAAATGGTTTAACTGCCTGTTGTCTTGCAAATAACAGAAATCAATTCTTCTGCACAGCTGCTGCAAACCCAGGACCCTGATTGTGCATCCTTGTAGCACCCATGCTTCTTTTGGTTGGCTGGAAACATACCCATTCAGAGTAGATGATTTTGTTTTGCGTTGATGTTTTAGGTTGAGTAAGTGAATGAATTAGTTAGGTACAGTAATTCATAGAAAGTGATAGTCATCTTGCTTTAGACAGTGATTCTCTTCGAAGAGTGGGAGATCTAAATTTAGCTCCTGCCTAAACCTGTGCACAGCGCCAAAAAACAGATTCCTAAGTTTCCCCACCCACAAGTATAGCTAGAACGAAGGAAGTTGGTATGGTTTGAGCACACTCCGGCCGCTTATGTTTAAATGTAAGTTGTGTTCTGTTTTGACTTAACTGCTAAACCACAGTTTTGAAAGAAAAGTACAAAATCCCCTGCACTAATAGCTGCGGGCTGGAAAGTGCGGGCACTCTGGGCAACACAAATTGTCATCTGGCAGAGACAATGACAAAGAATTTGTGACTTATTAGTAAGATCCGGAAAAGGATCAAAATAGCAAGGGTGCCTATGAGGAATGTGTGTTTACATGAATGCGTTGGACTACAAAGTCTTCTAGACAAAAGGGGCATTGTTTCTTTCCTTGCGTTTATTATTTTGGTTTCCCTGGGCCTCTGTAAGCACACTTTCACGCTCGGGAGGCTGTATGTTGCCTTACAGTGGCTAGCCCCCAACAGAATCTATGTAAACTGTAATTGAAACAGAGCTGCAGGCTTTAGAAAGTTATTTGCACTGTGAACAACTGTAAAAAATGAATTGAGTGACAACTCTACCGGGGAGTTGCAAGGCAAGAGAAATTGCAGCTTAGAAAGTAATAACTGTATCCTTGGCTAAATGAAGGCCAAGCTCCTTTGTTGTTAATATTGCGATTAATTTTCTGATGCATTGATGGTGCATGAAGTGTTGTACAAGGTAAAATGAATGTGTACCTTGAGGGATAGCCTGAATGCGTAAGATGAATGCTATATGACTGGGGAAGGGGAGAGGGGTCCCTGACATGGAGAGCATACTGTGTTAATGGAAATGGATGAATCTATAGAAAAGACATAAAAAGGCAACAGTCACAGGAATGACTGAGCAGTGAATCACAGACGAGCTGATCGGAATACTAGCAGAGTGATTCCCTAAGGAAGTGAATCATAATTATCATAAAAATGATATTATTTGTACTCTGGTTTCAATCAACAAGTGCTACTCTATAAATCCGTTTATACGCCACATCTTAAGTTTCAATAACAATACCGGGAAGCACAACACGACTGTCTAATAAACATGCTTTTTGCAGAATGAGCCCAAAGTGCATCTCAAAGGAGATGCAAAATAGGTTAACAAGATAATTTACAGTTCTATACATTATTCCCGTTGTTAAATGTTCTTGTTTGGAAATATAGAAGATGACAACAGAAGCAGAGGACTTGGTCCATTTATCTGCCTGTATTTGTACAGAAGCTAAATCATGACATCTTACACCTGGAACAGTTGCTGTCAATACAGTGCATTTTGAAATGAAGTAGCCTGGTAAGGGAATATAGTTTAAATCCATCATGACAACTTTTTTTCTACATACATTTCTTGGCCATATGTCTGAAACAAATATTGAGAGGCCTGTTTACTGAAGGCATTAACACCTAACGTGTGTTAAGATGACATCATAAACCAGAAGTCTGTATCGGGGGGGGGGGGGGGCACACAGAGGAGGTCGATAGGAGAAGACAGAAACTGTGACGCCGTGCCAAAGCTGCATCACAGTTTGAGCCATTGCCACTGCTGCAAGTCCCTGACGGGGAGGGGCGGGGGCAGCAGGATGGGCAGCTCACCTAAGGTGCCTCAAATCCTTATATTGGCCCAGATCCATTGTGTCTGGAGCTGGAGTGATGCCCACTCATTCTTGCTCTTACTGCAGAGGCCGCAGAACACCTCTCTGGGGAAGGGGGGAGCTCTGCCCTGACTCCGCCCCAAGCTCCGCCTATCTCCACCCTTAGACTCCCCCCTCTTGCAGTCTTCCCGTTCTGTTCTACCCACAGGGATCCTATCTCCCATAGACAGAGGAGAAGGGAATGACTGTGATCACAGTAGACTCCTGTCTGCCTGCAGAGATCTGATCTCCGGCAGGCAGACAGACTGAGTCTGCCACGATCCTAGCTGCTCTCTTCCCTCTGCGACTGGTGCGCAAAACTTTGGTGGGGCTAGGGCCCGTGTGGCCCACCCCATTCTAACACCTATGTCTTACTGCACTGTGTTCAGAAATGGTGCCAGTGACCCCTGGCAGTAATCTCACAGTACTGCAAGATTACCAATAGAGGTCCTGCTCCCACTATATATCAAGGACCCCCAGTAAGGCTAGGGAGGATGAGGACAGTGGGGGAGCTGCTAGAGCAAACTTGTAAGGGGGGGGGTGTTCATGCTTGGAGAGGGATTTGTTTTTGGGGATTGGATGCTTTGAGTGTGGAGTCGGATGTGGTGGGTGGTTGGGAGGGTATTATAGATTTCGATACTCCAGCTGCCCTGCTAACAAGCACTTACAGATGCAGCTGTAAATGCAAACATTAAATTTTTTGTGAAATGAGGAATCCATGTAGGCCTGCCCAGACTACTCCCTCTTCTTGCCTCCAGGGCATTTAAATGTGGTAAGCATTCCAAGTTTTAAAAAGCCCCTTCATTTACACGTGTATGCCAATCTACATGCAAGGCCAGCCCTAGAATTGGTTCAAGGTGTTGGCGCTCTAGGTGAACCTCAAGCTTCACACTCCCTCTGGCTGTCAAAATCTGTTATTTAGCTTTGAATGTCCTGCTTTTGCTGCCCTCCAGCAGTTGCCACCCTAGACAACTGCCTAGTTTGCCTAGTGCTTTGTCCAGGCTTGTCTACATGGGAATTCTTCTAAAATATAATTGTCTTAGTCACATGCAAATAGCATGCAAGGCAGCTCATTAATATTCCTTCCTGTTACTGCAAATTGCATTAAACTGTGGGCTAACAGAAAAGCTTTACTACAATTACTTAACTACACCTCCTGAAAATATATTTGCCCTCTGCAACTAATGCAAAGCTTGACAGCTGTGATCCCTTCACCCCTCTGAAGTTCTCCCATTTTCTTCCTCCTTCTGATCAACAAGTTCCCCTTTCTCCTGCCCCACACTAGGGCAGTCTTTCTCTACTTGAGTCAGCAAGAGGCTCCCCTGGGTCAGTCCTTCCTGCCTTATTGTGGGCCTTTGAAGAGCATGTGGTAAGGAGGGAATGCTCCTCTATTTTGCCCTGTTTCTGCCAGCTGTAGTAATGTCATCCACTTTGATGTCATGAACTCCTTTGCCCTGCTTATGTGACCTGGGAGAGGAGGGCTTCTTGCTAACATGGGTGGGGCACTTTAGCTCAGGGAGCATTATAGGACTGTCAATTGAGCAATGGCTTAAAATCTTCCTGTTGGAATTGGGTAACTTGGCCAGGGCTCTGTGGAACCATGTTTACAAATCTTAAGACATGGCTTCATAGAATTTCTGGCACAAAAACACTGCAGAAGAAAAATTTTTGGAGTAGAGCAGGCGTCCATATAGTCACAAGGCAAAAAAAAAAAAAAAATCTAGGAAGGGTTTTCCGTGGAGCTCAAGACCAGACAAACCTTGGACCAATCAGGAAACAGGAACTAAATAGCAGAAATGTAAGACACATTTAAGCATAGGCTAACCAGAGGTAGCCATCCAGGAAACATTATAGCTCCTCCTGTAAGAAGGCTGCTATGCAACCCAGCCATCATTGGTTTGAGGCCAGCCCATAGCTATTAACAAAACTAGGAAAAGCCCAAAATTTTGGGCTTTTTATGTGCCTGGAAACCTCTCATAAGAGGACAACGGGAGAAGAGTTTGTAGGATGAAGGGATGGGAGACAAGTTTGTGAGAAAGCACAAGGTTGTGCTTTGTATTCCTGAGGAACAGAAACATTTACATGCATCATATTACATGCATTGGTGCTTAGTTGTCTAGACTATTGCAATTCTCTATTTCTACAGTTAAGAGATTGCAGATCATTTAGAATACAGCTATTTATATACTTTTTAATGCCTCTAAATCTGATCATGTATCACCTCTTTTAATGGAATGTCACTGGCTTCCCATTATTTTTATAGAATAAAGTAAAAGTTATTGTTATTGACCCATAAAGCTTTGTATTTGGAAACTCTGCTTTAGTTGGTTAAATTTTTAGTTCCATATAGACCAACATTGCATTTTCTTGAGTAACTTCTTAGTCATTCCTTCACCTGACACATTCACTGTGAACACAAGTGACAGTTATCTTTGTGTTGTTTAGCTCCACCCTTATGGAACTCATTACCATCTTATTTGAGGACCTAGCCTTCAATAATAAACTTTAAGGCCCAATTAAAAGCTTTATTTTTTTACTCAAGTTTTTGGTCATTTGTGAATTTAATATTCCTGTGTGTTATGGTTCAGGTCTCCTTGGCACAGTCTGAATTTGCTGCATTTTGTGTTTTTATTTATTTACTTTATTTTACTTTTAGAAAGTTTATTTACTCATTTATTTCATTCTTTTTATTGTTACTACTTGCTACTGTTATCAAAAAGGCAGTATACAAAGAATTTGAATTTAAATAAAGGGATGGCAGAAAAAGTTGTTAGACATGGTGTGTAGTGGGAAAGAGGATTGGGAAGGATATGGGTGGTGTTTTTATGGGGGTGAGAACTTATGTTGGAGCTGCCAAGACCCTCTTGTTGTAGCATACACTATGGGGTATGTTTACTAAACTGCGGTAATGTCATTCACGGTAGGTTCCGCGGTAAAGGTAGAGATGCCCATATAAAGGCATGGGCGTTGCATCGTTACAGCAAGGCGACCGCTAACGCGCGTTACAAGATGCCTTAGACTAACGAGCGTTACAAGGCGCCTTGCAAGGCATCTTGCAAAGTGCCCTGCAAGGCGCCTTGTAAGGCGCCTAGTAAGGTGCCTTGTAAGGCGGCCAGTAAGGTGCCGCATAAGGCGCCCTATAGGGCCTCCTAGGCTAAGTGCCATATTAGGCACCCTTGGACAAGGCACCGCAGAAGGCACCCTGGGCTATGGAACCATAGGTTAAGGTGGCCTAACAAGGTTATGGTGTCCTGGGTTAGTGTGCTCTAGGGACTGCAAGGTGCCTCAGGATGACATGCATGACCTGTGCGGAACAGAGACAGATGTAGCCCTAACACTAGATAGAGCACTCAGGAAAGGCAATGAACAGGTGAGTGAAGGAGGGAGAAGTGGGAGCCACTGGACCTGCCACATCTGCGGGCATCCCATGTGCCTGCCAGTACTGATGACAAACATGGTGGGGCAGCTGTACCACAGCACAGGGTGTTGGCAGTGTAAAGTACCGGAAAAACAGTTGGTGGCAGACGATGGGAATACATGTCCCCCAGTGGAGGCAGAGGTGGCAGGATAGTTACAATGATGGGTGGACAGAGGAGTGGTGGTGCCATGCAGATCAGGCACAGGCAAGGCAACCATGAAGAGGCGCAATGCAGGAAAGGGTAGCAGTGCATGACATGGGGTGGCAGCCTGCACTGGCAGACAGGACTCTACACAGCTGACAGACACAGATAGACGGACCGAGGGAATGTTGGCAATTGTGGCGAGGGTATTATGGGCTGGAAGCACAGATCTGCAAAAATATGACCTCTACAGGCATGCACACTATTTGAGTAGGACAGGCATGAGAGGAGGGAACAATGAGGAACTGAACCCATGAACACTGCTGAGGACGGTATTATATTAACCAGTAGGCTATACCTCCATGGTGTATGTCACAGCAATGTCTGGGTACAGAAGGACTGCAGGTCACCGCACAAACTGTCTGCTCTGAATGCCAGGATAGGGTAACCCCACCAGTACCCATAATGCACTGCACATGCTGAATAGCAGTCTACAGCTGATCACCAAATGGGGTCTGCACCTCTCCGGTACCTCAGCTTGGAAAGACGAACTGACAGTGCGTGATACTGGCACAGAGTGGCTACAGACCATGCCATTGTGCACATTCTGTGTTCACCCTGAGGGATAGGACGGGTGCCCAGCACTAGGTCTGCAGTATATGTGGTGCTAGAGATAGGTCCTGCTGTACATCCCCATCACTACCAGTGTGTGACAGGTGTTCCTTGCAGTGTAGCTGAAGGTAATTTGGTGTCCATCTGTATCCTGCAGTCACATGTGGCCCTGTGGGACCAGCCACTAGCCAGATTGGTGTGTACCCCGTGTTAGGGTCTGGCTGACATGGGCAGCTGTTATCAGGGCAGAGGGGTTCCTAGAATTGCATGAGGTGTGTGTAGCAGTGCCTTTATAGGTTGCAGTGGTATACACTTCATACCCCAAAGGGCCCACATCACCCTTTTGTAGGTAAAGAACAGTGCCCCCACCCCAGGGAAGCAACCTCCATCCTGTCTGTACGAGGCAGCCCTCCAGGGTTGGTGGGCCAGAGCCATACCTATGACTAGGACAGTGGCAGACCAGCAGCAATGCTGGGGTTAGGTCTGGAAACCCCAATTGCCTCCCACCACTGTCTGCCAGTCACCAGCAGACAGCACAGTCAGACTGTACCTTTAAGGTGTTCCGACCATGCACAGTCTAACTGCAGACAGTCCACCAGGAACTATGTGCAGCAAGCAGGCATCTCAGTGATTGGAACCCCAGCACTGGGGAACACAAATATATCACTAGAGACAAATAGTGTAGAGCGCTATGTGGGAACCTAGACCTGCCATGGTCACTGCTCGTTCAGAGTGAGTGCCCTCCCAGCATGCCATGCTGTGGCCACCCTGTCCATGCAGGTGGTGGTCAGGCACTACAGTGTCCTAGCCATTGCCCCACACCCTGTGAAGATGCATCCTGGCCAATCTGCCCTGTCCGGGCCATACCCAGAATACCTTGCTCCTCATTATGCATCTAATCAGGCTAACGCTGGTAACAGTGGGACATTTTGGGCCCAGTGAAGTGTGGGCAGCCAGAGAACAATGGATAGACATACAAACATGCTCACTCCTTTTGCAGCATTATACAAAGATAGAGGTGGTTGGCAGCCCTGCCTGCCACACTAGTCCTGAGCACAGTGCCGACATTGCTAAACTGTGCAGGGGGTAGTAGTAGTACTTTGGTGATAACATCATCCCAATGCTGGGGCCAACAGCCTGCCGCTCCATGCATTATTGGATTGTGGAATCTGTGTGAGTGGGTGTTTGCACCCCTGTTCGCCGCTGCTTTGGGCTTTGCACATGTTGCTGTTGTATCTGCATTGTAGGGTAAAATATAGGGACATGCTCTGCAGGAACCACAGCTGGGACCTGCACCTGTGACCCTCTGCTCCTGGACACACTGGCTGGGTGTACTGCACCACACTGTTGCCACAGATGCATGGTAGTCCCTGGGGCTACCTGCACTTTTCCTCAGCCAGACCTTTTATGTTGCACTGCACACCACATACTGATGCAGAGCATGGCCTGGGTCCACTGCAGGGAGGTGGCACTGCCCCCTCCAGTAAGGGCACACGACCCCCGGCCAAGCTGACGTGGCCATTTGTTGTCGGTGCTGGTAGTGCGCAGTCCCAGGCCATCCACTGTGTAGGTAGGCACCCACCTAGGGAGCGGGTTCCGGGGTGGGGGGCATACATGGACATCCTCACATCCCCCCCATCACTGCCTACCACTATTATGTCCCCTCCACATGGGGTCGGGATGGCTGGGGGGATGTCAGGTCTGTGCCCTAGCGACTATTGGCTAGGGTGGACCAGGTAGATATTGGTGGATTGTGTTTGGCCTTGGTTAACAGCTGTCTTGCTGATCTCTGGTGTCTATGTTCCTAGGTGCCCGCCTGGTCCACCCTGTGCCCCAGCTGCCCATGCTACATGTCCCGTCTGCGGCCCCCTAAGCCCCATTTGCACCATCGCCATAGTGGCCATTCATACTTTGGCACTATGGTATTGCTGTACATGGAGCACTACTATCACAGATTTTGGGCTCCCTGCCTGGGCTGTACATTGCTGACACGTAAATGGTTTCTCTCTCCTGCATATGTGCATCTAACGGCAGGTTTTCAATCGCGTTAGGATTCAGCTCTTGAGATCAGCGCGTTAGTGTGAATGGAGCCTCTCCCCGCCCACACTCCGCCCATTGACCCCTTCTCTCCGCCCTCTCTCCACCTTCTGTGGTGTTTACCGCGCCGCGGAACGTCAACGATCGTTAAGTAACGATAATGCGCGTTATGAGACGTTAACGATCGTTAACGTCACGTAACGCGCGTTATGTAACGTTACCGCAGTTTAGTAAACATACCCCTATGTATTTCTGCAAATGTTGCAGGTGACTTTCAAAGAGACCAAGACGTGACATTGTTAACTAGTTCTGTTTCAAATACTGAGGAAGCTGTACCATCAGTTCAGCTCAAAACAGGGGAGTACATAATCTTTGATTAAGATTACATTTTGTTAATATTTAGTACATTTAGGGACATGTTTACTAAAGTGCGCCAATTTAGCGTGTGGTTGTGCTGCAAATCTAGCAGAGGCCTGCGCTAACCTCGGGAGGCACCCATTCCCCTGCTAACACAATTGCAACTGCACGACACTGTGCTAACCGGCACATGGGTGCACTTGATGCCATCCACTAAGATGATCTTAAGTACACCTAATACTAACGACAACAGCCACAGTTAGTGCGTGTCCAAGAGGCCTGTGCTAACCATGGTGCACCCCTAACCCTCCCAGTCCCCACCCAATTGCGCACTAACTGGTTGGCATGGGATTTTTAGCACTGTGTACTTACTGTACACTAAACCCCACGCTAATGGTTAGTGCACTTTAGTAAATGTGTCCCTTATTGAATCCCCTACTGTTAATGTCGCCGTGCGCCACTGCCTGCTATACAATCATCTTGCCTATCCATAAGCCTTGTGGCACAGATAAAAATCTGCTCTTAGATGAGCTTGGACACAGGAACAAACATTACCTTACTCTACTCTTTATGGTCAACCCAGGCACCTATTTTTCCAGTACCACAGAATTTATGTGCACAACTTCAGAAATGGTACATGTAAAAGGAACATGCAAGGGAAGTGGCATTGACATGAGACGCTCTCCAGCACTTCGGTAAAGAACACCTGAGGACAGGGGAAAAGGGGCAGCTTTTCCGGTCTCATCTTCTATTGTTACAACCTCTGAATGCCTCAGGTCAGCCAAATATACTGTATCATAGAGCCTTTCAGATAAACACAGTGGCCCATTTCTTCTAAGGCGATGTTTTACTGAAAATATGCCAACATCCTCTCTTGGGAGTGTCAGTTAAAGAAGGCATGTTGTCCAATGGTAATAGAGATTATTCATGTAGGAGAGCTGAAAAACATATTTTAGCAATCATGCACTGTGGAACAAGCTATATAATTGATTTTTTTTTTACATTAAATGTACCATAATTTTACAGGGTATTATCTTGTTTCCCCTTTGATTTAAAAGTATTGTAATTTATGCTTTGCAGGTTTTTATTTTTATTTTTTAATTAATTGATTTTAAAAGCTTTATAAGCCGCTGGATCCAATGGCCTCAGTGGGTTACAGTTAACATACATAATCTTAAAACATGCCGAAACATAAATTACATAAGACTTAATAAAATCTCATCGCACATTCATCTAATAAACATGGGATGTTTCTCTAAACAATGAAGCCATAAGCAGCCTCCTAAAACTGGTGGTTGGATGTATTTCCTTGAAGTGGCAACAGCAAGTTACATCAATCAAAATTTAAATTGCTGCCAATTAGTCTTGGCTAATGATAAGAAGAAGGGTCCACAGACCTTTCAATGGAAGGCCACATATGACATTTCAAATCACCAAGGCGGCCGGATGGGGACAGGGATCGCTCTTGGTGAGGAGGTTGTGGAGCAGGTACATGACATTTCCTTCTGAAACTTCAAACGGTGGGGAAGGATGGAGGAAGAAGAGTTTGTAAAGATGTGGTAGATAACACTATCCCCTACTTGCCCCTCTCCTTCCCCAGTATCCGCCCCCTTGGAAAGTTAATGTAGTCCCCTGTTTGAGCCGAAGTGATGGTAGAGCTTCCTGAAAGAAACATGAAAATGTTTGTAATACTTGAAACAAGTTTCAGGTCTTGGTCTCTTTCTGAGAGTCACTTGCAACATTTGATGAAATATGCAGTGTCTCGGCAGCCCCAGCATGATAGTTCCCATACAAACACCACCTATATCTTTCCCAATCTTCTTTCCCCCTGCATGTTGTGCCCAATAGCTTCCTACTTTTTCTGCCACCCCTTGTGCTTTCTCACACACTTGTCTCCCATCTCATCACTCCATACTCCCTTATTCCTTACCCTGCTGCCCTCTTACTCCCTCTTTTTCTTCCCCCCTCTGACCCATCCCACTCCCTCTTCTTCTGCTCTTTTTGTACCCTCTTCCTATCCTGATCCACCCCTATATTCTTGCTTTTCCCCATCCCACCTTTCTTCCCGTCTTGTCTTCTGAAATTCTCTTACTCTGCCCACCATCCCCTCCTCCCCTCTATCTCGCCTTTTAACCCCCAACCCCTCTCTCCCTTCCTATCCTGCCACTCCATACTCTCCTGTCTTCTCCTCTTTTGCCACCTCATCATTCTGACCCACCCCACCTGCATTCTCCTTTCTATGTTATATTACCCACATCCCTTCTGTCTTTCCCCTCTTGCTCCCTACACGCCTCTTTTCGCCTCCCACCAGTAACCAGGCCACGAAAAAGGGCATTGGACTTAATAACGGTTCCTTTCTCCTCCTGTGATGATGATAACCCAGCCTGTCTTTTTTCTTCAATGATCCCTTAGCCCAGCTGTGCTGCCCCGAATTTTAGCAGACAGCACCACAAGCAGAACAGCTTAGAGGCAAGGAACAGAGGTTGGCGGTTTGATCAGCAGAGTTGGCACTGCCATGTCCTGTCCCCTCCAAGCGTGCATCAGAGGGACAGACAGGGCAGTGCTTGAACGTGGACCTGTGTTTAAGGTCCTGCACGGTGCTGGAATTGTGCATTCTCAGCTTGCAGAGGTACCGAGGCCACAGAGGCAGCAAGGAGAAAGGAAGAGAGGGGAGATGCCACCTAAGAGGGAATAGCAAGGAGGCAGAGAAATGGTGGACCATGGTGAGAGGGTGGGGGACATTTAAGGGGAGATCTTGGTCACATGGAAGCTGTGTAGAATGTGAGTTGCCCGGGGAGGGCACAAAATTGAACGTTCACCTATCAGCTACCAAAGGGCTGGACCTGCTACAAGGACTGAACCAAAGTAAATTTTAATATAAAATACAGGGAAAAATCGCCAGGTTGTTTGTGAATGAAGGTTCATGGCACCAGATCCCTCCCCCATTTCCAACTGAACGGGAAACCCAAAGGAGCATGAGGTATTTATTTATTTAAACTTTGTTTTATACCGTCTTTCTATGATTCAAAGCGGTTTACAGCTTGACACAACCATGAGGTGTGATGTTCTACATAGAACTGGATCAGAATAACAAATTAACAATGTAACTGTATAACATTTGGTATCATTAGCAAAGAACTATTTACAGTATTTATACGGTATCTTTCTTAGTCCTTAGTATACTATTAGTGCGTGTTTGGTTGAGTTGTGCAGTTTTATCAGTATAGATTTATGGTGGATGAGTCTCTATCCGCTGCCATTTGCCATCAAAAAACAAAGCTCTGGATTTCATGATTTTTTTCTACTCGGTATAAAATAATCTCTTCACTAAGCGTGACCGATTTGAGCGAGGCATTGATTTTTACTCATGGGGCTAATTGATCCAGCTGATTTTATCACTCTGAACTTTCTCAGAATTAGGAAAAAAAATCTCAGTTTAAATCATTTTTGAGGATTACATTGTTCCAATCCACTTCCTGAATGCTTATGGTTTGAGTTCACTCTCTGCCTTCTGCACTGTGAATTACTATAGTCAAACAGTAAGAATTAGTAGAGAGATTTTAAGGATGATGTAGATCTCCCAGGAAGGAACAGGGAAAGAAGTGAGACAAATAGCAGAACTATGAAAGACAATTATTTTTTAATGTTGCAATTTTAGTACAAACCATAAAATTTTGTTGTAGGAGAACCAGGTCACCACTCAAAATAGAGTAGAATAAGTAAGTAAATTAATAAAAAGAAATTACATTGATATGGTCCTATTTTATTTATCTTGGTTGTACTATTCTGCCGGTAAACCCGATGGTTTACAGTTTTGCAAAAACAAAGACAACCTGGAAAGACAGTTAAAATTCTCAGTGTCCAAGAGAGGATGAAATAAGTATTCCATATCATTCCTCCAGTCCAGTCCCGGTACCTGTGGATATTCACTTCCCACCAGCAGCTTGGAGACCGAGCATATCATGCTTCTCATGACAGCATACATAGAGAGCTGGCCCCTCCCACCGGTCCTCAGTATCTCTGTCTCCAAGCAGCTGGAGAGATGTGACTCCTATCATCAGGACTCACTGAAGAAACAATAGATTAAATTAAGTGCTGGCAGTTATCAGAGGATAGAAGTGGCATTTTTGGCCAAATTACAAGCTCCCTGTAAGGGTTCGAGGCTTTAAGAAAAGAAAAGAAAAAAAAGAAGCAGCACCTCAGTTCTGCGCGGTTCTTACAAAAGAAATCTGCTCAGATAGCAGAGCCCATCGAACGTAGTCCAGGGGGGATCTTGCTCGCTGTGTGGAGAGGATCCTTATTGAATTAGAGGCAGAGAAATTTCTTGTGCTGCAGGCTTGTCACTCCCGCACCCAATGCCGAAGTCTGAGGGGTGGCTGAGCATTGTGAATTGGGTTGCACAGCAGGGGGTGGCACAGTTCTGGCATAAGGAGAAGCGGGAAAGTCCAAAGAGTGCAACCATACCAGCGCAAAGATCTTCGGCAGGTAGGACAGTACAACATGTGGCCAGTGATAGAAGGGGCTGCGTGGTGGAGACGGCCATTTTCTGTGCAGAAGAGCAAGAACCACTGGAATTTGGCCACCAAGGGACATGCCGGTTTTGCTTTTATTAAGCCAGCCAGAAGCCTTCCAGAAGGGGAAAGTTCTCAGTGGATGACAGGGGGACTTTGCCCTCGTGTTTTCTTATTTTTAGGGGGGGGGGCATCAAAAAAGAAAAAAAGAAAACCACTGCCGGTTTAGTCAGTGGCAATGCCAGACAAGTCAACTTGTATTGTGGGGTATGCAGAGGTGCTGTCAGCGACTGGATTCTGCAGGGGCTATGAGGCAGAATCCAGGTCTGTGGAAGTTGGTTTAAGAGAACAAAAAAGAGGGTTCGGCCCCAGCAGTTCAGGAGGCATCACTGACAGCCACAGTAGACGCACAGGGTCTACAGAGGGATAGGGCGGAAGCTCTTCCCTCTAAGGGCCATAAGTGCAAGGGAAAGAAGGCGACTAAGGCCCCTGCCACAAACAGAGGTGTGCGGGACAGCTTACCGGAGGGGGGGGAGTTCCGGAATTTGTCATGTTACTGCACAATGCATTTTGTGTGAGGCAAGAGTCCACAAGGGGGTTGCTGCCAGTACAATGCACCAACTAAAAGCGAACCCCTTTGCAATTAGGAGAATGTGCAGAGGAGGAACTAGGTCCGAGCTGGTTGCGGCCGGAAGAGAACCTCTGGGGAGAGGTGGCCTTGGGGCTGTTGGAGGAGGCAGAGGCCCCAGAGGAGATGCAGGATCAAGAGCCTGATTTGGAAGAGGGGGAGATTCCATAGACAGAGGACTCTCACATGTCTGGGTTTTCCGAAGGGAAGAATTAGCGGCCTTGATATAGCACATCTATGGCGCTCAATGTGAGGATGGAGGCACTCCCAAAAGATGAGGAGCCCCTGGAAGATCTGCCTTTCCAGGCAGTTTGGTCATTCCAACGAGTGTTTCCCTTACATCATGTCGTCAAGCGGATGATTCAGGAGGAGTAATGGGATGTCCCAGAGAGGGCATTCAGGGGGACACGTATCATGTCAAGGCTCCAACCCATTCCGGACAAGGAAAAGGAACTCTTTTGCACTCCTAAAGTGGACACTGCGGTGTCCACAGTCACAAAAAAGACCACGATCCTCCAATGGAGGGCAGTTCAGCCCTCAAGGATGTGCAGGATAGAAAATTGAAGACCCTCTTGAAGCAAGCCTTCGACATTTAATGTATTGTCGTTACAAGCTTCGGTATGTGGCGCCTTTGTGGCACGAGCATGTTTGTGCTGTGCACAAGAGGCCTGGGAGGAGAATGGCCCGGAGGCGACTCGACCGCCTGAGGTGACGAAGCTGGAATCCGGAGCAGCTTATTCAGCAGATGACTTATGATCTCATTCGCAGTTTGTCAAAGGGTAATGCTGCTGTGGGAGCCGTGAGGTGCTACCTATGGCTCAGGAATTGGTCAGTGGATGTTTACTTCAGAGCAAGGTCCCATTCAGAGGCAGGCTCCTTTTTGGAGAGGACCTGGAAAAACTTGTTAAAGAGCTCAGAGAAGGGGATAGACTGCCGGAGGGCAAGCAGAAGCCATTTCAGTCCTTGACTCCCGAAAGAGGGCAGCCGAGGGCTTTTCGACACTTTAAGATGACTCTGTGCCCTTTCAAAGGGGTAGATTCACCTCAAGGGAACAAGCATTTAGAGGATTTCGGGGGGCGGACAGAGGGTTTTACTTTCCCACCTCCACCGCCCCTATGAAGCAATGGCAGGACAGGTGAATGTGATCCCCGTAGGGGGTTGGTTGTGGGAGTTTTATGGAGCTTGGTCGCACATCGCAACCAATCAATGGGTGCTGGAGGTCATCAGAACTGGCTACCCCTTGGAGTATGGCCATTCAAGGAAGCCTCCATCTCACCTCTGTGCAGGGCAGTACAGCAAACACTACAGTGGCTACAAGCTCTGTAGGTCATAACAGAGGTGCCAAAAGACCAGTACGGATGTGGTCGATGCTGGTCCCAAAGAAGGAAGGGACCTTTTGCCCCATTTTGGACCTCAAGCAGGTGATTCGTTGTTTGCGAGTGCCAAGTTTTCATATGGAAATACTAAGGTCGGTGATTGTAGCAGTGCGAGAAGAAGAGTTCTTGATGTCTGTTGATTTTGCAGAGGCATATCTACATATTCTGGTATGGTCCGAACACCAGCAATATCTGAGGTTCTCTGTGCCAGTGGGACACTTCCAGTTTCAGGCACTTCTGTTCAGACTGGCTATCGTGTTCTGTGCATTCACAAAGATCATGGTGATGGTCGCAGCGGCGCTCCGACAAGAGGGCATTTTAGTTCATTACCTGCTAATTGAGGTTCCTTGAGTTCTATAGTCCAGTCCTAAATCCCTCCCTAATTGACAGACACTGATGATTGAGGCTTGAAGAAATGCATAGTGTTCAGTGCGAAGATAGTCAGTGGAAGAGCGCAGGTCTTAGCTGTCTCAGACACAGCAAAAAAACCCCGAAACACAGAACTAATTGTTTTTTCCCCAAAGGCTAAGAAGCGGAGTGTTGGACATGGGAATGACCAGTCTCTACTTCTGCACAGCCTCTCTCTCTCTTTTCCTTATGTAGCAGTTAAGTGTTGTTTCTCCTTTCCGGGCAGGGAGGGGACTTAGTTGTTTTTTTGCAAGAGTTCATTATGTTTGTTCCATGAGTCTGCTTGGTCAATAGGATACTGAGGACCGGTGGGAAGTGCCAGCTCTCTATGTATGCTGATGTCATGAGAAGCATGACATACTCAGTCTCCAAGCTGCTGGTGGGGCGTGAATACCCACAGGTACCGGGACTGAACTATAGGAACTCAAGGAACCTCAATTAGCAGGTAAGTCTAATTAGTACAAAGGGTGGAACTGTAGTAGTGGAGTGTTTATCTGTCCTTGCCAGGAGGGGAAGGGAGGCCTCAGCCTTCTGTTATAAGGGTCTAGTGAAAGATACTTGGAAAAGCCAAGTCTTCAAATGTTTGAATTTAGGGAAAAATTTCTTTACTGAGGTATACAGGGATAGAGTTCCATAAATATGGACTGAGGTACCCAAATGTTGTGGTGAGAGAATAACCACCAGAGCTGGGAAGGTGGTAATAGGGAAATCAGAGAAGCCTGTGATAATCAAAGAGTGTGGAAAGGACAGTATGGTGTATCCAGGATAAGAGATAAAGGGGGGGGGAGGGAAGAGTTCTGGTAATGGTCTTGATAAGTGAGAATTGGGATCTTATATCTAATACATGCCAAGACTGGGGGCCAATGATTGCATGCAAGAAGAGGTATAACATGATCATAGCATAAGGTGTTGCAGAGAAGTCGGACTGCCATGGACTGTACAAGCTGAAATCTCTTGAGGGCATAGGTTGGAAGCCTATTGTATAAGGAGTTGCAGTAGTCTATTTTGGAGATCATGTGAGAGAAGCAGAAACATGAGTTAAGATGTTGAAAAGAATGACTTAACTGAAATCCTACAACATGCATAAAAGGAGGACTTAACTGCATTTATACTTTTGAAAAAATGGAATTCAAGGCTGGTGCAAGGACACTTTGGGTTCTATGCAAACCTTTAATATTGCAGCCCTCTTGCTATCTACCAGCTTGCCCCGGCTCCCCTGGAAGCCCTAACCTATCACCTTCCCTGGCTACTCAGTCCTTGTGCCAGTCTCACAGTATCAGCTGTGAGGTTACAGGATCTCTCAGCTCATACTGTGAGACTGATCCGGCACAGAAGAGAAAACAGCACTATTGAGAGCGCTCCTTCCAGCTAGTCATAGGGGGGCCTCTGGGAGATAGGAGGCAGCTACTTAGCTTGTCTAATGAAAGCACCAGCCCTGCGCAAACTATATGTAAAATGAATAAAAAAATTAGGGCCCGATCATTAAAAAGTGGTATGCAGTTGACACCAAGGCCGATTGCATTAGCTTTTCTTTGCCCTTATTGCATGCATACGCTTATGCATAGCCCGCGCTAGCACAAGCTATATGTATAAAACTTATGGGGCTGATATTCAAAAGCACTTAGCCTGTTAAGAACACTTGCTAACCGGATAAATGCTGGCCAGCAAGATTTTCAGTAGAACTATCCATTATGTGCAGCTTAATAATTCTTCCAACTGACTGACTTAGTAATTTCCGGATTTAAAAAAAAAAAAAAAGCTTCAAACATGTCGGTCTTCAATGCTTTTTTTTTTTAAAGCTTTTGCAATTTTGTTTTCGACCCGTAGGGGGGTGGGTAGACTGTTCCATAGAATGGGGGGCTGTGAGAAGAAAAGCGGATTTTCGCGTGAACTCATTCTTGACTGAAGCGGAGGATGGACTACGCAATCTGAAACCCAGTAGAGAATAAAGTGCCCTGGCAGGGGTGTAAAGTGTAATTAAAGAGGACTGCTATTCAGAAGCTGCATCATGAATAGCTTTATCAGTAAGCATCGGAACCTTAACAGAATGTGTGAACCAATAGGGAGCCAATGGTGTTGTGTAAGTTTAAGGATGGCATGGTCGAATCTCCAGGCATGAATAAAGATGCATATAGCCATGTTTTGTACTGTCTATAAGCACTATGCCAGCTAAAAGGCTATTGTTTATAATAGTCTGCATGATTGGCAGTAATGCTAAGGGGTGTTCCCCTATCCATGTAGATGGAATTGGCTCTAACAAGCACGTGGTCTTATGAATGGAATGCAACATACGGCCAATGTATGTGTGACACTAGTAGAAACTTCACCATCTGGGTCAGGTGGAGAAAAATATGGATAGGATGGGAGAGTAAGTCTAAGCTGTTGTATTTTTCATAAAAGAAACCTGTTAACTCCTCTGGACCAAGGCAGATTCTGCTGGGCCTGCTTTTGTGAGGTGAGTTGGGTTACCACTGAGAATATTGTCTTTGCTGACTAGGAGGAATTATTTACGATAGTAGAAAAGTGATTTCTTTTGGCAGCAAGGACCTGGGAGTGATAAGAATGAGCGTTTTTGAAGTGGGTTAATGTAGAGAGGGATCTATTTTTTTCATAATCTTTCTGCAGCCCTAGTAAGCCGCCCGAGGAGGTGTAAACCCTTAAGGAACCACTTATGGAACCTCTGCACAAGGCGTGTATGGACCTTTTGGGGGCAATCTTGTCAAGGGCCTCAAGGGTATCATGTCAGGCAATGGCCTGGGCATTTATAGGCCGTGTAGCAAAGTCCTCCGAGAACAATGTATCCTCAGCGGGGAACGCTGTCCGGAGTGTCTTGTGTAATGTTCTGATAAGTCAAGGGGTGATTGAAGGAGGGAGCTTGCATAGTCAAATGGGGTGGAATGGGTAATGGGAGATTAAAGAGAAAGAAGACATGGTCCGTCCAAGATAAGGGAACCGTCTTCTTCCCACCTTGGGTCCATCCCACTCATCTGGACTGGTCTGGAAAAGTAAGGAAGAAGACATTTTCCATAACTGTTAATTTTTTTTCCTTGAAACCTGATAGAGCATTCCAGGATCCACCCTCGTAAGACTCCGCCTAGAGGTTGAGGAGCCCTGCTGCCTTGTGACTGCATTTGCAGAATTAGTACCCGATGCAGAGTTAAGAATGGTAAGCAAGCCAATAATTTATATAAAGTTATTGCTCAATACATTTCAGAGTTTTTCAGTCTTGCTTACTCCTTGAGAAGTGTCACACCAAAAGTTGATCTGGTCTGCCTCTATCTGCTGGCTGGGGAGCATAATCTACTCGTCTGGACTGATCTAGCAGGATACAAGGAAAGGAAATTAACAAGTATGAAAAATTTCTCCATTCAACACTGGCCACAGTCTGGATACTGGCACTATATATGTCATCCAAAATAGGCACACACACCCGCGGTATCAGAAGAACATTCAGGAGTGGGGCGGCAAAACAAACAATGGAGGATATAAATTATTAGGTCTTTATTGAGGTATAAATGCTCCTACTCTACACAGCTGTGTTTCGGCAACAGCCTTCGTCAGAGGTATAGGAACCTCAAATAAAATACAATACAAAAGATGAAAACACATAAGTATCACTTACATAAAAACTTAAAACACTTGAAAACCATAAAAGCATATAATTATATCAAAAACCATATAAATATAAAATAAAATGTGCGACAACTGTGTGGGAGGACAATATGGACATTATATTATCTTCCAAGAAATAAAAGCAGTGTTCAAATTATATTCATCCCCATATTGCACATCATAACAGATAACCTAATTAAATTAAAAGACATGACACAATAAATAAAACTAAAAGAACTAAAAAAGATCACATATGTGAAAACTTCAAAACGGCGAATATAAAATTGAGTTATGACAATATAAGAAAAACAAAAAATCTAAAAATAAAAATTAAAAACAAAATATATAGACAACACTCGTAAACAGAATTAAAATTAACTCACTGAAGTAGTACAGAGAGATTGTCGATCCATAGTCATCCAGCATAGTGTGTCTATATGAAGGACCCAAAATTATCACTACAGGGAATATCGGTATAAAATATGTTATAGTATACCTGAATCACGATTACTATCTCCAGTTACTGTAAAGAACACCCCCCCCCCACACACACAAATCTTGTATTCAACATCAACTACATTTTCATATCTGACACCCAACTGGGTAACACAATATGGAATGAAAGGTACCACTTCAGCCCTCTGTCTCACACTCTTGCTGGCTCGTGCTCTCCCAGTCTTATTTGGAAACTGACACGTTTGTGTGACCAGTGGAAGTTTAATTTCATTTTGTGCTAGAAAGTGAAGACTTGCCAGCAGAAAGGACAGTAACTTGCGGAGGACCCTAACGTATGAATAGAAAAAAACTACCAAAATATGTTTGATTACCTCTGTGGTGAAGGAGAGACGGTTTCCCTCAGTGTATTTGATTTGTGTTTTCATAGGTCAACATGGCTGTGCGATTTCAGCAAACTGGTGTATAGTTGTATTTCTTTTGCATACTGGTTTGTCCTGTTTTGCATGTACACAGGCAGCACACTAACCAACATTACATAATATTACAGTATGGTAACCCAAAATTTGAATCTGTGTAAATCCCATCACAGAAATGGGAAATTAATACTTTTTGCTGGTGGGGGTTTTGGTCCACATTTGCGGCGACATTTAAGTGCCATAGACACAGTGACAGTAGAGAAAATATTGACATCAACTTAATATCAAAATTGCATATATATTTTTAAATAATGCCAATATATTCCTTTATATATTAGACAGCAAAAATGACTAATTAAGCTTATTATATTGTATCTCTGCCCTTGTTAGGTTCTTATATGCCGTGCAATACGACCGACCTTTTCCTGATGCCACTTTCTGGAAGGTTTGTCTCTGATTAATTATCTCAATCATGATCCAGCACCTTTCTGGTTTGTAATTATCACAAATTATCATGATTCCTACCAAATTTTAATAATTAATCTGAAGCAGACACCTAAAGAAAAATGCATCACCTTCAACTTTAAAAAAAAATAAGCCATCATGAATGATTAATTAGCAGCATTTTAATTTTTTTTTGTAAAAACCAGGCACACCATCTTTTGCCAGGTTGTAGGGTTTGTTTGTAATGATGACACAACAGCCGTGTGCTGTGCTTGGTGAAAGGGACACTGCTCTAGAAAGGGACGATCCAAAAAGCTCACATTTGATTGATCAACAAAGATGCAGATTTTCTGAGCTAAAATGAACATTACTGTGGTTTATTTATGGGCACTGCCGGCACTTGGCCCTCTCTCCTTTTTGATTCATTGATATGTAAAATAAATCCAAGCAGATGTTTGGTCTCTGGGTGGGGGGGAGGAAGAGGGAGGTTGCTGCACCCCTAAGGGAGGCCTCAAAGAGATGCAGGGTTGCTATCTGGGAGGTTTAACCATTTTCTACTCCATTGGACCTGCCGTTTCTTGGCTACAGACCTGTTTCTACACTGCAGTATATGTCCCAAGACCCAGAACAGCATAACAGTCAGATACACTGTAATAAAAGTTGTTTCCCACCGCTGATGGAAGCCACGCTCGTATGGTTCTGCAGATTGGAGGATTTATATTACCTGTTAAGGAAATACCAGCTTAAGAAAAAAAGACTAATTTATCAAACCATGTTTGAGAAATTGGGGCTGTAGCTGGCATAATTGGGCTAATTTTTGGTTTACAAGGGGGGAGGGGTATTTTGGCACACAAATCATGCTGAATTTTGCCTGGTTCACATTCTGAATCTTTTTAGTTCCCCACATCTGTACCTGTTGTACTGTCCTTCCTCGGGCATTTTAGTGCTAGCTGTGGGCTCATTCCTTTAATAAGGGATGCTTTACAGGGTGCCCTGCTTCTGACTGAGAAAGTGTTTTCCAGAAATTGTAAGGTATTTTCATTGTTGGTCTGTTCCATATTCAAGCTTTACCTGTATGGTCATAACATCCTTTTTGGTTTACCTATCTTTTTCTGAAACCATAGGTGTAATATGCCTTCCTAATGTGGGGGGGGGGGGGGGGGTGTTGCAAGGGTATGTGCTGTCAGTAGTGGGGTGAAAGGAATTACTTCAGCAGAAGCACTTGCAACATTTGGGGGAGCACTGCACCACCTGTGTATGTTTGAAACTCTAGAGGGTAAAAACATTTCTGAAAAATAAAGTCTGAATGAAACAGTTTAGATATACAGTATGTGCACTGTGCAGCTTCATGCCCCTCCCTCTGAGTCACATGGCACGCCTTCCAGCGCAGTCTCTTTAGTGTAACCACAACAGGTTTGACAGGTATGATATCTGTTCTTGTAGTGCAGGAACCTAAAAAATATATGCAAATATAAATAAATATAATATAAATATGATAAAGCGGTATAAAAAACCCTTTTAATAAATAAATAAATCTGTAGCTGCTGTATATCTAGACACATCAACAGAATAAAGAGATGGGTGTAGCAGGTCCCCCATCCACTACTCATAACAAACCGAAGACAGGACAAATCAGGCTTCTGCAAGGATTTGGAACATTCGAGCCCGTTAATCGGCCTTGTCATTATCAGGTCAAACTCCGATAACATAGGGTAGATGCCAGGCATTTATTTATTTATTTACCCCCCCCCCTAAATAATCAAATGCTCTTGGCAAACTACAAAGTGCTTCAATATATAAAACTCATCATAATTTATTTAGTATTTTTGGTTTTCGGTATTGAGCTCGTTCCTTTCAAGCAGTACTTCAGTCAAAGCATGTTCTATTCAGGTACAGCAGTATTTCCCTATTATATACCAAAAATGAAAAAGAGAGATGTATTTACTAAGCTGTGCTAGTAGGTAATATGGCCTGCTGACTGTAGCGGCTAACAGGGGATTTGGAATAGGCAGAGAATGGGCTGGGTCTGCACCTTAAGTTAACCCTGAAGTAGTCTGTGCATACTATCAATACAGTGGGAAACAAGGCAGAATTAACACACCTGAATAGATATGGCTCGCTGCATTGCCTTTTCAACAATTCAGCTCATATATAGCAATGAGATTTCCTCTGCATTATCTTAATGGTAAACTGTTGAGACCATCCTTGAGAGTTAATGCAGAAGTTTTTCCGTTACCGCATATTAATTTTGTCTAAAACTCCTACCACTCTATAAACAGGGCCCATAATATAAATATTAAAATAGACCAACAAAATAACAAATTAAGTTACAACAGTGCCATCAATTTCAAAAGACCAACATACATAAATTAAATAAATTAAATATAATTCCCATAAACTCAAACACACATACACCACCACTCACATTCATCACTCCATCTCTCATTTCCTGTTGTACCCTTTGCCCATTCCATCCAACAGGCAAATTCTCTTGCACAGTCTGTTCCACAAACTCTTTAACCAAATTCCTGAAACATTTTTATGGCCAATCTTCTTCCCCATCCTGTTTTCAAATTTCACACATTCAGTTCACCGACTGGCAAGTTTCCATGCCTACAAACCACTAGCTTGCCATGGATCTCCAGCATCTGGGGGCTGATGTCTTCCTTTGTTTCCCCCCCCCCCTCCCTATTCTCTTCCATCTCTGCCACCCTGCTGTACCCCAGTGATTCCACCATCTCCAAGCTTTCTCCACCTCCCCCCCCCCCACCTTGTGGTTCAGCATCTCTCCCTTCTCTTCCTTCTTCCCCACGCTTATGGTCCAGCATCTCCCCCCCCCCCCCACACCCCTGGTCCAGCATCTCCCTATTCTTTCCCTTTTCCACCACCATCCCACTCCATAGTCCATGCATCTCCCTGTTCTCTTTTCTCTACCCCAGCCTTGTGGTGCAGCATCTTCACTTTTTTCCTTAGGCATCCCTCCTCTATCTCCCCTCATTCCCTATGGCCTCAGCTGTCCAACCTTCTCCCTCCTGCCATGGAAATAAAGCAGCAGAGGCAGCATGAATGGAAATTAACACTATTGAGCTTGTGCCCTCCTCAACTCTCTAAGGCCCTGCTGCCTCCTGCCCCCTTTGATGCTATGGGGCGAGGACACAGCAAAGCTTTGGAGAGAGAAGGAGCATGAAGGATCAGCGGCGCTCGTATTTTTCAATTGTGCAGCTTCTACCTCGCTGCTTTCACTGTTACCAGCCTGCCAGTTGAAGAGGCCAAGTTAGGAAGGAGAGAGGAAGGGGCAGATGGTTTGACTCGCCCATGGTCTATAGCACCCTTTCTCCTTGGTCCACCACTGAGCCAAATGAATGAATTTAACCACTGCAGTAGCTCTTAACAGCCTCGAATTGAAAAGAACTAAAAAGGGAAGGTTTAGAAAAATATAATGTTTATTTAGCTAACCGGGTTGTTTAGATTTTGGATGCATTTTCCAGACACCAATGCTGCTGAGCTGTAGTCATATGAGGATTGCCTTCCTTTGACTAGGCTGTAGTTTGTATAAATGTTTATTCCAAATCACCCCCTTCAGTTCAGTCCAGATCATGGATGTTGTACCCCCCAACCAGCAGGTGGAGACTGAGCATGACCATTTTGAGATGCTATCTTATAAGGGCTCTGTGCAGCAGCCAGATTGTCAGTATTGCTCTTCTGTGCGCGGAGCTGCACTTCAGGACTTGGTGAAAGTTGGTTGGCCTAGTACCCCCACAGGGTGGCAGCGGCAGGGCATTGGCCCGATTAAAAAAAAAATGTTAAGAGGAGTGCACAGAGAGATTGAGGCAAGGCAAAACCAATTTGGGGGGGGGGGGGGTGGAAGAAAAACGAGGAGTCCTCTGTGAGAGAGATTCAGTTAGTCCTTTAATTAAACCTCTCTCACAGAGGACCACTCAATTAGGGGAGGAGTGGCCTAGTGGTTGGGACAACTTACCTTGGACCATGAGGTCAGGGGTTCAAATCCCACTAGAGGTCAGCAACCTTGGATCGGAAGGACTCTGTTCCTAGGTGCTCCTTGTGGCCTCAGGCAAGCCACTTAACCCACCGTTGCCTCAGGTACAAAAACATAGATTGTGAGCCCTTGTCCCCTGAATGTACACCACTAGCTAAATAAATAAAATGGAAAGTAATTGAGAGAGCTGATCTCAGGATAGCACAAATCGGAAGCTTGCCTCCTCCATAGTAAGTGCTGCAAACCATTTTGGAATGGGGTTGGCCTATCTCATGTGAAAGGTGAAAACCTGGATGCTCCAGGTCCCGGTCCTCCCCCTCCCCGTTTGGGGCTAGGTAGCATGATGAGCACCAGCTTTAGGCTTGAGAGGTGCATCAGGTGATCAGGCATGTGCAGAGGGAGGTCAGTGCAGGCTGTGGACACGTGGTTGATGGCAGAAAAAGCGGCCGGCGGATCGCGTCAGGGGATGTTGTCCTCAGCAGGCTTCTGCCGGCTCTGTTCAGAGGAGGGCAGATCGGAGGAGGTAGCACTGGACTCAGTCCCTCGGGCAGTTGCTGCTGTGGGGAAAAAGGCTGCAGCATCCTCCAGGCAGTGGTGGGAGGCCTCAAAATCGGGAAAGGCAGCTCTACTGGGTGAGTTGGCCATGAAGACTCACCCAGTAGAGAATCTAGAGCCCCCCTACAAGGACTCACCCAAGGCGGGTGGGCTCTAGATCCTCCAGCTCCTCCATGCAAAAAAAGAAAAGCTACAGAACCCAGGGAGCAAAAGTCATGGATGCCTTTTTCCCCAGAATTTGTGCTTTTAATGCATAAAGCATTTTTGATGCAGCAGGGATCTGATTTCCTAAAGACCTCTAAAGAATCAAGCGAGAGCTGAGCTTGCATTACCTCTCCCAGAGCCAGACGTGACGCCATGGAGTCCTTGGAGGATACCCTCGAAGGGACATCCATGGACTGGGAAGACCCTGAGGCTGAAGAAAAGGAAAGGGATCTCCACGAGGGATGAACCTATGGTCATCCATGTCTTTTGTAAGGAACAGCTTTCGGGCCTGATAATCTGTTCCTTGGGCACACTGAACATGTCAGTGGCTGCTCTGTCAGAGGAGCTGGAACTGTAGGACCCACTGCTCCAAGGCATACGGGTCCCCACAGGATTTTTTCCCACTCTATAAGCCATCAAAAAAGATGACTGATGCAGAGTGGGAGCTCCCCGAGGCTCATCTGCGCAGGAGCAGAACTATGTCTCACCTGTACCCGCTGTCACCGGAAGAAAAGGAGGTCCTCAAGGTGCCGAAAGTTGACATTTTGGTCACAAGGCTGACTAAGACCACCATTCCAGTCGAAGTAGGTGCCAACCCAGAACCGGAGAGTAGAGACCATACTGAAGCAGGCATTTGAGGCTAATGCCCTCACCCAGTAGATGGCCATCTGCAGAGCATATGTGGCTCGGGCTTGTCTGCAGTGGGCCCAGGGCCTGTCCAAGTCAGGGAGGACCAGGGACCGGTGCTGTTGGAGTCCAGAGTGGCCTACCTGGCTGAAGTATTTTACAACCAGGCATGAGCCTCATCTAAAAGCATGGCCTTGGTGATGGCACCCTATTGCCACTTATGGCACTGTAACCGGTTAGCAAATCTTTCTTCCAAGGTGAGGTTGTCCAAGCTACCCTTCAAGAGGAAGCTGTTATTTGGGGAGGTGCTGGAGAAACTGGTTAAGGACCTGAAGGATTCCAAAGGGGAGCCACCTGCCCGAGGACAAGCCCAGGGGGGCCAAGGTGCAGGGGACCCAGAGGGCAATTCCAGGACTTTTTTGGAGGTACAGAGCAACATGCTTTATACCTTTTCAAAGGGTATGGTTTCCCGCAAGGGGGAATCTCTCCTTTCAGAGGCAGGGAACGAGCAGAGGTGGTTATTCCCCTGCCCCGGGATCTGCCAAAAAGCCCCAATGAAGCAAGGGGAGGCTTAGGCGGGCTTTAAGGTAGGAGATAGACTTCGGCTTTTCTACTGCGCCTGGTTCCAGATCACACAGGACCAGTGGGTGCTCAAGATCATCAGGGAGGGTACGTGGTGGAGCTAGCATGGCCTGTTCCTGATGCCTTTCTTGTTTCTCCATTCAAGTCCATGGTAAAACAAAAGGTGGTAAGGGACATGCTGGGCTAATTCCTCAGTTTGGGGGCAGTCCTTCCTTTGCTCGAAAGCCAGTACAGGATACGGTTGTTACTCTATCTATTTCACGGTTCCCAAAAAGGAAGGTTCTTCCATCCCATCCTAGATCTCAAATCGGTCAATGGAGCCCTGCAGATACTGCACTTCCATATGGATTCCTTGCACTCCATTATCCTAATGGTCCACGAGGGTGAGTTTCTGACATCATTGGACCTGACGGAAGTGCATCTTCACATCCCAATATGCGGGAAGTATCAGTGTAACCTGCGTTTGTGGTTGCCATAGGTCATTTCCAGTTTTGCGCACTGCCGTTTTGGCTCACTACAGCACCTAGAATCATGAAGGTCATGGTCATAGTGGCAGCCTCCCTAAGGTGCAAGAGAATTTTGCTCACCTCTACCTGGACGTTTTGGTTGATCAGAGCAAAGTCTCAGGAGGGAAGAGTCCCATGACTGCATGGGTGGCACAGTTTCTGCAAAGCCTGGGTTGGGTGGTGAACTTCGAAAAGAGTTGTCTGTGCCCCTCGCAGCAAATTACGTACTTGGAGGCACTGCTTGATACTCAGGCAGGAAAGGTGGCTCTGCCTCTAGACAGAGCAGAAAAGCTGCAGAAGCAGGTCCATCTGTTCCTCTGGATGGCGCGTCCTTCCGCCTGGCACTACTTGCAGTTCCTTGGCACCATGGAATCAACCATTGACCTGATATCATCGGCACTGGCCCACATGCAACCCCTGCAGCAATCCCTTCTGTCCTGATAGTCCCCACAGAGGACTCCATAGTTGCGGCGATTGCCGTGTCTGGTGGATGTACAGTTCAGTCTGCGCTGGAGGCGTGCATCCCCAAAGTTGACGGAAGGGGTCCTGTTGGACCCTCAGGCTTGGATAAAGGTCACAACCAATGCCAGCCTTTCCAGCTGGGGGTATTTTGTCTATTGCAGCTGGCACAGGAACAGTGGGCTGTAGATGAATCCTCGTGGCCGATAAACCAACTAGAGCTTAGGGCAGTGTTTCTGGCATTGCAATGGTTTCGGCCCCTACTACAGGGCCAGGTGATGAGTGTGTTCTCAGACAATGCCTTGGCAGTAGCCTACATCAACTGTCGGGGGGGGGGGGGCAAAGGCAAATGTCCCTGTTTAATGTACATTACCAAGTTTAAGTTATAATGTAAACCGCTTTGATTGAAATGATAAAGTGGTATAAAAAAACCTGTTAAATAAATAAATAAGGGCCTGATGGAGGAGGCAGTGATGCTACTACAGTGGGAGGAGCTCCATCTGAGCACTCTATCACAGCACATGTGGCCGGCAAGGATAATGTGCAAGCAGATTTTCTCAACTGGCATCACATGGACTTGGGAGGAGTGATCTTTGGATGACACTGTATTATGGAGCCTCACGCAGCGCTGGGGTATGCCGGTGATGGACTTGATGGCGATAGTGACCAGCATCATGATGAGTCGCTTCTACAGCAGGCGCCACAAGCACATGTCAGAGGGGCTCGATGCCCTGGTGCAGACATGGCCATGGAAGATCTACTGTATATGTTCCCTCCATGGGCCCTAATAGGCCGGGTGCTTCACTGGATAGAGTGACACCATGGCCTGGTGATTCTCATAGCACCCGATTGGCCAAAAACAACTCTGGTATGCGGACATGTTATGGCTGAGGATGGCCGTGTCTTGGCGGCTGCCAGGGCATCTGGATCTGTTATAGCAGGGGTCGTTGTGAATGCCCAAAGTAGATCGCTTTTCGCTTACGGCTTGGTGAGTGGGCTTATTCGCCGGCAGTGGTGAAAACACTTCTTGGGGCATGCTCCACCTCGTTGGCCTACGCAAGAGCGTGAAGAGTGTTTGAGAACTGGCGTGAGGCTTTCAGCCTCAATATCACTTGTGTTAGCCTTCCTGCAAGGGGGCTTGGAGAAAGGGCTAGTGCTGGACTCACTCAGGGTTCACGTGGCAGCCTTGGCCCGTTACTGAGGTAGGATTAGAGGCATGTTGTTGGCCATGCATCTGGACATGACTCATTTTTTGCAGGCCGTCAAACAGGTGTGCCTCCCTCAGAGACCGGTTGTGCCACCTTGAGACTTTAATATTTTGTTGGGGACATTGACGGAGGCCCCTTTTGCGCCTGATGTTGAAGACTGTGTTTTTAGTGACTATCTGCTTGGCACGGAGAATTTCAGAACTTTAGGCATTGTCCTGTCACGAACCATATCTGGTGTTCCACTGGAGAAGGAGGTTTTGTTCCCTATCCCCTCCTTTATACCTTTATAAGCTAGTGACCCTGCCAGTCCTGTGAGCTGAGGGGGTCGTGCAGGGGGATATTGGGCTGCATCTGCTCAACACAAGAAGGGCCTTGTGGCTGTATTTGAGGTGAACAGAGCCCTGTCGATATTCAAATACACTGTCCATCCTTTGTGGAGGGCCTTTGCTGTGGGGAGGCCACGGCAAAGGCATCCATTGCCAGGTGGCTTAGGGAGGCCATTACATCAGCCTGTTTGTTGAGGCACAGGTCGGTGCCGACCAGCCTCTGGATGCACGCCACGAGGATGCAGGCGTGTCTGGTCCCATCAGGAGAGGGATGTAGAGCAGCCATCTGATGTCCTTGCATCCATTTACAAGGCATTATTGGCTTGACCTGCAGACTTGGGAGAAGTCCCAATTCGGGACCATAGTGTTACAAGGGGGCCTCGTGGATCCCTTCCCTTAGGGGGCACTGCTTTGGTACGACACATGCATCTGTACTGGACTGGAGGGATGATTTGGAAGGTGAAATTAGGCCTTACCTGCTAATTACCTTTCCTTGAATCCCTCCAGTCCAGCCCCCGCCCAGTTCTTGTCCGCTCAACATAAAGGTATAGGACTCTGATGTGGGTATGGTGAGGGTATCGTCTAGGGTCTCTAGTGTTCCATGGTTCTGGACTACGACTGGGGGCTCGCCATCTAGAGGTAGGAGCTTCCGGGTTGCGGTCCTAGCAGTTCCACAGCTCAGATTTTGAGCAAGGCTCAAGTGTTAAGCAAAGAAAAAAAAAAAGAAAACCGTGAGCGAGTTCTGGATTGTGTTCAGTCAAGGAGAGTACATGAGATTCAGTGGAACACTGGAGGTATTTTGGCATGGTGGATGGGCCACGCGGAGGTACAGGAGAACTCCAGCCATGGGGAGGAAGGCAGCAGCCGCTCTGCTTTGTTATGCAATACTGAGAATCTTGTTGATGCACAGAGACTTTATAGGATGACATCTCAAAACTGTCATGCTCAGTCTCCACCTGCTGGTTGGGGGCACAACACCCATGCATCTGGGCTGGACTGAAGTGATGCAAGGAAAGGTAATTAGCAGGTAAGGCCTAATTTCACCTTTCCTTCCTTTTGGATGCCAATAAGTTGGTTTGACCCAACAGGCCTAGTTTAATTAAATGTAACTTTTTTCCTCTTTGTCCAGTCAGAAGCAGCCTTTCAGATTAATGGGGCTACCACTGCAATTTTGTTGATCTGCACGCCAGAAGTACTGACTGCAGAAATAATACTGTAGAGATCCAAGAGTGCATCTGTGTTCCACAGAGAGTAGTAGCCCCAGTGGTTAGAGCAACAGGCTGAGATCCAATGTTCAAAACCTGCTGCCACTCCTTGTGACCTGGATAAGTTGTTTCACTCTCCGTGGTCTTCTAGAACATACGCTTTTGGGGCCAGAGAAATACTTACCTAGCTTGAATGTAACTCTTTGAGCTACCATTGAAAAGGTGCGAGCTAAATCCAACTACAGAACAGAAATTTAAAAAATAATAAAAGCTGTCCAAAGATCTTTTGATGGGTTGGGGACGTGAATGCCAAATGATGGCTTCTGTTCAGCAAAAGTTGGTTTGAGCTGAACTGGACACACACAGGAGGAAAATAAGTCTGCCACATCAGATAATGATTTGTCTACAAGTTGTACTTTGATGCAAAATTCAGCATCTTCTATTAAATAAAATTCCAGTTGAATAAAAGATTTAAAAGCATAAGTGTGCTGAGGATTATTAGTTACTGAACAACAAGGCAAAAACAGTACACAATATGTTAATAATTAACTAATCCTGGGCAGTGTACAGATTGGCAAATGAACTAATACTGAACAAACAGCAGTGGTAAACTTAAACTGAGTGCTGGAAAATGTAAAAGGGCCAAAACCGCTTTTACTAAGGTTTCAAAGAAGTGATACGTTTTCACTAAGTTTACATGTTATTCTTCTTAACACAGAAATGTCAACAATATAATGGCAGAGATAACCTTCAGAATTTCAGTGTGCCACATTTAGGAGGTTATTTTAGACACATCTCCATGTGTAAATAGCAGCATTTACATGTGCTGATTAGCTAAACGTGCAAATTGTGATTTCAGAAAGCCTCTATTTACACATGGCGATCAAGACAGTTGCAAATTTAAAGGGTGCGTGGTTTGGGCCAAAAATCTGGACTTGTATTTGCCATTTTGCCTGAGGTCTTTACATCTGCCTCAAGGCACACACAAATAAGCTTGAGGCATTACCCCACACCCTCCTCCTTGACAGCATCACATGTTTCCCCCACCCCACTGGCACCCTCACAAGCAGCATGAAAGTCCCTGGTGATCTAGGGGGCAGCAGGAGCAATCCCCAGTCACTTCTGCTCTTTTTGGCTGTGGTTTCTAAATAGCATTCTTGACCTGTATGTAGTATGTTTCTTTTTATTAAAAACTGGATATACCACCAAATCGAAAACAGCAAGGCGGTTTACAATAAAACCACAGTACTATCACTAGGGGTCAAACTGCCAAATTTGGCAGCTTGACTGCTACTGGTAATACACAAGACTACCACTAGGGGTCAAGGATGTAATTTTGAACTCAGAACTGAGTGGAACAGCTGTGATGGGGGTTCTGCTCCTGCTCTCCCTAGAGCATTAGTGATGTCCAGTAAGAGGCAATGCTGGGGGGAGGGGACATGCTTGGCTTGGGAGGGGATCACGGACTGATGGGGTATGTGGATGTCAGGAGAAGCAATTGTAGAGAGCTGCTCCCATGCACAGTTGGGGGGAGAGTAGGGCACTCCTTCTTCCCGTGTGCAGGTTTTTGTGGTGTTTTTTTTTAAACATTGCTGCTGCCTTGGGACATGCTGACAAATAACCTTGTATTTGCAGATATCCATCTTTGTATTGCCAGAGCCTTTTATAAAATACAGGGAGAATTGTTCACATCCTGACCTGGACATTTCAGTTACCCCTCTGCATAACCTATCTAAAATAGGCCCATTAGGTTTTTTTAAAGTTCAGCTTAGCAGATACAATGACATATTTTTTTTATTATGTTCCTTTTAATTCAAATATCAATTTGCACAATGTCTCCTTGTCAGAGTCATATCAACAGTGGTATGTTTCTTCCCAAAGGACACGAGGTGTAACATTCTAGTAGCTAGTTCGATGTATCACAACTACTGTGCCTTGAGACCTAATGAGATGTGCTATGGAAAAAGGTCAGTACTGCCTGATGCTCAGGTCCAGGCGAGCATAAGGGCTCTGCCCTCAGCACCTTACAGCATCAAGAGACCCCAGCTATGCCCCTTAAATGTTCGGGAACTCCTTTCTCTCTGAGCACATGTGTAGTCGCACATGCCTCTCTCCTTCCTAGACACAGTACGAGTCCTGGAGCGTGTGAATTAAGGGCAGACAACCATGTAGGATGTGGGTAGCCAGTCCTTGCACTCCTCTTCCCCCTTCTCCTTTGAGGTCCTCCAGCCTATTTTAGGGCTTTCAGTGCTTCCTTTACTTTTCTTTAAGCCATCTAAATCCAATCCCATGTCCATACTGCCTCCCTATAGGGGGGACTGATGTGCTGCACAACATAGTTGAAAATGTAGGTGGTCCTTGGGCTTGAAAGAGTTGGGAAACACTGGTCTAGTTTTGTGTGTTGTGGATTTTATAGGAGGTTCTGCCCCTTTAAGAAGCAGGAATCTGCTTGGCTGAGGTCCTCAGCGGCAGCTCCAACATCTCCAGCGTGCGCGTTTCTGCAGCAATACTATTAATTTTTACCTGGCAGAGAAACACTTGAGGGGGGGGGGGGGGACGACTATAAGCTGGAATCAGACTGCTTAACATCAGATTACAGACTGGTAGCAAACTGGGCTGTAATCTAATATATATTGACTTGAAGACAACATAAAAGAACATCTCCAGTTGGACTTGTTTTATATTTATAGTAGCTAAAGCCTGTATTAGGAAAAAATATACCTGTGGTATTTTGAGGTTCATTATAGACTGAGATGAAGTATTCAAGACAAAAACCTGGTAGAATCCATGATTAAAACAAATTTTAAAACCAGATTTTTTTTTTACCATCTCCAAAAGGCAAAAAGTATTTTCTGAAGCATCTGTTAACACTGGTGTTGACCAGTATATACTAGGAACGTTCATACGGTTGTGGTCCTCTATTTTCTGATTTACGGTACTCTACTCCTAAATAACCTCTCTCCCTTCCTTCCAAAAAAATATTGGGATTTCCACATGATGAGGTATTTTGCCAGCAAAACAAAGTAAAAAATAAACAAACTTTGTGTGAAAAAAAGCAGTATGACAGGTGGCAAATTCATGAGGTTTGAACTATGTTATGTGTTCGTTAACAATCCAGCCTGGTTGTGTGCTATTTATTTTCAGCTGTTGCTTTTATCAAAAAGGGTGACTAATGAGTGCATCCCACCTACTAAGTAAATAGAAGGATGCAGAGGCTGTTTAAAGTATAGACATTTTCAGATATAGTTTACTGTACATGAGCTTACTGAAATTGTTTATAGTTTATACCTTTTTTTATATTGTTTACTGTTAAAGCTTTTTTAAATGTGTTTACAGTACATAAACCTACTAGTAATATTTTGAATCAGAGAGCCTAGATGCTATTCCACTAAATAGAGGTTAGGTCTCATAAATGAGCAACCTTGATTAGTAGGGTTATGCTATATCACAGTTATTTAGGAAAACAATTTTAATCAGTGTGTTTTATCTGGTTTATAATGTATTTTAAGGATTGGTTTTAAAGGCTATATTGATCATTCTGAGGCACAGTGTCTCTAGTTTAAAAAAGAACATTTTCCCCTCAACACTAGTATTCTAAAGGTCATAAAAGTGTTACATTATTTGTTTGTTACTAGGATAAGAAGGGTAGCGCTTAACAGCTGTTTGATTAAAGGTAAGAGTGTCATTTGGCATTCTTTTCAGAGAGCAGTCACAAGCATAGGCGGGTCAAAGGGTTAACAGCAATTAACCGTAGTTGCTTTAAGAGACAAATGCATTATTTCACAAATGGTTTATTTCACCTGCCGACAGTGAGAGGAGGAGGCCCATTGTGTAGGGGTGTTTGAAATGATTATGTTTAGAGGCTGGTTGTGATTGGTGGAGAAGGGCGTGGCTGATTGGGTAGTTTTGCTTCTTGTCAGTCCAGGAACCCACCCTTCCATGTGCAATCTGTCTGTAACCTGAGAACCCTAAAGACTATACAAGGGCTTAATAGAGCTTCATGGCCCAGCGCTCTGTTTGTGGTGGCAGCTAAATGGAGTTTGTCAGGTTTGTCAAGATTGATTTTGTGATTCTTTTTCTCTTTTTTTTTGCTATCGTCCTTTTGTACGACTTTGACGGCTTAATTGTGTGCAAAAAGGGGATGGTTTGTGTAAACGGAATATTTAATAATCCTTGTTCACAACTAGTTGAACGGGTGACAGAGGGATGAAGGGGGGGTAGGCATTTTACAGGCCTACTTTCTTCTTCAGCGGTAAAGGGGAGTTTCGAAGGTGTGTTTTTTGTTGTTTTCCTTACAGATATTCTTCTTTCTGCGGAGAGTGAGCTTTGAGAATTTTCCACAGCAATACTCAGCCTGCAAAGGCATTTTAGAGAGATGAGGCATGCTGGTGTGATCACTTGCAAAATGACAAAATGTTAAGCAAGTTTAATACTGGTCCGGCTTGAGCTTCTCTGTGCTCTGCGCGTGCTGGGACTCAGTTGCAGATTTGGCCATCTGGGTTTCTGTGTTTTGTAAAGAAATACAGGCAAGTATACTTTTCCGCTAGGTTAAAATGTCAGGGCAGTGCAATTGTTAAATGTATTCGCCAGTCAGGTGGCCATGTGACATTCAGTGAGCAGATTTTTGCCTCTGACACTGAGTTGTGTTATGGCACGTGTAAGGGGATCTGAATGCAACTAATTTTGACTGTCAATCCAGCACTGTTTCGATGCAAGTGAGAGAACTGGGTTTTCTTTTTTTCCTAGTGAATAAATTGTTTTTTTCTTTCATAGAAGGAAGGGAACCTTTAGGAAGGTGGGAGGTGAATGGAGACCAGAGACAATTTTTTTTTCTCTTTTGAATTAATTCTTAACATTCTTTTTTATCCCGGGGAAGCTGGCGATATTGAAATTTATTTTTTTCAGTACTGTTTTTTTGGGGGCTATTGACATTTGAAAATCAACGTGATGTTTATATTAATGAAATGATTACAGTGCCTAATTGGAAATGAGAATTATGCTAGAAATGACAGGAGCTCTGTGTATAAAATCACCACTGAATTTCCTTACTGTTAGAGGTATTGTTTTACAGAAGAAAAATTATTTTTTTGCAAGAGCTCGTGAACTATGCACATTTTTCTGTTCCATGTTCTAGCTAAGTGGCTGTCGTGTTCCTGTAATGACAGCAAAATTTCTTCCCTGGCTAATGTGTTTGAATTGTCTGAAAAGTGGTTATTTTAATTTTTTTTTAATCCAGCAGTAATACCAGAAAGCTTTTCAAAATCATTACCTCGATTTGTATATTTCTGTTTTTCTTGCAAGTAATGCCTTTTTATTTAAATTGTGATTTCAAGTGTTTTTCCAGTGGTCATCAGAAATGTTTTATTGGGAGGTCCCTTGGCAGAGAAATAATAGCTACCAACAGAGCCCCAACACATTGCAGCTGGGGTGGCCTGAATAGGATGGAACTCAACTGAAAATTGATTGTGCTGACACTTTATAATCAAAGCTGATGTGTGGCTCATTAGGAATTGCATTTGCCCTTTCAGGCAAGGCAGTTATTTGTGTAGTGTCCTGTAAGGCCCCAGATTGCTTGCACCAGTCATTCCTAAACCATGAGAGGAGCGGCCAGATATCACAGCGATTCAAAGAAAAGCAAAATCACGGGCTAAGAAAATATTAGCAACTTTCTTTCAGTAATTCTGCATTAAGCATATACCTGAAAATGTTTGAGAAATCAGCTGACTTTATGGGAAGGACAACTTTTAAGAAACCACCTGATTATTTTAGAAATTATCCAGCACTCTACAGGATAAAAACTGTCAGTCTCAGAATTTTTTTCGTCTTTCCTTATACAGTTTGATTAAGTAGCTGCAATTCTATAAACTCAGATTTTGGTAATTAGAAATACAGTTGGAAACAATTTCCGTATTTCTTGAAGGGAGGAGGCGGCCCTACAGGTATGGGAGAAATATTTCTCCAATCAGGGCCTGTTCGTTATCCATGAGTGATGACATCGGCGTTGAAATCTGAGATTACAAACTCCACTTCCACCCACACCCCTCCTGGTCCAGATTTAGTACTTGCAGCTCCTCCCCACCCCTTGCTTTCCAGGGCAGCGGGCGTTCATACTCACAACATGCAGACGTTGCCACCACAAGTGTAAGAGAGAGGATACAGGTTGTGAACTTGGCATCTGCCATCATGGAAACCAGGATTAACATATGTTATCCCAAATCAGAGAATGGAAACAATCTGCATGAGACTACATTGTGCATTGTTTTCCTTGAATTTTTATTTGACAGGGATTTCAGAGGTAGTGATTTTTAATTAAATCTCCAGCGGCTCAAACACCACATCTGAAGGTACGCAGTGTTGCGTAACCTCACTGAGCTGCAAACCATAAATCATGAAAAGCTTATCGTAGGAAGCGTTCTGAATTTTTGGTTCATAACTGTTTCTATTTATCTGCCCTTTAGCAATCTCCTCTAATAATTTAGGTGCAGCTTTTATTTACATTAATTTTGATCTTAAATTTAGTTTGAAACTTCAGATTATGTGAAAGTGAATCAAGTAAACTCTATGAAACTAATTTTTAAAAAATCAAGCTTGTAACAGACGCTCTAATATTTTATTTTAAATTTTATAATAACATGAAACAAAATTCCCCAAGTGTTTTATTCGTCTTTTAGAAATATTGCTGTCTTTTGCGATGCCCCATATGACTTACCTTGTCAGTTCAGTGGTTTAATTTATTTGGTCATATATATATTTGTTTTTACCTCACACCTTTCCAGTACATTTTCCAAGGTGCGTTATGTTAGTCAATTGGTAACAGCACAGAGAAGGTTAAAAAGAAGCAAAGGAGAAATGACATTGTCAAGAACCCCTAAGACTAATTTATCCTTCTTGAATTATTTCTGGAAAATAGGGAACTTCCTGTATTAGCGACTGCAGGATAGTTCAAAGCACGCGTGTATTTGTTTGACATGCCCTGTTCCGTTACTGCTGTATACTGCAGTGATGACAAAACAGAGAAACTTGCATTCCAAAGTTTTCAGAACTAGCAAGCACTAAAAAGATTTTTGGCTGCGATTGGTAAAAGAAAATATGTTTAATAGGTTTTTTCTTTTTTTTTTTAAACTTCTTCTTGAAATATGTTTATTTTGAGGCATGGTGACAGTCGCTTTTGGAGCAGACATTGTAGTGTGCGAGAGAAGACTGTTGATCTTTAGCTAGTTTGTTTTGGAAAATAAAATAGCTGAGAAGGGGAGAAGGGCAGAATTTCTCAACACCTGCAAATCGGCGATGGTGGGAAAGTCCTGACACCATCAGCTGAAGTTATTGTTTGGGCAAAGCTTAGCCAGTTTCAATGCAGCATGTTTTATTGAGAGCAGACGCGAGTTACTGGAAACAGTTCTTGCTGCAGTTCAGAGTTCACTTAAATTGAAGTACGTTGTTTTTTTCTCTTTGGTTGTAAAAAGCACCATCTGCAGGCACACTTTTTTATTATCACAGTACAACATGGGAAAAATATGCACCTCATCTAGAAATCTGGTCTGAGGGGTTAGCTGAGACTCAGGAGTATGCTCGGGACATGGAACCGATGAGGGTGGTTCTCATTCAGCCATCTTCCCGCGTGTATATTTTACGGATACCTGCTCTTCCCTCCAGCAAGCATACCTTTCCCAGCCATTGTTTCTCGTCGACAGCAACTGCAGTTGCAAAATGAACAGTGAGCTTCCAGTGGAATTGCAGATGTGTTTTGTTCAGTGGGCTTAGATTGACTATCAGCATTCTCATCGATGAGGCAAGACGGTAGACGGCATCTCTTACAAGCCATGATACAGCGCTCTATTCTCACTATGTTGTGTCTTTAAATTTGAAATCTCATTCTCCAGATCATCAAGAACAAGGTAAAGCACCATAAAAAAGGTCGGCTTCTGTGATTTCTCTAAGGCTTGTTAGTTTCTACCTTCGCAATTCTATTTGATGTCTTGACAAAACAAGACGACACGAGGGGGAATACATTAAATTTAGATTTTCATCTAACTTGTTATAGGGGTGGCAGCTTAATTTCTTCTTACTTTTTACAAGGGCTGGTTCTTTGCACAATTACTTTAATTGCCACGCCACTTTGAGAGGGCTTCCCATTTGCCTTGATTTTGCTAGGCATTTTTGAACGTGTTTTGACCTTTAGCACACTGAGAGCTCGCTGGTTGGAGTGTGTCTTCATTAGGAATAAACCAGTGAATAGAAAGATTGTCAAAGGAGGAAGTGATGGTTTCTCATTAGAATCTAATTTGCACCCTTATGCTTAGCTGTGATGTACAGATGAAGGTGTCTGGCATAGGTGTAAAAAGCTGCACGTTTTAAGCAAATAAAGTTTGCAAGTATTTTTAAGATTGTAATTCCAAAATAAAGTGAGAAAGCCAAAATTAACCTTTAAGATGAAACCGAATAAGAAGTTGATTATATTCTGTAGCTGGGGTAGAACGAGTTGAGGTGGTCAATACCTGCGACTCACTGCAGCTCATTTTCCTATATACTTAAAATAGGCACCAAATTAAATATGTAAAAAAGAAAGAAAGAGAAATTTAACCTGAAAGCATGGTAGTTGTCATTTCTATTAATATTGCTGGCTTTTAGATCTTACCACTTCGTAAAATATGCCCGACTGTAATAGTCTGTCATTTCACAGAGAAATATACGACATTAGTTGCCACATTGTATGGCTTAATTAAACCAAACTTTGGTAATGAATTGACAAAGATATAAAGGGGAAGAAAAGGAAACAAGGATTCTATTTTCTTTTGGGTATTTTTTTTGAGGGGGGTGTTCAAATAGTATTAACTATATAAACTTTTTTTTTTTTTTTTGTTTCTTGCAAGAGCATTGCGATTTTAATCGTGCACTTTACACATACTACATTGTTTTCCATTCCATCTACATCAACAAAAATAAGCCCTGGTCTTAGCCAAAAAAATAGAAAGAAAATAATAAATAACTGGCCAAAAAGTCAGTCACTGCTAGTTCAGTAACGACTTCCTTTTTTTTTTTTTTCAATTTTAGCTTCGCTTTGACATGTTAACAACATTTAATAATGCAGACTTCCATATTTTGGATGAAATCTAAACAGCTAAGTTATTGTAAGCAAGGCAGTTAACCTGATATGCAATTACAGACCTTAGCAACCCCAAGAAGATGATGAGACCATCAACTTTTGTGCCAGCTAGGAGTCACACTGTTAAGCAGATAAGGAGTATTTAGCATAGTCAAGCAGTACAAGAAATGTTTAAAGTGATAAGGTTATCCGTCTTAGCATTAGTAAAGTTCCTAATATGAAAAATTAATGAATAGTGGGAATGGAATATGTATTTAGATTTCATATACTGTGACTAAGAACTGTAGTTGCCATGTTAGTTCTCTGTGGGAAATATCAAACAAGATGTAGGTGAGACCGTTTTATTGGACTGACTTAAGTCATCTGTGACAAGCTTTCCAATAAACCAGTAAAATGGTCTTGCAATGCAATGTGTGTCTATCAAGTCAATGCTGACTCCAGACAATCCAGCCCCTGAGTTTTCTTGGCGAGGTACGACCAGAAGTAGGTTCATACAGCTCATTTATTGACCCTTATTTTCACATATGCCAAGAGAAAAGTTACATTTGTATGTGAATCAGATACCAATTCCTTTTTATATACTATTTTTTTACATATTTTGATTTAGCGTGCACCTTTTCAGGAGTCCCTCAAAGCAAGTTATATTCGGGTTCAGTAGCTATCTCCCTATCCCCTGAGGGAATTTACTGAGCTGCGCTAGCTGTTAGCATATGTGTAAGTGCGTGATAATGGGCTGTGTGCGGTAGGGATGGAGTGTGGACATGCCTTAGCACAGATGTGCTTGCCACCTCAGTGGGTGCGTCCGCGTTAGGTGTGCATGCCTCTGGTGCACATGGGGGCCATGCATAAAACTGTTGCACATACTGCAAATTGATTTCTTCCTTCAATGCACACTAGTAAACTGTCCCGATGTTTATACAAGAGACAACAGAGGGTTAAGTGACTTGCCCAAGTCACAAATGGGATTTGAACTCTGGCTTCCCTGGTTCTCAGCCCATTACCTTAACCATTAAGCTACTCCTTACTTAAGCTCAATCAGGTTAATATTTAAAGAGAATTATCTGAATAACTGTAGCCATTATTCAGATAGCTTCCTTAGGTGGCACTACCCATGGAGTTTTCGCTGGCACGATACAGATAGTGACGCTAAAATTCCTTACAGACTGCTTCAGCACTGTCCATATGGAGAGTAACTCTGTAAACAGATATGGGAATTTGCATGCCATTGGTGCTTGTAAGTAAGCACTTGTGTGCATAAGTGACATAGGCGCTCTTGTATGTACGCACACGGAGGCCATTGCTGCTTGTATCTCAGTGGGCATGCACATTTATGTGCATATTTTATAGAATGCAGGCCTACCCACATGATATGCACACATCTACAGCTAATGTAAGTAACTGCAGCTTAAATGTACAAGAATGAGTGGCCATGTATGTGAGTATTCTATAAAGTCTAATCCACGCGGATTTGACTTTATAGAATAGCTGAATGCCCTTAAATATGCCTGTTAACTACACAGCTGTACCCTCATAATGCTGGGGTGCTGCATGGGTAAAATGTGTTTTTTGGAGAGCAACGATATTCAGTCTTCTCTCTGGTTAACTAACTGTCCTCACTTTTGCCAAATAGCAGACTGAATATCACAGCTGTCTGGATAACTCCAGCAATGACCACAGTAGGCATATATAGCTAGCATCACGGACTTTCCAGATAGTGCCACTTATCTATACATATTTTATTTAAACACTGTCGCTGGCATTAAATAAAGCACCAACTGTGGAGTTTCATTATCGACTCACATATTTCTGTTTGCCCTTTTTAAACTGTTATTGTGATGTGCAGCCACTTGGGATGATTTCCCCACTGACCTAGTAGCTGCTATGGGCCTGATTCTGTAAGGCGAATAGTGGAGCATCCAGCCCCGCTATTCACCCTCAGCCATTTCTGCCTCCCAGCCCTGCTACACATACAGAGTCGCTGTGGGGGATGGGGGAGCACAGAGGAGGCGGAGCGTGGGAGGTGCCAACCCCCAGACATACAGGGCCGAGTCTGGTGATGGACCTGTATATCCGGGGTTCGCCGGTGGGAGGGGGGGCGGCCAGCTTATTCCATTTTAGAGGTGGAATAAGCGTGGCTGTTCCCCCGGATCGTCCAGCCAGCCCCCCAGTGGCGAGGGCAGAGGGTGTCCCCACCGCCCTATCTGAGTCCCGGCTGCCCTTGTCTGGGTCAGACGGTGGGGAAACGGGGGTCCGAGGCAGTGGGCATATTGAGCTGTCAGGAGGACGTCACCACGGAAATGCAGGGGTATGCTGGGCTATCTCCATGGTCCCGATCCTGTATCCATGAGGCCATCTTGCTCCCATGGTGCAGAATCGGGTCCTAACAGGGCCCTCCAGATAGCCTGGACGTGCCCCTTGCTGAATCAGGCTGCACCTATCTTAATTATGTGGTGGTGGTAAGTGTCACTGAGTTGATGTCTACTTAAGGTGACCCTCTGGATAGTTGTCAAATTGTGTTTGGTCTTCGGTCAGGCGGCAGTTGATAAAATGGCATCCACAGATGCTGATATTGTATTGATCTATCGCATTGCTGGCCTTCAATCTGGCCAGACATGAGGTCCTTCTCTAATCTCTCTCATCCCATGATGTGTCCAGAATATGAAAGTTCAGTCATTTGATCTTCTAAAGAAAGCTCAAGTTTAATCTCCTTTAGCACCAACTGATTGGGTAGTCCCATGGTACACACTGTGTTCTTCGCCAGCACAATAATTTGAAGATATGTGTTTTCTTCCTGTCTGTCTTCACTGTCGCAACTTTCTCATCCATATGATGTTGAATAATAATGCTTGGACAGGGTCTATCTAGTTTGGCAAAAGGGTTGAGTCTCTAGAGGGTAATACAAAAAGGAGGAGACTTACTCGTCACCTACTGTGTACGGTACTGATTGCCATGTGAATGAGCCTGGACCAGACTAGATTTTACATCAGCCAAGGCTCTCTGGGTACTTCATATATGGAACTGGTATAGTGTACCTAGTTTTTATTTTCAAAGTAGTAAGCAGACAGCCCCCTCTCCTGTTCAACATGCCCTTTCTCTCTGTTACCTGTTGTGCTTTGAAAAGCCTTTGCCCTGTTAAAGGGTGTTTCTGCTCCTGATATCATCTCTTCTTAGATATCATGGTATCAACATGAAGTCATTTTAAAACTCTTTATATGCATTCTTTATTTGGGCTTCAGTTTCCTGTACTTGTTCAGGCAGATTTGCACCATGCATAATAAACTCTCTTGTCCTCATGCATTCTCAATAACATGGAAGTCTATTAAGGGAATAATACACAATATTTGTCCCTTGACTTATCTTAAAGGGCAGTAATGCACATTATTTTACAATAATGCATGTTATGTATCTATCCCATCATTTAATTTCCTACTCACCTACAGTAATTGGGTCCTATGCTCTTGCAACACACATTTATTGGTGGTTCCGACCAGGCATACGGCCCGTTTAGAATCTATCAGAACCTTTGGCTTTTTATGCCCTTGCCCTACAACTGTGGAAAACTCTTCCACTTTATTTGAGGGAAGAAGCCTCTTTTAGGGCCTTTAAGAGAAATCTGAAGACCTACATTTTTGAGATGGCCTTCACATAGGTGGTGCACTGCTTTGTTGACCATCCATAATGGTAGCCCTCTAGAACAACATGGAACACAGCAGTTTCAGCGAGTCAACTTTTCTTTTTATTTCCTTCTTACTGCTCCTTTCCTTTAATTCTATTAATTTTACATTGTTTTTATTGTCTTTATGATTTTATGTTGTAAACTGCTCTGATACTGTGTAATGGGCAGTATATCAAATCTAGAATAAGCCATAAAGAGGTGCAAGGCATGCAAATGCATGCAAAACACCTAATTTATTTTTTCAGACAGAATAGCATAGCTTGTGTTGCTCAAGCGAGCTGCATTATCTTGGGAAAAATAACTCCAGTTCAAAGCTGGCATTATTTCTCCTGGCCAGGAGCATCAGGCATCTAACATAAGGCCTGATACTTCTGGCTGTGTTCTTAAAGGGGCTGGCACCTCTCTCAACATGGAAGCACCCCCCCGCCCCCATTTACAAATGAATACCAGTCGGGACTACATCTAGTCCACCAATGCAAATCAGTGGTCTTCAGGCTGGAGCAATCCCAAGTCCAGATTCAAAATGGCGTCACTTGAATATCTGTGTGCAGCCACTTCTGGATCAGATATTATGTCAAAATAATTATCACAGGGGGGAGATTTTGCATTCCAGTTAAGGGTTTAGCTAGATCGTGCTTTATAAAAAAACATCAGTAGGGAAAATGACTTTTCAGAATGTAAAAATGCACAAAAATAGTACCATCTTAAATGTGTTTGTCACAAGAACCAAAGATTTTCAGACAGAGAAAATATATAAAGAAACAGGCTTGTAACAGACTCACAAGTATATGCATGTTTCAGTAAATATTTAATATCGTGGACTAAATGAATGGAAAACAATGGCGGCTAATTAAATGGGAGGATTGAGTCTTTAATTTTAAATGTGTTGTATATTGAGTAGAACATACTGAATTTGCCTTCCATACTACACCTAAGGTTTCCTTGTATCCATTCACACACCTGGTGTGTACATCAGATGGATTTTTCAAGGTTTTTTTTTTGGGGGGGGGGGGGGCGTTGTGCTACATATTGGCAGATATGTATTTATCTAACAAGGGGTTAGCTGTCTAAAGAAGGTACTATCTGGAAAATAATGCTAGCATTAAGAAATGTTTGTTTTGGGTAGCTGGTTTTAGGATGGCAGCAGGTTGAGGCTAGCACAGTTCCCTTAACCAAATCACAGCTGTATTTTTTTTCCCTGCGTGACAGATTTGAGTGCACTTTAGTGTCTACCACACCCCTATTGGTGTTCTTTCAAATTTAGCAATTCATTATGCATAACACTGGGTGGGAGAGAAAAAAATTTGAATCGTATGTTATGAAAATTGAAATAAATGGCGGTGTTTAGTGTTGTGCTGTTTTATATTTTATCATTCCCCTTAATTTGTCTGCCAACAGTTTAATTTGAATTGCAGATCCCTGTAGGCAGCTAAGCAAAAAGAATTATCCGAGTTCGTCATAAGCTGTTGCCTGCTATGATTCATTCTTAACTCATAAAACGTAACGTGTTTCTATATCCAGAAACTGGAGAACTGTGCGCAGGGGCAGAAATCGTATATTAGTTTCTTGTTGCCTCTCTTTTTTTTTTTTTTTAATTGTCTTTGGAGGAAGATGTCTTGGCCTGTAGTTTCAGAGGTCTTAAGATTGCCAATACAGAAATATGGTAACAGAAAAATGCATTTGTCACCTATTAACGTGATGTGTATTTGAAGTGTTGCTAAAATAAAGCAGAGTTTTGACTGAGCACATTCAAAGAAACATCTATAAATATTAGAGGATGTAGTTAAGAACTTACATGAGTGTTTTAAACACTATTGATTTAAACCACTGGCTAGGTTTTATGAATCAAAGTGTAATTTCCAAACCTGGGCTGTATTTCTCGGTGCTGAAGCACTTTCTCTGCGATGCCTTTAGCAGCTTTCCAGACATTCGACACAGGATTAAATGATAGTAGTTACTATGATCAATAGGTTAAGACCAGTCCCATCACTCTTACAGCTAATGACCTCGCTAGTAATGGGTAATAACGTGTGGGCTATAATAGCCTATTGCCAGTGCTGCCTGCCCTTTGATTCTCACTATTACCAGGGACTAAGTACATGAAAAGTTAGATAGAGAGAGGAGAGGAGGCAGCCCTTGCAAACTGTTTTGAAAATTAGTCTATGCTTGAGAAATTTCTCATCAAATTGTTTATAAACAGGCTCTGATTCTATCTACACACACACACACATATATAGATAAAATGTAGGTAGATATAGCTACACATATCTGTAACTGTAGGTATACATACACAGAAAGATCAGAAAACCTCGGGGAAAATCCAACCAATTATATTTCTAAAGATAAAGACGTTTCATAAATATAGGGGACAGCTTTGAATAGTTGACATTATTTGTAATATACGCCATCATGTTTAGTCTGCTTGCATTGCAGTCCATTTTGAAAGAGAAATCCGGTGTATAGTTTCCCTTCAAAAAAATAGCCACAGCCTAGGAGGCACACTAATTCACAAGTACGAAGTACGTGGGTGATATTTATGCAGATAAGTGAGCGGGTGTCAAAATGGCACACATGCATTTGAACACTGAATATGGTCAGCTGTTTTACTTCCCCCAAACTAAGCAAATATCTACCGCTCCCCCCAAGAATGCCTCTCAATTCAGTTCAAAGTATGCACTACATGGGAGCCCCACGCATACGTTTAACAGAGTTGAGACAGGCAGTTTTCAGTCTGGTCATGTTACTTGGGGAAATAGCTATTTATCCAAATAAATGGTTTAAAAATTGGCCTTAGAGAGATCTCCTCTGAGATTCAACACTCCCCCCTCAACGCGTGTGCACACAGACTCACCCACAGTGGTGGATTTATACTAGGAATGTGCACAGGCAAGAAAAATTAGGCTAGTTTTTGTGATTTTTTAATGAATTATTTTCCAATATTTGAGTGTTTTGTTGGTTAGATTCATGCATTTGTTTTAATAGGAAATTTTTAGTAGGAAATTTTTAGTACATGCTAAATTGATTTAACACTAACAGATTAAGGCATGGTCGAACCGTTAGCTCAAGTAAATCAATTTAGTGAGCGCTAAATTTTTTAATGCCACAGTAATGAACCGAAAGCACACTAACAAATACACACCTGTAATTTATACCATTGGCAGCCCTTAAGTATGGGGATAGCACCCCCCTCCCCTCACCACACACAAGATCACATGGTGCCACAGCTCATGATGTAAACAGTTTACTCACACAGAAGGATGGCCGCCCACACAGACACTTAGCTAGACTGCTTCTTGGTACATCCACCCCTGAGTGTGTGTGGGTGTGTGAATTTGATATCGAATTGTGGTTTCAAGTAGATATAATGAAAAAGAAGAAAAAAAAAAGAGTAGTTCAGCATTCCATATTTTCTGGGGGCTCTTATCTGTTAGTGTATCTTTCATACAGTTCTCTAATTGATATCCTCAATATTTTAGCCCCAGGTGAGTTACATTCAGGTACAATAGGTACTTCTTAGGGATGCATACTGGTTGGCACACATTTGCAAATTTGGATGTCTAAAAAATGCATGCAAAATTGATTGTACACACACGAGCACGCAAATCTAGGCACGTACAATTGATTTGCATGAGTGAGGAAGTTTTGATGCATGTAGGTTTTTTTGTGTGTGTTTAAAAACAAAACAAAACAAAAAATGTTTGTTTATTTTATTCCCAAAATTTCTATACCACCCTTAAAACAACAAAGTTAGTAGCACATAAAATGAACCAAAAAGACCCAAAGAATTTTTTGGCCAGGCATGTCCCTAGTATTCCCTGTCTCTAGAGGGTTTATAATCTTTGTTTACTAATGTACGCTCAGCAGTTAGCACACGTGCTAAGAACATCCTCATTATTCCCATTATTCATTTGGGTCTGTTTACTAACTATGGAGCCACTTTTACACAGGCGTGGTAAGATTATTTGCATCTATTGCACATTTTGTGTAAAGCTAACTCGCAGTAAATGCAAACGTCATGCGCTGTCAGGGGTGTGGCCAGAATATTACTGGCAGTTATCACACAGAAAATGACCTCAATGCATGACAGCAGCATTGAGGACATGTTGAGCACGCCTGTGCTAATTGCAACTTTGACAGTGCACAGTATGTGCCGCCATGCTAACTGCAATGTGCTCTCCGCGCCCCCCCTCTTTGCCCCATTACGTCATGTGCAATAATCATCGGAATTAGCAGTTAACGCATCCCCACGCTATTGGCTAAAATATTATAGTAGGCTGTCTGTGCCAAAGCAAATTAGGTACCTAATTAAAAAGACTTAAGCGCCTATGTGCCTTTATAGAATTCTACAAGGGCAAAAATGGCAGAAATAATGTCTAGATTGAAACTAACAAAAAATGCAAATTACGGAGGAAGGAGATAGCATCGTCAAAAATCAAAGCATCACTTCAGAAAATCCACAAGCTCACACTCATTCGTAGAAGAAGAAGAAAAGGATCTGAGACCATCAAGAGATCAGTCATAGACACTCAGTAAATACATACTCGGGCCATGACTCATCCTGAATACATCGACATTGCGGCCTCCTTCACTCCTCCGTTTTATATGAGTGAGTTTGAGCTTGTGGATTTTCTGGAGTGATGCTTTGATTTTTAACATTATATGTAAGGCGTGACGTAATCTTATAAAATCCCTTTAGGGGGCAATTTTACGAAGGATTTTTGTGCATTAAACGGTTAACCTACATTAGTAAATGGGGCCCTAAGTTTGAGCTTAGGGAAGTCACTTCACCTGCTGTAGCCTCAGGAACAAAGCATGTTAGCGAGGCTTGCACCTCACTGGTTCTTAGCCAGCTGCACTAGACACTAAAGTGCTCCTTCACACCGTTCAGGATAGAATGATGGATGGATGCCATCTTTAAAAATGTCTGACAGGGTCATCCGCATAATTGGTTCAAGGGGTTGATGCTCTAGTCAGACCTGAAGAGTTTTATATCCCCCTGGCTGTCAAAAAATGTACTGTTTTTGAATGCCCTGCTCTTCGTCATGCACTTCCCCCTCTCCCCCCTCCCCCCCGCACTAAATGTTTTTGCCATAGGCGAATGCCTAGTTTACCAGGTGGTTGGGCCAACCCTGGTCTTTGATTCTGGAAGACCTTTTGAAAGTAACATATTTTACAAAACTGTGAAATTTAGCATACCTAGATCAGTCTGTTCTGGTTGAGAGTTAATCCTACAATTCCAGGCTCCCTAAATTACACTTGCATAGGCTGGTTGTTCAGTGTTAGGAGGTTTTGCTGGATGAAGGTTTATTATTGGACGAGCGGGTTTCTGTAGTTAGGTCATGTTTTACCATGCTGCACCTCTTATAGGAGCTCATTTTTTATTGGATAATTCTGCTATATTGGTGCATGTATTCATTATGTCCAAAGCAGATTATAACAGTCGGTACTGTGGGTTTGCAAAGAATTTTCGAAAGACTGCATTTAATTCAAAATACGAGTGCATAGCTAGCTTTAGGGAAGCAGAAGTTTAATCATGTGACTCCCCTTAACTGCATTGGCTGCCTGTTCTTCACAGACTTCAGTTTAAGTTGCTACGTTTAGTTTTTAAGGCTCTTAGTGGTGATGCCCTGGACTGCCGAAGGAATAAATTTTCTCCTGATGTACCAGTCAAGCAGCTTTGTGTTTTTCAGCATATGTTCCTGAAGTAGCTGAGGAGAATGAAGCTGCAGTGTACATATCAGCGTACATTCAAATACAAGGGTCCCGTTTGTGAAACTTAGTTATTTGCAAGACGATTAAGTGACTGTTGTTTGCACCAGGCATTTGGGGTGCGGAGGAAGGGAGTGATGTTTATTGTGTTTAGCGAGGCATAGTCTGGAATATTATTTTCTGTGTATGTGTTTACAAATTTTGTACCTAGTTTTGAACGTGATGGTGAATCAACTAATTGGGCCCAGATTCAGGAACAGGCAACTGCCTATGGCACCAGATTTTGAAGGCACGAAATACCTGGGCAAGAGAGGAACCTGCTACTACTTTCTTTAAGGCCATGTGCATGTGGTTCTTAAAGTGGAGTCAGTATGTCTTTCCCCTGCTCCTGCTCTGGGATTGCTGACACCTTTCATATCCTCTGCTTTCTGCCATCTGCTATCTGGTCTTGCCTATGAGTGTTTGAAATCTTAAATTCAGTCCTGCAAGCAACAAAGTGTGCTAAAACTAAATTTGAATTAAGAAGTCCTTTCTTAAAAAAAAAAAAAAAAATTCTGTAGAGAGGGTGGTAACTGCCCCCATGTTCTCTTTCTGCTCGACCTCTTCTCACCCCTGAAATCATGCTCAGCTGAGTCCATAATTCTTGTTGGCATCAAGGAATTGGAGACATTGGCCTAAGTTCAAATGGAGGACTTGAGTACATAGAGGATGCTCAGCCACTACTGGCCTCATCAAACAAACTCCAACATAAGTCTTCTTTTCTTGCATGATGCAATGCTGTGTCCTGAGCCACAGGAATGGTCCATAATTTGTATGGTTTTTCTGTAGCACTTCCATTCAAAGCACCCATTGAGGTGGCATTAAGTACACCCACAGAAACTGCAACACTGATGACGAATATGTATTATCACTAACCACGCTGTGCAGACATGCCTGCGCTCTGTTTCTACTCTGCCCGTTTCCCTCCCTGTCCTACACTAAGCAGATAACGTAGAATTGACCCACGCTGTCTTAGCATGGCCTAGTGGCGCACGCTGAAGCACATGTGAACAGCTAGCACACCCCTAAGTCGATTAATGTGCATTCAATCAGGTTAGTACACGGTAAGTTTTTCAAAGCACCTTAAAAACTTACTTTCCACGAACAAATACACCACTACCCCCTCCCCCACTTACTATTGTGTCTACTTTCAAAAACTAATTGAGCAGGTCAAGTAACTGAGACTTTCACCTGGTTATCTCTGTAAAAATTTTAAGCCATACCTAACTGACTAGGTTTATGGCTGTACTTTTTTTTTTTTTTTAAATTTAGCTAGACAAAATTTGTCCAGATTTAGAGCAGCTGTTTGTGCATCTGCTGTCATCCGGTGAAATTTAGTTGCCTACTGCTGAAAAGTCACACTGACAGGCTAAATTTCAAGCTTGCACCAGAGGCACCTCCAAAAGCAAGTCTAGCTTAAATTTGTGCACCTTGCTGTGGAGAGATTAAGCTAGTTTCAGACAGGAGCAGTTTAAACCCATTAGACTGAACCATTCAACTTCCTGGTAGCCAGATAAATTTTGTAAAAACCGACCCCCAAGTGTTTATACCAACATATGTTGTTTTTGAGTTGCACATCAAAAAAAAATTTAATAAAACTTAAAGCAGGCAGGTTCTTTACCTTCATCTTCCTTTTGTAAAAATGATTGTGTAAACCTTGACAAAAAACCTCCTCATGCCACTTATTAATTTTAATAATTTAATGGGGGGAGTGGAACTGTGTTGTGGTAATTTTTTTTATTGTTCAGAATGTTAATTAAATGAAGCTTTTCTTTCAAAAAGACTTTTTATAGGAGTAGAATTGTCAGAAATGATAGCAAGATTGCAGGTCCTGGATGATGGCGTTGATTCTTTGTAAAGGTTAGCAAGACTAGTCCTGTGCATTGGTCAGTTTGTACCCATGGTGATCGGGATTTAGAATGTAAGCTGTGAATGGCGGGGGTATAGATTCAGCTGCAGCTCCAGCGCATACCATGACATTGGCACCTCACTGGTGACCTTCCCGAGTTCATGCAAATAGAAGATTAACAGTAAACAGATTCCTTGACTTTTCAAACTAAACATTTCTACTGCTATCTCACATTCTGAAACAACATGTACACAACAGGGGAAGAAGTCGTTCGCCGCAGATGAGTCTGACCTTCAAGAACCATTCTTAGTTCATCAAAATTAGTGATGCTGAGAAATCAGGACATCAGTGCATAATGACTGTGAAATTAGGAATGAGAGCTCGCTATGCAAATGACAGGGCAAATCATGTGAAAAAAAAGTCAAGATAAACTGCATATTAAGACATTATGTTACCTAAAATTAATAGTGCATTTATGCCTTTTCCTTACCGCCACTCTACGAGATTTTTAATTCCTTGATCTACTGATCAGCTGTTGTCTGCAGGTTTTAGAAAGGGGGAGTACCAACAGAAACCACGTAAAACCTGTCATTACCTTTTGCTTGTACTGCGGCAGATGACACGCTATATCCTTTACGGGCTTTTGCTTGCTGGATGTCACATTTGTAATCTGTACCCGAACAAATTAAAATTCCGCTCAATAGAAATGCTTTAAGGCCTACGTGAGCTGGTCTTTTCTCCTTTGTTTTTCAGGTTTCTAGGTGAAAGTAGTTTTTCTCTCAAGGCTGGGGCTGGCAAAATGGCCCTCATGCAGCCTGTAAATTAAGCAGAAGTGCTGTGATTGTTTTGAATAGCTAAATTGCATTGTAGAAAGCCTGTAAAATTCATAGGATTGTCATTAGGTATCCAGCTGAATACAATTTGTGTAACCTTGGCCCAGACAGGCTGTCATTTTAATGTCAGTGTATTATCTGAACAAGACATCATCCTTTCAGATACAGTGTACCGGTTCCTTACAAAGATGCCCGCGTGGAAACGTGTTAACAGTTGCAAATATGAAATGCTATCAAGTTCATCACTGCAGCTGTTTGTCACCGAAATGCCATGGAAAGCGTCTTTTTAATGGTATCTCACACAATGTGAAAGTACTGAAGGCATCTCTGTATGAAAGGATAAACACGGCTTTCTCTTGAAAACTGTAGGAGGACCGGGGGTGGAGGGGCTGCTCTCGCCGCTGAGCTTTTTTTCATTTTGTGTTCTTAAAAGGATTGTTTATGTAGGTCCTAGATCAGCTGACCCAAGAAAGCTTCTGCAGTTTTATTTGAGGGTCATTGGCTTTTTTTTTTTTTTTTTAAATTTTAAACAAGTTTGTTCATGTATGTTCTCAGCTCTGTTAAATTCTTTGAAGAATATATTTTTTTTTTCTCTGCTTCATAGGCTGTAGTCACCCAGGTGGGCTTAGGTTTTGCTAGCTTGTATAACAGTGTATCGAACATTAGAGTCGATATTCAGCAGGATGACTGCCACAAAACTATCCAGATGTCTTTACGCGGGTTTTCAGCCAATCTATACATATAAGTTACACCACTAAACATGTAGTCCTAACTTATACAGGTAAACAGCAACCCAAACTTATTTGTATAAGGTATCTGGTCCCCTTTATATAGATAAAGTTATTTAGATAGCAGCTGCATATCAATGCTGTCTGCATAACCTTTGACCCGGTCCCCGGAGCATAAAACAGTAGATTACAGCTGATAAAGACTGCAGTGGCCCACCTAGATTGCCTAGTAAGGTGGTTTATGGGCATAATTGCTTCAAGCAGGTTACCCCCCTTCTCCTGTGTCTTCATTTAGCCGGCCCCTCCTTAACTTATACAGATACATTTCGTCTATATAAATTGTTATATGGGCAAAATGTATGTTTTCACCAGCAGCACATTTTTAAAACAAAATACTTAACACCGTCAGCACCCGATGCCAGCTGTGTAAGTGTGTTGGACTATTGATTGTAACACTATTTTCCCCAGTACCTTTTGCATGGGTGCACCACCAGCTGATTTTACTGACCACCCGGCTAATTTAATCTGATGAATTGACATGGCAAAATAACGAGCACTTCATTTTTGCCCTGGATTATTTATTTAGTTTACATGCCTTCATGCTTGCAGAGATAGGGAGGCTGCATTTATAAATAAAACAGAAAATTCAGTAATGCTGTGCAGTGCTCCCCTGCCCCCCACCCAGCTACACTTTCATGTCACCCGGCTGGCAAAAAGTTCTGAGGAGGATGTTTAATATCGAATGCACTTGCTTAACAGAAAAAGAGGGTATGAACAACCAGCCCATTTTGTCTGTGAAAGCCTCCATTCCGATTTCTATCTGTTGTTTGAAGTATTTATTTGCTGCTTATTTACAGGCTCCAGTGTCGGTGGCTATGATGACACCTCAAGTTATCACTCCCCAGCAAATGCAACAAATTTTGCAGCAGCAGGTGCTGACACCCCAGCAGCTCCAGGTCCTGCTTCAGCAACAGCAGGCACTCATGCTCCAACAGGTAAATGAATATACTCCAAAATCAGTGCTCCTTGCTATCCATGCTGCCAAAGCGCATGAAATGCTGATGGGTCGCAGTACCTCGTGCTGCCTTCTCAAGTTGATCTTTCCACCAGAGCTGTAAAGACTGGCAATAAAACTATCTGTAGTTCCCAGATTGCTAAGTGCTCACTTGACCTGTCAGATCTACGAGACAGGAGTGCAGCAGATGTCCAGACTGCTAACCCTGCAAGAACTGACGTGGCGATGAGAATCATCCCAATTTTAGGGGAGGCAGTTAAAGTAGAATTTTAATACTTCCAGTGAAATTATAGTCCCTGCGGACATGAGATTGTTGAAAGGATAAAATAAAATATGTGTCCCTTAGAATATGAAAATGTTTTGATGCTAGTATTTTAATTTATCAACAACTTGTTCTGGAATGCTGAATAAACTGCATGTACCTAAACTTTGCAAACAAGTTCTAATTTGAAATCTGCTGAGGTTCAGGAGCTATAGGGCTCCAAATCTGGAGATCACGGTTAAGTGCCACATCTTCCAGGGCCAGCTTTTGAGGTTTGCAAACTACAGCACAAGGATGCTCTGCTCTGGCACATTCTGTGAGCGGGAGGAAAGCGAGAGGTTTGGGAGAGAGGAAGAATGGTTATGGGCAGAGGGCTGGGGTGGAGAGAAAAAAAAGAGCGTTAGGTAGAAGGATTGAGAGAAAGGGGTATGTTGTGCTGGAACCAGACCACTATTAGTAAATGACTGACTCAGGCTGTATTGCTCTCGGGTAGGAGTAATAATATACCATGAGGCATGTTTACTAAACCACCCTACACAGTAGCACGAGGTTGGGACACCATACTAAAAATCAGCAGAGACCCTAACACTAAAAATCCCACTCTACCCAAGGTAGTGCACATCGAGATAGGAACTGGGCGGGACAGGGGCAGATCACGTGTAGTGCCAACCTGTTGTGCCTAGCACAGAGGGTTAGTGGCCCAAACTATCTATGCTTGACACCCAGTGAGTGGCATTAAGTGCACCTGTGTGCTGGGCCTTAACGCCGTGCCAACTGCAGGGGAACAGATGCAAACACTCCTTGCAGTAGCATGGACCCCCACACTGGCAATGCGGCCCATGCACACGTTACCAGTGCGGGGTTTGGAAAACATGCTGCTATGTGATCTTTGTTGGGCAATGTTTTGTACGCTTTTGTTAATTCAGTGGTTAACTTCATTGATGCAAAGAGTATGCATAATACTGCAGAAGAAAAGGGAGGTGAAGTACATAACAAACATAAACCACACATTTTTTTTCTCCCCCACATTATGGAATACTATCTCCAGGAACAAGCAGGAATGAGTCATCACATATGGGTATCGTCGGTACCGACGGAGCCTGTGCGGGAACGCTCCCCAGCGTCCAATCAGAAAGCTTTTGGGAGCATCCCACAGCGCCTGCATGCTACCTTCCCGCCTTTCCCAACTGCCCCTCTCCAGTTCTTCTTTTTCCGCGGAGCCAGCAGGTCGTGTTCCTGTCACCGCAGAAGAATTTCTTTTTTCTTTCTTTCTTTTTGTTGTTGCGTCTGCCTTCTTCGACGCTCTACCGGTACCGCCGGTCTTTCTTTTCTTATTTCTGTAAAAAAAAAAAAAAAAAATTGTTTCCTTTTCTTCAGGTGCATGCGCCTTTTTTGGGCCTTAGGCCCAAAAACCTTTTCCTTAACATGGACAAACCTGCTTCAGGTTTTAAAAAGTGCACCAAGTGTGGCGGTACCATTTCCGTCACCGACACCTATGAATGGTGTTTAAAATGTTTAGGTCCTGACCACTCCATCACGGATTGTGTGTCCTGTGCCATGATGTCTAAAAGAGGTCAGCAGAACCGAGCTGCCAAGCTCAGTACCCTGTTTCCATCTGATGCGGCTTCGATGGCATCGACGTCTTCCAGGGCTGCTTCTTCCTCCCGTGGATCTCGGGTAACTAAACATAAATCCAGCCGGTCCTCGAAGGGTAGATCTCCTTCTAAGCATCGAGATGCCTCTGGCATTGCCCTCGAGGATTCCGCACCGGCAAAATTACCCCGGCGGGAGGCTTTGGCTTCCAAAGCATTATCGGGGTTCCAGGATGTTCTCGATGGCTCAGCCTCAACAGATCTCCTGGTGCCATGCTCTGGGGTACCGGTGGTCTCCACCGGTACCGACATCCAGGCATTGGCGGCGTCCATGGACCAGAGAATTCTGGCTATGGAACGCAGTCTGACGGCTTTCCTTGTGGCATCGACGCCCTTGGTACCGCAACAGACAACTCCACCGGTACTGGTACCGGTACCAATAGCATCGGTGTCTGCTCTGCTGGTACCCTGTCCTCTGATGCCCTCCGGTACCGATTCTCTGGTATCGGTTATTCCCGGTACCAACCTTGGTCGGTACGGGTATCGGGCTCTGCAGGAGCATCCGGACAGACGATACTTCGAGTCCTCAGAAGAATCTGAGGATTCTGAAAGTTCTGTCGATGCAGCGATGCTTCTTCCAGAGGAGTCGTCCTCCCCTAAACGCAGGATGTCTCCTGCAGAGGACATGTCCTTCCAAGACTTCATCAGGGAGGTGGCTCGGGGCCTGTCCATTACTGTGGCCCCTGAAACAGAGCCAAGGGCCAAGGAGTTGGAAATTTTACAATATCCCAAAACTCCTAAGGAGGCAGCTACCTTACCCATTCATGAGATTCTATATGATCTCATGTTGAGGATGTGGGAAACACCTCTTACCACCTCTCCTCATTCTCGTAGATTGGATACTATGTATCGAGTCCCTCCTTGTCCTGGGTTCCATAAGACTCAGCTTCCTCACCACTCTATTGTGGTGGAGTCAGCTATGAGAAGGATCTGAAGTGCAAAAAGACATGCCTCTAATCCTCCAGGACGTGAGTGCAGAACCCTGGATGCTTTTGGACGTAGAGTCTTCCAAGCGTCCATGCTTGCTGCAAGAATCACTTCCTATAGTCTCTATATGGGAATGTTCCTAAAGGAGGTCACAGATAATTTACAGACTTTAAGTCCTTTCATGCCTGAGGATAAAAGACAGGACTTTCTCACTTGGGTCAAACATGCCCAAGATGTTTCTAAATTCTCTAACCGTGCAGCCTTTGACTACTTTGAGTGTATAAGCAGAACCTCGGCTATCGTCATAGGTGCATGTAGAATTGCTTGGCTCCAGGCATCTGATTTAGAGCTCTGGGTACAAGATAAATTGGGAAATATTCCTTGTACTGGTGAGAATCGGTTTGGTAAAGATTGGCAGGAAAAAAGCCAATGAAATGGATGCTGAAAATTCCACCTTGGATAGACTATCCAAGTCCACTGCTGATCCTGTTAGAAAGAAGTTGTTCAAGAAAACATCTTTTTCTAAAAAGAAAAGATTTTATCCTGCTTATGGTCAGTTTTCAAGCAAACGTCACCAACCACCCAAACAGAAGAAAGCAAAGGCTGCTAGGCCTCCACCGGCCCAGCAGCCCCAGTCTCCTCAGGGCTTTTGACTTTCAGCTAGAGAACTTAGACTTAATGGTTCTGGAGGGACCAGAACCGTCCACCATTCCAGGAAGGTTATGTCATTTTGCCCCCAGATGGGGGCAAATAACAGCAGAGCATTGGACACTCTCCATCATAAAGGAGGGGTACAAACTTCATTTTTCAAGCATGCCCCCTCACACAGTAGGTGAGGCAGTTCAATTCTCCGACCTCTCTAATCAACCTGTTAGGTCAGGAGGTTGCCATCCTTCTTGCCCAAGGGGCAATAGAAGAAGTACGTCTTCATCAACAGGGAACAAGGTTCTAGTCCCCTTATTTTCTTATTCCAAAGAAAACAGAGGGATACAGACCTATCTTAGATCTCAGAGAATTGAACAAATTCCTTGTCAAGGAGAAATTCAAGATGATTTCTCTCGGAGCTCTGCTACCATACCTTCAGAGTCAGGATTGGCTTTGTTCTCTAGATCTCAAGGATGCGTACACCCATATCCTCATCCATCCAACCCACAGAAGGTTCCTTTTTCAAGGAAACACTACCAATACAGGGTACTTCCTTTTGGTCTGGCCTCAGCACCAAGGGTGTTCACGAAATGCATGGCTGTGGTAGCAGCATTTCTCCGCAGTCTAGGAATATTCGTCTTCCCTTACTTGGACAACTGGCTCATTCGAGCTCCAACCCAGTCAGAGGCCAAGACTTCTCTATCCTGCACAATGCGTATCCTTCAGTATTTAGGGCTGGTAATAAACATCCCAAAATCCAGTCTAACTCCCACTCAGTCTTTAGAGTTCATAGGAGCTTTCCTGGATACCACAAGGGCAAGGGCCTATCTTCCCCAGGCCCGTTGCCTTCGCTTGCTGCAGTTAGCTTCTCAAGCAGTGCTAAAGCCTCATCTAACTGCTCTAGAAATGTTGCAATTACTAGGCCACATGGCATTCACCGTGCATGTGGTTCCATATGCTCGCCTCCACATGAGGGCAGCTCAGTGGACTTTATCCACCCAATGGACCCAGGCATCAGGGTGCCTGTCAGACAAAATAGCAAACACAAGTCGCCTCATTTTGTCCATCCAATGGTGGAGGTCCACTCAAAACCTGTTGCTGGGGTGCCCTTTTCAACAACCCTTACCCCAAGCAACTCTCACAACAGATGCTTCTCCAAAGGGTTGGGGAGCTCATCTGCAAGACTTCTCCACCCAGGGCACCTGGTCTCCACAAGTGAGTTATCTACATATCAATCTCTTGGAACTCAGAGCAATTTTCCTGGCTCTGCGAGTGTTCCACTCCCTGCTCAGCTACAAGACTGTCCGTATGAATGAGGACTATCAAGTAACCATGTTCTATGTGAACAAGCAGGGGGGAACGGGCTCTCTGTCGCTTTGCAACGAAGCTTTGCGACTATGGGCCCTCGCCAGAGAGCATCAGATTAATCTGCTGGCAGTATATCTTCCAGGCATTGAAAACTCTTGGGCAGACAGACTCAGTCGAGTTCTGCTTCCACACGAGTGGTCTCTGCATGCAGACCAGGTGACCAGGATATTTCAACTTTGGGGAACCCCGGACATAGACCTCTTTGCAAGTCCGTGGAATGCCAAACTTCCCCGGTTCTGTTCCAGAATTCCGACTCAGGGGGCTCAGGCCAGGGATGCTTTCCTCCTTTACTGGGGTCAAGACTTTCTGTATGCCTTTCCACCCATTCCCCTAATTCCCAAAACCCTCTTCAAGCTTCAGAGAGACAGAGGCCACATGAGTCTCATAGCACCACATTGGCCACGGCAAGTGTGGTACCCTCTGCTTCTACATCTCTCTCAAGCTCCCTCCCTAGAGTTAGGGTATGCTCCAGATCTCCTATCTCAGGAGAATGGAATGTTATGGCATCCCAATCCCCAGTCTCTGCATCTCAGGGCTTGGTTGCTGAAGGCCTAGATCTCCAAGATCTTAATCTTTCTCAACAAGTGAAAGATGTTCTTTATGCTTCCAGAAAACCTTCCACTAGATGCTCTTATGCTTTCAAGTGGAAAAGGTTTACTATTTGGTGTTCGGAAAAGGGTCTTAACCCCCTTGCGATACCTCTGGAATCTTTGCTGGACTATCTCCTTCATTTATCTAATGCAGGCCTTAAGACAAATTCAGTAAGAGTGCTATTGCTATTGCTTCTCTTAAACCTCTAAATGGACAGCCTATTTCCCCTCATCCCCTTATAGCAAGAATTATGAGAGGCCTCCTCCTAACTAAGCCTCCCATTAGACTACCTCCGGTGGCATGGGACTTAAACCTGGTTCTTAGGCAGCTCATGAAGCCACCTTTCGAACCTTTAGCTACCACCTCCCTAAAATTCCTTTCTTGGAAGGTTATTTTTCTCATTGCAATCACATCAGCACGCTGCATTAGTGAGTTGCAAGCGTTAGTAGCTAATCCACCTTATACAAGGTTCCATCATGACAAGGTAGTCCTTAGGACTCATCCACACTTTATGCCTAAGGTGGTCTCGCCTTTTCATCTGAACCAAGAGGTCTACCTACCTGTCTTTTTTCCAGGACCTCATGCATCAAATGCAGAAAGGAATCTTCATACCTTGGACTGTAAAAGAGCTCTAGCTTTTTACTTGCAAAGAACACAGCAACATAGAAAGTCCTCTCAACTCTTTGTTGCTTTTGATCCTTCTCATTTGGGACTTCCAGTCTCCAAGAGGACACTATCTAACTGGATTGCTCAGTGTATTTCCTTCGCCTATCAGGGTAAACACTTTTCTCTGGAGGGCCATGTCACAACTCACAATGTGAGAGCCATGGCAGCTTCAATGGCTCATTTGCACTCTGTGTCTATTGATGACATCTGTCGAGCAGCCACTTGGGCCTCGGTTCATACCTTCACAGCCCATTACTGCTTGGACAAGGACTCCCGCCGGGATGCCTTGTTTGGTCAGGCTGTTCTCAAACACCTGTTCCATACCTAATCAACTCCTGCCCACCATCCCTGGTAGGATGCCAGAGATCCATGGGGGGAAGTGGGGCCCTTTCACAGGGACACACAACTTCTGGGGTCTCTCCCTGGCACCTAAAGCTAGGGAGTCCCCATATGTGATGACTACATTCCTGCTTGTTCCTGGAGATAGCATAGTTACTCACCTGTAACAGGTGATCTCCGGGAACAGCAGGAATTTAGTCCTCACAACCCACCCACCTCCCCTAGGAGTTGTATCTCTCTATCTCTTTCCTTTCTTTGTCTCAGCTTTAAAACTCAACTGGAGAGAGGCAGTTGGGAAAGGCGGGAAGGCAGCACGCAGGCGCTGTGGGATGCTTCCAAAAGCTTTGATTGGACGCTGGGGAGCGTTCCCGCGCAGGCTCCGTCGGTACAGACGATACCCATATGTGAGGACTAAATTCCTGCTGTTCCCGGAGATCACCTGTTACAGGTGAGTAACTATGCTTTACCGCCATATATGGTCTTGGAAAATTCTTCGAAGAAATTTAAGCTTGCTTTGAAGCCCTTTTTATTTCAAACAAACTTACCATGAGGTCTGTTTCATCCTCCTGTCCCTGTTACCTTCCCTTAGGAGAGCTGCAAACTCTGGTCTCTAGCCTCTCCCTCCCCCCACCTCCATTTAGTTTGTAACTTATATTCATTTTACTCCTGTTACTGCGCTGCTATAGTCTTGTCTTGTTTATTTTTCTCCCTTTCTTCTCCATATGTAAACTGCTTAGATTTCTTGAAGACAACACGGTATATAAAATAAATGCAGAGTCTAGCTTCACAAAGTTATAACAAAATATGATGAATTTGGTTGTTATATACGCTGTTAAGTCCTATAGGGCTGGCAGTGTGGGAGAAGTTAGATCGCAATACAGGAGGGAATTTGTGGATGTCACATTAAGAGAACAGAGAGAGCTGTGGCTTGAGGTTCTCTGGGAACAAGCAGGAAGTCAGACCTCACAAATGGGTGACGTTGGCATCAACGGAGCCCGCGCATTAACACTCCACAGCTTTCAAAGAAGCCTTTGGGAGTTAGGCTGCACATGCACTGTCATCTTCCCCCCAAAGGTGCCATCTCACCTTAGCCGCCTTTTTTCCACGGAGCCCTGCAGGCGTCCTGTCTGTCATCCCCAGTAAAAGTTGATTTTTTTTTTAAGCCTCTCTCAGTATTTTCACTCTTCTTATTGCCGGTCGGTCTCGATCAGCTTCTCGCCAACCAAGTCTGCCCTCGTTTCAGTGTAGCATTTTTTTCTCGGGTCCCTTTTTATTTTTCAATGTGCAGGTCTTTTCTCGCGCCCTCCCTGACCGAGACATCAGAGTCTGACCTCACGGGTACCATCTTCCCCACTGTCTTTGGTCAGCAGATTTAAGCAATGTAGCAAATGCCCCAGTACCATGTTCATAATGGACCGCCACAGTTGCTGTATCAAGTGTCTCGGTGCAGATCACGACGACTCCATTTGCCCGCTCTGCCTGCAGAGGTCAAGCAAGATCCAGAGAAATCATGAAAAGCTTTTTGACTCAAAGGCCTCTGCCACAGTGCTGGCATAGAGTCTGGAATCGCTGCCCTCAGAGACTGTCTCTGATGACTTGGCATCACACGTATGTGCTCAATCTTATCCTGAGGTCACAGAGCCTCAGACCAGGAGTTGCCCTCTGAGGACCTTCCCCGTGAGTCCAAGACATTTTCTAAGACTAAATCCGATCCCAGAGCCAGGGGTAAGATCTCTGGTCCCTGGCCTTGGAGTCCTTGATCCGATGCTGAGCGCGATGGCCAGGAGCAGCCCTCGAAGCTGCTTAGGCGGGAGGAGACTCCCACCATGTTGGTGGATCAAGTTTGGTCCTCCATTGCAATCACCATTGGTGATCCCCCTTCGAAGTAGCTGGTTTCATGCCCGATGCCTTTGAGGCCTGAACCAGTCGCTGCAGAGCCTACTAGTATCGAAGCCAGGGTGGCAGCCTTGGACTGCAGCCTAGGTACTTTTCTTGAGATGCAGTGGAGCCTCTGGATTGTCTGTGCCAACATGAGGACCCTCCACTGTAAGAACCTCCCCGGAGGTCGTCCAGCCGGTGCTGGAACGATTTGTGACTCGCTCTGAGCTATGTTGGTTGGCCTCCCACTCAAGGCGAGATTTACCACAAGCACCTTGGGATCAGCTCGTCTGGTGCCTTGCTCCCCCCTCTGTACTGGCAGCTCATCACCTCGATGACTGCCTGGGCCTCGAGGTCTCATTTGACTCCAAGTTAGGCTGGGAGACCACCAACAATGACAAGTCACCCAACACCATGTTACACAGGGATGTTCCCCTCTGAACTGACTCCTCCTCAGGAATACCAGAGGTCCCTGCTCAAGGACCTCACCTTCCTCAGGTTTATCCAGGAGATGTCAAAGGCCCTGGCCTTCGTCGCAGAATCAGAGGATGAGGCTTGTGCTGAGGACTTGGAGATCTTCCAGTACAAAGCCCCTCCGAGGGAGGCACTGACTGACAATTCCCTCCATCCTGGCGCGTTTGCTGTTCAGGATGTGGGAGAGCCTGCTGGTAGTATCAATAGTGAGGTGGTGACTCTGTCCCCAGTAACGGCAAGAGCCCAGGCTTTACGAACACAGAGTTACCTCACAATTCCATGGTGGTGGAGTCGGCCATGTGTCACAGAGTCGGAAGACGCACTCCTCGGTGCCCCGTAGTAGGGAGGCCCACACCGTGGGTTTGGCAGAAAGTGCTACCAAGGCTCAATGCTCAGGGCCTGCATCCAGGCTTACCAGTTGTACATAGGCATGTACCTGAGGAACCTGGCGAAGTAGCTTGCTGGATTCTCAGCTTGCTGGTAGGTGAATCTCTCGAGCACTTCTGGATCCTTGTCTCCTCTGTCAAGGAATGCTTCAAATTCCAGACTCAAGCGGCCTATGGCTTTGAGTCCATTTCCTCATGTGGCTGCAGTGGGCATTTGTGCCTGCCGTCTGGCTTGACTACAGTCCCCAGACCTGGAGCAATGGATACATGACAAACTGGCCGATGTTCCCTGCCGAAGAGACAACCTCTTCAGCAAACCCATGATCGACAAGGCAGCCAAGTTGGAGTGAGAGTTTATGACCAGGACTAGGCTGTCCTGGAAGATCGCTGGCCTTTCCCATTGGAAGGCTTTGGGGAAAAAGCCCTTCCACCTGAAGGAAAAAAGACAGGCTGGAAATTTGCCTATCAGGGTCAGCAGGCCAAGGCCCAAGGGCATGGCCCCATAATCAGAAAGCCCCAAACAGCGCCCCCAGCCACAGCCTGGGGGGGGGGGAGCTTTTCTACTCCTTGGCCATAGCCCTTCTTCCCCCCCGAGGACCAGGGCCCAAGGCTTGCCTCTGGTCAGGCACCACTGACGCCTGAGTGCGTCAGGTGATGCAAGAAGGGTTACCTTCTGCACTTCGACCAGACATCGCCTCCCTTCTTCCCAGGGGAACTTCCTTTGACCTCCCTGCACAGAGAGCTCCTGCAGAAGGAACTAGAGTCCCTGCTCTAGGATTGGGCGGTAGAACCAGTCCCTCGGCCCCTCTGGGGCATGGGGTTCTACTCCCAGTACTTCCTCATCCCAAAAAAGACAGGGGACTTCCAGCCCATCCTGGATCTGCAAGACCTAAACCGCTTTCTGGTCAAGGAGAGGTTCAAGATGCTATCCCTTGGAACATTGCTGCCCTGCCTCCAGTGGGGAGAATGGCTATGATCCTTGGATTTCAAAGATGCCTATACCCACATCCTGATCCATCCTCTGTGCCGTCAGTATCTCTGCTTCGTCATCAGAGGCTACCACTACCAGTACAGGCTGCTCCCCTTCGGCCTCCTCTCAGCCCCCCTGAGTATTCACCAAGTACCTGAAAGTAGTTGCTGCTCATCTTCGCTTGCTTGTCTGTCTTCTATCTGAACGATTGTCTCCTGAAGGGCAGCTCACCAGAGGAGGTACATCACGTGGTCCATCACACCATCAGGGTGCTGCAGCATCTGGGGTTCGTGATCAACTTACCAAAGTCGCATCTGCTACCGACCGATCCAGCACCTGGAGTACGTAGGAGCCCTTCTGGACTCTACCCAGGCCAGAGCCTTCCTCCCTCTAGACTGGGCACAGCACCAGGCAACCCTAGCAGAAGTAGTACAGGGATGCTAATCGGCATTCACCCGTCTCCTGCTGCGCCTATTGGGGCACATGGCCTCGATGGTTCATGTAACCCGGCAAGCTCGTTCATTGGATGTGACAGGTCCAGTGGACCTTCAGCTCTTAATGGACTCAAGCCACAGGCCAACTGGAAGATCGGGTCCAGATTACCCTTCCTTTCACGGCCTCTTTTGCCTGGTGGCAGAGCTGACAGAATCTCATGGCCAGCCTACCCTTCTAGATCCCGCTGGCTCAACGTGTTCTGACCATGGATGCCTCCAAGCTTGGTTGGTGAACCCACTGCGATGTTCTGCAGGCGCAGCGTGCCTGTACTCGGGAGGAAAGTGCCCTCCAGATGAACGTCATGGGACTCAGAGCTGTGACAAATGCCCCCAAGACGTTCTGTTGCTCAGTGCAGGGCATCCTACAGTGTCTCCCAGGCTGGTCTAAAATCCAGTTCTGTCAGGGTGCACCTCAGCACCTGACCTGATGGCACATCATGACTGGCAGCCAGTCAATCTCTGTGCACCCCCTTGTGGGCAGTTTTATGAGGGAGTGTTTCCTCTCGTGGCCCCCCTGTCCACCCACCCCTGGTAGTGTGGGACCTGAAAGTTGTCCTCAAGAAACTGTTGGCTCCCCCCCTTTGAACTGCTAGCTTTGTACCATTTCAAGTTCTTGTCATGGAAAGTATTGTGTCTGGCAGTGCATGCTTTGGCCAGAAGGGTCAGTGAGTTGCAGGCACTGGGGGCTCACGCCCCCTACACCAGGGTTCCACAAAAACAGGGTGGTTGTCCTCTGGACATACCCAAAATTCCTGCCTAAGGTAGTGTCCACTTTTCACATTAACCAGGTGGTGGTCCTTCCCACCTTTTTCCACAGGCCTCACATATCCTGAATGGAGGCTAAGCTACACAACTTGGATTGCAAAAGGGCACTGGCCTTCACCTCTAGAGGACAAAGGCCCAGTGCTGCTCATCACAACTGTTCGTCTCCTATGACTTCAGTAGGCTCAGGGTTGCCGTTTCTAAGCATACCCTGTCTACCTGGGTGACAGACTGCATCTCTTTCACCTATAAGCAGGCTGGACTCTCTCTGGAGCATCATGGCAGCCTCTGTGGCTCACCTGCACTCTGTTCCCCTGCAGGATATTTGCTGGGCCGCCACCTGGTCTTCAGTCATACCTTCGCAGTGCATTACTGCTTAGAGGAATGCTCATGGCACGATAGCACCTCTGGCCAGGCAGTACTTCATCATCTCTTTGGGGAATAGTACAACTCCTTCCCTCTGGCCCTTTATGCCCAGGCTACCGGAGAGGTAATTCCATTGTTAATGTTGGGGCCGCATCACTGGACTTCAAGCCATTCAGTGGTCCTTGCTGCCCTTCATGGTTCGCCCTTTGGATCATCCATGGCTCCTACAGGCTTTTTCAGTAGCCTGTGGCTTGGGAGTGGAGGAGTAGCCTGGTGGTTAGAACACTGGCTTGGTAACCAAGCAACCTTTGTGGGAAGATGATTGTGCATGCGCAACCTATTTCCCAAAGACTTTCTTAGAAAGCTGGGGAGTGATTCCTCGCGGGATCATTCGATGTCGACGTCACCTATTTGTGGGGACTGATTCCTGCTGTCCCCAGAGAACACCTGTTACAGGTGAGTAACTATGCTTTCTTGTACAAAGCTTCCTAGAAATGGTAAAGCTTTTTATTTTTATTATTTTGGAGGGGATTTAAAAGCAGAGAGAGGATTAATATAAATGTGGTTACAGTAGCATTCATTCAATTGTAAAACTTTGCATACAGTGTAGTATATCATGGTATGTTGGCCCTCCCTCTCCTTCTGCAGTCCTTTTTCTCTCTCTCCAATTGAATGGTCCTCCAAGTAGATCATCTTTACTTCCTTTCTGAAAAGAAATGCCCAGGGTGTCTGCGTGTTATTGAACAATGGTAAACATCACTCAGCAAGGATACGTGCTTTACAACCAAGATTTACCAGCTTCTCCCAAGAAGGGCATTTCCGCTTTATTGTTGCAATCAAAGGTCGTTGCTTGCCTGATGTTAATTAGCATGTGTAGAAAATGGTAAGCTCCCTGGTTCATTTTTGGAGATTACTTTTCCAAAAGGTAATGCCCCTATTGTCAGTGCGCTCAAAACGTCTTGTCAAGTTGAAAGTAAAGGTGAGAGTGTTGCAGTTGAGACCATGTGTTTCACTAAGGGAGACGCTGGATTGACCTCCCCGATAGTCCCTCACCATTTCTCCTCTTTGCAGCAGCAGCTCCAAGAGTTTTACAAGAAACAGCAGGAACAGTTGCAGCTTCAGCTTCTGCAGCAGCAGCATGCGGGGAAACCGTCAAAAGAGGTACAGGCAAAATATTATTGTAACTTCATTCACCTGTTATTTATTAATTCAACACTTGGAGCCATAGTGCTGAGAAGATGAGCCAGTCAGTGGCCACGTGCTCATTCATCTAGTGAACTTGTAGGGAATCTTCTTGGGTTGCTAAATTACATCTTGTTGCACTCAGTGTTGGGTCCCTACACGGATACCAAATGCAGCAGTTGTGAATGGTGGTTGCAAGGAACCTTTATTTTTTGAAACGTCAGCACCTTATCCGCAGGGGTGGGGGAGAGAAAGGCGCTACATGGAAGGCGACAGACAATAACTGGGAAGCCGCCGTTCAAAGGCCGCACCAAGGCAGAAACAGCACATTGTGTACTATTATTTTGCTCTCTCGTTTCTTTATTAGAAGTAGCCCTATAAAAAAAGAGAACAGATTAAAAAGTGTCTAAAATGTAAATCTAAAAGGCTAGCTGTAATTAAAATGGAAATAACAGGAGGAGGGAAGGCATGTAATTGTGAGATATCGTTGCACAGAATGCTCTCAGCTTTGTTTTGTTGGCTGTTTTCTAATTCAGCGGGGCTTACTCATCAGTGGCAGTTCAATGAGCGTTAATGACTCTGGCATGCAGGCATCACTCTGGACAAAGAAATTATTATTGTGCGGTCAAAAGAAGTTCAAAGACAAGAAGGGAATTTCAGTTTTGTCCTCAGAGATCTACATTCAAGAGCATATAAATTAAGCCAAATGTTAAAAACCGCGGTCTGAGAGCTGACTTCAAAGTCACGGCTCCTAATTAATGAACTGCGAGCTTCAGTTTGGACAAGTTGCGGTTTGATGGGCCCATAAATCAACATGACAGGTCTGCTTCCCAACCTCAGACAGTACTTGTCATTGACTCACATCAGATGTAAACACTGCAGCAAAAATAAAGACAAGGTGAAGATAGTGGGTGGGTGGATGGGGGGGAGGGATTAGATAGGAAGGAAGGTTCACCTGAGCAACTGAATTGGTAAGACGCAACCTTTAAAGCGCATTATAGATGATCGGAGGAAGTGGCTCCAGCCTCAAGAGGTTCTTTCCTCCTGCCCTTGCTATTTTCTCAGTCTGATCTCTAATACGCCTGCAAAGGGAGAATGAGAATGTATGGAGCCTCTCTCCTGTGGCTGGCGGGCAGTAACCCCCTGTTGTTTTGTGTCTCATTCAAAGCCATCAAAATGTAGTTTGGTTTAGCTTTTTTGTTTATTTAAAACGGATCTTTAACGGTGTGTTTGAAGATAAAACCATAAAGGACCTGCCACTGTCACTCCTTCCAGTTTCTGGGGCTTGACAGTTTTCATTCCCTTGCTGCTTCTTATTAACCTGGTTTTAGGTCTGGTAGACAGTTTTTGATCGAGTCGACATGCTGAGAGAACTAGACATTTCAGATGAGCTGGGGCAGGTGGAGGAGACGCAGAAAAAAATGTTTACAGAACATGGCGAGAGGGGAGGGCTAGTTCGGCAGCTGGATGAATTCTAAAAGTTTATTCTCAACTTCCCAGTTGTCAGACTAAAGGTTGCTTCATTGCAGTGTTTACAAAATAATATGGAAGATCTTTGAAAGCAGCAAGCAAACTGCACGGATGGTAGCAGCATCTCGATATCTTAGTTTTTTGGTTGTCTCTGCTAGTCCTGTTTTAAGATGGCCAATGTAGCTTTCAGAGATGCCTATCAAGACTTTCTAAGCACATGGGCTTCCATGGAGCATATTCCTATAGTTATACTTCATCTCAGAAGTTTTACCAAGTTTATTTTGTATGGAAAAGATTTCTTTCTTTTAAACAGTTATATTTTGCGAGTCCCTTTTGTGGGGTAAGCGCTCGACGCTGCAGTTGACATGGTCCATATGCAAGCACATTGCTGGTGACAGTTAACTGTTTTGAGAGTAGGAAGGAGACAAATGGAGTCACTTATTTCCTCTTCCTCTGTTGACAGCGGCTCATAGCTTGTGTGCCTTTGAGGTGCCAAAGCTGACCAGCAGGAGGACACTGATATCAGACTTGTGATGTTGGTCTTGTGTCGTACTTCAACTATGCAATGCAAGACACAGTGCCCACAATACCACACTCTTTCAACCCCTGATAAACCCCCTCTAAGGCATATAGTTCTCATTTTCTTTGTAGCCCGAGGCCAGCTACATTCCATACCAGTAGGTATTTCCCGGTCTCCCAGAGGGTCTACAATTTAACAGGCCGTTGCAGAAACTCTGTGCTAGAGCCCAGTGCTGAAAGTTCTAACACAGGGTTGCATGGTGTGAGGGCCACCAGGGATTTGGGGAGGGTTTTTCGGCAGGGATCGGGGTTGTCGGGGGGTCAGTGTCACTGGCCCCCCAACAGTATTCTGAGGGCATTGAGGGCTTCACCTCAGATGATGACCTTTACTCCCAGCTAGATCTTTACGCCTGCTTGAAGCTGGTGTGAAGATCCAGTGTTAAAAATAACTTTCAGCGCAGTTTTTTTACATCGGGCAAACATAACAATTTGCATGGCAAGTGTGCTGCAATTTAGCGCAGTTGTTTTTTGGCATTTTTCCAGCACTAGCTTGCTTTCTGTGTCAGAGAGCACATCTAGCATAATAACATTGTAACGTAATATATGACAGCAGGTGCACCTGCCTCTCCGTGCAGGTTGCCCCTCCCCATGCCTTTGTTTAGGGATGTACCCACCACTCCATGTAGGTCACCCCTATTTCTTGAGATATAAGAGATAGTTATGATTATTTTGATTTTATCCTGTTGCTATAAAGGGATCTACAGTGTCTGTCCCATACCATTTTGAATTCTGTCACTGTCTTTGCCCCCACCACTTCTATTGGGAGGGAATTCTAAGCATCCACCACTCTTTCAGTGAAAAGTTATTTCCTGACATTGCCTTTCAATTTACCCCCCTTGCAGCTTCATATTATGCCCTCTAGTTTTACAGCTTCCCTGTCTTTGGAAGAGGTTTGTTTGTTCATTAATACTCTTAAGTACACTGGTCAACAAATTTTTACAAAAGTCATGTTACTGAAATAAAAATAGCCATTTCTTATCCATTTTTATATGCTGAACATGAATATGACAGTGAAATTGCAAAGTTGGCTCTAGTTTTTTTGTATTCTACAAGAATTAATGTTTACATCACGAAATGCATGTCAATAGTAAATATAATAGGCCTTCGGTTAATACCTGTAAAAAAAACAAGTCATAGACTACTACTTAGATTTTTTTCGCCTGTCTCTTGTACAGCTGTTCGGGAGCTTCTCTGGGGAGTGTCCAGCAGTAGTCAGCCAGCATTGTAGTGGACCATTTTCCCTGGTATCTTTGCTCCATCGTTGCGATATCCTGGTGAAAACGTTCGCCCTGTTCATCACTAACCATACCACAGTTGTCAGGAAAGAAATAGAGATGGGAATCAAGGAAATGGATCTTTAGAGACATATTGCAGCCAAGTTTCTGATACTGCATCAGCATGTCTTCTACTAGTTCCTTGTAGTTGTCTACCCTAACATTCCCGAGAAAGTTTGACACTAGGCGAAAAGCATTCCATGTTTGTTTCGCATCACCCTGCAGCAAGTTGTTGAACCGGTCATCTTTGAAGAGCTCTTGAATCTGAGGACCCACAAAAACTCCCTCTTTAATCTTTTCTTCGCTGAGCCGAGGGATGTTTTCATGCAGGTATCGGAAAGCTGGCAAAGTGCGGTCCATGGCTTTCACAAAGTTTTTCATCAAACCTAGTTTGATGTGAAGGGGTGGTAGCAGGATTTTGTGAGCCTCAACCAAAGCTGGGTGCTGGATATTCTTCTCTCCAACTGTTACATTTTGTCTGCGATTCCATTCCTTCCGCAAGTAGTGCCAATCCCTTGCTCGGCTATCCCACTCACATAAACACATGTATTTTATATATCATCCCTGCTACAGTCCCATTAAAAGGGCAACTACCTTCAAGTCACCACAGAGGTGCCAGCTGTACTTGTTATAGTTAACTTAAAGCATCTACTGACTTCCATTATCGTATGTCTCTTTCATGTGGACGGCATGCACTACTGGAATAGATGGAAGACGGTTTCCATTGTTCAAAAGCACAGCCTTCAGACTCAGTTTCAGAGTCTATAAATAGTCTCCAGTCTTGTGGGTCATGAGTGATTTTTAAGGCATTCATGAGGCTTTCAATATCGGAACAGAATACCAGATTACTTTCCTTTCCGACTGCGTATAGTACACTGCTGACGTCAGATGGCTTCAGCAGCCGTCTGGCAGTAGTATTGCATTGCATCAGAAAATGATGCAATCAACTCTGGATGGTGTGTGCATGCTGGTATTATGCAATGTGATGCAATATTACATCATTCAAGGCTTATTTGGGATGATGTTGATGTCCTACTGGATAAATTTACACGGTGAAACGTCAAAAATGAACTACATGCAATATCTTCAAAACGAGAGCCAATAAATTTTTTTTAATGTTATATTCGTGTTCAGCTCACCAAGATACTACAGATTAGGGCCATTTAAAGTCAGTAACGATTTCAATGTTGACCAGTGAATTTATTAGCATGCTGCTTTAATCATTAGTTTACTCCTGTACAGATTCCAGCCGAAGAGACCTTTTTTTTCCCCTCTTTGTACAGCTTTAAAACCCCTTCTGTGTCTACAGACCCCTTTCATGACGTAATATATGCGAGGTGGCCTCCAAACCAAACAGATTTTAGAATCCTAAGGCCCAAGCTATGAAAAGAAAGGAAAAAAATGGCTGATGGGCAGTCCTCATTTCTTTAAATGCAAGTTCTGCTGTTTGAAAAGGCCGTTTGTCCTCCAGCAGTTCTGACAGTTTGTTAGGCGGTAGGGAGTAGCCCCAGAAAGGAAAACAGACCTTTGACAGACGCTTTAGGGAGGGGATCAGAAATGCAAGTTTTATCAGGATATTTCAGCATTTTAACACTGACTACTGACCTGACAACAGCACTGTGCTGAGACCTTTTTTGTGTGCATTCAATTGTGAGAAGTAAACACACTGATTCGTATCCTGTGTTTGGTAACTGGGTGGAGAGCACAGTTTGGCAACATGCATTGCTTTTAAATTCTTTCTTGGACAATGGACCCTGTATACTTCTTATATCCTGACTTTCTAAATGTAGAATGCTGGTAATAAACTTTTCTAGATATAGCTGGGGATCCATCAAAACCATTTTACACTAATAGAAGTGTATTTTTGACATTAATATTGAGCACAAAATAAACTAAGCCAATAGAGAGAGAAGGCGAGAGAATGTTAGTGTTGATTAAAGTTTTGTGATGGAAATGAACACATCTGGGATACCAATAAACTAGTTAAACCAAAGACAACAGTTTGTGTGGGTAACATTGAAGTGGTAACTTGGGAAAAGAATTTCATTATTTCTGTTGGTTTAAATTTTAAAGTACCAGCTTTTCCCTGAAATGTCTGCAAGTGTTTCTTTTCCTTTTCTGCAAGTTGGCTTTTTAGCGGGAAAATCACATACAATTTGAGTCTTTGTAGCTAGAAGTGATAGTAATTATTCATTGTACATAAATCACAACCATTAAGCAAAGCAGTAGAAAAATCCTACCGCAGTGCTAGGCCCCCTCCCCGCTCCCAAGATGCAAAAGTGATTGTTAGTACACCAAAGATGTCTCTACCCAAACGGCCCAAACAGTAGGGCTGCCAACTCACATTTTAAAAAAATGCAAACTTCCTCCCACCTCTTGGTCATCCAAGTTCCATATTCCCTTGCCACTCCTTCCCTTTGTTTCATGGCCCCTATTCCACTCCGCTCCACTCCACTTCATCATACCCAGTTGTCTGACCTTCACAGAGGTGAAGATGTACAGAGCAGAGCAGACCTGACTCGGCTCCTCTTACCAAATAGCAGTCTTGCATGCGAAGCTCGTGCTAACAGATTCTAATGTAGTCTCTCCCCCACCGGTTGCATAGGCTTCCCCAGCGAGCATGTGCAGTCTCGGCTCCTCATGCACAGCCCCGGAGAGCTGCTGGTCAGTTGGGTTGCTGTTGGTCATATTGCTGTTTTCAACATCCTCCTGCCTCCTACACTAACAAGAGCTAGGAGATCGGACGACAGTCATTTAAATTGTAAACTCTCCACTGCAGATCTACCTACTATGAATTACTTTGAGCATGGGTTTTGAAAAGTGAGCGATTAAATCCAGTGGTGAAAGTTCCAGGCCGTCAAGAGCAAAACAAAGTGGATATTCATTGCTGGAATCCAGATATCCCCCAGCGCTCAATATCCAATTTCAGCGCTGACCAGCACAGCAGCAAATTCAGCCGCTGTCTGGATCGCTGAATTGCATAAAAGTTAGGACAGCTATTGAAATGACTTAGCTTTAGGTGGGCAGTTACCCGATTACGTACTGAAAATCACCAATCCCACTTAGGGACCACCCTGCCACTGTCTAGTTAATGCCATCAAATATCCCTCTTAATGGGGCTTTAGCACGTTTTGGGACCATTAAGGTCTTTTCTTCAAACCTTACTTGTTCTCTAAGCTATTATCTTTCAGAAATTGATAACCAAATGAAAGTTGATCGTAGAACTGAAAAATGTTTTTTCATTTAAAAATAAATTGTACATGAAATAATATGTTAGGCCTGGTCGAGTTGCTCAGGTGTATAGTTTTACTATGGGGGTAGCAAAAGAGCAGCGTCGAATAGAGAGACGGTGCTGTTTACACACGAGTGCACAACTCTGGTCTTTGGGGATGAAGAGGTCAGGCCAGGTTTTCTGGGTAATCGCAATATACAACGTGGCTAGGCTATTAAATTCAAACGTATGGAAATTGTTCTGATGAATATTTCTTGTGGGTATTCTGAAAATCAGATTTGTTTATGGCCCTCAAGGATTGGCCCTCAAGGATTCCCTAGTCTTAAGGGGAACTTCAAGGGCTATTTTCTCTTGCAAGATGAAACCCCAGATCAATTTTACAGGAAAAACTCTAGCTGCATTAGTGCGGGGTATGCCCAAATAACTGCTGAGTGCCTAAAATTGGGGGTCAGTGGGTCAGCAAGATTTCCAAATGATTTTAGATGCCAAGATATCACTACACGAGGGAAAATCCTCTTAAAGAGAGAAAAGAGTCTTCGAGGGCCGCAGGATTGCCACAGTGAATATGCGTGAGGGTTAACTGCATGGAATGGGGGTGGTGCATGCAAATCTCTCTCATGCATAGTCACTCAAGAAATCTTGAGCACTCGCTTGGGCTTGCAGCCCCACGAGGACGAGATATGAGGGCCGCTTCTTTTGTTACTCAATGCATTAAGAGCCCTCAACATTTCAAATTTTCTTATAACAGATTAGTTTGTGGGATATTTTTTCTTTTATTTATATTTTTTTTAAATTAAGATAAAGCATTCCTATCATTGGTCCAGGGAAAAAGTGGATTCTATACAGATTGGGATGTAACAGCATAGCTAGGGTTGAGTGGGCCCTGGGTGGAAAAATTAAGATGGGGCCCCATTAACACCATCTCTCCAAAGATCATTGGGAACCCTCTCAGGGAGGATGGGATTCTGTGAAAATTGAAGGGTGTAATGTGTGCTGTTGAATATTGGGGGTAGGAACATGTGCAGGGCCAGGGATTTGTATGTGTTGGGCAAGTGTTATATGTGAGGTATGCGGGGTGGGGGGGGGTGTCTGCTGTGGGTGGGATGTATGAGGAATGGCAGCAGAGGCTTGTGTATGTTGTGAGCAGTTAGGGTATGGTGTATGGGAGTGTGTATACATGGGGGATGTAAGTTGTAGGTGGAATGTGGGGGTGCCCGAGGTGGAATGGGTGTGGAGGGTGTCAAGGGTGCACTGGCGGGTTCAGAGGGTTCCCCCTCCCCTGTCCAACATCTCCCCTTCCCTCTTCCCCCCTCATCCAGCATATTTCCTGCCCTCCCTGCAGCAGACACTTTCAGCAGCATTGCCTCACTGTCTCCAATCCCTCCAATCCCTCCCCCCACAAAAGAAGCCAGGCAGCATAATCATCTTCCTGCCACACAGACCCAAGTCTCGGGATGAGAACTGAGATCTTGCAGATCGCATCATGAGACTTGACTGTGTGGCAGGAAGATGAGACAATGCACTACTTGTCAGTGCAACTGCCTGGCTTCATTTGGGGGGAAGGGAGGGAGAGCAAGAGAAGAGGATCTGAGACAGTGCAGCGTCTGCTGCGTGATCTCAGTGTCCCATCACCATTGCAACGTTTCAGCAGTAGATGGTCTCTACCAGTGGGCGGATCCAGATTTATGTCAGGCTCATTCACTTAATGGTAGCTATGCCCCTGGGATGGTTTACGTTGGACTATGAGAATTAGGCAAAGATACGGATCGACACAAACTTTCAAGACCACGCAGGTCATTTAGGCCACATCTGCAGAAAGAAATGCTGTGGTCTCCAGCATGTGTGTATATCATCATCTCTGGATCATTCTTTCCCTCCTGCCCTCGTATAACTATCTTCTGTGGTTTCAAGGGGGTTAATTTCCTTTCTACAACTGCTAGACATAACCTGGCTAGGATAAGATTCCCATCTTGATAGCGTTCCTGGCAGATTAGGGATATTAAATAATTTCCTTCTATTTATGGTTACTACTGCGCTGTTCTAATCTTTCTATCACCCAGATAATTAGTGAGGAAATCTACAGGAGAATTTTTTTTGGCTAACGCGCCAAAGTTGCTGACAAGACGTGTTGTTTTACACAACAAAAGCCTTTCTCCCTCTCGTTGTCGAGAGGTAGATAAATCAAAACTCAAAACCAGCCATGGGGTTTTAAGAAAACAAAAGCAAAAATACACTACAGGCCGAGCAGAAACAGAAACCTGGAGCTCTCCCTTCACTCCAGCCAAATGGATTGAGTCAGAAGCCCGAAGTGCTGTTCCTATTAAACCCTCACATTCAACTAAGATGTTGTTTGCTAAATTATGAATGTGTGTAATTAAAATCCAGTCGCTGTTTCTATGAAAGATTTACAGTGTTATTTCATCGTTTGTCATGGCTAATTAACAATATTAGATGAAGTTTTTCTTCTTCAAAGGTCTGATTTTTTTCCCTCGTTTATTTATGTCAGAAATGATAAACAGGGTTCTGAAAAGCTTCTGGGGTACAGCAGCATGTTCTCTTTAACACCTCCAGGTTTCGAGGTTCAAATTCCTCTAGCCAACAGCTACTCTCTTTTCCGTATGGTGAAAAGAATTAAAATAGTCTAAAGGCCCATAGGGCCAATTTCTAAATATATAGGTTAGAGGCTTTAAGATGGATGCTTTTATTATCAAGTAGACGATGCCTATCCTTACTCGGTTCTCATAATATCTTTTGAAATTAATGTTTCTAAAATAGCATATATGAAAAAGAAAACATTTATTTAACAGATTTTATATACCGCTTTTCTTCAGTCAAAGTGGTTTACATATAACAGTGTTAACATAATTCTAGCAAATTTGTTTTGCATAGAACATAGGATAGGTACAACTTGGATTAATGGGGTAAACAAAACAAAACATGAATATCTTGTCCAGTTGATCTTGCTGTACCAGAACCAGGCACCCAGGATATCTTGCTGTTTACTAAAGATTTGCCTTTGGTCCTATTATTGCCCCTCCATAAACTGCCGCCACTGTATGCAGGACCTCTCCTATTCATTGTGGATTTCCTGAAAACACAACTGGGTTGAGAACTACTGACTTAGAATAAAGGCCAAAGGTTTTCCAATCAACTATGAAGGTTTATTTAACAAATATTTGATGTAGACGGCTATATTTCCTTGGGAGCTCTTCCCCCCCCCCCCATCACTCGCTCATCTTTGACCCCAAGCTGGTTAAGCATGAGAGAAAAACCAAGTGGACCAAATGAGGTTGACATTCAAAGTGATTTAAGAGCTTAACTAGCATTAAGAACATAAGAAATGCCATACTGGGTCAGACCAAGATCCATTGAGCCCAGTATCCCATTTCCGACAGTGGTCAATTTACGTCGCAAGTATCTGTCAGGTTCCCAAAAAGGTATACAGATTCCATAGTGCTTATCCTGGGGTAAGCAATAGATTCCCCTGGCCCTTTGTATTAATACTTTATGAACCTTTCCTCCAGAAATCTGTCTAAACTGTTTTTAAACACAGCTACACTAACAGCTTTTACTACATGCTCCAATAATGAATTCCAGAGTTTGAATACATGTTAAAGTGAAAAAATATGTTCTGTTACTAGACTTAAATGGGTTATGTAGCTTTATTGTGGGTCCTCTAGTCTTTCTACTTTTTGATGGCGTAAACATCTGATCTACGTTTACCCGTTCCAGTCCACTGATTAATTTTAGACCTCTATCGTATTTCCCCTCAGCCGTTTCTTTTCCAAGTTGAAGAGCCCTAACCTTTTTAGGCCTTTCCTCAGATATATCCTTCCATCCTCTGTACCTTTTCTAATTCCACTATATCTTTAATATATGGCAACCAGAATTGCACATAATATTCAAGGTGCGTTTGCACAATGGAACGCTACAGGGGCACTATAATATCCTTTGTTTTATTCTCCATTCCTTTCCTTATGATACCTAGCATTCTATTTGCTTTCTTGGCCACCGCTGCACACTGGGCAGAGGTTTCAATGTATTCGACGATGACATCAAAAATCTTTTCCTGGGTGGTGGTTTCTAATGTGAACCTTTATTGTGTAATCGTAATTTTGGGTTGTTCTTTCCTAAATGCTTAACTTTATACTTATCCACATTAAATTTCATCTGCCATTTGGAAGTCCAGTCTTCCAGTTTATCAGGGTCCTCTTGCAATTTTTCACAATCTTGTATTTTAACAACAACTTGAATAATTTTGTTCAAAGTTGTTAAAACACAAATTTGTCATCTGCAAATTTGATCACCTCACTTGTTGTTCCAATTTCCAGGTCATTTATGAAAATGTTGATTGCATAAAATTGTTGCCTTTGAAAATTTGGGGCAGTTGACCACGTAACTTTTGTCTGGGCATCACAATTATAGTTTGGCGCGATGTCCAGACAAACGTTATGTGGCGTGGAGCTCGATTCAGAGAGGGGGATATCCGGGCCTTCCGAGAAAGACGGGCCAGTTAGGACCTGATTCTGGACCACCGGAACAAAATGTTCCCACAGTGCACAGAATCGAGCCCCCTGGCGTCTGCAGTGATGTCCACACCGCAGGCACCCCCAGCTCCTGCGGCTTCTCCCCACTGCTCAACCCACGGCTAGCCTGCCAGGGCTGGATGGTGTGGCAGGACCCCCCCCCCCCCACCCCGGCTCAGGGGGATCCCCAGGCCTGATAGCCAGGTCATTGCTGCTTTTCTGAATCGGCCCTGTACGTCCTGCTGGGCTGGCCTGCCCCCGCTCCTCCCAGATCCTGCCCCTCCCCCTCCCCCATCATGCTGCTCAGGACGTATGCTTGGGAGAGTCGGAAGGGGAATCAGGTCCTAAGTCTGGTAAGGATTGGAGGTGTTCAGGGTCAAGGTAACAGATAGGACCACATAAATAGCTATCCTGAACTTAAGCAAATAACTCAACCCAGGTAAGGTTAGGACTTAATCAGGCTAAAAAGCTTCTTAACATTAGCTAGATAAAAAAGTAATTTTATAACTGAGCCCATGAGCCTCGAGTGTTTTTTGAGAGGTTAATACCAGCATGGTCAATGGGAGGAAATAAAGTTCCTTAATGAAACCTGGATACAGGTGAAACCAGCAGCTGAGGTTAGAGACCTTTGAAGGAACTTTGCAACACATTCATTATGGAGGTGTCTATGGACTAAGGATTAAGAGAGCCAGATATGATCTAAGGCTATGAATTAATTGCAAACATTTCCACATCAGGATGAGATAAATAAATAAATACAAATACTATAAAAATAAGCACTTATTTAACAAGGTTTTTATAACGCTTTATACCGTAAAACTTTAAGACTTTAACAAGTTTAAATTGATTTTTTTTCTGGACACTTATGGGGTAGAGAGATGATGAAATTTTAGTTTTCGGGTGAGCAATGATATACTCCCCCAGGAGTGTTTGAGCGCCATTACCCCATTTTTACATACTAATGAGGGATGAGTTTGGCTGCCCTTTATGAGAGACATGGTGGATTTATATAATGAGTCACATGTATTTATGGACGTACAAAGTTTATAAAGTGTTTTTTGAATTCATTTAGAAATTTAAGGTATTTTGTACACTTTTGAAGTAGTAAATTTGAGATAGAGACTGCTGCAATTTTTTGATATGTACACGTTGTACATATTGGTTGCACAATTTTATAAGTGGTAACTGTCTTGCATAAGATGCTGCTTATTGCACAGAAATAGCTTTTAAAATTGCCCTTCAATGGTATTTGTTCCCCCATAATATTGGCCCTAAATATGCCTAGATATTCACTGATGTTGATTTTGTAAGAAATTTGCAGACTCAGAATGCTGAAATTACCAAAGTTTCTCCTCAAAATGGGGGAGCCACTGATACACAAAAAAACAAATCTTTCTAAAATATAAACTTGTACAGGATTGTGTATATGTCTCCCTCTAAGTATCCTTCTCTTTTTATCTGTTCTATATATTTTTTTATATTTTGATCCGTAGACAAGTTATTCTAATTTTATATTTTATTTATTAAATTTTATCATTATCTGCCATTGTTCCAAAAGCTTGTAACTTTATACACAATAATTAAATATAACATGATACAATGACATGCCCCATCAAGTGGGTGCTAATAAATGCAAAATACTATTGCATCAAAAGCCTGCAGCTTTGTAAAGTTGTATAAATCAAAACATACTTAAAATAATGTAATATTAACATGTCCATAATTTTGGTATAAGATCATAGTAAAGGTAATAACTATTAATGATTAACTGCCTGACTGAAGACTGAACATAGTGTAGGATAACTATCCACAGGGTGGTCATGAGTCGATATTGACTCAACGGCACTTAATGATATCGCAATAGAAATAGAATTATTCATAGTAAGATTCATAAAACTTGCTAATCGTATTACTAATAAACAAACTCAAGTTGGCAGTAGGTACACAAACTAAACCACTAGGGGTTTGCTTTCATCGATGCGCATTCAGTTCATTAAGGGGTCTTAAAACCTTTTGTGTGCACTAAGTTGATTTAGCACGTATCGATTTAGGAAATGTAGTGTGTTCTATTAAAACAAATCTGTGAAACTTACCAAAAAACACACTCAAAAATCAGGAAAAATTCATGAAGAAAAAGAAAACTAACCAAATTTTTCTTGCCTGTGCATATCCCTATAAACTACCAACCAAATTATAAACTTCAAAACTGTTAGTAGCACAATCAATAAAAAACAAATGCAGTGCTGTTACTAGCCTCCCCTTATTAAAATTGCTACATGTTAATCATATTTATTGATAATTCTGTGTTTTGTTCAGTTTCAACTCACTGTTTACTTTGCTTTGAACTTCTGAGGGAAAGGCAGGCGATTGTTTTAATTTATCATCTTTCCTGCAAATATTTGGGGCCGTTCTGCTGTACTTACTACTCCGTCACTTTCCCATACTAATTTCCTGTTAGCAGTTTTTTATCAGGTCTGGAAATGAGAACCTGCAAAAAAACAAAAAGAAGCTGAGATGGGGAGTGTTGATGAAAGGGCAAAAGAACGGTGTCTCTTGTTGTTTGATGGTTCTTCATTTTTGGTTTTTTTGGGGGGGTGGGGTTGGTGTATTTCCTACAGCAGCAGCAGGTGGCGACGCAGCAGCTGGCCTTCCAACAGCAGCTCCTCCAGATGCAACAACTTCAGCAGCAGCACTTACTGAGCCTTCAACGCCAAGGCCTGCTGAGCATTCAACCTGGACAGCCGGCGCTTCCACTGCAGCCTCTCCCCCAAGGTACGTGGCCCCGTGCAACTGAGCATGCCTGCAGTGAATGGTAAGCTTGGGCTATCCCAGAAAATAATAGCTCCAGCTAAAGAATAGAGCAAAGCAATAGCTCTTCAAGGCAGACAGTACAGACCTTTTTTCCCTGCTCTGCTCAGGCGTGTTTTACAGGATTTTTACATGGCTGTTTTCCATAGAAAATAGCGGAAAAATAACTGCATAATGTACTCTGAGCTGAGCTCTGAAATGTAATCACTTCCAGATGTTTTATTGTCAAAATAAACACCAGAAGGTAATTTAGAAAACAAAATGAACTCGGGGGCAATTTATGTTTTTTGTTTGGGTTATTTTTTAAATTAATTGTAACATGCATAAATTTGACTCCCAGGGCACTGCTAGAAGTGTCGCAGGCTGTTTTCCATTCCACCCACTGATCCTAAGCTTCAAACTTTATGGATTTTTCCCACAGCCCCCTCAGATTTAGTCCACTCACTAAGGTTCCTTGTTAGCATGTATCAATTAAGCTGTCCAAAAGAGGGCCGTTGGACAGTGACAGGACATGCTTATGTGTAATGTGAAAGGCATGAAGTGTAATCTGTGCAGGAACACATCGGAGACACCAGTAGACAATTCAGCAGTCGTGGCATTGATTGATAAGCTCAACTGTGCAGTGTGACCATGAGCTTCAGCCTTAGGAAGGAGCATATGTAAAAATGAAAGGGAACCTAGCTTTGTGAGGGGGATTTCCTGAACATAGACAATGGCAACAAATAAGGACCATGGGGCTCATCTAGTCCGTCCAGTTTCAGTCATGTTGACCGCCAGTTTCCCCTCCCCCTCACCTTTTTTGCTTCTAGGGATCCTTTGTGCCTATCCTAGGCTTTCTTGAATTTCATTTCTGTTTTTGTCACCACCATCCTTACTGGGAGGCCATTAAACAAAGATGCTTCTAAATTCTGACCTGGCCATTAGGAACATTAATCTCCAGGCACAAGCAGGAATGAGTCTTCACATATGGGTACGTCGGTACCGACGGAGCCTGCGCGGGAACGCTCCCCAGCGTCCCAAAAAAGGAAAGCTTTTGGGAGCATCCCACAGCGCCTGCGCACTGCCTTCCCGCCTTTCCTAACCGCCTCTCTCCAGTTCTTCTTTTCCGCGGAGCCAGCAGGTCGTGTTCCTGTCACCGCTGAAGAAGTTCTTTATTTTATTTCTTTGGTCGCGCATCTGCCTTCTTCGACGTCGGACCGGTACCGTGGGTCTTTTCTTTCTTTTTCTTCAAAAAAAAAAAAAAAAGATACTTCCGTTCCACTTCAGTGTATTTTTTCTTCGTTGGGCCTTAGGCCTAACAGAAAATTCCTCATGGAAAAACCTGCCTCCGGGTTTAAAAAATGCACTAAGTGCAGCAGTACCATCTCTGTTACGGACACCCATGACTGGTGTCTTAAATGTTTGGGTCCTGACCATTCCATCACGGATTGTCCGTCCTGCACCATGATGTCTAAAAGAGGTTTACAGAACCGAGCAGCCAAGCTCAGTACACTGTTTCCCTCTGATGCAGCTTCGGTGGCATCTACGTCTTCCAGGGCTGCTTCTTCCTCCTATGGATCTCAGGTAACCAAACATAAGTCCAGCCGGTCCTCGAAGGGTAGATCTCCCTCTAAGCATAGAGATGCCTCCGGGCTTGCCCTCGAGGATCCTGCACCGGCAAAAGTACCCCGGCGGGAAGCTCCTCCTATAGGGTCACAAGTTGACATCGATGGCACGGCCTCGACCGATCACCTGTTGCAATGTTCTGGGGTACCGGTGGAATCTGCCGGTACCGACCTCCAGACATTCATGGTGTCGATGGATCAGAATGTCCTGACCATGCAGCGTGCCATTACGGCATTCATACAAGCTGCGACGCCGCTGGTACCGCAACAAGCTTCGTTGTCGGTACCGGCTCCGATATCGGTTCCGGTGCCGGTACCAGTTGCATTGACATCGGCTTCGGTGTCGACTGCAGCGGTATCCTGTCCAATGATGCCTATCGGTATCGATCCGGTACCGATGACTCCCGATGTCGATACCACCCGGTATGCGTATCGGGCTTTACAAGAGCATCCAGACAGGCGATACTTTGATTCCTCCGAAGACTCTGATGCATCGGAGGCCTCTGTCGAAGCATCGGTACTTCTTCCTCAGGAGCCTTCTTCTCCAAAAAGAAGAATGTCCCCTCCAGAAGACTTGTCTTTTCAAGACTTCATAAGGGAAGTGGCCAAAGGGCTTTCTATCTCAGTGGCCCCTGAGACAGAGCCTAGAGCCAAAAAATTGGATATTTTGCAATATCCCAAAGCTCCTAAAGAAGCAGCCACTTTGCCAGTTCATGAGATCCTTTATGACCACATGATAGGCATATGGGAGACTCCTCTCACCATCTCTTCTCATTCTCGTAGGTTGGATACCATGTATCGTGTCCCTCCTTGTCCTGGATTTCATAAAACTCAGCTTCCTCACCATACTATTGTGGTAGAGTCTGCTATGAAAAAGTTAGAGTGCAAAGAGGCACTCATCTGCTCCTCCAGGAAGAGAATGTAGAACCTTAGATGCTTTTGGCAGGAAAAGTTTCCAGGCCAGTATGCTTGTTGCCAGAATCAACTCCTATAGTCTCTATGGGGATGTTTCTGAAGGAAGTTACAGATCATCTGCAAACTTTCCTCCCTTTTCTTCCAGAAGATAAAAGGGAAGACTTTCTTACCTGGCTTAAGCATGCCCAGGATGTTTCCAAATTTTCTAACCGTGCAGCCTTTGACTCTTTTGAGGGGGCCAGCAGAGCCTCGGCCATTGCCATAGGTGCACGCAGAATTGCTTGGCTACAAGCTTCTGATTTGGAACCCTGGGTCCAAGATGGATTAGGAAATCTTCCTTGTACAGGTGAAAACCTGTTTGGCAAAGATTGGCAAGCAAAGGCCACTCAAATGGATGCAGAAAATTCTGCTTTGGATAGGCTTTCAAAGTCTACCTCTAATCCTGTCAAGAAGAGGTTGTTCAAAAAGGCATATTTTCCCAAGAAGGGAAGATATTATCCTGTTTATGGTCAACAGATATCATCTGCAGGTCGTTTTTGCTGCAAAGCTTCAACAACCTAAACAGGCCAAGCCTAAAACTGTAAGGACTACTGTAGCCCAACAGCCTCAGCCTCCTCAGGGCCTTTGACTTGCAGCTAGAGAACAGCCTTTCTGGCTCTAAAAGACCCAGAGCCTCTCACCATTCCAGGAAGGTTAGCTCACTTTGCTCCCAGATGGGAGCAAATCACAGCAGAGCACTGGACCCTTTCCATCATAAGGGAAGGGTACAAACTTCATTTTTCAAACCTTCCTCCTTACACCATGGTGAGACAGTTCAATTCTCCAACATCTCTTCTTGACCTTCTGAGTCAGGAGATTTCTACCCTTCTTGCCCAAGGGGCAATAGAAGAAGGGCCTCTTTTTCAACAGGGCTCAGGGTTCTACTCCCCCTACTTTCTAATTCCAAAGAAAACAGGGGGCTACAGATCCATCTTAGATCTCAGAGAATTGAACAAATTCCTATGCAAGGAGAAATTCCAGATGATTTCTCTGGGTACTCTCCTTCCATTCCTTCAGAGTCAGGATTGGCTTTGTTCTCTAGATCTCAAGAATGCGTATACCCATATACTCATCCATCCAGCACACAGAAGGTTCCTTCGATTCCTTCATCTAGGAAAGCACTACCAATACAGGGTGCTTCCTTTTCATCTGGCCTCTGCTCCAAGAGTGTTCACAAAATGCATGGCAGTAATAGCTGCATTTCTACGCACTCTGGGAATATTCGTATTCCCATATCTGGACGACTGGCTCATCCGAGCATCATCCAAATCAGAGGCCCAGACTTCCCTAGCCTGCACAATGCGTGTTCTGCAGTATCTGGGACTGGTGATAAACATTCCAAAGTCCCAACTCACCCCTACTCAGTCTCTAGAGTTCATAGGGGCCCTGCTGGATACCACAACAGCAAGGGCCTATCTTCCCCAGGCCCGTTGCCTACGTTTAGTGCAGTTAGCCTCTCAGATTCAGTTAAAACCCCATCTAACTGCTCGAGAGATGTTACAACTGCTAGGCCACATGGCATCCACTGTGCATGTGGTCCCCCTATGCTCGCCTTCACATGAGGGCAGCTCAATGGACTTTGTCCACCCAGTGGACCCAGGCATCAGGGGGTCTGTCATACAAAATAGCAACCTCCAGGCGCCTCTTTTGGTCTCTCCAGTGGTGGAAGTCCACTCAAAATCTGTTGCTGGGGTCCCCCTTCCAACAATTGTTACCCCAAGCAATCCTTACAACAGATGCCTCTCCAAAGGGTTGGGGAGCTCATCTTCAAAACCTCTCCACCCAGGGCATTTGGTCTCCACAGGAGACCTCCCTACATATCAACATCTTAGAGCTCAGAGCAATCTTCTTAGCTCTCAGTCTTCCATACCCTGCTCAGCTACAAGACAGTCCTCATCCACACGGACAACCAAGTAGCCATGTTCTATGTGAACAAGCAGGGAGGAACTGGCTCTCTGTCGCTTTGCAACGAAGTTCTGAGATTGTGGGCCTTCGCCAGAGAGCATCAAATTCATCTTCTGGCAGTATACCTTCCAGGAGTTCAAAACTCTTGGGCAGACAGACTCAGTCGAGTTCTGCTTCCACACGAATGGTCCCTTTATATGGACCAGATAGAATCTTTCGAATTTGGGGAGCCCCGGACATAGACCTCTTTGCAAGTCCGTGGAATGCCAAACTTCCCCGATTCTGTTCCAGAATTCCGTGTCAGGGAGTTCAGGCCAGGGATGCCTTCCTCCTTTACTGGGGTCAAGACTTCCTGTACGCCTTTCCACCCATTCCCCTAATTCCCAAGACCCTGTTCAAGCTTCAGAGAGATCGAGGGACTATGATCCTCATAGCTCCACGTTGGCCACCCTCTACTTCTGCATCTCTCTCAAGCTCCCTCCCTGGACTTGGGGTCTGCTCCAGATCTCCTGTCTCAGGAGGGGGGAACGTTGTGGCACCCAAACCCCCAATCTCTCCATCTCAGGGCTTGGTTGCTGAAGGCTTAGACCTTCAAGATTGGCATCTTTCTCAGCAAGTAAAGGATATCCTTCATGCTTCCAGAAAGCCTTCTACTAGACGTTCCTATGCTTTTAAATGGAAAAGGTTTACCATTTGGTGTGCTGAGAAGGGTATTAACCCTCTAGCAATACCTTTGAATTCTTTACTAGAATATCTCCTGCATCTTTCCCATGCAGGCCTCAAAACAAATTCTGTAAGGGTCCATTTGAGTGCTATTGCAGCATCCCTCAAGCCTCTCAATGGACAACTTGTCTCCTCTCATCCTCTTATTGCAAGATTCATGAGAGGCCTTCTTTTAACTAAGCCTCCCATTAGACCACCTCCAGTGGCATGGGCCTTGAATATGGTTCTTGGTCAGCTCATGAAACCACCCTTTGAACCCTTAGCCACTACCTCCTTGAAATTTCTTTCCTGGAAGGTTATCTTTCTTATTGCAGTCACCTCAGCTCGCCGCATCAGCGAACTGCAGGCCTTAGTGGCTAATCCACCTTATACAAGGTTCCATCCATGATAAGGTAGTCGTTAGGACCAATCCACACTTTATGCCTAAAGTGGTCTCACCTTTTCATCTTAATCAAGAGGTGTATTTACCTGTCTTTTTTCCAGGTCCTCATGCATCAAGTGCAGAGAGGAATCTTCATACCCTGGATTGTAAGAGAGCTCTTGCTTTTTACTTACAAAGGACACAGCAACATAGAAAGTCTTCTCAACTCTGTTGCTTTTGATCCCTCTCATTTGGGACTTCCAGTCTCTAAGAGAACACTGTCCAATTGGATTGCTCAGTGTATTTCTTTCGCCTACCAGAGTAAGAACCTTTCTCTGGAGGGCCATGTCACAGCTCATAATGTGAGGGCCATGGCCACCTCTATGGCTCATCTAAATTCTGTGTCCATCGACCAGATCTGTCGAGCGGCCACCTGGGCCTCGGTTCATACGTTCACAGCCCATTACTGTTTGGACAAGGCCTCCCGCCGGGATGCCTTGTTTGGTCAGGCTGTTCTCAAACACCTGTTCCATGCTTAATCAACTCCTACCCTCCATCCCTAGTTGGATGCCTGAGATCCATGGGAGGAGGTAGAGCCCTTCTCAGGGTCTCACAACCTTGGAGATCTCCCAGGCATCTCTAGCTGGGGAGTCCCCATATGTGAAGACTCATTCCTGCTTGTTCCTGGAGATAGCACAGTTACTTACCTGTAACAGGTGATCTCTGGGAACAGCAGGAATAAGTCTTCACAACCCACCCACCTCCCCTAGGAGTTGTATCTATCTTTCCTTTCCTCTCTCTCTCTCTCTTTGTCTCAGCTTTAAAACTCGAACTGGAGAGAGGCGGTTAGGAAAGGCGGGAAGGCAGCGCGCAGGCACTGTGGGATGCTCCCAAAAGCTTTCCTTTTTTGGGACGCTGGGGAGCGTTCCCACGCAGGCTCCGTCGGTACCGACGTACCCATATGTGAAGACTTATTCCTGCTGTTCCCAGAGATCACCTGTTACAGGTAAGTAACTGTGCTTTATCCACTCCGAAACAGAGGTGCCATGTGTAGTAACTTGAGAATTCAACACGGAGAGGATGCTTTAAGACTGATGTCATTACGGGCTTTAAATCAACTTTCTGCTTCCTTGAAGATAGCCACCTGAGTATGGACGCCCAAGGGCAAGACAAGGTTGAGCTGTTCTGTTTTTGAGCCAGTGATACCTGGGACCTGAAACCTTTCCATGAAGAGTGATCTGTCAGCTGTCCTCGCAGCATACGTTTTTGTAAGCCTGTGCCTGCATTTTTGCCCATGATGAAGGGGGCCAGTTCATCAGGAAAATGCAAGAAAGTGCTGGCCCAGTATTTCTTAGTCATCCGTGTTATAACACTGTACTTCTATCAAAATAATATTATGCATGCCTGTACCTGCAGGAACTCCAGAAGGGAGCTCTGATAAATTATTTGATATTAAAAAAAAAACAAACTGGAGCATGATTGGAACAGAAGATGTGACATTTACATTAGTTTTTTGTATTAAGTCTTTGTGTTTAAAAAGTGATCCAAGGTTTTTATTTTAACATGCATAATTATTAGCACATCCTTGAATGTTGGAATTTCATAATTTTTGCTATTTTTCATGTCAGCACATCCATAATTTGGTTGTCACGTCCTAAGATACACCACAGCTATTTCCATTTAATTCTTCATCTGATCTCTTAGGGATCCCATTTGCTAAGCTGCATTAGATGGTTTTTGGGGGGTTTTAGTGGGTGCTGACAGCGCAGCATGTTAACCGTTAGCATATACTGATTGCTGCTTTAGCAGACACAGAAAACGCCATTTTCAAGCAAGGAATGGGTGGGGGTACAGCCTCTTAGGTTAGCGTGATGCTTGTGATCGTGTATGAACTGGTTAATCTGAGAGGAAATGTGGAGCAGTTAATACCACCTCAAGTGGTCCAGCGAACTGCATAAGACGTCATCCGCCATGCCGGTAATGTGTGGTAGTGATACACAGCAGCTCTCCCTACAATGCTGGTAACAACCCCCAACATTAAAGTTGCCAGGCTTTTTGTTCATTAGCACACAGTGGGCCAGGTTTCCTAACATTTAGCTTAAGTGCATCATCCACTGTCATAGGAATGAAATGGGCCAGAGCAGCACTTAGCTCATGCTGAGCATTTGTAAACATGGTCCAATAACTGCAAAACCTTAGTAAACACTTTAGTAAATAATATAATGTTTAAGAAGCAAAATATACACTCTAAGGGACAGCATGGTAAAATTTCCACGTTAAATGCTGAGCAGGTGACAGAGCGGAGACTGGGCTGGTTGGACATTACAGTTGGCATTGGAGTCATTGGCATACGCTAATAGTCAAGGTTGTAGCTAGTGCAGGTGCCCTTCATGCCACCTCAGTGGGTGGAGTTAATTGCAATTGCAGTTGCAGTTTTAGTACAGCGAGATGCTTCTCACTGCAGTTAGCACAGGTTTGTTTCACCTCTCGTACTAAGCGTGGGCACTGAACCTTAGCGCACTTGAGTAAATTTACGTCAATTACATGGTTGCTCAAAAAATGCAACTAGAATTTTCTTTGTGTGAACATTCTGGATGGGGTTTGTTTCAAAGTACAAAGCTTGAGGTTTTTGACCTGGAAGCTCTACGAATGTCGCCCACTTGATAAAAAAAGAAGAATCCATAGCATTCCTGCCGACTGCCTGGAAATTAATTTTCAAGTGAGGTGTCATGCTTCTGGTATTTCTCTGAGTTTTAAGGACTCTCCCCTTGAAAGCTGGCAGTGTATCTTAAATACCAGAAAGCAATGACTAATATTCTCTTAAATGTAAATTTGCTCTCTGGGGAAGGGGCAAGAGATAGATGAACTCTTAAGTGCTAAGATGTTCCTTTCTGTTTTTAGTACTTGTTTATCCACTACAAATAAAAATAGGTGTTGCGCTCTTTGGCCTCACACCAATCTATTATCAACAGACAAGTCTATTCACTATTGTTTTAACAGAGTGAACTGTGGCACAGGGTTCAGCAGTACTCGCAGGTAATTGTTAGTATAGGGCTGTACTGTTAGGCCTGTTGGCTAAAAGTACATCCTACACTGTCAGTTTGCAAGGTGTTGGGAAAGAGTAGTCCAAATGCAGTAAACCAACAGGTTGTTGACTTGGGATGTGCCCGTTTGGCTTTCTTTAACTTGCCTCAGAGGTTTTATTTTAGGAGGCAAATAGAAATTTAATTTGCCTACGAACCAAATATTCATTTAGGACAAAGCCCATCAAAATAACAAAACGGCATTAGGTAATTTTTTTTCTTAGTTAATTTTAATTTTTAAAGAGAGAATGGAGTTGGCATTAGAGCAGATCTGAATGCTGGATCGCTTGAGGCGTAAATTGAATTCCCCACTACAATATCTATTAATTGCAAATACTTACATTTTCGTTTTAGCGGGGGTTTTTTTATAGGGAAGTGTTAGCAAGGAACAACTGTTTTGTTACCACTACCCTCCGTGAGGTGGGGAAGGTTATTGGTCTGCCCTGCAGTAATTTACTCCTCTTTGATATGCAAACGATCCACGCTGAATATAAAAAAAAGCTCTATCAGGCTCATTTCACAGTTCTTAGCCCCTTAGATTCTCTGGAGTCCGCTGCCTCATTAGACTGGTGCTCTCCAAAGCTAGCATAATTAAAATCTTTAACAGTTTAGCAAAGTAAAGATGTTTGGCTGATCACATTGAGATGATTATCTGTCTATTGTATTCTAAATGACAAAAATAAATTAAATTTAGACCTCGGTGTGGTTTTTTTTTTTATTCTGTGTTTCAAATGCATATAAATTGCACACTGCTTTTTTATTTCAATACTTCGGGCTTCAGCTTACGTATCCAGCTCATTTCAGTTCCTGTTACTTAGTCTGAAAATGGAAAATTGTGTGGGATAGATTGAAACGTTGAAAGCTCATCTTGAGGTCAGAACAGTACTTGCACACAAGTACCACCGTGTTAGACGCCTATGAAATTGTTTTCCAAAGTGTCACTGCAAGAACCAGCAGCATCCTTGCCTATGATAGGCCCAGGGTCTGGTGGTTTCGGGTTCCACACCAGGAGTTTAGGGTCAGTGATATACTGCTGTCTAGTTTGTGTCTATTCCATGTCCTATGTCGTGTTTTGTAATTGCAGAAAAGTCAAGGCTGGTCTTCCACCAAAGCCTTTCCGTCCCTCCCACACTACCAGATAGTGTGCTAAAATTATTGTTGCCTCTTTGTGCCCCAGTTGAGGCTGTTTTATGATCAGCAACTGCAATCTCTTCCATTATCTTAAAGCTCTCCCTGGACAAGTGATTGCATGATTAAAGCTTTTCCCCTGACTTCATACTTATCAACTATACGCATGGAATCCGCTGTAGAAATAGGATTGTCCATGTAAATGCTGCTAATGATGTTACCAACATGGAGAATGTATAAGTTGTTGCCTGGAGATCTTTCAAATGTAGACTTACCCTAAGCGTGGTATCCACCAGCCAAGGAAGCATCATTTCTCTATCTCATTGCTTGCTTTGTAGTTTCATTTTAATTTTGACTGGCTCGTTATCATTGATTTAAGCAGTGACAGCGATAATAGTGTTACTTTTATAGAAACTTTTTTCTTTTTCAGCAGACACATCCATCAATTAAGAGAGTAGTACCAGAAACCAAAATTAATGAGAAAGATAGGTGTGTTAATGAAATAATCATAGTATAAATCAATTTGACTGTTAAAATTTTGAAAAGCATTTCAAGAAGACAATATGAATTCATAATTTATGTCTAAAAGTGATTAATAAAAACCGTATTTAATAACATAGCTATTTGTCATCATTTAAAAACTTAAGCACAAAAATTAGTCATTCTACATGGAATATGCTGTCATTATAACACAGTTGAATAGTTGCTCTAGAAAGATCATATGAACAAAAAGATTCTAACTTTTTGAGATTTGCAGTCCTGAATGATGATTTTAGATGGGTAATAGCATGCAATAGAAAATATTAATTCCTGGATATATTTTTTTTTGTTCCATGCATTCTGCTATAGGAAATTGCTGGAAAAAGAACTGCTCTGGAGTACAGAATTATTTCACAGAAATAATCAAGTGTTACACTGCTTCAACCCTTGATATAAAGAAAAAAACATCTAACACTAGGCTTTGTTTACTGACTCTCTGATTTAATTACTGTTTGAAGAGGGACGAATTAGCTGTTAATTGATTTAATTATCCAATTTGTTTGTTTCAGGCATGATTCCAGCAGATTTGCAGCAGCTCTGGAAAGAAGTAACGGGTGCTCACACCGCAGAGGAAACGGCGAACAATAACCACAGCACTTTGGACCTGTCCACCACATGCGTCACCTCTACGGCCCCTTCCAAGACCTCTCTGTTAATAAATGCACACGCTTTGACAAATGGGCAACTGTCGATCAGCACGCTCAAACGGGAATGGTAAGTGGTACTGAAGAATTTGGGCAAAGTCGCTGCATCTGAACAGCGCTGGGGATGGTACTTTATGTAACGTTTAGAAAAGGAAACGTCCACTTTGTTTTTGATAATGGAGAGAGCGTGCGATGCAGAATCACTGTTCTTTTTCAGGAAGTTCTTTTGAAAACCCAGTTTTAAAATCACTGAAGCATAACGGAAGGGTAAGGATGTTGGAACGGATACGTTTGAATGCAGCATGTTCAGCTCAATGCCATTAGTTTGGTCTACAGTCTGTTGATTGAATGCGTTATTTTTCTCCAAGTTCACCATCACTGTACCAACCCACAGTTCTAGAATTTGGTAGACATATGTTGCTAGTGCTTATACAGCAATATACATGTTTGCACAGACTAAAGAGTGGTAGAGGGTATCATTCATCTAATCCTTGGTAGTGAACAAATGGATTAATTTTCATTTTATTGCACTATTTGGTCCTATCAGTCTTAAAAAAAAGTTTTTTTTAGCACAAATGGAAAATTTTTTAAAAACATCCTCATTACTTCTGAAATATTAAATAAACAAAGGGTGTAACCAGGAGACGTATAACAAGGTTTTGGACTGTGAGACACAGTGGCCAAACACTGTCTGCATCTGGAAAAAAAATTGTCCTGAACTGTTGAACTTCGATCCCTTCCAGATCCTCACATAATTGCAAAGTAAAATGAAAACGCTTGATTTAGTTAATTTTGTTACATTTTGTCTCATCCCAGACTGTGCTAAGTGACTGAACAGATAAAGCAGCAAAAACATATAGAGCTCAAACACCAACCTAGACAAAATCAACAGTACCAGAATGCTTTGCAACAATGATGGCCTTGAATTTGTGCTAGGTCCATTTTATGTATGGCATTCCATGTCATCAGGTATAGAGGTTCAAGAGAAAACGTTTCAAAGATGAAAACTTAAAGAATTTTAGAAAACATCAGGATGATAGGCAAAAGTCAGATGGAAAAAATCTCTTAAAAAAAAAAAAAAAGGATAATAATTCAGTTTCCCTACTGTTAGCACATATTCTCATTTTATCATAGAAATACGCTCTTCTCACCCAGACTCATGCCCACACGGTTCATATACATTCTATCAGCAAGTGGCAAGTCTCCAGTATGGGTGAGGGAATGAATACTCAACGCTTGTTCCTGTTTCATATAAAATTCAGCAAGTAAAGCACTTTGCTTTTTGATACAGCGTGGAAACAATTTTGAAATAACCTCACAGATACAAACTGAGTGATTTTAACATGCGCACTGTCAGGAAGTTTTTGAGGAGAAACTATCCACAGTGTTTTGAAAAGTTCGAAAGGTACACATTAACAAGCATCTGCGTACGTTACACCTGATGTTTGTGTAGGTGACAGGGATGGGTGGGAGGCAAACTATTACGCGCACGTTTGAAAATCAGGTATACACATATGGTTTTCCCATCCCAGCTCTCATATTCACAGGTCTGTCTCTTTTTAATTATGAAATCAGTGTGTACTTTCAGTCCCATTTGAGGAGGACAGTTTACCCTTTCACTCACGCAGATATTTTTCAAAATCGTTTCTGGTGAATTTTGAAAGATATTTTTTGCACTTCTATGATCTACTTTGGAGTGCTCCTTAAATACAGTTTTTTTTAAAAATCACTTTTATATCTTTTGCACAATTAAAAACAAGATGTAAAATTAAATCTTGAAACGAAAAATTGTGATCTCTGGCAATTTACTTATCTGTGTAGATAAAAGTAAATATCTATAAAATTTAACTTTTCTCATGGGAGCATTTCATAGTCTTCAAGGAAAAGGGATTCTTTCTAACAATATATTTTCATATTAGTAATCACAACCTCCTTGTTGATTTTTTTTGTTTACCTTTTTTTCTAAACAACTTCAAAAGGGTTTCACAACAAATACAGTAAAACTAAGCTTTGTTTGTGGTATGTGAAAGCAGATGTTATGTCTTGCCTGTAACTCAGCATATGATTTGATTAGCTCCATCATGGTAGTTTGGTATCACAATAGAAAGAAAAGACAAATGGCAAAGACAAAAAGTTCAAGTGAAAAGGTTACAGACTGTGCCTTTGCCTTTTCTCTGTGTCCTATAGGTGTATGGCATCCATTTGCTGCACAGTGATTGAATTACATCTTTAGTGCATAAGTAGGATGAGGGTGGGGGGCTGGAGGAAAGCATGCTAATGCACTTTAGGTCTTAGTTGCAGTCTTGTCAGGCATTGTGGTGCCTTCCTGAATTTCAGATGACACTCAAAACTCAAGCTATTCAGATATATTGCCTTCGGTTCCATTACACGGGGGGGGGGGGGGGGAGATTTACGCATCTGCAATTAGTGGAGTCTGAGTGGCAGGGGTAAGACAAAAGGAATTTTCAGTCTTTAACACTGGAGGTGTATTGCTGAAAAGGAAATCAGCAAACAGTCTGATCTTTTTTTCGAAGCACTCGCTCGACTCGATGTCTAATGCTGAAGTCATTAAACCTGTCCTCCTCTTCTGTTGCCTGTTTTAAAATCGGAACAACAAATCTTCCTCCTCGGGCTCTAATCCGATACACAAGGATGTAATGAAACCTAATTCGTGATTATAGGGAATGAACTTTTAGCATAGTCAACTTCTAAAGCTATTAACGTGCCCATTCTAAACTAGCCATCTCTGCCTTTTAAGCAGAGGATAGTGATCAGAGGATGAATCTGACTACAACTCTGAATGCCTGATTTGAGGGGAGAGCGGGAGGGGAGGGGGGTACTCTGACAAACCTTTATACCGATTATGAAGTGGAATGCATGTTTTGGCAGTAAATATTTTGGAAATTACTGCTTTTACTTCCTCTAATAATTGATAGCTCCTTTCTGAGGTTTTGGCTAAGGATTTCTAGCCCTGGCACTGGGGGTTTGGTGCACAGCAGTCTGTTAAGGAGAGGAATAATCTGATTTGACATGGTCCTCTGACTCTGCTCTTTAATTTGTTTTACAAAAGGAAAATTGCAATGAAATCATTCAGAGTAAATGCTTAGCTTCAGAGGAGGAGAAATGTGGAGACTGGCATCCTTGCTGCGTTGCATGGAGAGAATTCTCGATGTTCAGCCCCATGGGTGGAAGACCTGTTGGTGTGATTTGTGAACTAGATGCCAGAGTTGGAACAAATGAAGTCCATTTTCAAACACACTTGTACCATCAGCAATGGATGCCAACCACATAAGGGCTTTGTAATAAAAATGCAGACTGGGGGAATGGATAACATTTTGCCCATTTCAGTCTCTGAATGGCCAAAAATTATGCTTCGAAGTAGAGCGCTCGATGGATAACGTTCGTTTTAAGTAGTGTTGCACAAATAACAGGTATAACATACATATTTTATCCATTTAACTTTATTCATGGAGTTTCAATGGCACCATTTGGATAAAGCCTCTGAAAATCGGTATGAAATTAAATGCATAAGGATATCAGTTTGTGTTTGGCTCGCTGCTAAAAATTGACCTCAAGGATTATTATCATTATTATCATTATTATCATATCTCCAAATCCCATTCCCTGTTCAATGTAATGACCAGACATATGCATTTTGTCGGATGTTTTTTGTTACATGTAAACCGCGCTGATTGCAAATAGTGCGGTATATAAGAATTGTAAAATAAAAATAAAATAAATAAATAAATAAATTTGGTTTAATCTTAATTTATTAATTTAAGATACCACCAATCTATAATCAAGTAGCCTAGCTGTGTACAATAATAAAAATAAAAAGTACAAAAGATAACCATAGAATATAACACCATAAAAACAAAGCCCAGTCCATAGCATAAAATCATAAGCCCTTCACTATTATGGAATACAAGTCATCAGTAGAGCATCCTCCTAAAGGTAGCAGTCAATCTCCAGGAACAAGCAGGAATGAGTCTTCACATATGGGTATCGTCGGTACCGACGGAGCCTGCGCGGGAACGCTCCCCAGCGTCCAAAAGGAAAGCTTTTGGGAGCATCCTTCCCGCCTTTCCTAACCGCCTCTCTCCAGTTCTTCTTTTTCCGCGGAGCCAGCAGGTCGTGTTCCTGTCACCGCTGAAGAATTTCTTATTTTTCTTTTATTTCTTTGGTCGCGTGTCTGCCTTCTCGACTCCGGACCGGTACCGCCGGTCTTTTTTCTTTCTTATTTAAAAAAAATAAATAAATTTACTCTTTTCTTACTTCAGTGCATTTTTTCTTTCTGTGGCCTTAGGCCTACAGAAATATTTTTCCTCATGGAAAAGCCCGCCTCCGGGTTCAAAAAGTGCACGAAGTGCAGTGGCACTATTTCTGTCACTGACACCCATGACTGGTGTCTAAAATGTTTAGGTCCTGACCACTCCATTGCGGATTGTGAGTCCTGTTCCATGATGTCTAAAAGGGGCTTACAGAATCGAGCAGCCAAGCTCAGTACCCTGTTTCCCTCTGATGCAGCTTCTGTGGCATCGACATCTTCCAGGGCTGCTTCTTCCTCCCATGGATCTCAGGTAACCAAGCTTAAATCCGGCCGGTCCTCAAAGAGTACATCTCTCTCCAAGTATCGAGATGCCTCCGGGCTTGCTCTTGAGGAATCCACACCGGCAAAATTACCCTGGCGGGAGGCTCCGGCTTCCAAAGCTTTATCTATGGGGTCACAGGTTGACATCGATGGCTCGGCCTCGACCGATCACCTGTTACAATGTTCTGGGGTACCGGCGGTCTCCACCGGTACCAACATCCAGACATTGGTGGCGTTGATGGATCAGAATATTCTGACCATGCAGCGTGCCATCACGGCATTCATACAAGCTGCGACGCCTTCGGTACCGCAACAAACTCCGTTGTCGGTACCGATTCCGGTACCGGACCCGATACCGGTTCCACTGCCGGTACCTATTGCATCGACGGCAGCGGTACACTGTTCTGTGATGCCCATCGGTACCAATCCGGTACAGAGTACTCCCGATGTCGATACCCCCCGGTACGTGTATCGGGCTCTTCGAGAGCATTCAGACAGGCGATACTTCGATTCCTCTAAAGACTCTGATGCATCAGAGGCCTCTATCGAAGCATCGGGGATCCTTCCTCAGGAACCCTCTTCTCCAAAAAGGAGAATGTCTCCTCCTGAAGACTTGTCTTTTCAAGACTTCATCAGGGAGGTGGCCAGGGGCCTTTCCATCTCAGTGGCCTCTGAAAAAGAGCCCAGAGCCAAGAAATTAGATATTTTACAATATCCTAAGGCTCCTAAAGAGGCAGCCACTTTACCAATACATGAGATTCTTTATGATCACATGTTGGGCATATGGCAGACTCCTCTTACCACCTCACCTCATTCTCGTAGGTTGGACACCATGTATCGTGTTCCTCCTTGTCCTGGTTTCCACAAGACTCAGCTTCCTCACCACTCCATTGTGGTGGAGTCTGCTATGAAAAAGATCAAGAGTGCAAAAAGACACTCCTCTGCTCCTCCAGGAAGAGAATGCAGAACCTTAGATGCCTTTGGCAGGAGAATTTTCCAAGCCAGTATGCTGGTAGCCAGAATCAACTCCTATAGTCTCTATATGGGGATGTTTCTAAAGGAAGTTACAGATCATCTGCAAACTTTATCTCCTTTTATGTCAGAAGATAAAAGGGAAGAGTTTCTCACCTGGCTTAAACATGCCCAGGATATTTCCAAGTTTTCCAACCGTGCAGCCTTTGACTCTTTTGAAGGTGCCAGTAGAGCCTCGGCTATTGCAATAGGTTCACGCAGAGTAGCTTGGTTACAAGCCTCTGATTTGGAACCCTGGGTTCAGGATGGTCTAGGTAACCTTCCTTGTACAGGGGAAAACCTGTTTGGCAAAGATTGGCAAGCAAAGGCCAACCAGATGGATGCTGAAAATTCTGCTTTAGATAGACTTTCAAAGTCTACTTCAGCTCCTTTTAAAAAGAGGTTGTTCAATAAAGGATTTTTCCCAAAGAAAAGGAAATATTCTTCTACTTATGGTCAGGCCTCTTCTCAAGGTCGTTTTGCTACAAAGAGACAACAACCAAAACAGGCCAAGCCTCAGGCTGCGAGGACTGCTATGGCCCAACAGCCTCAGCCTCCTCAGGGCCTTTGACTTACCACTAGAGAACTTAGCCTTTCTGACTCTAGAACATCCAGAGCCTCTCACCATTCCAGGAAGGTTAGCTCATTTTGCTCACAGATGGGAACAAATCACAGCAGAGCAATGGACCCTCTCCATCATAAGAGACGGGTACAAGCTTCATTTCTTAAACCTTCCTCCTCACACCATGGTGAAACAGTTCAATTCTCCAGCATCTCTCCTCAACCTTCTAGGTCAAGAGATTGCTACCCTTCTTGCCCAAGGGGCAGTAGAAGAAGTACCCCTTCTTCAACAGGGCTCAGGGTTCTACTCCCCCTATTTTCTCATTCCAAAGAAAACAGGGGGCTACAGACCCATTTTAGATCTCAGAGAATTGAACAAGGAGAAATTCAAGATGACTTCCCTCGGAACTCTCCTTCCATACCTCCAGAGTCAGGATTGGCTTTGTTCTCTAGATATCAAGGATGCGTACACCCATGTCCTCATCCATCCAACACACAGAAGGTTCCTTCGGTTCCTTTACCAAGGAAAGCACTACCAATACAAAGTGCTTCCTTTCGGTCTGGCCTCTGCACCAAGAGTGTTCACAAAATGCATGGCAGTAGTAGCTGCATTTTTACGCACTCTAGGGATATTCGTATTCCCATATCTGGATGACTGGCTCATTCGAGCTCCATCCAGTCAGAGGCCCAGACTTCCCTGACCTGCACAAAGCGTGTTCTTCAGTATCTGGGACTGGTAATAAACTTTCCAAAATCCCATCTCACCCCTACTCAATCTCTAGAGTTCATAGGGGCCTTACTGGATACCAAAACTGCAAGGGCCTATCTTCCCCAGACCCGTTGCCTATGCTTGGTGCAGTTAGCCTCACAGATTCAGTTAAAATCCCATTTAACTGCTCGAGAGATGTTACAACTGTTAGGCCACATGGCATCCACCGTGCATGTGGTTCCTTATGCTCGCCTTCACATGAGAGCAGCTCAATGGACTTTGTCCAACCAATGGACCCAGGCATCAGGGTGCCTGTAGACAAGATAGCAACCTCCAGTCGCCTCTTTTGGTCCCTCCACTGGTGGAAGTCCACTCAAAATCTGTTGCTAGGGTCCCCCTTTCAACAGGTGTTACCCCAAGCAACCCTTACAACAGATGCCTCTCCAAAGGGTTGGGGAGCTCATCTACAAGATCTCTCCACCCAAGGCATCTGGTCTCCACAGGAGACATCTCTACATATCAACCTCTTAGAGCAATCTTTCTAGCTCTCAGAGTCTTCCACACCCTGCTCAGCTACAAGACAGTCCTCATCCACACGGACAACCAAGTAGCCATGTTCTATGTGAACAAACAGGGGGGAACTGGCTCTCTGTCGCTTTGCAACGAAGCTCTGAGATTGTGGGCCTTCGCCAGAGAGCATCAAATCCATCTCATGGCAGTGTATCTTCCAGGGGTTCAAAACTCTTGGGCAGACAGACTCAGTCAAGTTCTGCTTCCACATGAATGGTCCCTCCATGGGGACCATATAGCCAGGATTTTTCGAATTTGGGGTACCCCAGACATAGACCTGTTTGCAAGTCCATGGAATGCCATACTTCCCCGTCTGTTCCAGGATTCCCTGTCAGGGAGTTCAGGCCAGGGATGCCTTCCTCCTTCACTGGGGGCAAGACTTCCTCTATGCCTTTCCACCCATTCCCCTAATTCCCAAGACATTGTTCAAGCTTCAGAGAGACAGGGGGTCTATGATCCTCATAGCACCACGTTGGCCACGCCAAGCGTGGTACCCTCTACTTCTGCATCTCTCTCAAGCTCCCTCCCTGGACTTGGGGTCTGCTCCAGATCTCCTCTCCCAAGAGGAGGGAACCTTATGGCACCCAAACCCTCAGTCTCTTCATGTCAGGGCCTGGTTGCTGAAGGCCTAGACCTTCAAGATCTACACATTTCTCAGCAAGTGAAGGATATCCTTCATGCTTCCAGAAAGCCTTCTAGCAGACGTTCCTATGCTTTTAAATGGAAGAGGTTTACCATTTGGTGTGCAGAGAAGGGTCTTAACCCTCTTGCAATACCTCTGAATTCCTTACTAGAGTATTTACTGCATTTATCCCATGCAGGCCTTAAAACAAATTCAGTAAGAGTCCATTTGAGTGCTATTGCAGCATCCCTTAAGCCTGTCAATGGACATCCTATTTCCTCTCATCCTCTGATAGCAAGATTCATGAGAGGCCTTCTTTTGACTAAACCTCCCATTAGACCACCTCCAGCGGCATGGGACTTGAATCTGGTTCTTGGCCAGTTTATGAAGCCACCCTTTGAATCCTTAGCCACTACCTCCTTAAAATTCCTTTCCTGGAAGGTTATTTTTCTCATTGCAGTCACCTCAGCTTGCCGTATCAGTGAGTTTCAAGCCTTAGTGGCTAATCCTCCTTATACAAGGTTCCATCATGACAAGGTAGTCCTCAGAACTAATCCACACTTTATGCCTAAAGTGGTCTCACCTTTTTCATCTGAACCAGGAGGTTTATTTGCCTGTCTTTTTTCCAGGACCTCATGCATCAAGTGCAGAGAGGAATCGCCATACCCTGGATTGTAAAAGAGCACTTGCTTTCTACTTATAAAGGACACAGCAACATAGAAAGTCCTCTCAACTTTTTGTTGCTTTTGATCCCTCTCATCTAGGACTTCCAGTCTCTAAGAGAACTCTGTCAAATTGGATTGCTCAGTGTATCTCCTTCGCCTACCAGAGTAAGAACCTTTCTCTGGAGGGCCATGTCACCGCTCACAATGTGAGGGCCATGGCAGCCTCTATGGCTCATCTAAACTCTGTGTCCATCGACCAAATCTGTCAAGCGGCCACCTGGGCCTCGGTTCATACCTTCACAGCCCATTACTGCTTGGACAAGGACTACCGCCGTGATGCCTTGTTTGGTCAGGCTGTTCTCAAACACCTGTCCCATACCTAATCAACTCCTACCCTCCATCCCTGACTGGATGCCTGAGATTCATGGGTGAAGGTAGAGCCCTTTCCAAGGACTCACAACCTGGGTGATCTCCCAGGCATCTCTAGCTGGGGAGTCCCCATATATGAAGACTCATTCCTACTTGTTCCTGGAGATAGCACAGTTACTTACCTGTAACAGGTGATCTCTGGAAACAGCAGGAATGAGTCTTCACAACCCACCCACCTCCCCTAGGAGTTGTATCTCCCTATCTATCTTTCCTTTCCTCTCTCTCTCTTTGTCTCAGCTTTAAAACTCGAACTGGAGAGAGGCGGTTAGGAAAGGCGGGAAGGCAGCGCGCAGGCGCTGTGGGATGCTCCCAAAAGCTTTCCTTTTGGACGCTGGGGAGCGTTCCCGCGCAGGCTCCGTCGGTACCGACGATACCCATATTTATTTATTTTATTTATTTATTTAAAGTCTCTTTTATACCGCGCTATTCAGCATCAGCGCGGTTTACAATAAACAATGAACATACACATTTCCAATAGTACTTTGTGTTTACATATGAACAGGATATTCAACTTGGCTAACAGGGTAACTATGTACAATCACAATATATACAATTTGTAGGCTGATCATGTGTTTGTATGGTTTTAGACAGTGGAGATTTGGGTGGTTTCGGCAAATGGTGCTGAGTTTCTATTGGTTTCCGGATAATGTAGGAGGAAGAGGTAGTGCTTCACGGCCTTCCTGAATTGGAATATGTCTGGGATTGATCTGATGTTGTGAGGGAGGTTATTCCAGATCATTGGTGCATAAAGTTTGAAGGACCTGCTGGATGTTGACTTGGTGCATTGAGTTATAGATCTTGGGACTATCAAGGTGTTTTGAGCTACTGACCTTCTGTCTCTGTTGTGGGGTGTCATCTGGATTAGCTCTGTTAGTGAAGTTGACGAGAGACCTTTGGTGGCTTTGAAGGTGAGCAGCAAGGTCTTGAATGTAATTCTACCTTGAATCGGGAGCCAGTGGAGTTGTTTCATTATGGGTGTGACATGGTCTTTCCTGGATGCTCCATGCAGTACTCTTGCTGCGGTGTTCATTGCCATTTACAGTGGGTTTAGGGTGGTTTGGGGAAGACCTTGCAGTATTGCATTTGCATAATCGAAATGCGGGATAATTAGTGCCTGATAGTCCTGAAATCATCCGGCTCCAGCAGAGATCTTAGGTATCTAAGGAATCTAATTTTATGATATACTGCCCTTACAGTGTTACTTATATGAGCCTGCATATTTAGGTTCTGGTCTAGTATGATGCCGAGGTATCTGATCGCGGATTTGGTCTGGAGGTCTGCATCCTTCACTTTTAGTACTGTCGGCGCAGTGAAGTTACGGTTCCTTGTAATGAACATCACCTCCGTCTTCTTGTGTTGAATTGGATATTTCATTTATGCAGCATGTTATTGGTGCGAGGTCTGGGTTTTCTGTTGCAAAAGGCGTGTATAATAGCACATCATCTGCATATATCATGCAGTTAATGTTGAAAGACTGGATCAGGTTGCAGAGAGGTTGCATGTATATATTGAACAGCAAGGCGGAGAGGGAGGATCCTTGTGGGACACCTTGGCTTTGGTGGAATGGTTCTGATGATGTGTCTCTGGATCGTACTTGCTGCCATCTGTCCGAGAGGTAGGACCTGCACCACTCGAGAGCTTTACCGGAGATTCCCTTTTCTTTGAGGCGTTCTATGAGGTGCTCATGGCTAACGGAATCAAACGCTGCCGCGATGTCAAGGAAGACAAGGACAAAGCCTTGGCGGGTATTGTCGATGCCTGATATTATGCTGCTGAAGAGTGTGGTAAGAAGGGTCTCGACCCCGTGGGCTTCTCTAAATCCGTGCTGGCAAGGATCCAGTGGTGCATTGGAATCAATGTGATCTTGTATTTGTCTCTGAACTACCTTTTCCATTATTTTTGCTAGCATTGGTATGCTTGCTATGGGTCTGTAGGATTCTGGTTTCTGTTGGTCGAGTTTGTTGTTTTTTAGTAGAGGTCTTATTGAAGTGTGTTTGAGGGTGCGTGGGAAATCACCTGTTGTGAATGATTGTTGAATGAGTCTGGATATGATGGGACTGAGGTCAGTCCGGAGTTCCTTGACCCAGAAAGCTGGGCATGGATCGGATTGTGCTGTGGTCGTATTGATGGCTGCTATGGTGTCTTCGATGCATCGTTTGGATGGAGTTGTGAAGGTAGTGAGTGGTGTTTGATTGTAGGGCTGAAGGATAGTGCTGGACGCTGGGTTGTTGTTTATCTGACAAAGTTTCGTTTGTAGATAATCCGCATATGTTTGAGGATGGATTCCATTTGTTTGTTCTGATGCAGGTTCTGTTGTAAGTTGCTTAACGAGGGCAAACAGGTCACGAGGTTTGTTGAGAGATCTCTTTAAAGTGTCGGCGTGGTAAAGTCTCATGGTTTCAGTCACTGCGGTACGATGCGCTGTGAGTTGTAAGTTGTATGCCTTTTGGTCTGCTTCTGAGCGTGAGCGGCGCCAGCGTCTCTCAAGTTTTCTTAGTGTCGCGAGTAAGGCTTTCAACTCAGTGGAGTACCATGCTGCTGTGTGTCGTTTCGCTTGAGGTTTGTTTTTTGCTGGGCGAACAGCTATTGAACTGAGTATTTCGTTCCAGTTGGAGACTAGTTCGTCAGGGTTGTGTGCTGGTGAGTTCATTAGTGGGATTGCTGATTTCAGGATTAGATCTTTGTTGAATGGTTGGAATCTTCTCGGCGGATTGTTGGACTGACCGATTGCTGTGTTTTCATCTTTTTGGTCATGGCTTGGCTGAGGAATTTGGAATAGGATTGATGAGTGATCTGACCATGGGACAGCGGTGATTGATATATCAGGGATGGTTGTTTCTCTGATGGTTGCGTCTGTTGTGAATATTAGATCTAGCATGCCTCCTTTTATATGGGTAGGTTTCTTGATTAATTGGCTATATCCTAGATCCTTCATGGCTTCGAGAAACGCCTTTGAGTGAGAGTCTTGCAGGGAGGGGAGGTTGAAGTCTCCTAGTACCCAGCTTGTTGTATGCGGGCTCTGGGAGTTTGCGGCTGCATCGATTATTGTTGTTAGTGCGTCTGCATCAGATGATGGAGCTCTGTAGAGTAGATTGATGGAGGAACACTTGTTCTCTATCGAGATTGTGTCTAGGAGCGGTGAGCTGGTTGCATCTTTTATGTTGAATTGAAGATCAGATCTGGTGATGGTGAGGACGCCGCCTCCTCTTTTGGCAGCTCTGTGAGATGTATGGATAGAGAAGTTAGCAGGCAGGAGCTGGTTGAGTATCACGTTGTCATCACAGGAAAGCCATGTCTTGGTGATCAGTAATAGGTCAAGGTTATGTAGTGATATCATATCTGAGATGACCGGCAATTTTGTACGAACAGATCGGGCATTTACAAGGGCACATTTCATGATTCGAGGGAGGGGGTTTTCTCCTTGTTTCTTCTTCTTGTTGTGTTGTAATGATACCTGCAGGAGGTGGTGGTGGTGAATTTGGGAGGTTTCTCGTGATTCATAGAATGGGGTATCTGGCCATCTCTTTCTATAACTGTGGATAGTTGGTATGTGATTGTTAGCGTATAGGCCAGTGACATTGCTTAAGCCCGTAGCAAGGAGGTAGAGGGCAATCGAGATGATGCAGGGTAGGGCCATTTTGTGTGCTTTGTTGCGGTGTGGATCTGGGCTGGGAAGTTGGTTGGTGGTGGTGGTGAGGTATGTTGCCTGGTTGTGATAGTTTTGCTCTATCTTTGGTTCAGTTGTAGGAGGTCTGCGGTTTGTGGTGGGCTCCCGATCTATTGGGATTACTGGAGTTTACATATTGCATTTTAAACCATAGGATAAAGATTCTTCAGGATTTAAGTTGCGTGTACACCGTCTGTTAGTGATGGTTACCGTGGTTGCTGATGGCAGATAAAGGCTGGTAATATTAGATAACTGCAAAATACACAGGTATACTGAGTCAAAGTTAACTGGGACTGGCTGGTTACATAGATTATACAACCTACCTTAGAGGTAATTGTAAATAGGAGGTTACACTGATAAAATCTGTAAGAATAGGACTAGTAGCAGGTTACACAAGTATCAATTATTTGATCTAACTAGATCTAGCAGGTTATATAGTTATGCTACATACATCATAGGACAAGTGTAGATGATACGTTAGTCTGGTAGTATCAGGATATATGTATGAGCAATATTTTCTTGGAATTTACAGTAAATGGTACTTCTGTTTGGGTTGTCAAGTCCTCTAATTCTAAGACGGTTACAGTGTAGGGTAGATACTATGCTTAGAGTGCATTGGCTTTACTTGCGTTTTCGCGGTCTGGTGTTAACTGCACCTTTACTCTAATGCACGTTACAGGTGCTAGGGTAGGAATGCACATTGGAGCCACTTGGGCAGAACCTGCGCACAGACCGCGTGACTGCCAAGCACACAAGAGGAGAAAATGTTAATAATGCGTGCAGAAAACAGCAGGAAACCCTCAAACTGCGCCAACAGTCATCAGCAATCTACCCTGAATTGCATCCCACACAGGCGGAATCAGGAGCTCCATACAAGGACAATGATGAGGTCAAGCCTTGGTATTCAACCCCTGAGAGCCCCAGGCAAAGGATCCGTACCGGGCTCAGCTCTACTCCCATGATACTGTTTCACTGTTTTTTTGCAGCACTGCATTTAAGGTGGCTGACAGGCAGATCCCTCTGAGAGCCTTCTGCATATCTGCCATATTCGATCCGCCAATCTCCAAATTCTGTGATTAACTTCTTCAGCTGCTGACGGTAGCTCGATGGGAAATTTATTTTCAAGTCAGTAGAGACAGCTTCTAGCTCGGGAAACTTAATTTTCTGACACCTGCTCAAAGTGTCCTTCACATCCTTGAATCATGATCCTTGTGCAATGGATTGCTCTTTATGTTTTAGAGAGTAACAGTGTAAAGAAGCATCTATGGAATATGTGAAGACTTATTCCTGCTGTTCCCAGAAATCACCTGTTACAGGTAAGTAACTGTGCTTTCCCACAGGACTAAACATTAAAGCCAGGTCTTCAGCAGTTTCCTTTGACAGGTAGCAAGGTTCATTACTTTATCTCATAAAACCACGAGCCATCAGCTCCACCAGGATCTTACCTCAGCTGGGCTGCATCTGCACAATTTAATATTCTCCAGGACCAAGCAGGAAGTCAGTCCTCACTTATGGGTGACGTCGGTGCCGACGGAGCCCTCGCGGAGCAATTTTCCCCAGCTTTCAAAGAAAGCCTTTGGGAATTGCAGCACGCATGCGCGGTCCTCTTCCCGCCCAAGGGTGCCATCTTAGCCAGTCTTCTTTTTTCCGCGGAGCCCTACAGACGTACCCGTCGTGTCCCCGCGAAAAAGTTGATTTTTACTCATATTTTCTCTTTTTTTCCTTCGGTTCGACGCCGGTCTTTTTCCCGCCCGGACTCGCGACGCCGGTCACGAGTCCTCTTCTTCTTTTTCGGTTTTTCTGACTTAGTCAGCATACCTCATTTTCAAGAAATATAAAACAAACTTTCAATAAAATATTAAAAACATATAGAGGCACTGGTATATAGGTCAGGTGGTTTAAGTAACCAGCTGTGCTAGCCCTTTTGTCTCTAGAGACCTGGGCTCAAAACTGGCTTCTGTCCAGCACCAGCTTTACATCTGACCCACTTATAAGATGAAGAGGCATGGGGCGGAGCCCTCTGAAGTTGTGGGAGCAAGGTGCTGGCAAGTGTATATCTTTGTTTCATGTTTTTGTATACACCTTTAGGAGGACCAGCAAAGCGCCATAAATTGGATAGGAAGCGCCATAAAATGAATAGGAAAGTGTAGAATTGAATGGAGAAACAATGGTTTCAACTGGTTGATCCTAGCCCAGCCTGAAAGTGCACTGAAAAAGACGGGTCGTCAAGTTAGATTTGAAGACCTTATAGGAAAGGTCGATATGGAGAGGTGGTGGAAGGTATTCCATAGAGCAGGTGCTGTATACAAAAAAGCAATTGCCCATGTAGATTCCATTCTGGTAGAGGACACAGAGGGAATGCAGAGCCTCTTGAGCTGAGTACTAAGTGAAACAAGGTAGAGGAACACCATTATGGAAGGCCTTATATGTAAGGCACAGAATCTTAAAATGAGTATAGAAAGGAAAAGGAAGCCAGTGAATAGTGCATGAATAGATAGAGTTGCAGTAATTCGGTCTAGAAATAAGTGCATGGATAAGGTTATTCTGTGTTGGGGGGACATCGAGGAAACAGTGAACGGCCTGAAACTGACAAAGAGCAAGAAAAGTAGATTTTGTTAATGCAGGCATCCGTCGATGGAAGGACAGTTCAGAGTCAATAATAATCTTTGAATCAGCCAGAGAAGGAGCAGCAGTCAGGCAAGGGAAATGACCAATGGATCCATGTAGCTGCGGTCTTTCAGGGGTTCATTTTCAGGTGATTAGGCAATCACTGTGGCTGGATAAGTATGGGGATATGCAGTCTGTAAATGGGATGAATAAGAGGATATCTGCATCCATAATGAAAGTGGTGCCAGTGTCTCGGATTAGAGTAGCTAAAGGACTAGGAAAATACTGAAGAGGAGCGGTGCAAGATTAGATCCCTGTAGTCCACTGCAGGACAGGGACTGAGGGCTTGAAAAAGCAGAACCAATAGAGACGGTGCATGTTCAAAGTGAAAAAATGAGCAGAACCAGCATAGGACAGTGCCCTGTATACCAACGTCAAATAGCCAAGAAGAATGATATGATCTACCAGTTTAAATGCACCCAACAGATCAAGGGAAATAGTAAGTGCTGTCTGGCCTCTGTCTATGAAACTGTGAAGGAAGAGCTAAGTTGATTTCTGTACTGTGTACCAAGCGAAGCCCGATTGCTATGAAAGTGGTCAGTTGGTCAACTATGATTTTCTCAGCGAGTTTAGAAATAGATGGTAAGTTAGAGACTGGACAATAATTGGCTGGTTCGGACGGATCTAGATGTGGCTTTTTCAAGATAAGACCATGATTGTCTGCTTCAAAACAGAGGGAACAACCCCTGTGGAGAGGCTTTTTTGTATGAGTAGAAGAGCGAAAGGAAGGAGACCAGAGGAGGGTTGCCTGCCCATTCGAGGGGATGGGATCCAAAGGACAGTTTGTTTTATGAAGCGGAGAATAGCACTTTCTAAGAGAGAAAGCTGTAAGCGGGTGAAAGGAAGATCAGACATGAGACAGATGGAGAAGGGGCAAAGTCAAAAAATGAAAATGTCAGTAAAAATGCGAGTCTTTAATCGGTTGGAAATGAATTCTTGCCAAAGGTTTGGAATTTTGTAGCTAAAAAAAGAGGCAAGGGAGTTATCAGAAGGACCTGATCAAAACACGGGTGCGGTAGAAGTAGATGAGACCTGACATGAGAGTGAAAATAATTTGGGACAAGTGGGTAGAATTGATAATGAGGTTGCCAAGGTAGCGCTTTTTAGCACTAGTAATCTGAGCATGGTAGTAACCATGGCAATCCTTAAAACAGACTAAATTGATGGATAACAGTGAAAGCCAGTGTCTTTCATATTTTTGGAGCTTTTGTCTTATGATGCACAAGCCTGAGTGAAATCATGGTTGGCTATGAGTTCTGCGAGGAGTACACAACTTAAGTGGAGCGAGTTCAACACACAGCACATAGATAAGGGCTAAACCTGCTTAGCCACCAAGAGGTGTTCCAGAATAGAAACTGAGGTGACAAGATAAGGAGTTCCACACAGAAGTGCACAAGACTCTGATTATCCTGGTAACACAAAGGAAGTCCCCTCAGAAGCCACACAGTAGTGCAAAAGGGGAGTCCCCAGCAAAGGTGCATTGTGACTAAGCACACCCTCCTGATAGGCGGAGGAAAATTTTATAACGGGGTGCCTAGCTTAAGGCTACCAAATAAGTTGATTATATAACAAGTAGGTGCCTACTTGTCTTCATAAAATATTAGCGTGAGTGGAGTGGAAGAGTAGTCTAATAGAGCACTAGCTTGGGAACCAAGAGACCAGAGTTTGATGCTCGCTAGCACCCCTTGTGGCTTTGCAAATCACTTAAACCCTCCATTGCCTCAGAAAAATTCATGTACACTGGGATCTCAGGCTCTGTTCTCTGCTGGTTCCGCTCTTTCTTGACTAACAGATCCTTTTCTGTTATCTCCGGTTCCTCTTCCTCTCCTACTCACCCACTCACCTGTGGTGTCCCTCAGGGTTCTGTTCTGGCCCCTCTTCTGTTGAATGTTTTCCTCGCCCCCTTCACTCTCTTGGTGCAGCAATTTGGTGTTTCCGCATATTACTATGCTGACGATATCCTCCTCCTTTACCACACCAACCCACTCTCCCCTGATCTCTCCCCACTCAACTCCTGTCTTTCCTCCATTGCCTCCTGGATGTCCACCAATTTTCTTCATATCAATCCCTCCAAAACTCTGGCCATTTGGTTCACTCTCAGTGTGCCCATTCTCTCTATTTCCCCTCTACTCTCTTCCTCTCCCATCCCTGTTGTCCCCTCTCTGCGCTACCTAGGAGTTATCCTGGATTCGGCTCTGTCCTTTCACAAACACATTTCTTCTGTAGTTCAATGCTCCTTCTTCCCTCTTAGACAGCTGCATGCCATCCATCCCTTCCTCCCTGTCTCCTCATTGACCACCTTGCTCTTTTCTCTCACTCTTTCTCGATTAGACTATTGTAATGTCTGTTTTGCCGGACTTCCCCAATATCAAGTATGGAGGCTGCAGCTCATCCAAAACACCACAGCTCGGCTTATCATGCATGCTTCCCGTTACGACCACGTCACTCCCCTTCTTATTGGTCTCCACTGGCTTCCCATTACCTATTGGATCCAAATCAAAGTCCTCACCTTTGTTCATAGGACCTTACACACCGGTGTCCCCCACTATCTCTCTGACCTAGTTCATCTTCACGTCCCCCAGCGTTCCCTCCATTCCATCCATGCCAACCGCATGTTTCTCCCTTCTCCTGCTTCTGCCTGTCTTGAATCTACCCATTCATCCACCTTCTTCTTCCTTGGCCCCAGGCTCTGGAACTCGCTCCTCCCCCTGCCCTCCGCCTTGAGTTATCATTTACCAAATTCAAAACCGTATTAAAATCTCACCTCTTCTGTGCAGCCTATGACCTCCCACCCCCTCCCTCCATCCCCCGCCCCTTCTTAAGCTCGTTCATTGTGTCTTGTCTGCCCCGGTCTGTCTGTCTGTCTGTCTGGTTTTTTTTTGTTTGTTTTGTTTTCAGCCTACCTTTTTGCATTCTCTTTACCTTTGATTCTGTCGATTCTGTCCCTTTCCTTTCATATCAATGGAGTTCTGTTTTTTCTATCCCTCTTTTTCCTGCAGCAACTTTGATCTAGTCCCTGTTTTTGCCTATTGTAAACCGTCCTGGTACCCATGGTGTGGGCGGTATATAAAGAAACAAATAAAGTTAATGTCCCTGTTTAATGTACATTATCAAGTTTAAGTTACAATGTAAATAAACTGCTTTGACTGAAATGATAAAACAGTATTACAAAAATATCTGTTAAATAAATAACTGGCAGAGGTCACGCCTTAAAATTCAAGTGTTAACATTTACAGTAGTGGCCAAAAAATTAAGGCAGAGTCCAAAATATCAGAACTTTTTTTAGAAAAGTACGTATTGTCACTTTCATGGTCAAAAGCTTTAAGAGCCAAAGATATATATGTCATTTTCAAAGTTTTATTCAGGAAACAATATATGTGTCAATATTTGATAGGGTGTCCATGATTTTTCAGCACAGCCTGGATTCTTGTAGGCATACTGTTAACTAGTGTTTTACAGTATGCCGGAGTGATTTCGTTAACCCATACATGCTTGAGTATGTCCTTTAAATCTGCTTCTGAAGTCGGATGGTGTGCTGCCACCTTTTTCTTCATAAGATTCCAATAGTTTTCAATTACATTGAGATCCGGAGAATTTGATGGCCAACTTGGTAGCAGTTCGATCTTGTCCACGAACCATTTTTTGACTGTTTTTTGCAGTATGGCACAGTGCTGAGTCCTTCTGAAATATAGTTGTGCCAGAAAAATTCATGTGTATTTTAACTTTACTATTCAGCACGGATATGTATTTTGCAGCATTTACTCTTTCTCCTTTCTAAAAATTCTGCAGGCCATATCGTCCATTCGCCGAGATAAAAACCCACCATCTGTCATGGTATGGGGTGGTAACAGTGATGATCGCGTACTTCGGATTTAGTCTTTCGCCAACTGGTCGACAGACGTAGTTGTAACCACTCCCACATACTTGTTGAAATGTACTTTCATCTGTGAATATTACCCTCTCCCACCATTCAGCAGATTTGTCTTTCATCTTGCTACAAAACCGTATGCGGGCATCAATTTGTTTCCTGGTCATCATAGGCTTCTTGGCAGGTCTTCTAGCCACGAGTTTGAATTCATCCACAAGCTGTCGTCGGACAGATCTGGCACTTATCTTTATTCCTCGATCATTAGCTAACTGAGCCACACGTTGAGATGAAGTATGTGGACTAGATGTAATATTCCTGATCGTCCTCCAGGCTAGTCCCGGAAACTATGGGTTGTCAACCTCCTCCAGCAGCTTTGGAGACTGAGAAACTTCTTTTCTGTGATGTCATCAGTATATAAGGGCTGGCACCACCTCCATACTCCAGTTTTATCAGTCTCCAAAGCAGCTTGGAGAAGGGTGAGCCCAGTAGGCTCTGGGCTCACTGGAGGAACAATTTTGGAGTACTTGGGTGCTATTTCTTTAAATCAGGAAAGCTGGAGGCTTTGTCTCCCTTCCATCGGGGGACTGCTGCTTTCTGTATGCCCTGAGGTCCTCTGCCCTTGGTTTTCTTTATTTCGTTTGATTTCCCCTTTACTTTAATTTCTATAATTTCTTATTTCGTTTCTTTTTCGATTTGGCCATACTTTAATTTTCCGGGGTGAGGACCAGTGGCTGGTGGCTGTCCCGAGGCGACGGGGACTGGAACCGGCACCTTGCTTAGCTCAGCGCGTGCAGAGGGACTGCCTGCCGGTGCGCTGAGCTAGCGGGTACAGCCGCGGCGATTTCTCCTGTTTTCGGGCTGCTGGAGCTCCCGATCAGGACCACAGCCGCTGGGGGTTTTCCCTTCAGTGCAGTAGGAGACCCGGTGGGCACTCATCCTTGTTTTCCCAAGCGGCTGTCAGCGCTGGAGGTAAGTCTCGCTTCGGCGGGAAACAGTTCTGTTGCAGAGGCAGGCCCAGCCGCGTGTGCTGAGAGCAGGAAAATCGCTGTTTTTTCTTTCGGCCTTTGCCGCGTTCCTGCTCTCCAGCGGAGCTTCGTTTTTTGATTGTTTCTTCAGGGGGGTCCTGGGGGAGCTCCTCTGAGGGGACTGAGGTAGAAAAAAAAAAAAAAGACCCGTTATTTTTCAGTCAGCCCCACGGTCGGCCCGGGCCTTACAAGTCTGGGTAGCATGCCTTCCAAACAGATTTGCCTCTTGTGTGGAGTCAAGCGCAGCTCGGTGTCTTCAGAGGGCGTTTGTAGGGGTTGCGCTCCTGAGGTGGAGCCGCTAGAGGGTCTCCAGGACTCGGGGGCGACTGGACAGGACCCGTTAGGGGAACCCAGGGTCCCTAGCCCATCCCCCTTACCTGTTCCGGAGCCGGGGTTCCGAACCCCGGGGCCGCCGGAACTCCCATGTGCCTCTCAGCCGCTTGTTGGGGGGCTGGCGGCGATCTTTTCAGCGGAGTTCTTGGCGCTGCTTCACGGCTCCTTCACGGCTTCGCAGGGGACGCCGGTGGCGGGTCCCTACGGGGCGGGGCTTGGGCAGAAGAGACCCGCTTCGCCTGTGGCAGCGGAGGGGTCGGCTCTTTTGGCCAAGAAGGCCAGGGCTGAGGCGGATCGGCTGGATCTGTCCGTAGGCTCAGAGGACCTCCGGTCGGAGGTAGCCGAGACGGACAGGGATCTGGACGATCTGGAAGAAGGTGTAAATTAAGGAACAGGAGGATCAAGCGCGGATAGTTAGAGTTTTTCGGAGGGAGGAGCTCTCAGAGCTTATAGTAGAGTCGCTTAAGGCTCTTAATATGCCGGAGGCTGAGCCAGCGCAGGATTCCACCCTGGAAGATCCGCTGCTGCAGGCGGTTCGAAAGACGCAGAGGGCTTTCCTGGTGCACAGGGTGTTCTGTGAGATGATTTAGGAGGAGTGGGATATGCCAGAGGCCACTTTCAAGGGCTCTCGGGTTATGTCTCTGCTCTACCCTCTCCTGGATCAGGACCGAGATTTGTTCAAGGCTCCGAAGGTGGATGCGGCGGTCTCCGCGGTGACCAAGAAAACTACCATCCCGGTGGAAGGGGCGGCGGCGCTAAAGGATGCGCAGGACCGCAAGTTGGAATCCTTGATGAAGCAGGTCTTTGAGGCTAATGCCCTGTCGTTACAAGCTTCCATTTGTGGCGCATGGGTGGCCAGGGCCTGCTTGCATTGGGCACAGCGAGTGCAGGGTGACCTCTCCGGCCAGGGATCGGAAGAGGCGGCTCGGTTAGAGTCAGGAGCGGCGTATCTCGCCGACTTACAGTATGACCTGATTCGCGGTTTGGCAAAGAGTATGGCTTCCGTGGTCGCAGGGCGACGCTGTTTGTGGCTCCGTAATTGGGCAGCGGACAGTTCGTCCAAGGCGCGGTTGAGTAAGCTGCCTTTTCGCGGTAAATTACTTTTCGGAGAGGATTTGGAGAAATTGGTGAAGGATTTGGGTGAGTCCAAGGGCGGTAGATTGCCAGAGGACAAGCCAAAACAGAGCAGGGCTCCCTCCGGGGGGCGGGGCCCGCTGCACGATTTTCTCAGGTTTTCGTCCCCGAGGATGAGTCAGCCGCAGCGGGGACGTTTTCCTGGTCGGGCTCCGAGTTTTCGGGGGTTTCGTGGAGCCAGCCGGGGGTTTGCGGCGGCATCCGCGTCTTCCACCTTCAAAAAGCCCCAATGAAGTCACGCGGGTCCAGGGAGGGCTGGTTCCCGTCGGGGAGCGACTGCGGGACTTTTACCCTGCCTGGACCCAACTCACGTCGGATCAGTGGGTATTGGAGGTGATCCGCGAGGGTTATGCGCTGGAGTTGCAGCATCTGGTCTCCGATTCGTTCGTTCTGTCCCCATGCAACGCCCCAGCGAAGCGCGAGGCCGTGCGGGAAACAGTTCAACGGCTCCTAGACCTCGGAGCAATTGTCCCAGTTCCTGCCGATCAGTTAGGTTGTGGTCAATACTCGATTTACTTTGTCGTCCCCAAAAAAGAAGGGACGTGGTGTCCCATTCTGGATCTAAAGCGGCTGAACCGCTGCATGCGGGTGTCGCATTTTCGGATGGAGACCCTTCGCTCCGTCATTGTGGCGGTGCGCAAAGGGGAGTTTCTGACGTCCTTGGACCTATCGGAGGCGTACTTGCACATCCTGATACGGCAGGAACATCAGAGGTTCCTCAGGTTTGCAGTCTCCATGGGGCATTTTCAGTTTTGGGCGCTCCCATTTGGTTTGGCAACGGCGCCGCGCACGTTCACCAAGGTGATGGTGGTGGTGGCGGTGGCCTTACGAAAAGAGGGTATTTTGGTTCATCCCTATCTGGACGATTGGTTGATCAGGGCAAAGTCCAGGAAAGAGAGTGTGTCGGCCACAGCCCGGGTGATCGCTCTGTTGCAAAGTCTAGGTTGGGTGATCAACGAAGCAAAGAGCAGGTTGGTTCCCTCTCAGGTCCTGGAGTACTTGGGGGCGCGTTTCGACACCAGCGTGGGTCGCGTGTTTCTGCCTCGGCAGCGGGTGCTGGGGCTCCGGCTCTTGGTGCGGCGGTTTCTCAGCCGGCAGTGGCCTTCGGCTTGGGATTATCTGCAGGTGTTAGGGACAATGGCGGCGACTTTGGAGCTGGTGCCATGGGCGCGGGCCCACATGCGTCCGTTGCAGCGGGCCCTCTTGAGGAGGTGATCGCATCAGCGGGATTCGTTGGCCCACAAATTGCCGTGTCCTCTATCGACTCGCCGTCGGCTCCGTTGGTGGCTGTCGCCGGGAGTTCTGGAAAGGGAATGCCGTTGGAGGCACCGGCGTGGGTGTCTTTGACGACCGATGCCAGTCTGGTCGGCTGGGGGGCCCACTGTCAGGGCCGCTTGGTGCAGGGCTGGTGGTCGGACCAGGAAAAGTCGTGGTCGATCAACCGGTTGGAACTGCGAGCGGTAGCGTTAGCTCTACAGGAGTTGCGTTCCATTCTGCAGGGGTGGTCCGTTCGGGTGTTCTCGGACAACGCGACGGCGGTGGCTTATGTGAATCGTCAAGGGGGCACCGGCAGCGTGGCGCTGGAGACCGAAGCGGAGAGTCTGTTCGACTGGGCCGAGGCTCATCTCGTGACCCTGTCCGCGGTGCATGTCGCGGGAGTGGAGAATGTCGAGGCCGATTTTCTCAGCCGAGTGCGCGTGGACCCCGGAGAGTGTGTTTTACACCCGGACGTCTTTGCGATGGTGGTGCGACGCTGGGGGACGCCAGTCATGGATCTGATGGCAACCTTTCGGTCGGCACAGGTTGATCGGTTCTTCAGCCGTCGGCGGGAGCGCATGTCGGAAGGACTGGACACGCTCGTTCAGCGCTGGCCCGAGGAGCAGCTGTTGTATGTGTTCCCTCCGTGGGTCCTGATAGGTCGGGTGATACAGCGTATCGAGCAACACAGAGGACGGGTGATTCTCATTGCTCCGGATTGGCCGAGGCGGCCCTGGTACGCAGACCTGGTGCACCTCTTGGTGGGGCAGCCCTGGATGCTACCGCTTCGCGGGGATCTCTTGACGCAGGGGCCTCTCTCCATGCTGCGGGTGGATCGATTCTCGCTTACGGCCTGGCCCTTGAGCGGGCGAGGTTGAGGGCGAGGGGTCATTTGCCGGCGGTGATCAGTACGTTGCTCAAGGCTCGGAGGCGGTCTACTTCTTTGGCTTATGTCAGGGTTTGGCGCGTTTTTGAGGATTGGTGCAACGAGGGCGGCTTTGCCCCATTGAAAGCGACCGTTCCGCAGGTGTTAGCCTTTTTGCAGGCTGGTTTTCAGAAGGGTTTAGCGGCATCCTCTTTGAAGGTGCAGTTGGCGGCACTGTCCTGCTATCGAGGGAAGGTTCGGGGAGTGTCGCTCGGTATGCATGCGAATGTTAAGCGTTTCTTGCGGGCCGTGAAGCTGCTTCGGCCGCCGCATCAACTCACTGTTCCGGCGTGGGATCTGCCTTTGGTCTTGGAGGCCTTAGGGGACGCTCCCTTTGAGCCTTTGGCGGAGGCTTCTTTGAAGGACTTGACGTTGAAGGTGGTCTTTTTGGTGGCGGTGACTTCGGCGCGGCGTGTGTCTGAGCTGCAGGCGCTGTCGTGTCGGCCGCCCTTTCTATCCTTTTCCGACTCGAAGGTGGTCTTGCGGCCTGTTCCGTCCTTCTTGCCTAAGGTGGTTTCTGGTTTTCATATGAACCAGGTAATTTCCTTGCCTGTGTTTCGCGTTTCTGGGAAAGGGCAGGGAGCGAATCGGCGGTACCGTTTGGACGTTCGCAGGGCCTTGAAGAAGTATCTTGCTCGTACGGCGTCTTTCCGCAAGTCCGACAGGCTGTTCGTGCTGTTTGCGGGAGCTCGTAAGGGGGAGGCGGCCTCAAAGGGCTCGATTGCCCACTGGGTGAAGGAGGCCATTGCTTCCGCCTATATTTTGAGGAGTCGGCCGGTGCCGGCAGGTTTACGGGCTCATTCCACAAGAGCGCACGCGACGTCGTGGGCGGAGGCTCGCTTGGTTCCTACCATGGACATTTGTAGGGCGGCGACATGGTCATCGCTGAATACCTTTGTGAAGCATTACCGCCTGGATGTGCAGGCGGACAGGGACACCTGTTTTGGGTCAGCGGTACTTCAGGCCGGCCTACCAGGTCCCTCCCGTTGATGGGCTTTACTGCTCTGGTACGTACCCATAGTTTCCGGGACTAGCCTGGAGGACGATCAGGAAGAGTAAATTAGACTTACCTGCTAATTGTAGTTCCTGGAGTATCTCCAGGCTAGTCCCGGATCCCACCCGGTCTTGTGGGTATTTCCGGACCTGAAGAGCGTGGACGGTTACCGGTAAGTGTCTGTTTTTCATTATTCGGTCGGCGGGGTTGTCGTTGGGACGACTTTTCGGCCTACGCTTTTGGGGGGAGTGGCTGGGCAGGAGAGCTCATGGCATCCCTAGAAGCAGGGTTTGTACATAGTTGGACCTGTGGGTCTTTTGGGGTATCTGTATTTGTATATATCTTTATATATGGGGGCATTGCTTATTCATTTTTACTTCTTACTTCTTACTTGTTGCTCCGGTGAGTCTGCTTTGTCAATAGGTAAACTGGAGTATGGAGGTGGTGCCAGCCCTTATATACTGATGACATCACAGAAAAGAAGTTTCTCAGTCTCCAAAGCTGCTGGAGGAGGTTGACAACCCATAGTTTCCGGGACTAGCCTGGAGATACTCCACGAACTACAATTAGCAGGTAAGTCTAATTTACTCATGCTTTTGAGGAATCGGTCATCTCGTCCAGTAGTTATCTGTCTGCGCCCACATTTCGAATGACGTGTCTGGCCACCTGATTTCAGAACATTCTGAACTGCACACCTTGATATATGCAAATGTTTTGCAATAGCACATTGCGATTATCCTTCAGCATGGCGTGTGACAACTTGTTCCTTTACAAAGTCATTAATATCTCACTTTCTACCCATCTTGATTGTATATTTTACATGTAACTTTCAATCTTTTCCTATTTGTAAAAATTCAAAACTTCATCCAAGAAACCTACTACAGAGTGTAAGTAAACTAAAATGGATGCCAGACACATGGTGTGACTAATCGCCATGCTGATTAAATAAGTAAACAGGTATGACATCTCCACAGTACATTATTTAACAATAAATTGTAGAAAAAGATATCTGCCTTAATTTTTTGGCCACTACTGTACATCTGCTATATAGCAGATGTAAATGAATTGTTCCATACCTTGAATATTATGTGCAATTCTGGTCGCCGTATCTTAAAGAGGATATAGCGTTATTAAAAATGGTACAGAGAAGAGCCACCAAAATGGTAAAGGGGATGGAAGGATACTCCTATGAAGAGAGGCTAAAAAGGTTAGGGCTCTTCAACCTGGAAAAGAGATGGCTGAGGGGAGATATGATAGAGGTCTACAAATTAATGAATGGAGTGGAACGGGTAAACGTAGATCGATTGTTTATGTCATCAGAATATAGAAAGATGAGGGGGCATGCAATGAAGCTACAGGGTAAACTATTTAAGACTAATAAGAGAAAATATTTTTTCACTCAACGCGTAATCAAAATCTGGAATTTGTTACCAGAGGATGTAATAAAAGCTGTTAGTGGAGCTTGGAGGAAAGGTCCATAAACCACTATTAAAGAGGATCCGGGAAATCCACTGCTTACCCCGCTTCGAGCATTGTGGAACCTGTGTACCTTTTTGGGAACCTCTTGGGTACTTGTGACCTGGATTGGCTACTGCTGGAACTAGGAAACGGGGTTTGATGGACCTTGGTCTGACCCAATATGGCATTTCTTACGTTCTTATGTTCTAATGTGCATAAAGTACACAAGTACATGAGTAAATTAAGCTATTATGACAGAGTATACAGGAGGGATGAAGGGGGATAACCCCTTTAATCCTCAAATATTTATTTCCTCCTCCAAAATGAAATAAGACAAAAATAGAGGCCTCTGTAGGTGCTTGAGTGGCTACAAAACTAGGTTTGCAAAATGGCCAAGCTACACATGCAAGTGCTGACGTTTACACATGCATGTTTTAAAATGCTGGTTTCTTCCATCAATTTTTCCCATGTGTATATTTACGAAATGGTTCCTCCCACTGCAGATGAATGTCAAACCAATTGCATAGATGCGTCTGTTTTCTTTCGACTTCACACATGCATGCCTTGTCTTTTAAAGTTGACATAGCTTTGTGGATGTTTTTCACTTTCACGTCACTCCAACCACAACAGCTTTTCTAAAATGTGCCATATACCCACTTTAGCAGGCTGATGCAGAAAGCTAGTGCGGGCTTTATGAGTCCATAATACCACGTTTAAGCACATTTTAACAATCGTTCATATGCAGGAAATAGACGTAAACGCTGGCGGAAAAACTAGCGCCCAAATAATGCCACACGTATTTAAATGAAGCGTTAATTATTTAAATGTATTTTAATCTGCTGGGCTGGTTGGTATGCAAATCATGGCTACGCCCGATGCAGAGACAGGTGTAGATGACTTCGCAACTAGCCATAGCGCCAACATTTTTACTGCAGGGTCTGAATGGAAGTAAACTTCCAATGTGTACCCCGATAATATTTTGAGGGCACCAGGAAAGGCCCACGATGCCATCAAAATACTGTCTGTGGCCGTGCCCCATAATAAAATGATCCCTAGTGGTCTAGTGGCCCCAATCCCACCTCTGACTTTGATGGTAGTCTGGCGGCCCCCATATGCACCTAAGCAGGAGCGCTGCCTACGTGCTCCCACTCTGCGTCAGCCATTGTGCAAAATGGCAGTGTCTGGCCTCAATGACTATACATCTCCCACAGTATCAGCTCAACAGCATGATGTTGCTGTGAGGGAGGAGTCTGAGCTAGCAGCTCTGACATGCACAGCATCTGCGTGACCTTTTCCTTTGCCAAGCACACCCCAAGGGCTGCCATGAGCAAAGTTTGTCAATGGCTTTGGATTCTTAAGAGGTGAATCAGCCAGCTGATCATAGACCCTTGGAGTTGGACACATCCCTTCCAAAAACATGGAAGATGAGCTGTCCTCACATTGGGGTTGTTTCTGGGGTCGGGTATAGCTCTGTGCCCGCATGCTCCTGGCATCCTGTTCCAATGAACCTTAATGCCAGTGCATCAGAGCCTCCACCTGATGCTAGACATTGGTTGTCCTTGATGCCACTGAAGTAGAGGATGAAACCTTCCTCCTCTTCGAGGTGAAATCAGTAGAGGACCGATCCCAGGCATCCTTACTGGGACTGTTGCGAGAGAGTTCAAGGCCCCCTCAATGCCAATGCACCACCAGTGTCTGAAAGCTCCTATGTCCATAGTGACTGATGCTTATGGGCTGGTCTTCTGAGCACCAAAAATCAGACTGCTCTTCTCCTCTTGACCCTTCAGCCTTCTTTTTGCCATCTGTAAACACATTTGCAAAAAAAAGAGGGCCTATGGTCACGCCCCAGATTATAGGCACCATCTGTGGGTGTCCATGATGGACATGATCCTACCACACTATGTGCACTTCTTAACCCACTGGTAAGTTTTTGTGACATGGCCTGAACAATAGCCAAAGCAAAATCAAATGGCTCAATCTTGAAAAGAGAAGGAATTCAAACCCTGGGTGGGTGCGCCTGAGACCTAAATGTGGCTTATGTGCGCTGAAGGAAAAAAAGGAAACAACAAACAAAAAACTGCACTAGGAACCACTAACTGCAAAAGAAGGTATTAGCGGCAGGAGGATAAGGAAGAGAAATGTACAAAAACATACAAAAAATAGTAGTAAGATATGGTGACTGACACTCTTGGAAGTCACATCCGAAAGGCTCTATGGAATAAGCAAGACTGAGCTCCTCAGGCGTGTGGCAGCAGGCAAGAACAGACACATGCCAGGGAACTTTCTAAAAGCTTTCAGAAGGTAGCAGAGGGCGTTCCTGGGTGAGTTCTGTTGGTGACATTGCCCATACATGAGGGATGATTCTGCTTGCCTGTGGAGAAAAATAGCCTTCCAGAGCAATTCCTGATTCCATGCAAACTTCTGTACTCTAAGCTAAACTTCCCTCAGAGCAGGTATAACAAGTGTGAATGAATGTGCCTATCTATCTATCTATATATAAATAAGGTATGTGCAAAGCTGGCAACTGGCCCTGCCCGGACACTACCCCCAAGAATGTCACACGGTCTACATAGAAGTACCACAGTATTGTCACTTTTGATAAGAGCCACTTTAGATTGTGTTGAATGTGCAGGGAATGGTTTATAAAATTACTATCTTACTGAGCTAAGAACTTATTCCTGATCCTTCTTTGACACGAGCAGAGAAGATACAGTTACCAGATCAAGTCTACATTCACTTTCATTGCCCAGTAAAGCTTGAATGAGAAAATGAACGTCAGACATATTCCTGAACATATCTCCCACATGAAAAGTACTATGCTGCTAGAAGCAAAGACTGCATTGGGTCTTTATAGTCCTAAGTGATAAGTTTGTGCAATGTGCTAAGTTCGGTCGAGCCTGCTTAGTAGTTGGCTGAGAGACCACCTGGGAAGACTAGGCACTGTAGGCTGCAGAAAGCAGTGGTAAACCACTGTAGTATCCTGCCAAGAAAATTAGAGCCACAAGGTGGGCCACAATTGCTACGATCTGTGAAAACAGATATGATATACACACAGTTACTACCATATTTCCTAACCCACCTACTTATGCACCAGCACAGGATAATGATGGGCACTCCTTAGAAAAGCAAGATCTAATCATACAGTACAGTGTGGTGTTCTTGTGCACACAAACCAGAGTACATGGATTTATGAAGGCTTTCCTTGAGAATGGTTTTAAGAATATAAAGATCACATGGTATGCAGGCTAGTTATGCAAGTTCTCTCTAACGTTGATCCATTCCCAATATCACTTTTCTAAAACGTGCTCCAGGCAGGATTTAACAGAAGGTGGGATATCATAAAAAGTATGTATCGTACAATAAGAGCAGAAAATATCATCATAAAAGCAGCTCCTGAAGTTACTTTTTTTTCATTTACAGGGTAAGTACTTATTAATAGGTTTACTTGCTTGTAACAGGTGTTCTCCATGGTTAGCAGGGTAAGCCCTTTCATATATGAGTGACATCTCCTTTCTCAGCTCCTTCTAGAAGCTTTTAGAAGGGTCCTACCATGCAAGCGCATGTCTTCCCATCTGCCACTGCCATGCCATTTGCCTCGGCCTGGTAACCAACTAATTTAGAATACAACTCCAAGGGGAGGTAGGAGAGTTATGAGGACTTACCCTGCTGCCAACAGAGAACACCTTCTACAGGAGAGTACAGTATTTTCCCTGTGGACAAGCAAGATAAGTGCTCACATATGGGATTGCCAACAAAAAGGTGAATAGAGTGTCTCAACTGGCAGACACCAGAAAACAAGCCTAGAATAAACAATGGAGATAATGAAGATAACACTGTGTACATGTATTTTTGTCCTTCCTCTCTCCCACCTTCTCAAAGTGTGAAGTTAAGGCAGCTCTGAAAAGAAATGGGTCTGGGGGATGGAGTTGGCGTCTAGTCCCATAATAGATTCTGAAGTACTGATTGGCCAAACTTGCTGGTGCATCGGGAATCCCCATCCAAACAGTAATGTGATGTGAATGTATGGATCAAAGTGCAGGTTGCAGTTTTGCAAATCTCTTCCATGCAGACTGAGCACTAATGGGCTACCACCGCTGCCATGGCTTATACATTGTGAGCTGTGACATGATCCTCAAAAAAACTCAAGCCTGTGTGAGCATAAGCAAAAGAGATGCAACCTGCAAGCAAAATTGAAAGTGTACATAAATCGGGAAGAAGTATTACAACTATTTGATAAACTGAAGAGTAGCAAATCACCTGGACAGGATGGTATACATTCAAGGGTGTTGAAAGAACTGAAATATGAGATTACAGACTATCATTAAAATGATCTGTATCTTTATTTGCACATTTAATATACCGCCCAGGCCGTAGCATCAGGGCGGTTTACAATAGCAATAACAAAGCTGCAAGGCTAGAAAGTAGAAAGGAACACCATATATCAATAGGACAGAGGAAGGACAGTCAGAACAGTAAATTAAGGAGCAACAGCATGACAGTTGAGATAGTCAAGAGGTTAATGTAGACTAGTATGTAGAATGTCAAAGGCCAGCTGGAACAAGTGAGTTTTCAAGTGTGCTTTGAATGTTTGATAAGATACTTCAAGTCAGAGTGTAGAAGGCAGGGAGTTCCAGAGTGCGGGGCCAAGAAAAAAGAAAGCGGAGTGACGAGTGAGTTCTAAGTGAGCTTGTGATGGCGGAGGTAGAGAAAAGATTTATGTGGCTGGACCGGAGCTGACGATAAGGAGTGTGCAAACAGATAAGATTAGCCAGATACTGTAGTACCTGAAGATTGGTGAATAGTCAGTGTAACACCAGTTTTTAAAAAAAGGGTTCCAGGGATGATCCGGGAAACTACAGCCCGGCGAGCCTGACATCAGTACCGGACAAAATGGTAGAAACCATTATAAAGAACAAAATTACTGAACATGTAGATAGTCATGGTTTAATGAAAGAAAGCCAACATGGCTTTAGCCAAGAAATCTTCTGTTACTTATCTGTTATAATTTTTTTGAAGGTGTGAATAAACAGGTAGACAAAGGTGAGCCAGTTGGTATAGAGCATGTCTAGATTTTCAGAAAACCTTTGACAAGGTCCCTCATGAGAGCACAATTAAAAAGTCATGGGATAGGAGGCAATGTACTATTTTGGATCAGGAAAAGGTTAAAAGACTGTAGAGAAAGGTGAATAGTGGAGTACCACAGGGATATGTGCTGGGTCCACTGCTTTTTAACATATTACCATTTCCAGGTTATTTATGAATAATGAGTGAGGTGATCAAATTTACAGATGACACAAAATTATTCAAAGTTGTTAAAACCCAAGAGGATTGCGAAAAATTGCAAGAAGACCTTGATAAATTGGAAGACTGGACATTCAAATCGCAGAGGAAATTTAATGTGAACAAGTGCAAAGTTATGCACCTAGGAAAGAACAACCCAAACTATGGCTACTCAATGCAAGGTTCCACATTAGGAACCACCACCCAGGAAAATGAGTAAGGTGTCCTTGTGGATAACACATTATAACCTTCCGTCCAGGATGCAGTGGTGGCCAAGAAATCAAATAGAATGCTAGGAATCATAAGGAAAGGAATGGAGAATAAAACAAAGGATATTATAATGCCTCTGTATCATTCCAAGGTGCGACTGCATCTTGAATATTGCGTGCAATTCTGTTCACTGTATTTTAAAAAGGATGTAGCTGAATTAGAAAAGAGCCACCAAAATGGTAAAGGGGATGAAAGGATAATCCTATGAGAAAAGGCTTAAAAGGTTAGGGTTCTTCAATATGGATAAGAGGCAGCTTAGGGGAGATACAATAAAGGTCTATAAATTAATGAATGGAGTGGAACAAATAAACATAGATTAATTGTTTATACTATCAAAAAGTAGAAAGACTAGGGGACATGCAATGAAGCTACAATGTAACCCATTTAAGACTAATAAGAGAAAATATATTTTTCACTCAACACAAAATCAAAATCTGGTATTCATTGGACAGATTCCTGGAGGAAAGGTGCATAAACCATAATTGAAGAGGACCCGGGAAATCCACTGCTTGCCCTGGGACAAGCAATGTGGAGCCTGCGTGCCTTTTTAGGAACCTACCAGGTACTTGTGTTGGAAACAGGATACTGGGCTTGATGGACCTTGCTCTGACCCAGTATGGCATTTATGTTCTTATGGTCATGGCAGCCCCTAACCTAATCTCCAGGAACAAGCAGGAATGTAGTCTTCACATATGGGTATCATCGGTACCGACGGAGCCTGTGCGGGAATGCTCCCCAGCGTCCAATAGGAAAGCTTTTGGGAGCATCCCACAGCGCCTGTATGCTGCCTTCCCCCTTTCCCAACTGTCCCTCTCCAGTTCTTTGTTTTCCGCGGAGCCGACAGGTCGCACGTCCTGTCATCGCAGAAAAAAATCCCTTCTATTCTTCTTTTTTGTGGTTGCGTCTGCCTTCCCTCGACGCTACACGGGTACCGCCGGTTCTTCTTTCTTTTTTTGAGGTGCCACATGCCATTTTGGGCACTAGGCCCAACTTTTTCCTTCAAAATGGAAAAATCCGCTTCGGGTTTAAAAAAGTGTTCTAAGTGTGGTGGTACCATCTCCATCTCCGTCACCGACACCCATGAGGGGTGCCTCAAATGTTTAGGTCCTGACCACTCTATCTCTGAGTGTGTTGCCTGTGGGATGATGTTGAAAAGGGGCCGGCAAAACTGAGCTGCTAAACTTAGCACCCTTTTTCCCTCCGATGCAGCTTCCGTGGCATCGACGTCTTCCAGGGCTTAGTCTTCCTCCCATGGATCTCAGCTAACTCAACTTAAAACTAGCCGGTCCTCAAAGGGCAGATCTCCTCCTAGACATCGAGATGCCTCTGGCGTTGCCCTTGAGGGACTTTCACTGGCAAAATTGCCCCGGCGGGAGGCTTAGGCTTCCAAAGCACTAACGGGGCTCCAGGATGTTCTCGAGGTTTCAACCTCGGCAGAACTACTAGTGCCATGCTCTGGGGTACCGGCCGCTTCATTCGGTACCGATACCCAAGCATCGGCAGCGTCGATAGACCAGAGATTCTTGGCTATTGAATGCAGTCTGGCGGCTCTTCTCATGGCTTCGATGCCCCTGAAACTGCTTCAGACAATTCAGCCGGTACCGGTACCGGCACCGGCACCGACTGCATTGACATCGGCAGGTATTCTACCGGGACCGAGTCATGCGTGTCTATCCGGCATCGACAAGTCGGTACCGGACCACTCCGATGCCTACTTCGATTGGTACCGGTACCGTGCTTTGCATGATCACCTGGATCGGAGATACTTCGAATCCTCGGATGAGTCTGAAGACTCTGAAAGCTCTGCCGATACCAGAGTACTTCTGCCTGAGGATTCCTCTTCTCCTCAGCATAGGAAGTCTCCACCAGAGGATATGTCCTTTCAGGATTTTATCCGAGATGTGGCCCGAGGTCTTTCCATCACAGTGGCTCCTGAAAAAGAACCTAGGGTAAAGGAATTAGAAATCTTGCAATACCCTAAAGCTCCCAAGGAGGCAGCTACCCTACCTATTCGTGAGATCTTGTATGATCTCATGTTAAGGATGTGGAAAACACCTCTAACCACATCTCCTCACTTTTGAAGACTCGAAACCATGTATCGAGTTCCTCCTTGTCCTGGGTTTCAGAACACTCAATTACCACATCATTCCATGGTGGTGGAGTCAGCAATGAGAAGGATAAAGAGTGCAAAAAGGCGCAGCTGTCGTTAGATTAGAGTCAGTTTTCCTTGATGCAATCCACTAATGTGGCTGGTAGTAAGGATTCCCTGATTATGCATACTAAGTTAGAAGCTTTTGAAAATTCATTACGTGCCTATAATCTGCGACTTCTGAATTTTCCCTATACTTTTCTTCTTGCTCCTAAAATTTTGTTTGAGAAATACCTGAAAGAAGTATTGCTTATTTTTGATCCTATTGAGGTGTCTCATTTGTATTATATTTCACGCTTTAAACGAAATGAGAATGCTGAAGGAGAGCTTGATGTGCTTGAGCCCTCCATTTCAGATTTAACAGCTTTTCTGGAAGACTCTGCTGAGGTAATTAACTCTCGCTCTACATTAATTGTTACATTGAGATCCTTGGAGTGTAAACAGCGTATACTCAAAGCTTTCTTTAAGTATAAATTAACAGTTTTTTGTGGGCATAGAGTTAATATTTTCCCGGATGTCTCACGTAGCACCCAACTTAGAAGGAGGCTTTTTTTAGCTTTAAGGCCTCGTGTTCTTAAGTTGGGTGCTACATTCTTTCTCCGATTCCCTTGTAAATGTATTGTGAATTATAATAGTGCAACGTATGTTTTTTCGGATGTTGCACATCTTGAGCAATTTATTACTGACAGACAGGGCGTGGTTCAGGTAGAAGGGGATGAATAATTAATTATGCCTCCCTAGATGTAGGTCTTTTCTTAGAGCCTTGTTTTCTTTTTTTTTCTTTTTATAATCGCACTTAGGTCCCAGTGATGTGGGCTGTATCATTATAATTTCCTATTTGATTGACTTGTACTTTATATAATTAGTACAACAACCAACTATAATTAATTTAAAAAAAAAAAAGAGTGCAAAAAGGCATGCATCTAATCCTCCAGGACATGAGTGTAGGACTCTTGACGCCTTTGGACGTCAAACCTTCCAGGCTTCCATGCTTTCTGCTAGGATCAGTTCCCATATCTTATATATGAGGATGTTCCTTAAGGAGGTCACAGGAGATTTAGAGCTTATGAGCCCTCTCCTTCCTGATGATAAGAGGCAAGATTACCTCGCCCTTGTCAAACATGCCCAGGATGTTTCCAAGTTTGTGAATTGTGCAGCCTTTGACTGCTTAGGTGCACGTAGGATTGCCTGGCTCCAGGCATCTGACTTGGAAATTTGGGTACAGGATAAACTAGGGAATATTCCTTGCACAGGAGAGAATCTCTTTGGCAAGAACTGGCAGGAAAAAGCTAATGAGATAGATGCTGACAATATCACATTGGATAGATTTTCTAAATCTACAGCTGATCCTGCAAGGAAAAAATCCTATAAGAAACCATTCTTCAGTAAGAAGAAGTTTTATCCCTCCTATACCCAGCAGGGGCATCGTTTAGGTCAGTCTGCCCAAAAGGGACAGCAGCAACAACCTAGGCAAAGAAAGACAAAAGCAGCTATGCCTCAACCAGCTCAGCAGACTCAGCCTCCACAGGGGCTTTGACTCCTATCTAGAGAACTTTGCCTTCCTGGCCCTGAACGGCCCAGAATTCTCCACCATCGCAGGAAGGTTATGTCATTTTGCCCCCAGATGGGGTCAGATAACAGCAGCAAATTGGACTCTGTCTATTGTAAGAGAGGGGTACAAGCTTCATTTCCTCAGCATGCCCCCTCCTACAATCGTAAGCCAGTTCAATTCTCAGACCTCTCTCAATGACCAGTTAGGTCAAGAGGTCACTGTGCTCCTTGCTCAAGGGGCAGGTACCCATTCCCCAACGGGGTACAGGGTTTTACTCCCCCTATTTCCTTATTCCAAAGGAGTACACAGACCCATTTTAGACATCAGAGAATTGAACAAATTTCTGTTCAAAGAAAAGTTCAAAATAATTTCTCTAGGAACTCTGCTGCCATACCTTCAGAGTCAGGATTGGCTTTGTTCTCTAGATCTCAAGGATGCGTACACTCATGTTCTCATACATCCAACTCACCGAAAGTTCCTTTGCTTTCTGTTTCAAGGGAAGCACTACCAATACAGGGTTCTTTCCCTTTGGCCTGGCCTCTGCACCAAAGGTGTTCACAAAATGCATGGCTGTGGTGGCAGCATTTCTCCGCACCCTGGGAATATTCGTCTTCCCTTACTTAGACGACTGGCTCATTCGAGCCCCTTCAGAGCCAGAGGCCAGGGTTGCCCTCTCTCGCACAATCAGCATCCTTCAGTATTTGGGACTTGTCATAAACTTCCCAAAATCCAACCTTGCTCCCACTCAGTCCCTAGAGTTTATAGGAGGTCTGCTGGATACCAGACAGACAAGGGCCTATCTTCCACAGCCCCGCTGCCTTCGCATTGTGCAGTTAGCTTCCCAAGCAGTGCTAAAACCTCACCTCACTGCTCGGGAAATGTTACAGTTGCTAGGCCACATGGCATCCACCGTGAATGTGGTTCCTTATGCTCGCCTCCATATGAGGGCAGCCCAGTGGACTTTATCCACTCAGTGGACTCAGGCGTCAGGTTGCCTGTCAGACAAAATAGCAAACTCAGATCGACTTATTTTGTCCCTCCAATGGTGGCAATCACCCCAAAACCTTTTGGTGGTGTCTCCCTTTCAGCAACCCACAACCCAGGCCACTCTAACAGATGCTTCACAGGTGGGTTGGGGAGCCCACCTGCAAGGCCTCTCTACCCAGGGTACCTGGACTCCACAGGAGGCCTATCTACACATCAATCTCCTAGAACTCAGAGCAATTTTCCTTGCTCTTTGAGTGTTCCACACCCAGCTCAGCTACAAGACAGTCCTAATTCAAACGAGTAATCAAGTAGCTATGTTCTATGTGAACAGGCAGGGCGGAACAGGCTCTCTGTCACTCTGCAACGAAGCTTTGCGACTATGGGCCCTCGCCAGAGAGCATCAGATTCATCTCCTTGCGGTGTATCTTCCAGGTATTCAAAACTCTTGGGCAGACAGACTCAGTAAAGTTCTGCTTCCACACGAATGGTCTCTCCATGCAGACCAGGTGGCCAAAGTTTTTCAAATTTGGGGAACCCCGGACATAGACCATTTTTGCAAGCCCGCTGAATGCCAAACTTCACTGGTTCTGTTCCAGAATTCCGGCTCAGCGTTGTCAGGCCAGGGAGGCTTTCCTCCTCCATTGGTGTCAGGACTTCCTGTATGCCTTTCCACCCATTCTCCTAATTCCCAAAACCCTATTCAAGCTTCAGAGAGACAGAGGTCATATGATTCTCATAGCTCCGTTGGCCACGGCAAATGTGGTACCCTCTGCTCTTACATCTCTCTTAAGCTCCGCCTCTGGAGTTAGGATCTGCTCCAAATCTCCTTTCTCAAGAGGACGGGATGTTGTGGCATCCCAATCCCCAGTCTCTGCATTTCAGGGCCTGGTTGCTGAAAGCCTAGAACTCCACGGTCTTAACCTTTCCCAGCAGGTAAAGGATATCATTTATGCTTCCAGAAAGCCTTCCACAAGACACTCTTATGCATTTAAGTGGAAAAGGTTTACCATATGGTGCTTGCAGAAGGGTCTTAACCCTCTTGCGATACCTCTGGAATCATTACTGGAGTATCTCCTTCATTTATCAAATGCAGGGCTTAAGACCAATTCAGTGAGAGTTCATTTGAGTGCTATTGCAGCTTCTTTGAAGCCTCTAAATGGACAACCTATTTCCTCTCATAGTGAGATTTATGAGAGGCCTTCTTTTAACTAATCCTCCCATTAAGCCACCACCGGTGGCATGGGACTTAACTCGGGTTCTTGGGCAGCTCATGAAACCACCTTTTGAACCATTAGCCACTGCCTCTTTGAAATTCCTTTCCTGGAAGGTCATCTTATTGCAATCACATCAGTACATCGCATGAGTGAATTGCAAGCGTTGGTGGCTGATCCTCCTTATACAAGGTTCCATCAAGATAAAATAGTCCTTAGGACTCATCCACACTTTATGCCAAAGGTGGTGTCACCTTTTCATTTAAACCAAGCGGTTTACTTCCTGTATTCTTCCCAAGGCCTCACGCCTCAAATGCAGAAAGAAATCTTCATTCTTTGGACTGCAAAAGGGCTTTGACCTTTTACTTGTAGAGGACACAGTAACATAGAAAGTTCTCTCAACTCTTTGTTGCTTTTGATCCTAGTCATTTAGGACTTCCAGTCTCCAAACGAACACTGTCCAGCTGGATTGCACAGTGTATATCTTTTGCCTATGAGAGTAAAAACCTTCCACTTGAAGGCCATGTCACAGCTCACAATGTGAGAGCCATGGCAGCTTCTATGGATCATCTTCACTCTGTGTCTATCGACGACATCTGTCGAGCAGCTTACTTGGGCTTCGGTTCATACCTTCACAGCCCATTACTGCTTAGACAAGGACTCCCGCCAGGATGCCTTGTTTGGTCAGGCTGTTCTTCAACACCTGTTCCATACTTAATCAACTCCTACTCACCATCCCTGGTAGGATGCCAGAGATCCATGGGGGGAAGTGGAGCCCTTTCACAAGGGCACACAACTTCTGGGGCTTTCTCCCTGGCATCTGCAGCTAGGGAGTCCCCATATGTGAAGACTACATTCCTGCTTGTTCCTGGAGATAGCCTAGTTACTCACCTGTAACAGGTGATCTCCAGGAACAGCAGGAATTTAGTCTTCACAACCCACCCACCTCCCCTAGGAGTTGTATCCCTCTCTCTCTCTTTCTCTCTTTCCCTCATTCTTTGTCTCAGCTTTAAACTCAACTGGAGAGGAACAGTTGGGAAAGGCGGGAAGGCAGCACGCAGGCACTGTTGGATGCTCCCAAAAGCTTTCTTATTGGACACTGGGGAGCGTTCCCGCGCAGGCTCCGTCGGTACCAACGATACCCATATGTGAAGACTAAATTCCTGCTGTTCCTGGAGATCACCTGTTACAGGTGAGTAACTATGCTTTCTGGTCAAATGAAACAAAAGGCAGGGAGCACTTTCTATGGGCTTTGGTCCACTCCAGATAGAAAGCCAAGGCTCTCTTACAGTTCAGTGTATGTAGCGCACTTCCCCCTTATGAGCATGTGGTCTAGGGAAAAAAATTGGCAGGATGATTGAGTGAACAAGGTGGAAGTCTGACACAACCTTAGGAAGGAATTTAGGGTGTGTCTGCAAAATCAGCCTATTGCTGAAAAACTTCATGAAGGGTGGATCAGCTACTAGGGCTTGGAGCTTGGTAACTCTGCACACTGTAGTTATCACCAAAACCAAAACCTTCCAGGTCAAGACTTCAGGGGACAGGCTTTCGGTGGCTTGAAAGAAGCTTTCTGCAGCTGAGTTAAGACCACATTGGGATCCCAAGACACTGTGGGAAGCTTCAGGGAAGACTTCAAAAGAAGCAAACCCCACATAAAAAAAACAAAACAAAAAAACTAAATGCTATAAAGAGATGGGTTTACCTTATATATGATAGTGATAAGCACCAATTGCTCAGAGGTGAAATGCTACCAAGTTGGTTTTCAAACCAGACCCTGACAAATGTGTAGAAGGTATTCAAGCAGTTTTTGTGTGGGACATGAGAGAGGATCTAAGGCCTTTCCCTCATACCACTTGAAAGCATAGAATCTCCAGGTAGAATCTCTTCTGGAAGCCAAGGACATTTAACACCAACCGGCAGGTTGAAGGAGGACAGAGTCAACCTCTTAACATCCAAACTTTGAAATACAGGGACTTTATATGTTGGTATGCAGCATTGCTTCCCCCCCCCAATCCTGCATAATGAATTAGTGAATTACCTGGGCAAGCTAGATCCCAAATGAAAAGTTTGAGAAGGAAAGGGAACTACAGCTGCTAGAGCTGGTAAGGAGTGATGAAAATCATCTATCAGAGGGGTAGATGATACGCATTCAGAGTCCCTTCCCCCAATGGAGGAAGAAGGCATCTGAGGCTAGGTTAGCCATGTATTCCCACCCTGGAGCAGAACTGACATCTTGGTGTTCTCAATAGACTTCTTTGCCACTTCTCAGGAGTGCCCCACTCCAGAAAGATGGATAGCGCCACTTCCCAATCCAAGATCCATTCATGTGGTTGACGGACTCTGCTCAGTCTGTCCACCAGGGTGTTGTCCTCGCCAGGCAGTTTTGTGGCTGTGAGCTCCATCCCTTGAGAGAGGGCGAAGTTCCACATCCTGATTGTTTCCCAACACAGGAGATAAAAACCCATACCTCCCTGCTTGTTGACATAGAACATAGCTGCTTGACTATCCATTTGAATCATAATTTGGTTGGCTAACCAATCTCTGAAAGCCTTACAAATGTGAGATTGCCCTCAGGGACATGAACGTGGCATTCTGAAAAATATTTCTCCCAAAGGAGTACAATATCCAGGCCTTCCTCCCTGGGGCTGTGAAGAGTTCTACTTGGAGCTTTTGTCTCTTGAGCGTGAATTCGATGACCATAGAGTGGTGTGGCAGTTTAAGCTTCTCGAATCCAGGATCCTTTTGGGCTCTACAGTATACATTTAGTCGACTTTCTTAGTAACTGGAAGTACCAGGGGGGAGGGGTCTCCCAATTTAATCCACATCCTCAGGGGCAAAGGAATATTGGAGGATATCTAACTCCTCAGCCCTGGGCTCCCCTTCGGTCTCCAATGGAAATGATATGGCCTTAGCCATACCCCTTACAAAATTATGACATAACTCATAACTCATCAGGAGGAGGGGGTGAGAAATCAGAGGGCAACTTCAGGGATTCCTCCTCTGAGAACATTTCTCATCAATCAGTCTGATTCTGTCTGGTCCACTAATAATATCTCAGTGTCTGCTGGGATGGCCTCAGCCTCCTAGGGAAAGTGGATCTCAGTTGAGAGCGCCTATGCACCAAAGACGTCTCTTGTGTCAGGGAGCGATCACCCCCCCCCTCCCCCATGCACTGGACAGTGAATTCAGCTGGTCAGATATTTGTGTTTAGACCCTTTGATGCTGATGTTTCTACTGCAGACAGACAGTGAGTCTGTAAGATTGGATAAATTTCTCGATGCGCCATAGTCCATCCCTCCATAGCCTGAAGCTCATGAAGCATGGTAAAGAGCATCGATATATTCTGTCCTTCATCAGCCACTTCTCAAGAATTGCCATCTCCAGCCAAGAGGTCTACAGCAGATTTGACAGATGTTCCCAAAATCTGAGGGGGTGTATCAGCAGGCTGGTCTCGGTCTCATGAAATCTGATTCAAAACACAAGTGGCAAAAAAATACAGCACTTTAGTAAAAGGGCCTCTTAGGCTCCTAAGTTTGACTAAAAATAGGGCACAAATTTAGGATCCTAATTAAAAGTTCTGTTTTTTTTTATATCAGCCTCTCTGATTTTAGTGCATACTTTTCAACTTTCTTTTCTGAAATAATTGCATTTCAGTTTGGTTACTTTTTTGGGGGAAAAAGTTGACATGTATTTCATGAAAGAGTGGTACAGATTTTTCTCTTAAATCTTGAGCTACACCACACTAGGGCTACTTTCTAAATTTTTAAATCTTGTAGAAATATATGGCCAATGTTGACCAGGGCAGATCTGAACTAAATCAAATTGATTTAAGACATGCTTTTAACCACTAGTCAGGAAGGCTCTGCACTGATAAATGTGAAAATGCTTTATTTTAACCATATGCAATGCAAAAGAACTGACTGACAGAGAGGGCAAGAAACCCTTTGGAAGAAAGAAGAGAAAAGCATTTGGGAGGTCTAGAGGAGTCCAGAGCAGTACGTATACTGGGAGACATTCAAAAGGCCAGCATACACCATTGGACTGGGGAAAACCAGAGGAGTGGTGCTGCAGGGCTAGGAATCTCCAGACGGTACCTGTGAGGGAGACGGCTGCACGTGGAAGGGACTCTAAGACCCGTGCCAGAAGGTATGTGAAGAGAGATCCAGTGTCCAGGGATCTGGATTGGAAGGCTGGACATAACAACTGGACTACATACTGGCCAGGCTATATAGAGAGGAACTCTAGCAGCAATGGAAGCTCAGGTATGAACACTGATCTATGCCCTAGCTATAACCTTGAAAGACAGCAGGGAAACAAATATTCTCCTGAAACTGCTCCATTGAGAGATTCATCTGTGCCAATCCATGATATTGAACCTATGCTTGTTGAAGATGGGGGAATGATTGCAGATGAAGAATGTGTTTATATGGATTGCTCTCTATCAAAACTCCGTTGGTAACTTTCTGTTATAAAGTACAGCAACCATCACAAAGAAAATACAAATTTGTTCTTTAATCTACTCAGAAAAGCTCCTGAAGCAGGATTTGACCCACACAGTAGAAAGCAAGCCAGCTAAAGGGGTTTCAGCTGGATAACTGCTAGCAATTAAGCCTTACCTAATTGCTTGTGAGCTAGGAAGAGAATCACTTCTGAATCTATGTGGGAAGTAATCAGAAGTTAATCTGAAAAGAACAGTTTGTTTCTTGCTTTGTGGCTTTTCATTTGTTGTTTTCCTGATTTTGACTTTGTTTTTCCAAGTTAACACTGAAAGCAAGTTACCTGATTTTATGTGCTACCAAGCATATCTGTGTTGGGAGAAATAACCCCATAAATAAATATCTTATTGGCTTTACCCAAGAGCACAACTAAATTATTGTCAGCAGCTGTGTCTGGTGTGAATGAACTACATTGTCCACAATACCTTGCAAATCATATAGAGATATGCACTTGTCAAGACTGTGAAGATTCTCACCCAGGCAGCCGTCTGACAAGGTGTAACTTCAACTTCTGGGACATATGGCATCCACCGTCCATGTGGTTCCCTATGCTCGCCTCCACATGTGAGCAGCCCAATGGACCCTATCCTCTCAATGGTCACAGGCCTCAGGTCAGCTAATGGACAAGATCAGAAACACCACACGTCTGATTTTGTCCCTGCAATGGTGGCAATCTCTGGTGGCAATCTCTGGAAAACCTCCTTGTAGGCTCTCCTTTCCAGCAGCCTCTGTACCAGGCCACCCTAACAACAGATGTGTCTAAGATGGGTTGGGGGGCCCACTTGCATGATCTGTCCACTCAGGGTCTCTGAACCCCACAGGAGGTTTCCCTTCACATAAACCTCCTAGAGCTGAGAGCCATTTTCAATGCTATTCAAGTCTTTCAGGTCCATCTCAGCAAAAAGACAGTTCTGGTCCAAACCGACAATCAGTTAGCTATGTTCTATGTGAACAAGCAAGGCGGAACAGGCTCTCTGTCGCTATGCAATGAAGCCAGAGTTGCAAATTCACCTGTTTGTGGTATACCTTCTGGGCATTCAAAACTTAAAGGGCAGGCAGACTCAGTCGAATACTGCTGCCACACGAGTGCTCCCTCCACTCATACCAGCTTGCTCGAGTGTTTCGAATCTGGGGAACACCAGATATAGACCTCTTTGCAAGTCCACAGAATGCCAAACTTCCCCGATTCTGTTCCAGAATCCCGTCTCACAACTATCAGGCAAGAGATGCTTTCCTACTCCACTGGGGTCAGGACTTCCTCTATGCCTTCCCAGCCATTCCCCTCATTCCCAAAACTTTATTCAAACTTCAGAGAGACAGAGGTCTTATGATAATCATAGCTCCACATTGGCCATGACAAACGTGGTATCCTCTTCTTCTGCGTCTCTCTCAAACCACTCCTCTGGAGTTGGGGAATGCTCCAGATCTTCTGTCTCAGGAGGACGGATGCTTACTGCATCCCAATCCCCAGTCCCTACATCTTAGGGCCTGGTTACTGAAAGCCTAGAATTCCAGGATATTGACCTTTCTCCATAAGTAAAGGATATTCTTCTGGCTTCCAGAAAACCTTCCACAAGACATTCCTATGCTTTTAAGTGGAAAAGGTTCTCTGTCTGGTGTTCACAAAAGGGACTTAACCCCCTTTTGGTGCCTGTAGAGTCGCTACTAGAGTATCTCCTCCAATTATCAACTTCTGGTCTGAAGACCAATTCAGTGAGAGTCCATCTTAGTGCTATTGCTGCTTTTCATAAACCTTTCGATGGACAACCTATTTCCTCTCATCCACTTATATCAAGATTTATGAGAGGTCTACTCTTAACAAAACCTCCCATTAAACCACCACTGGTGGCATGGGATCTGAATCTTGTTCTTGGTCAGCTTATGAAACCGCCCTTTGAACCTTTAGCTACTTCAGACCTAAAGTTTCTTTCATGGAAAGTCATTTTCCTAATTGCCATCACTTCTGCAAGACGCATTAGTGAACTACAGGCGTTGTTAGCTGACCCTCCTTATACAAGGTTCCACCATGATAAAGTAGTCCTCAGGACTCATCCTCACTTTCTGCCAAAGGTGGTTTCACCTTTCCATTTAAACCAGTTGGTTTATCTTCCTATATTCTTCCCTAGGCCTCATGCCTCTAGTGCGGAAAGAAATCTTCACAAATTGGATTATAAAAGAGCCTTAGCCTTTTATCTCCAAAGAACTAAGCCACATAGAACATCTTCTCAGCTGTTTGTGGCTTTTGATTCTAGTCATTTGGGACTTCCAGTTTCCAAAAGAACTCTGTTAAATTGGATTGCAGATTGCATATCCTATACTTATCAGAGTAAAGGACTTTCTCTCGAGGGCCATGTCACAGCTCACAATGTGAGAGCAATGGCAGCCTCAACGGCTAACCTTCGTTCTGTGTCTATTGATGACATCTGCAGAGCAGCCACTTGGAGTTCGGTACACACCTTCACAGCCCACTACTGCTTAGACAAGGACTCCCGTCGGGATGCCTCGTTTGGCCAGGCTGTTCTCCAGCATCTCTTCCATACTTAATACAACTCCTACCCACCATCCACGGGTTAGATGCCAGAGGTCCATGGGAGGAAGCATGACCCATCTCACCTGGGTTTGCAGCTTGCTGGAGTCACCCCTTGGCATCTTTCAGCTGGGGAGTCCCCATATGTTAAGACTACATTCCTGCTTGTTCCTGGAGATAGCATAGTTACTCACCTGTAACAGGTGATCTCCGGGTGAAGATTACATTCCTGCTTGTTCCTGGAGATAGCATAGTTACTCACCTGTAACAGGTGATCTCCGGGTGAAGATTACATTCCTGCTTGTTCCTGGAGATACGGATAATTTTTAGGGTTACACCTGCCATGCTCCTAACCTGATCCATATTTATGCAGATATACTGGATCACTTTATTTATTTATTTATTTACATTCTCTTATATACCGCGCTATTCTGCATCAGTGCGGTTTACATTGAACAAACTGAAATTACATTGAACAGGGCATTATAACTTGGAGATAACTATTTTACATGGAACATGGGCTATGGAGGGTTAAGTGGCTTGCCCAAGACCACAAGGAGCACCTGTGGGACTTAGAAACCCCAGTCCTTCCGGCCCAAGGTTGCTGTCCTCTAGTGGGATTTGAACCCCTGACCTTCCGGCCTGAAGTACCTCGTCCCAACCACTAGGCCACTCCTCCACTCCACTTAGTGATTTAAACAACCCAATGCTATCCATATAACTTTTAAAATCTACAGATAAGCAAATTATATGTCCTCCAGCAGCTGGCAAATGCAGAATTTGTTTTGAATGTTGGTTCAATTATGTTTGTATACTGCCTTCCTTAGACTTCGCCCAATCCAAAGTAATTCTAATGCTGCCAAAACCAGAGATGGCGGCTAAATTGAATGCACTGGAATGAAAGTTGACAGACTTCTCTTAAACAACTTGAAAAGGTGCAGGGCAACCTAGTGCAGGATAAACTGCTGTTTCTGAGGAAGATCGAGAACTTGGAGAATCAGAATAGAAATTTAAATCTTCGTATTTTGAATTTCACTCAGATTAGAAAGCTTTTCTCAAGGTTCTGGAAGGAAGTGTTTAAGTATCAGATGCAGGTTAGCCACCATTGCAAAAATTGTATTTGCCTTCAAGAATGTCTTCTGGAGACACTGAGTATATGGAAATTTCCTTGTCTGATGTTTCTTCAGATTAAATTTGGAAAAGTCAGAGGCAGAAGCAGATGCCAGATCTACTCTTGTGGTAACTCCCGTATTTCTGCAAGGATAAAGAGGCTTTACTACGTTTATATTTTAAGACATTAGATGTGTCATTTTTGGGAGGGAGAATACAGATTTGGACACAGGAGAGAAAGAGATTTCTGACTTTGCGTCCTGAAGTGACTGCTTTTTAGGTGCAAATTTCAGTTGTAAATGTGTGGTGCAATGTCAGTATAAAACTCTTTGGCTCCTCCTAGCTCAGTTTGATTTTCGACACCAGACAGCTGACAAGTAAACCTGAATTTTACTCTTAATAACAGACTTGCATTTGTAAGGTTTGGACACTGCCCTATTTTGCCTTTGTTGATTTTCTTCAGCCCCCCTCCTAAATGTGTACTAATTTACAAGTTACATTGTATTGCTCCTTTCTTTTTAATTATTTTTTGGCTGTTGCATGGTGACTATCTTGGAACATGTGGTTTTCTTTTCTCAGAGTTTTGTCTTTGATGTGAATTGAATATTGATAAATAAATAAATTTTGAAAAAGGTCTGTCATTTGTTATGGGGTTTGTGTGTTTGTTTCATCTACATGTTTTAAAATAATACACAAGCACTTTTTCTTGCACATGGAACTTTATGGTTTTCTTGTAAATTTCCTTCTATGTAGTCAGTAGAGGCATATGTAAGTTAGAAAGTGAATCCTCCTCATTAAAATAACTGTGTAGGCCCACAAAGGGAAATGGTTAATATGTGTTTCGGCTTGTCATTGGAGGCTGTGTGACTGAAGATGATAAGAATTCCTTTGGGGAAGCTGTTTCAGGAATTGAGCAACAGACGTGCTCGCCAGAATTCTCCCAGCTGTAATTTCCCTGGTTTGCATGTGTGCATGTATTTAAAAAAAGCACATCTTGATGGGTCCTTAAATGCCATTTCATATAAGGACTACAATTTCCGCAGCACAGGTGGTGCTAATATAGGACAGTCCCCTAGGCTCTTGTCGCCAAGAGTTGTACAGCTTGTTCAGTGTTTGTATCCATATGGCAGTCTGTCCCATTCATAGAACGACATTGTCGCTGTGCCTGTGGGTGCTGTTCAGTGTAGCGGGAGAAAGTAGATTTATTTATTTATTTATTTAAACAGTCTGTTTCTTGCTGGTTTTACATTTTTGTCTCCCTGTAAGAACCCAGCAGGTGCAATTCTGTTTTGCTTGCAACATGGTTTTCAGGAAGTCTTGCCTGACAAAACCAAGTCCTAGTGTTTACGCTGCATTAATGTTTGCTTGTTTTTCAGTTAGGTTTTATCAGTTTATTGTATAAAATGCCCTTCGGTTAATTATTAGCCTCATGTCTGGCTGGGTAGAAAATGTCCAGGAAAGTTTCCCTCTAGCCACAGTCAAGTTACTGGAGAAGCACTGTCCCAATACCTTATTTACTTAGATTTTAGATTCTCCTTCTCCCCCCCGCCCCCATGTTCTGCATCGTCCCAATACCTTATTTACTTAGATTTTAGATTCTCCCACTCCCCCCCCCCAATGTACTGCATCTGTGAGGAAATGGCTTAGCAAATCAGACTCTTAGAACTACCATGCTGTAAAAAGTAAAAATACAAAATCCCTCTTTGTATTTTCTAAAAGTATTCTCTCTTTCTTAGCAAGTTATTTAACACTATTTCCATTTTGCATAGCCAAATATTTTATAAGTAACCTGCCTTCCGTGCTCCAGTTCCTCAGGGATGCAGAGCTACTGAAGAATCTAGTGCGACAGGGATTTCCCAGCTGTATTCAATAAATCTCTGAGAACTCGACCAGAAAGACAGCATAAAAATAGAACACCTTCACTTGTGAGCACGTTACTAATATTTTGACCAATTATGTTGGTGCTCAGTAAATAGAAGGAAGTATGTTTTCAATGGTTATATTTTTCAAAGCAATATATGTGGATAAACAGCCACTCGACTGGGTAAAATAATGTGATTGAAAATTCCCTCTGAGAGCTGCCTGCATGCGTAAAATCAGTGCTTTAGTGACTTATGCATGTAAATGGGTATTTAGGCCCCAAACTGAGGTGGGTGCTATTCTGAAAGGACGTGCATTGGGGCAACAGAATGTTATTATCTCCGGGAATAAGCAGGAATGTGGAATGTAGTCTCCACATATGGGATGACGTCTGTACCAACTGAGCCCGCACGGGAACGCTTCCCAGCTTCCAATTGGAAAGCTTTTGGGAGCACTCCACTGCACCTGCATGACTGCCTTCCCACTCTCTCTTTTCAGTTCTTTGTTTTCCGCGGAGCCGGCAGAAAGCAAATCCTGTCACCGCAGAAAAAAACTCTTTGTGGATAATGCCTCTGCCTTCCCATTGACGCTGGAACTGTTGAAGACCTTGCCGGTTCCCTTATTCTGTTTTTTTTCTTTAAATTAGGTTTTCCAAAAAAAAAAGCTCTGGCATCTAGATGCCCTCTTAGGCCTTATGCCTACCATAGTCTTCCCATCCTTAGAAGGCATGGAGAAACCAGCTAGTAGTTTCAAAAAAATGTTCTAAGTGTGCCAGCACCATCTCAGTGACTGACACACACATGACTGGTATTTAAAATGTCTCAGCCCAGACCACCAGCCAAACGATTGTCCCCTCTGACATGGAGAGGACTACAGAACCAGGCTTCTAAATTTGGGACACTCTTCGCCTTGGATGCGATATCATTGGCATCCACTTCGTTGAAGGCCTCATCCTCCTCTCATGGATCCCAGGTATCCTCCAAGTCTAAGCAAAAGTCTGCATTGAAGCAGGACAAAACCTCAGGGATAGATCTTACTCAAAGCATCGAGATCCCTTGGGCATTGCAATGGAGGTGGATCAGCCTGCCAAACAGACCCAGTGTGAGGCCTTGTCCTCCAAAGCCATAGAGGGGCTCCAGAATGCTCCCATGGCCTCGCCCTCTGGAGAGCTCTTGGTGCTATGCTCTGGGATGGTAGCACAAGTACTCGTGACTAATACCCAAGCATCAGCAACCTCAATAGACCAGCGTATATTGGCCATCAAGCACAGCTTAGCAGATCTCCTGTAAAGCCCTTGGCTCCAGACACCACCCTGTTGATACCAGTACCGGTACAGATAGACATCCACACCAGTTGCTGGCATGACATTAGGGCTAATACAGGTAGCATCAACATTGCTTCCACCTATGCCCTTCCTTGAAACCATCACTGATGTCGGTACTCAACCCAAACGGCTCACCAAGGCAGATACCTCGGAGCATCAGTACCGACATCTAACTTCAGGCAAACACCGTCCTTGTTAATACTTCGAGGATTCCAATTCCAGTACTTCGGATACGGAATCGCTCGATTCCTGGGGCCCCCACTATCTCCCTTGAGAGCCTTCCCCACCATAACAGTGACGCATGTCACCTCTGGAAGACATGTTCTTCCAAAAATTCATTTGAGACCTAGCCAAGTGTGTCTCCATCATGATAACATCAGAGAAGGAGCCAAGGGCGGAGGAATTGGAGATCCTCCAATAGCCAACAGCACTTAGAGAGGCAACTACTCTGCCATTGCACTGCATCCTTCATGATCTTATGCTTCGGATGGGGGAGGCTCCTCTCACGGTCTCCCCTGTCGATGCCTTGATACTATGTATCAGGTACCAGAGTGTCCCGACTTCCAAAAACCACAGCTACCCCACCATTCCTTTGTGGTTGAATCAGTGATGTGTTGAATCAAAAGCTCCAAGACCCACTCCTCAAACCCTCCAGGTAGGGAAACGAGAACCCTTGATGCCTTTTGGATGTCGATGTTTCCAAGCATTCATGCTCTCCGCTAGACTCTACTCCTGTATCCTACATATGGGAATGTTCCTCAAAGAGGTGTCCAGGGATCTTGAGGCCTTTGCTCCTCTCCTCCCAGATGACAAAAGGGCAGACTATCTCATCCTAGTCAAACATAGCCAAAATGTATCGAAGTTTGTCAATAGGGCCACCTTCAATGGTTTTGAATGTACAAGCAGGGCCTCCACAATATGCATTGGTGCCCACAGAATTGCATGGCTTCAGGCCTCAGATCTTGAACAGTGGGTTCAAGATAAGCTGGGCAACATACCTTGCACAGGTGAAAACGTTTTTGTAAAGATTGGCAAGATAAGGCCTCTCAACGTAGGAAAACACTATAAAGAGACTGTATAGAAAAAAAGACAGCTGCAAAGAAGTCTTTCTACAATAAATAGAAGAGATTCTTCTCTTCTTATCCTCCTGCTTCTCAGTACCAAGGTCAAGCCCCACAGAAGAGGCAACAACCTCCTAAGCAGCAGAAGCCACAGGTGGCTAAACCTCAACCAGCTCCGCAGCCACAGTCTATGCCTGTTTTTTGACTCTTTTCTAGAGAACATTGCCAACCTGCCTCTGGAGGAACCCCACCCCTCGACATAGCAGGCAGACTGTCACTGCGCCCACAGATAGCACCTCAGCACCTCATCGCCTCAGAGCAGTGGACACTAAACATAGTCCAGGAGGGGTACAGACTTCATATGCAAACTCTGTCCCCTTCACTTTCACGGGGGAATTTCAAACTAAACCCCCCACTCACTGCTCTCCTACAGGACAAGGTGTCTTCTCTTCTGTCTCATGGTGCCATAGAGAATGTCCTGAATTCCAGCAGGGAATCGGTTTCTATTCTCTTTTCTCATTCCAAAGAAAACAGAGGATACAAAGCTCATTCTGGACTTCAGAAACCTCAACAAGTTTTTAATCCATGAAAAGTTCAAGATGATCTCTCTCGGGACTCTTCTTCCCTACCTCCAGAATCAGGACTGGCTCTGTTCTCTAGATCTAAAAGAAGCGTACACACATATCCTTATCCTTCCAGGACACACAAAATATCTATGCTTCACCTTTCAGGGAACACAATATCAATACAGAGTACTTCCCTTCAGACATGCCTTTGCCCCAAGAGTCTTCACAAAGTGCATGGCAATTATGGCCGCATACCTATAGTCGCTGGCTATATTCGTCTTCCCCTACTGGCTCATAAAAGCAGACACCTCCCAGGAGGTACAGCTTTCCTTACATCGTACCATCACGGTACTACAACACTTGGGGGTTTGTCAGTTTGCTCCAACTCAAAAGTTAGAGTTCATCGGAGCCCTACTGGACACCCAACAGTCCAGGGCATTTCTGCTCCAGCCCCGCTGTACCAGTCTAAGCGAACTAGCATCCCAGATGCTCCACTGGGACCATCTGACCACCCGCGAAATGCTGTACATTACACTTTGTTCCATATGCCCGATTACATATGCGGATAGCCCAGTAGACTTGCCTCTGGCCATTTCTGGGACAGGATCCATTCACTGCCTCTCTAACCACATCCTTTCAGTGGTGGTGTTCTCCAGAAAATCTGCTCGTCGGGTTACCTTTTCAGATGCCTCCACTTCAATGTACCTTCACGATGGATACCTCCAAACTGGGTTGGGGAGCACACCTGGGCAACCTGTCTGCACAGGGGCTCTGGACAATGCACAAGTCACACCTCCAAATCAATTTCTGGAACTTCATGCTCTTTCGAATGTCCTCAGTGTTTCAACACCACCTCAGGACACAAGTCTTAAGACGAATAATCAGTCGCTATGTTCTATGTGAACAAACAGGGAGGAACAGGCTCATGGCCCCTCTGCGAGGAGACTCTTCACCTGCAGTCCTTTGCCATTTCTCATCAAATACACCTCTGAGTTTTGTACTTCCCAGGGGAGCTCAATGTCGTGGCAGACAAGCTGAGTCGCATCTTTCTTCCACACAAATGGTCTCTCCATCTGGACACAACATCCTACATCTTCCAGACCTGAGGAACTCCAGACACAGATCTCTTTGCTACTCCACAGAATACCAAGCTTCTTCGCTTCTGTACAGGGACTCTGTCATCTAGCAACCAGCAGTTGGATGCCTTCCACCTACATTAGTGGTAGGGTTCGCTTTATTCTTTCCCTCCTATGCCCTTCATTTCCAAGATGCTTTTCAAGCTTCAGTCCGACAAAACTGAAGCTTGAAAAGCATCTTGGAAATGAGGTGCATAGGAGTCAGATGCGACAAGGGCTCCATGATCCTCACAGCTCTTGACTGGCCACGGCAATCATGGTTTCCACTGCTACTACATCTGTCTCAGACTCAGCCTCTGCGGTTGGGATCAGCGCCCGATCTCCTCTCCCAGGACAACGGCTCACTACTTCATCCCAATTCACAGTCTCTCCGCCTCACAGCTTGGCTGCTGAGAGCAAAGAATTACAGGGAATTGACCTTCCACAAGAGGTGAAGGAGATCCTATTGGCTTCTATAAAGCACTCTACAAGATGTTCACATGTTTGAAGTGGCGTAGATACTCTTTATGGTATTCCCAGAAAGATCTCAATCCCTTTTCTGCTCCAGTGGAGTCACTCCTATAATTCTTCCTCCACATATATTCAGCAGGTCTAAAGACCAACTTGGTGAGAGTCTGCCTCAAGGCCATTGCGGCCTCTTACCACCTAATTGGATGGACAACCCATTTCCTCACATCCGCTACTAGCACGTTTCATGCGAGATTTCCTGCTGTCCAAACCGCCCATCAAACCACTTCCAGTGACTTGGGACCTCAACATTGTTCTAGCGCAGCTTCTAAAGCGGTCCTTTCAACCATTGACCACGACCTCCCTAAAGTTCATCTCTTGGAAAGTAATCTTAATTGCTCTCACTTCAGCTAGACTCATTAGTGAGCTTTAGGCTCTGGTAGCAGACCCACCCTATGCCTGGCTCCACTATGACAAGGTCATCCTTCGGACTCACCCACACTTTATGCCAAAGGTGGTGTCTCCTTTTCATTTAAACCAGATGATTAACCATCCAGTCTTCTTTCCTAAACCGCATGTGTCTCGAGCACACTCTTGACTGCAAATTTGCGTTGGCTTTTTATCTCCAAAGGACTCAATGTCATTGTAAAACTTGCAGTTGTTCATCTCATTTGACCCTAGTCATCTGGGCCTAGCTATCTGTATCTAAGCGTACGCTCTCCAGATGAATAGTGGACTGCATTTAATTTGCCTATGAGAAAGCAGGACTCTCCCTAGAAGGGCATGTCACTGCTCACAATGTTCGCTCCATGGCAGCCTCGATGGCAAATCTACGCTTGATAGCACTGGTCAACAAATTTTTACAAAAGTCATGTTACTGAAATAAAAATAGTCATTTCTTATCAATTTTTATATGCTGAACACGAATATGACAGTGAAATTGCAAAGTTGGCTCTAGTTTTTTTTGTAATCTACAAGAATTAATGTTTACATCACAAAATACATGTCATTAATAAATATAATAGGCCTTCGGTTAATACCTGTAAAAAACCAAGTCATAGACTACTTCTTAGATTTTTTTCGCCTGTCTCTTGTACAACTGTTCAGAAGCTTCTCTGGGGAGTGTCCAGCAGTAGTCAGCCAGCATTGTAGTGGACCATTTTCCCTGGTATCTTTGCTCCATCGTTGCGATATCCTGGTGAAAACGTTCGCCCTGTTCATCACTAACCATACCACAGTTGTCAGGAAAGAAATCGAGATGGGAATCAAGGAAATGGATCTTTAGAGACATATTGCAGCCAAGTTTCTGATACTGCATCAGCATGTCTTCTACTAGTTCCTTGTAGTTTTCTGCCCTAACATTCCCAAGAAAGTTTGTTGACACTAGGCGAAAAGCATTCCATGCTTGTTTCGCATCACCCTGCAGCAAGTTGTTGAACCGGTCATCTTTGAAGAGCTCTCGAATCTGAGGACCCACAAAAACCCCCTCTTTTATCTTTGCTTCACTGAGTCGAGGGAATTTTTCATGCAGGTATCGGAAAGCTAGCAAAGTGCAGTCCATGGTTTTCACAGTTTTTCATCAAACCTAGTTTGATGTGAAGGGGTGGTAGCAGGATTTTGTGAGCCTCAACCAGAGCTGGGTGCTGGATATTCTTCTCTCCAACTGTTACATTTTGTCTGCGATTCCATTCCTTCCGCAAATAGTACCAATCCCTTGCTCGGCTATCCCACTCACATAAGAAACACATGTATTTTATATATCCCTGCTGCAGTCCCATTAAAAGGGCAACTACCTTCAAGTCACCACAGAGGTGCCAGCTGTACTTGTTATAGTTAATGGAAGTCAGTAGATGCTTTAAGTTATCATATGTCTCTTTCATGTGAATGGCATGTGCTACTGGAATAGATGGAAGACGGTTTCCATTGTTCAAAAGCACAGCCTTCAGAATCAGTTTCGAAGAGTCTATAAGTCTCCAGTCTTGTGGGTCATGAGTGATTTTTAAGGCATTCATGAGGCTTTCAATATCGGAACAGAATACCAGATTACTTTCCTTTCTGAAGAAAGGTTCCAACTGCTGGTGGCGCTTTCGATATGAAGTAATGTTGACATCTTCTTCTAGAAGATTCCATTGTTGGAGTCTTGATCCTATCAATTCTGCCTTGTTCTTGGATAAGTCCAAATCACGAACCAGGTCATTTAGTTCTTCCTGTGTTATTCTGTGTGGAGTTGATATGCATCCCAGTGAAAATCTGGGTCACTGCATGCTGACGGACCAGGAGAAGAACGGGTCGGCTCACCCTTGTCCTCATCAGATGAATCAAGAGAATATTCTGATGGAGGTTTTGGAATAGGAAGTCCCTCACCATGTGGAACTGGTCTCAATTCAGACGGAATGTTTGGATAGACTATGCTCGACTTCTTTTGCTTTGTTATTCCGCTGGAAAGAGGAGGAACCAAGCAGAAGTAACAGTCATTTATGTGGTTGCTTGGCTCTCTCCACACCATGGGGACTGCAAATGGCATTGATGGTCTTTTGCAATTCAACCACTGTGAAAGCTGTGTTGTACATGTAGCGCAGCATATATGCGGGGCCCAAGGCTTGTCTTGGTCACCAATCTTGTATCCGAAGTAAAGATGATATGCCTTCTTCAGTTGAGAAGTGATACTTTTCTTCTGGTTGGCAAATGTCACTTCCCCACAAATGTAGCAGAAATTGTCAACGGTATTAACGCACTTTCGCGGCATTACTGTTCTGTATTGTACCTAAATGGCTAAAATTATATGATTAATAAGAGTTACATGTAACAGTAGCTTAAACTGTCTCACACACAGTCTGAAATATTTTAAATGCTCAACCTTTCCGACTGCATATAGTACACTGCTGACGTCAGATGGCTTCAGCAGCCGTCTGGCAGTAGTATTGCATTGCATCAGAAAATGACGCAATCAACTCTGGATGATGTGTGCATGCTGGTATTATGCAATGTGATGCAATATTACATCATTCAAGGCTTATTTTGGATGATGTTGATGTCCTACTGGATAAATTTACACAGTGAAACGTCAAAAATGAACTACATGCAATATCTTCAAAACGAGAGCTAATAAAATTTTTTAATGTTATATTCGTGTTCAGCTCACCAAGATACTACAGATTAGGGCCTTTTAAAGTCAGTAACGATTTCAATGTTGACCAGTGTAGCCATTGACAAAATTTGCAAGGCAGCAACCTGGTCTTCCATCCATACCTTTGCTGCCCATTATTATCTAGACAAGAACTTCCGTCGGGATGCAATGTTTGGTCAAGCTTTACTCTGGCACCTTTTTCAGATTTAGATGCAACTCAAACACTCCGTTCTGGACTTTGACAATACCAGAAATCCATGTAGGATCCATGACCTCTTCCATTCCACTCAGAAGCAAACCTCCACTGGTTCTGAGATCACTTCATCTGGCATCTGGGAGCTAGGGAGTCTCATATGTGAAGGCTACATTCCTGCTTGTTCCTGGAGATAGCGTAGTCACCACTAACAGGTGATCTCCAGGAACAGCAGGAATTTAGTCTTCACAACCCAACCCTTCCTCCCCTAGGAGTTGTAGGGTTCTTTTATTTTCTTCTTCCTCTCAGCTACAAACTCAACTGAAGAGAGGGAGCAGGAAGGCAGTCGCGCAATGGAGTGCTCCCAAAAGCTTTCCAGTTGGATGCTGGGGAGCATTCCCACACAGGCTCCGTCAGTACAGATGTCACACCCCATTCGTGAAGACTAAATTCCTGCTGTTACCGGAGATCACCTGTTACAGGTGAGTAACTACGCTTTCACTATGGGCATGCGCACAAGTATATGCATAGATTATAAAATACTATAATTTATACATGTTCTTGAGAAATCTGGTTGTGGGGTATTTACACTATCTTTAGGACTGGGGTAAGTGATTGCACCTTAGATTAAATGTTTGCACTGGGCCACTTACGCTAGTTTACTTTATAAAATAGGCTTGACATAGATATGCGAGAATGCATGTTAACTAGGCAGGACTTTATAAAAAAAAAATTACCCTCCCCTACATATGCAGCTTGAGGCATTAAAGAACTCTGAGAACTAGAAATTTACATTTGTTAAATTTTCCTAAGATTCATTTATTGTCTCCTATTTTTTTTTCAGAAATATTTAAAGGAAGAATTGTTGTTTACTGATACATATTCTATGTTCATTTCTAATATGTATTATTTACCAATTAAATCACTAGCTCAGGGTAAGGAAGTAGATATCTCAGTGGTTGCAGAATTGCCTGAATTGGAAGCGTCTACAGATGAAATTTCTTTGAGAACCACTTTAATTGTTCCTCTTTAGAGGCAATACCCAAAATGGTCAATTCCGTAGAGCAAAGTAACAGTTGAGCATTAAAATTGTTTATTGCTCCAATATTAACCCGAGAACTTTTAACTTCAAATACGCTCCCGTTCCTTATAAGTACATTCAATCCTATCTATGAATAGAACTTTAAAACTTAAAGCAACTGGTCTCAGACTTATAAGAGCTACAGTTGTAATGTATCATCAACCAAATGCTCTATTTTGCATCAATGACCAATAACGTTGCTTTTACCAAGTTCACTTTTCAAAATGTGTGGATGTACAAGTTGGTGATTTCAAAAATTTGTCAATTAATCTCTTTAGAAGGAAAAAGGATTTGTGCTTATCTTTTGATTTCCCAACGCCAGTCTCAGCGCTGCTACGTTTCACTGCCAGTCTGTTTCATCAGGGGTTTCTCTCTCGGCATTTATCCTCAATCAACTTCTTATTGGTCATTGATGCAAAATAGAGCATTTGGTTGATGATACATTACAACTGTAGCTCTTATAAGTCTGAGACCAGTTGCTTTAAGTTTTAAAGTTCTATTCATAGATAGGATTGAATGTACTTATAAGGAACGGGAGCGTATTTGAAGTTAAAAGTTCTCGGGTTAATATTGGAGCAATAAACAATAATTTTAATCCTCTTTAGAGGCAGACAAATCCAGACTCAGGAAGGCTTATTTCTCAAAGGAAAACCTTTTGTTTTGTGGTCAGAAAATTATGATTTTTTCTGATGTAGCAAGAGCTACACAGTTGAGAAAGAAGAGGTTCCTTCAGCAGAAGCCTCAAATTTTGGCTTTGGGGGCCTCTTTCTTCTGTTTTCCCTGTAAATGGTTGTGTATCAGGGAGTAAGATATGTATTTACTGATCCCATTCCAATGGAAAATTTTCTGAAGGATAAGTGATTATTGGCTTGTTGTGGCCTAGGCCTTTGATTGTTTCCTTTTATTTTATATTGTCTTGGGGTGCTGCTTACCTAGTGAATAAGTGTGTTCTTCCTCCCAGGTGGGCTAGTACTCTGTCTCCTTGACGTGGGCTAAAAAACATACCATTTTATTTGTTGTTTTTTTTTCCTATGGCAAGGAATGTGTCTTGCAATTTCCTTGACTGTTGCACCTTCAAATTGCAAAATTTCAAAAGAAAAAAAATATATACCTACCCCTCAGCTAGAAGTATGCATATTTTTCCACATTGAGCCTACTTTTGGCTGGAGAGTTGTTGTTTTTTTAAAAAGGTATTCCTGTGGATCTGTTTAGGTTAGGTTAAGAAAACATGGCACATGCATTTGATGTTAAACATGCTCCTGCACAAATAGCAGGTACAAAGCAGACAGGCAGCTTGAGCACACAATTTTCAAAGAGAACACACAAGTGGTTTCTATTTGAAGATCTGCATTAGAGCACATGCGCTAAACGTGCCAGAATAGTTTGCAAATACCTGGACTGCTTGAAAACTGTCCTCTCAATTATTTGGCCACCTTTTAAAAGACCTTTTTGTGCTTTGGACATCTGAAAATGGACATTAAGATGTCCAATACACGGAGATGTCCACAGAGTCATTTTAGAAACCGGCCATGTAGATATCCAAGTCTGAACGGGGGCGTGGTATGGATGTGTTTGGCAGAGGTGTCCAAAAGGGGTGGGCCACAGGGGCCCTGGTCCCACCAAAATCTCACTGCCGCGATGGTTGACCTTCCCCCTTCTGCTGCCCTCGGAGATTGGATCTGCTGCATGCAGACAGGAGAGGAATGTTGCGATCACGAACCAGTGGGCTGCCCACAGGGATCCCATCCCCATGTGGGCAGAACAGCAGCAAACACCCCTCCTGTCTGCCCGCAGGAGATTGGATTCCTACAGGCAGACAGAAGTGGAAAGCCGGTGATCGCAGTCGCACTCATTGTGGCTGGCAGAGGGGCGGAGCTTGGCCCCCCCTCCCCACACAAAAACAGAGTTCTGCCGCCCCTGCTGTTTGGGGAATTCTGAGAGCTTGGATGTCTCACCTGATTTCAGTAATGCCCTAGACATCACAAGCCATGTTCAAGCTTATACTTACTCTAGGCATGATTAGGCATCTGAAAAATGCTTGTTTGGTCAGCCAGCAAGCTGTGGGGTGTGAAGAAGATGGTATGCTCATGTCCGCTATCCTTTCCATGCCAGTAACTAAAACTGATAAGGACTGAGGGTTTATGTTATTATTTTCCCACGCTGCTGAGCATTCCTTATGCTGGCATGCATGTTACTTTACTGATGGACTGGATTGTTAAAACCTCATCTGTAGTAAAATGTTTTGTGGTAGTGAGTTTGTAAAGCTCTTATTACATGAACATGAGCGCTGCATTAATAGCTAATGAGCTGCATCACATCATTTTCATCACAGTAAGTTATTGGCATGGCCTTAGCGCACAAACTCACCAAAAAATTAAATTCACGTCATAAAGCACCCTGCACCTGAGAAAAAAAAATTCACACAACTAAGAGAGCACCCAATTCTAGGTGCATTAAAAGCGCTTTTGTTATGCATATTCATGTTTGTGAATTTAAACGCTATTTTGTACAGTGTTCTTCTAGTTTAATAGCTTCCTATCAGAGACAGAATCCGGTTGGCAGAGATTTGTGCCTACAGTGGTAAATAGTTAGTGCCCTAACGTAAATAAAGCCCATCAACCTTCTTTAGTCGATTGCATAGAGTTCACATACGCTGTTTCTAGTCTAAAAATCAGAAAGTTACAGGACGTTTATCAGATGAGGCCTGGTGGTTTGCGGCAGTAGAAAAGGTTCTGAAATTGCTGGCTTGTTTAAAACAAAGCCTCTATGCAAAACCTGAATAAAGGAGCTTTTCTATAACATTGTTTATCAATAGCCCAATATCCAAAGGAGCCAGTCAGCATATAAAGTGAAACACTGCCATGCAACTGTTAGTATATTCGGTGACACCATCCATTCAACTATAACACCACTGAATATACATATGACCGGCAGCCACTTAACATTAGAAGTTAGGCCTGCTAAACATATTCAGTGCCGGGAACACATCTGCCCTATCGCAATGTCAGCTTCTTTATATAGAGGTAAAAATGGTTCAGTTTTTTCTTTATAAATGCTGGAAATCAAAAACGAAGGGAGTTGTGTTCGTCCCCTTAAGAGCCAATTTTTCAGGACTGAGGTTGCTAATACAAATGAGTTTTCTGGGGACACGGTGAAGGATATTGCTCAGTATCGGAGATACCCATGCACCCGCAGAGCCAGCACCTAGGATACCCATCAGAAAATGCAAAACTCGCTTTGAACGTTGGTCCCCAAGTTACTGCAGTGGATCCACTTTCCTGAAGATTATTAGAGGGCCTGGATGACCACAGCTTCTGACTCTGTTTGGTACTACCACGATCGCTACGCTTAAACAGATTAAAAGCACATGACAAATGCCAGAACTTTAAAAAGAGAAATGGCAACTTCTATACCCGCACTGCAACCAAACACTTGGGGGGGGGGGGGGTGGCGGATTTCTTTATGCTGGTATTTTGGGAGAAGGGAGTTCTCATATTTGAAAATATTTGCAACTTGATAATGCAAAATTAGGTTACTGGACTTGCGGAATTAAAATATCACTGCTATGAAAGAGTGCATGCTACAGCATTTCAACATGTTCTCATCTGCTGAGCTTCTATATTTTTCAGCAGATTTTGCATTGACCTGATACCTGGTGAACAGAGCATAATTCTCAAGAGCTAGTCACAAATGTATTAAATTAGCCTGCAAAAGGTGTCACATATAGCTTGATTGTAGACATTCCTTTCAAAATCTTTTTTTTTAAATCTGTGCATTTAGGAGTAGCTAGGTGGTTAGAGCACTGGCTTGGTAACCAAGAGACCAGGGTTCAATTCCCCTAGCACTCCTTGTGGCCTTGGGCAAGTCACTTAACCTTCCATTACCTCGGAAAAAAAGGCTTGGCAATCTATTTACGGTCACACAGCGAGGAAAACCCAGGAGCTGTTGGGTCACCAGGAGTCAGCATTGACGCGAAGGCACACATAGCATTTTTGCATTTGATAAAAGATAATTTCACTGTCGTAAATTATGTGTTAGAATTTGAAAGGAGTAATTGGGGGTTCTGTAGTTTAACAATAAACTAAACTTGAGCTTGTAATCTAGTAGAATTTCATACAAAACTGTGTTCCAGATCATTTTAACACTTTCACACAAATGTTCATAAAAATACCTAATTCATAAGGGGCATGGTACTTCGGGCCAGAAGGTCGGGGGTTCAAATCCCACTAGAGGACAGCAACCTTGGGCCGGAAGGACTGGGGTTTCTAGTCCCACAGGTGCTCCTTGTGGTCTTGGGCAAGCCACTTAACCCTCCATAGCCCATGTTCCCTGTAAAATAGTTCTCTGCGTGCTGTGCTTTCCTGTCTAATCAATGTGTTTATACCTCAAAAATTTCCTGTCATGATTTGACAATTTCCAATCTGTAATCAAACCGCTGCTGATCGCTGGAAGTAGCGGTATACAAATGTATACTAAATAAAAAAAAAAAAAAAAAAAATATTCAACAGCCTGTCAAATGATCATTGATCAGAAAGCCAATATATAAATTGTTTTCAATAAATAAAAATAGTTATAGATGAAGCTATAGTACTAATGTACTACTCTGCTAGGAAACCAAGACAAGTGACTGGAAGGTTTGCAAAGAAAATACTGTGGAATAAAATTTTGCCCACAGCGGACAGCTTTTCTCTTTTTCTCTCTTTTTTTAAAATTAGAACACCAGCTACTGCAGGCAAAAAAGCGAGATATTCAGTTGCACTATCTGGATAATAAGTATCTGGATTGTGCAGCCACTAGATAACTGCTGGCAGTATCCACATAGCAGACAAAAAACCCCTCAAAAACAGACAGCAGAAAAATACAACAATCAAAACAATGCTATAAAAAACCCCTACTAATCTAAATTCCAAAAACAGAACAACAAGTGAAGGTGACCGGCATCAGTAAAAAATGGTATACAAATTCAATGTGGGTCATAAAGGAATCAATATTAATGGAACCATTTAAAACAGAGTGCCTACACCTTCATCTTAAAATACGTACACAAAACAGACATCTTCAAAAGCCTAAATGGCTCCAGAGCCTCAATACAGCTTCATGAAATCAGATAAATACCCCAAAGCTGGCAGCGTTTCGTAGTGTAAGCTGCATCAGAAGGTAATTTGAAAGCACTGACGCTGCACTATGATCCACCAGATCAGAATCACTTCGTAGCCATCGGGGAATCTTATCCGGATAGTGGCAGATAAATTGTTGGGACAGCACTTAGGACAGCTTTTCACTTGTCCAAAGTTATCTGGATAGTGGCTAAAAACTGCTGCTCTATGAACAGTTCTTTCCTCTGCCCCCAGGCACCATCTCAGATAGTGCCCCTGAATACTAGCCTCATGTGCCCCTAATCATCTGTTAAATTGTCCTTACATAACTGGGTAAACTGCATACAGATAACGACCTGCCTTAGCCTAGAGTTGTAGATAGTTTACCCAGTTCAACCCAAGTTCTTCTATCCTGTTTTATGTAAGTCCAGTATGGTTTCTCCTTACTCATGAATAAAGTTTCTGTTATATGTAAACCGAGCTGATTTGAAGAGCGCGGTATAGAAAAGACTTTAAATAAAAATAAATAAATAAAGAAATTGGAAAGAAATAGAAAGTTTTATCCGGCATTTGTCTTCTGATGTTGGATATCTTTGTAATGAAAAGCGAAAATAAATAGTCTGCATCTTACAGTTAATTTTTTTCCATTTTCTTTCTTGTTCAGTTTATCCCATGAAGAGCAAACACACAGCCATCCACTCTATGGACATGGTGTATGCAAATGGCCAGGCTGTGAAGCAATATGCGAGGACTTCCATTCCTTTCTAAAGTGAGTACTGCGCTTGCTTTGCATCCCACATGCCCCGTTTCCCCCGGTTGCTCTATCCACAGGGAAAGGTTCAGATGCTGGGTTGTTGACTGTATCGTGATAGAGACCAGTTGCTCGCGAAACATTTGTTTCTATTAATATATAAAGATGAACTCAAGAAGCGTATGTCTTGCATGGGGAAAAATAAGGAGGGGTTTGTTTGTTTTTTTGAATGGCGCTTCACAAAATGTTCTAAGTTTGATTGTTGCTTGATAATATGCTTAGCAGTGCTAGAGGAGGCTCCCTTGCAAAAGTCGTTTGAGCTTAGCTTAGCAAAAAAACCCTTGATAAGAAATTAGTAGCTGTAAGGACTTTTGATGAGATATTCACAGCACATCACTGATATTTTGATAGTTGAATACGGATCGTGAGCGAGTGAAGAACATGTGGTAGTTAATATCTGCTTCTGCATTCCCTACCGCTGCGTCTCTTTACAAGGGAGAGAAAAACGATCAGCTCTTGAGCTTCACCATTTTCTCCCTCTCATTTAGCCTTCTCCTCTCTCTGAAATATCCTGACCCTTGTTACCACGGTGCTGTCTCCTCTCTGCCCCGCACTCTGGAGATATCAGCCCCAACCCTGGCCCCCCTAGACTTTTGTCACACTCCCAGAACAGATCTTCACGCAACACCTCAAATCTTATTTATATCCCTCTCCTTTCCCCTTTCTCTCTCCCTTTCTCATGTGCCTTGTGGAACACACACTCCATCTCAAACTCTATCTTTCCATCTTCTTGCTGTAACTGAGACCTGGCTCCTCCTAGAAGACTCGGCGTCAGTCGCTGCTCTCCATCATCGCGGCTATCAGTTCTCCCACACGCCTCGTCCCACTGGCCATGGTGGTGATGTTGGGCTTCTACTCTTTCCTTTCTGCCAATTTCAAGCCCTCCTGCTGCCTCAGCCCTCCTTTGAAGGCCACTCCATCTGTCTTTTTACTCCACTACCTCTCTGGTTAGCTGTTATTTATCGACCTCCTGACAAGTCCACCTCTACCTTTCTCTCTGATTGACTCATAGCTTTCCTTCTTTCTGGAATCATCTTCCCCTTCCCTTATTCTCGGGGATTTTAACATTTACGTTAATAACCCCTCTGACCCTTATGCTTTAAAGCTCCTCTCCCTTACCTCCTCATTCAACCTCCAGCCTGACCCTTGTTACCGCCATGCTGTCACCTCTCTGCCCCGCACTCTTCTACTCCTTCTCTCCCTTTCTCATGTGCCTTGTGGAACGCACACTCCATCTCAAACTTACCTTTACTCATGATCTCTTTATCTTATGCTCTCCATTTCTTGTTGTAACTGAGATCTGGCTCCTCCTAGAAGATTCAGCGTCAGTCGCTGCTCTCTATCATCGCGGCTATCAGTTCTCCCACACGCCTCGTCCCACTAGCCATGCTGATGAGGTTGGGTTTCTACTCTCTCCTTTCTGCCAATTTGAAGCCCTCCTTTGAAGTCCACTGTCTTTTTACTCCACTACCTCTCTGGTTAGCTGTTATTTATTGACCTCCTGACAAGTCCACCTCTACCTTTCTCACAGAGTGACTCGTGGCTTTCCTTCTCTCTGGATTCATCGTCCCCCTCCCATATTCTCAGGGATTTTAACATTCACGTTGATAACCCCTCTGACCCTTATGCTTTAAAGCTCCTCTCCCTTACCTCCTCATTCAACCTCCAGCTTTACTTTACTGCCTCCACCCACCAGCACGGCCACTGCCTCGACATTATATTCTATTCTAATTGCTTACCCTCAAACTTCTGTACCTCAATTCTTCCCTTATCGGAGCATCACCCCGCTGCCTCAACCTCACCCTGTCTTTTTCATCCTCTAGAATCTTCATGCTATTGACCCGTTGGCTCTCTCCTCCACTGTCTCATCAACTCTTTCCTCCACTATATCATCTGAGTCTGTTGATGAGGTAGTAGCTTCCTATAACACTGCACTCTCATCTTCTCTGGATGCTCTTGCCATGTTCTGTGAGGCATACTGTACCCCAGCCTTGGCTGTCCTCCACTACCCTCTATCTACGCTCCTGTGCCCATTCAGCTTAGCGCGCTTGGCTCAAATCCTGCACCCTTGCGGACTTTCTTTACTTCAAATTCATGCTTGTCTCTGTCCAATCAGCTGTAGCACTTGCCAAACAAGGCTATTATGTCCATCTGACTAACTCTCTTGCCTCTGACCCTCGCTGTCTCTTTACAACTCACAACTTTCTCCTCAAGGTGCCTCCGCCTCCAACCCCTCCTCCCTTTCTGCCCAAACCCTGGCTGACTATTTCTGTGACAAAATCCACAAGATCACACTCCCAATTCCCCACGAGATCAGCTACTTCCCCTCTATCCCATCTTCACTCCCAACTCCCCCCCCCCCCACACCCCAATCTCTGCTACCCTTTTTCTTTTCTCTGATCTCTGAGGAGGAAACCATTTACCATCTTTCTTCCTCCAAACTCACTACCTGCTCCTTTAATCCTATTCCCACCCATCTCCTTAGCTCCATCTCCTCTACCGTAGCCCCTTCCATATTTCATATTCTCAACCTATCCCTCCCCATTGCAACTTTCCCTGCAGCCTTCAAGCATGCTGTGCTAATTCCTCTCCTCAAGAAGCCCTCACTGTTGACCCATCTCAATCCTCCCCTTCGTTTCTAAACTACTTGAATGTGTGGTCTACTGCTGTTGCCTCGACTTTCTCTCCTCTCAAGCCCTTCTAGATTCTCTACAGTCTGGTGTGCCAAAGGGATCTCTCCTTGATCAGATTCTTTTTAACATCTTTGTTAGTGATATTGCGGAAGGGCTGTCTGGTAAGGTTTACTTGTTTGCAGATGATACTAAAATCTGCAATAGAGTAGACACCCAGGAAGGAATGGATAACATGAAGAGTGATCTAACTAAGCTTGAATAATGGTCTTGAATTTGGCAGCTGAAATTTAATGCCAAAAGGGTCATGCATTTGGGCTGCAAAAATCCAAAGGAGTGGTACAGTGTTGGGGGGTGAGGTACTTCTGTCCACAAAAGAAGAGCGGGACCTAGGTGTAAGTATGTCTGACGATCTTAAAGTAGCTAAACAGATAGAAAAGGTGACTGCGAAAGCCAGAAGGATGCTTAGTTGTAAAGGGAGAGGAATGGCCAGCAGAATAAAGGAGGTGATAATGCCTCTGTATACGACCTCATTTGGCGTATTGTGTGCAATTCTGGAGACCGCACCTTCAAAACGATATAAGCAGCTTGGAGTCTGTGCAATGAGGACAGATTTAAAAATATTACTATGTATACTGTAGAAGAAAGGCAGGATAGGGGCAATATAATAGAGACATTTAAATACCTCCGTAGCATAAATGCACAGGAGGGTCTCTTTCAATTGAAGGCAAGCTCTGCTACGAGGGGACATAGGATGAGAGTGAAAGGGGATAGACTCAGGAGTAATATGCAGAAATATTTCTTTATGGAAAGAGTGGTAGATGCATGGAGAAGTCTCGAAGTGGAGGTGGTTGACACAGAGGACAATATCTGAATTCAAAAAAGCATGGGACAAACACAGAGGATCTCTAAAGGTAAAATGGGGACTACTGTAGTTGATATGGAAGGGCAGACTAAATAGGCCATGTGGTCTTTCTGCGTCATGTTTCTATGTTTACATTCTACTGAAACAGCTCTTGCCAAAGTCTCCAGTGACCTATTCTTGGCAAAAGCCAATGGCCTTTACTCAATCCTCATTCTTTTCGACCTTTTTGCTGCTTTTGACACTGTTAACCACAACCTTCTCCTTGATACCTTGTCCTCGCTTAGTTTTAAGGACTCTATGGTATTCTGGTTCTCTTCTTATTTCTCCCATTGCTCTTTGTGTTTGTTCTGGTGTATCCTCCTCTATTGCTATCCCACTCTCAGTTGGTGCACCCCAAGGATCTGTCTTGGGTCCACTCCTTTTATCTCTATATACCCAATCCCTTGGTGCACTCATCTCTTCCCATGGCTTTCAGTACCATCTCTATGCTGGTGACTCTCAGATCTACCTCTCTATACCTGAAATCTCTCCGGCAATCCAGGCCAGGATCTCTGCCTGCCTTTCTGACATTGCTGCTTGAATGTCTCACTGCCGCTTGAAATTGAATGTGGTCAAAACTGAGCTTCTCATTTTTCCCCCAAGCTCTCCTCTCTCCTTCCTCAGTCTCTATGGATAACTCTCTACTCTTCCCTGTCTCCTCAGCTCGCAACCTTGGGGTCGTCTTTGACTCCTCTCTCTCCTTCTCCACACACATCCAACTAATAGCTAAAACCTGCCGTTTCTTTCTCTACATTAACAAAATTTGCCCATTCCTTTATGAACACACTACTGAGACACGTATCCATTCCTTCGTCACCTCTCATCTAGACTATTGTAACCTACTCCTTGCTGGTCTCCCTCTGAATCATCTCTCTCCCCTTCAATCTCTTCAACACTCTGCTGCACGGCTAGTCTTCCACCAGCCTTGTCTTGCTCATATTACCCCTCTTCTCAAGTCAGTTCATTGAACTGGATGCGGAAATGGATAGGGAGCCAAACTTTTCCTGCTGACCTATAAGTGCACTCAATCTTCAGCTCCTCACTACCTTTCCTCTCTTATCTCTCCCTAGACCACTCCTCGGGAACTTCGCTCTTCTGGCAAATCTCCTCTATCTGTGCCCTTCTCTTCTATTGCTAACTTCAGACTTCGCTCCTTTCACCTTGCTGCTCCTTATGCCTGGAACAAACTACCTGAATCTGTACGTCAGGCGCCTTCTCTGACTCTTTTCAAATCCAGGCTGAAAACTCATCTCTTCGCTGCTGCTTTCGGTTCTTGACTCACCTGGTCTCCTTTGTGTTTCCTTACCAGTCCCCCTAGATGTATCCCATGTCTACAACTACAGTATTGTCTGTCTTGACTAGATTGTAAGCTCTGATGAGCAGGGACCATCTTTTACATGTGTCTGTGCAGTGCAGCGTATGTCTTGTAGCGCTATACAAATGTTCAGTAGTAGTAGTAAACGTCTCACGGTAGTGGCAGCCTACATTAGAACACTGGATGTGTTTGTCTTCCCTTACCTGGACGATTGGCTGACAAGTACCACCATTCCGGAGGGAGTTTGAAAGTCCATACAGTTGACCATTCGGGTATAGGCGCTGTTAGGGTTTGTGATCAGTTATCTCAAGTCCCACTTTCAGCCCACCCAACAGCTAGAATTCATAGGAGCTCTGCTCGACGTAACTTAGGCGAAAGCTTTCCTTCCACAGGACTGGCTCCAAAGGCTGACAGCTGTAGTACAGGACACTCAACTGAATCAGCGAGTGACGGCTCGCAAGATGCTATCCATTCTAGGCCACATGGAGAGAGACAGCAGGAGAAGGGCTGGGGGGAAGGAAAAGAGTGCAAGAAGATGGAAAGTGAACCCCCCCCCCCCACACACACACACACGCACTTACACTTATACATGCTGGCGCCCCACACACAGGATCATTGGAGGTAGTGGGAGAGAGAGGAGAAGTGGGGCCTAATTTCTTAAGCTTTTTCACATAAAAAATGGGAAAACCATGTTAATAAATCAGGCCCCAAAAACCTAAAAAAAGTAATCATGATATACCTTTTTAGGTGGGTGGGGTGTGCACTGTGATATAGCTTTCAGTGGCCAGCTCCTAGATTTTTTGGCTAGCTCTTAGATTCCAAGAAAGTCTGTCAAGGCCTGTTTTAAGGGCTATGGAGTTTGATGCTTGGGGCACAGCAAAAGGCCTAGGTTGGGATCGGATAGCCAATCATAAATGTTAGACGAGCAGACAGGCATTTTATGAGTGTCCCCGACTGAGAAATGATATAAAAGGTTCTGTTTATAAACGGAGATAAGACATTTCCATTAACACACATTGAAGGCAAAATTTAACATGTTAGGGGCGAGACCTCCATAATAATGTTTTTACATAAAAGGGAATGTACCTAGCATGTGAGGAGAAACAGTTGCCATGTTACTGTAGATTAACGCATAGGTTCTTAACGATGGAAGCTGCCAATACACCTCTAGAAGTGTAATTAAAAATTTCCACGGTATTAGTCTTCCTTACACTACGCATTAACCTCTGTGGTGCCTTTTTCGCCTCCTTCCCACTCCCATCCTCACATTTAAAATACAATTCTGCATTTGTTGCTTAATGTGGGATTCAGCGAGCAGGGATTATTTTTATTATGCTGTATTTTCTAATGTCATTCACTGTGCTTTCTTTTCCCTCAGCTGCAGCATTTTTAAGGGGGGGGGGGAGGGAATGATAGAAACATAGAAACAGAAATATGACGACAGAAAAAGACCACATGGCCTATCTAGTCTGTCCTTCCATATCAACAACTACAACAGTCCCCTTTTTTCTTTTAGAGATCCTCTGTGTTTGTCCCATGCTTTTTTGAATTCAGATACTGTCCTCATCTCTACCACCTCCACTGGGAGACTATTCCACGGATCCACCACTCTTTCCGTAAAGAAATATTTCTGCATATCACTCCTGAATCTATCCCCTTTCACCCTCATACCATGTCCCCTTGTAGCAGAACTTGCTTTCAATCGAAAGAGGCTCTCCTCCTGTACATTTATGCCACAGAGGTATATAAACATCTCAATCATATCACCTCTATCCTGCCTTTCCTTTAAAGGTGTACATATTAAGATACTTAAGTCTGTCCTCATATGCTTTATAATGAAGACCACTAACCATTTTAGTAGCCACCCTCTGCACCGACTCCATCCTGTTCACTTCCTTTTGAAGGTGCGGTCTCCAGAATTGCACACTATACTCCAAATGAGGTCGCACCAAAGACTTATACAGAGGCACTAGCACCTCCTTTTTTCTGCTAGCCATTCCTCTCCGTATGCACCCAAGCATCCTTCTAGCTTTTGCCATCAACCTTTCTACCTGTTTAGATACTTTAAGATCATCAGACACAACCACGCCCAGGTCCCACTCTTCTTTAGTAGACAAAAGTACTTCACCCCTATACTATTTATTTAGCTGTATTTATATCCCGCTTTTCACTGGGTCAAAGCGGTCAATTGGGGGATACATTTAACACGAGGGGATATGAGACACACACACTAATACATACAGGGAACATGGGCAATGGAGGGTTAAGTGGCTTGCCCAAGACCATAAGGAGTGCCTATAGGACTAGAAATCCCAGTCCCTCCAGCCTGAGATTGCTGTCCCCAGGTGGGACTTGAACCCCGGCCTGAAGTACCTTGTCCTAACCACTAGACCACTCCTCCCAATACTATATCGTTCCCTTGGATTGCTGCAGCCCAAATGCATGACCTTACATTTTTTAACATCAAATCTCAGCTGCCAGATTCTAGACCATTCTTCAAGCTTAGCTAGATCCCTCCTCATGTTATCTACACCTTCCTGGGTGTCTACTCTATTGCAGATTTTGGTATCATCTGCAAAGAGGCAAACCTTACCCAACAGCCCTTCCGCTATATCACTAACAAAGATGTTAAAAAGAATTGGACCAAGGACAGATCCCTGGGGCACACCACTGGTAACATCCTTCTCCTCAGAGCGAGCGCCATTTACCTGTACTCTTTGTCGCCTCCCACCCAACCAATTTCTAACCCAAGCAGTAACTTTAGGGTCCATCCCTAGGGTGCTCAGTTTGTTTGAAAGTCGCAGATTTTGAACAGAAAGTGCAGTAAATCTGTAGGATTTACACTAAAGTAAACTGTGCAATAACTGCTCTAGTTTACACGCTATGTTATTCTTGACTGTGGATGGGGAGGGGCAGGATTGTGCTTATACAAAAGTGTCCAGAAATTCAGGAGGTAATTTTCAAAGAGTAAAATTTGTGGGTAGTTCTTACCCATGGACTTCATGCCTGGGTCCATAGAGTCAGCGTGCACAAACTCTCTCTTTGAGAGTGACCCAGGCAATACTATCGGCACACATCTACACCCACTAAAATGTGCGGATAGATTTTCAGGGAAAATTAAATGAGCCAATATTCAAAAGGCATTTACGCGGTTTACAGCTCAGTAAACCATGTAAATGCCTTTAATCGGGTTATTCAACACCATGTACATGGTTAGTGCTGTTGAATATCCCCTTCTAACCCCGCTACACGTCCCGATGCTATGCGGTTAGCATTGGGGGGCGTTCCGGGGTGGAGCAGAGGCGGAGACTATTGCTAACCAGGTGGCAGTGATATTGCATGCTGCCTGATTAGCGACCTGTTCCTTGCCCATCTTTAAGGCACAGAAGGTAATTGGGCAGCATGCAATATCGCTGCTACCCGGTTAGCTACTGCAGCTTCCAGTGTGTGCTGCGATCCCTGGATATTCAATGCCGGGGCCGCATATGACCCTAGCACTGAATAAATGGGGTTAAGGGTCAGCAGACAGGGCTATGTGCCGTAATGGTGCATAGCCTGCCCAACTGAATATCTGGCCCAATGTGCATACTCCTAAAATCAAAAATGAATGTGTAAATGAAATCACGACCAGACCCTCTCTCCAGGAACACCTTCAGGGGCTAATTTTATAAGGAGGCACCTGCTTAGGTGCTGTTCCGTTTTTCTCTATAAATGCTACCGTAATTGACAAAAATGTACAGACATTTACCTCAGCCCTATAGCTGCTGTAAAGGCCCAGGCTCAGTATTTTGTAAGCGATCATTCATGCATGTTAATGTTTACAATAATGCGCAGTTAGGTATAATCTTGCCTCCTATAAGTGCACATGCAGGAATTGTGTATGCACTAGAGATGTGCACAGGCAAAAATTAATTTGTTTGTAGAAAATTTGCTTTTTTTTTTTTTTTTTTTTTTTACTTCTGCTATTTTTTATTGATTTTTTCACACATTTGAATAAAAAAATATATAAATCTAGCCAAATAAAGATTTCTATGCATTAACTTTTGAACACATACAAATCGATTGTGTGCACATTAACTCATACGTCAGCACACCTTAAATCCATTGTGCATGAAGAGCATTTTTACTAAACTGCGTTGTTAGTGCATGGTAAGCACCCCAAATTAGCGCAGAGGTAGCATTGTTGCAGCTCTTTTGGGAGTATGCCTGTTATGTCCCGCTGCAGTTACCACGGGTTGATACACCTCACCACACTAACTAGCCAGCACATTTAGCGTGGGTGTACTTAAACCTCACCTCCTCAGTGACTGACAGTAACTGCAGCAGTTGTGGTTACTGTACGCCAGGAACTGTTGCGCTAAGCACAGTGTACCGTCAACATCCACACTCTGCCCTGTCACTGCCCCTTCCCATGCTAATGTTTAGCACAGGACTTTTACTGCACCACCCTGTACTGTTTATCACGCACATAAACCCCGCATGAATTGTTAATCACAGTTTAGTAAACGTGTCTCTAAATGTAATATGTATTAAGGAATCGTATGTGCGCTAGTGGATGTATACTTTTACCTGCATGAGGATAGGATAATTTAATAGACATCTCCATGGATGAAGTACTGCCATATAATATTACTCTTTACGGGGGTAATTTTATAAGGGACTAGATGAGCGCGTATGCCGCCGTGTAGTTTGTTATAAAACTGATGTTATGCATGTAAAAAGGAGGTACAGGGAATACAAGAGCAACCATTTTATGTGCTGTATGCATTGACATTTTTCAGAGACAGAGAGTATGCATAGCAGGGGGTGGGATTAGGGCCAGCACGTCCACTAGGTGAACTAGGCAGTCACCTAGGGTAGCAGGCCCTGGTGGGCATCATCGGCCCCCCCTCCTTAGTGAGGCAGCAGTTTATCGCTGCATGGCCTACCACGCCATTCACCCTCCTGGCATCCATCTTCTCACCTTGGGGGGAGGGGGCAGCACGGCAATGCCTCTGCTGCATTGGGCTTAAAAGTGCCCGCTTTAGTACGCTCACGGCCTGCTGCCCCTGCCCCTTCAAACAGGATGTTGCATTGGAGGGGGTCAGGAGCAGCAGGGTGCAAACGTGGGCACTTTAAAGCCCGATGCAGTGGAGGCATCGCTGTGCCCCCCCCCTAAGGTGAGATGATGGCTGCCGGGGGGGGGGGACAGCAGCGGCGTGGCAGGCTAGGCAGTGCCATCATCTTGGGAGAGGGGGGACAGCATGGTGGGTCTGCCTAAAGCTGCAGAAACCCTGGCTCTGGATGGGATTGGCACTTACATGCAGAGTTCATAATAGGTAAATACACTGCTTTTTACTGGCGCATACACACAATTACAGCTGCCGTGGAGCAGGTGTAACTGCCTGTCTCGCCTTCCCTGGGATAATTTTATAAGCGCATCTATGTTGCCTTAATAAAACAGGTGCAACACACGCTCCAGTGTGCCTTGGCAGGCACAGGTGCTCCTTTGTAATAAATTTCCCTCCTAAGGGGTAATTTTACAAGTTATTTTTGTGCATAAAATGTCTTTTATAAAATTGTATCAAGTGAAGTAGTATGTACAGTGGTATGCATATACATACTTTCACTGCCTGGGCGGAGCGTAGACAGAAAGCGCTAGTATTCGCGTAGATTATAAAATACCTTAATTCAATCAGGGCTTGAGGGAAATTGAGACCTGGGTTAAGGGGAAATAATCTGAAACTTAGCTATGCTAAAAAGCAGTTACTGCAGTGTATCCGGGGTCGTCTACTGGTGGTGGTATCAGACGTTGTTTTGAGTCTGGTCAAAGAATTAAAAGGTTCTTGGGGTGGTTCTAGGTGGTGCATGGACTATGGAAAGTCAGACTGCTGAAGTAATAGAACAATATTGGTGCCACTTATGAATTATCCAGTTCCTGTGCCACTATTTTTATTTTTTTTTTTGTATTTAAGTTTTTATTGTCGGCATTACATAACATAACCACATACATTTAACAATAACACTCCATTATCTATACATTCGATACCCAGCAGCCTAAATTTCTATACAACATTGTACTCCAAATAATATGTTAGTCATTGTTCCATATTTTACGCATTCCCCTACTATCCTAATATGTATCCCTACTAAACAGGCTAACTGTATCCTGTCTCTATTCATTTGTACCCATAGTTGTCCCCCTCATTTTAATCATTCCTTTTAACAGATCTATACACACTTTTCAATAGCATTGCAACCCTTATACCATGAGTATCCAACCTCCATAAAAGCTCACCCACAATCCCCCCCACCCCCTCGAGCCAATGCTCCCCCTTTGTCCTTATTATTCCTCCATCCGTTATCCTATTATGGGTCTTACCCACTTTAGAACTATACACTTTCCTTTGTTTTATGTTATTTTATGTAAGAGATAACCACTGCTTATCTCCTGCCGTTAACATATTTTCGTTACCTCCCCCCCTGCCTAGTCCATATAAAAAATGCACCCCCCAGCGAACTCCCCCCCATCCCCCCAACCCCCTTCCTCCCCCAGCATCTAACCCACCCCCAGAACTTGACACAGCCCACCCCATACCTCCTCAAACCTAGCCATCTTCTGCCTTCTGGCAGCCATATGTTTCTCCATAATAACCATCTCTCTCATCCTCTTCTCAAATTGCTCTACCAATGGCATCTCTTTTTGTTTCCAAGCCCTTGCCACCTCACACCTAGCTGCACTAAGACACGCCAACACCATCCTACCCCCTCGTTGCTCCTGCCCTTCCCCTCACCAGGATAACCAAATATTTGGCTCCAACTCTACCCCCACCCCTAACTTCCCCTGAATCCACCTCCTGATCTGCCCCCAATACCTCTGGACCTTTGTACAACTCCACCAAATATGCCAGAAAATCCCTACCTCCCCACATTCCTAACATAAGGTAGACACCCCCAGAAACATCCAATGCAATCTCGCTGGGGTACAGTACCAGCGCATCATCACTTTATAACAATTTTCTTTTATTCTACTTGAACAGGGCCCCCGCTTGATTTGATCCCACACCCTTTTCCAATCTTTGGCGGACATTGTCCTCCCCAGGACCCTTTCCCATTCTGCCATATACCTATATTCCCCCACCCCCTCCGCCCTGACCCCTTTATATAATCCCGAAATCAACCCCCGCCATCCTCTCTTCCCATACCAAATAACCTCCAACCTAGAAATCTCTCTTCGCATCCCCTCCTTCCCCAACACCCTCTGTAGAAAAGAGCGCACCTGCACATACGCATATCTGTCTCCCTCATCCAAACTAAACTCCTTCTTCACCTCCTCAAAGCCCTTCACCTCCCCCTCCTCCAAAAGCTGAAAACTACACACCAACCCTTTTCCCCTCCAAATATCAAAGCGTCCTCCCTCCCAACCTGGTTTAAAAGCTCTCCACCCCCTCCACGGAGTCATTACTGAGAACCCCGACCCCCTACGGGAAATATCAGGACCTCTGACCTTCTCATATCTCCACCACCTGCCTCATTGCCGGGGTGCCCCCCCCCCCCTAACGCTTTTCTCTCCACCTTTGGGGCCCATACCCATGCATCCAAATATCCCCCCGTACCCTTAGTTCCTCTAAACTAACCCACGGTTTCTCCTCCCCACCCTCTCTCCAACCTAACACATGTGCTACCTGTGCTGCCCTATAATAATCCCTCAGGTTAGGTACCCCTAGCCCTCCCTCCTCCTCAGCAGCATACATCACTTCTCTCGCGATCCTTGGGGGTTTCCTCTTCCAGATGTAGCTAAACACCTGTCATTGCAGTGCCCTCATCGCCCCCACTGGTATCTCTACCGGAAGAGCATGAAACAAATACAACAAACGAGGTAGCACATTCATTTTAATCATAGAAACATAGAAATATGACGACAGAAAAAGACCATATGGCCTATCTAGTCTGTCCTTCCATAACTACAACAGTCCCCTTTTTACCTTTAGAGATCCTCTGTGTTTGTCCCATGCTTTTTTGAATTCAGTTACTGTCCCCATCTCTACCACCTCCACTGGGAGACTATTCCATGGATCCACTACTCTTTCCGTAAAGAAATATTTCCGCATATCACTCCTGAATCTATCTCCCTTCACCCTCATCCCATGTCCCCTCGTAGCAGAACTTGCTTTCAATTGAAAGAGGCTCTCTCCCTGAACATTTATGCCACGGAGGTATTTAAACATCTCAATCATATCACCTCTATCCCGCCTTTCCTCTAAGGTGTACATATTAAGATCCTTCAGAGTCTGTCCTCATATGCTTTATAATGAAGACCACTAATCATTTTAGTAGCCACCCTCTGCACCGACTCCATCCTGTTCACATCCTTTTGAAGGTGCAATCTCCAGAATTGCACACTATACTCCAAATGAGGTCGCACCAAAGACTTATACAGAGGCACTATCACCTCCTTATCTCCAGGAACAAGCAGGAATGAGTCTTCACATATGGGTACGTCGGTACCGACGGAGCCTGCGCGGGAACGCTCCCCAGCTTCCCGAAAAGGAAAGCTTTTCGGAGCATCCCACAGCGCCTGCGCTCTGCCTTCCCGCCTTTCCTAACCGCCTCTCCTTAGTTCTTCTTTGCCGCGGAGCCAGCAGGTCGTGTTCCTGTCACCGCTGAAGAAGTTCTTTGTTTTATTTTATTTCTTTGGTCGCGCGTCTGCCTCCCCCGACTTCGGACCGGTACCGCCGGTCTTTTCTTTCTTTTCTTATAAAAAACAAAACAAAACATATTTTTCCCTCACTTAGTGTGTTTTTCTTATTTTGGGCCTTAGGCCTCACAAAGAATTTTTCCTCATGGAAAAACAAGCCTCCGGGTTTAAAAAATGCACTAGTGCAGCGGTACTATTTCTGTTACTGACACCCATGAATGGTGTCTTAAATGTTTGGGTCCTGAACACTCCATTCCGGATTGTCCGTCCTGCTCTTTGATGTCTAAACGAGGTTTACAGAACCGAGCAGCCAAGCTCCATGTGCTGTTTCCCTCTGATGCAGCTTCAGTGGCATCGACGTCTTCCAGGGCTTCTTCCTCCTCCCATTGATCTCAGGTAACTGAACATAAATCCAGCCGGTCCTCGAAGGGTAGATCTCCTTCTAAGCATCGAGATGCCTCCGGGCTTGCCCTCGAGGATCCTGCACCGGCAAAACAACCCCGGCGGGAAGCTCCGGCTTCCAAAGCTCCACCTATGGGGTTACAGGTTGACATCGATGGCACGGCCTCGACCGATCACCTGTTAGAATGCTCTGGGGTACCGGCGCAACCTTCTGGTACCGAATTCCAGGCATTCATGGTGTCGATGGATCACAATGTTCTATCCATGCAGCAGACTATCACGGCCTTCATTCAGGCTGCGACGCCGCTGATACCACAACAAACCCCGTTGTCAGTATCGGCGCCGGTACCGGCACCAGCGCCGGTACCGGTACCAACTGCATCGACATCGACTGCAGCGGTTCCCTGTCCAGGGATGCTTGTCGGTACCGAACCGGTACCGACGACGCCTGATGTCGATACCGCTCGATACGCATACCGAGCTATAGAAGAGCACCCTGACAGGCGATATTTTGATTCCTCTGATGATTCTGATACATCAGAGGAGTCTGCTGAAGTATCCATAGCCCTTCCTGAAGAGCCTTCTTCTCCAAAAAGAAGAATGTCTCCTCCAGAGGACTTATCCTTTCAAGACTTCATAAGAGAAGTGACTAAAGGACTTTCTATTTCAGTAACCTCTGAATCAGAGCCTAGAGCTAAAAAATTGGATATTTTAGGTTATTCTAAGGCTCCTAAGGAGGCAGTCACCTTGCCAATTCATGAGATTCTTTATGAGCACATGATTGACTTATGGGAGACTCCTCTCACTATCTCTCCTCATTCTCGAAGATTGGACACTATGTACCGTGTCCCTCCTTGTCCTGGTTTTCATAAAACACAGCTTCCCCACCATTCTATTGTGGTGCAGTCAGCTATGAAAAGGATAAAGAGTGCAAAAAGACACTCCTCTGCCCCTCCAGGAAGAGAATGCAGGACCTTGGATGCTTTTGGTAGGAAAATCTTCCAAGCCAGTATGCTCATTCCAGAATCAACTCCTATAGTCTTTACATGGGTATGTTTCTAAAAGAAGTTGCAGATAAGCTGCACACTTTCCTCCCTTTTCTTCCAGAGGATAAAAGGGAAGAATTCCTTCTTTGGCTCAAGCATACTCGAGACATTTCAAAGTTTTCCAACCGTGCAGCTTTTGACTCCTTTGAAGTCGCCAGCAGAGCTTCGGCCATTGCCATAGCTGCACGCAGAATTGCTTGGCTCCAAGCTTCTGATTTAGAACCTTGGGTCCAAGATGGTTTAGGAAATCTCCCCTGTACAGTTGAAAATCTGTTTGGCAAAGAGTGGCAAATAAAGGCCACTCAAATGGATGCAGAAAATTCTGCTCTGGATAGACTTTCAAAGTCAACCTCCATTCCTGCCAAGAAAAAACCTTTCAAGAAGTCTTTTTTCAAAAAGGGCAGAGTCCCTTCTACTTCTGGCCAACAATCATCTACAGGTCGCTTTGCTACTAAGCGTCAGCAACCTAAACAGGCCAGGCCTAAGTCTACAGGGTCTGCTGCAACTCAGCAGTCCCAACCTCCTCAGGATTTTTGACTTGATGCTAGAGAACTTAGCCTTTCTGGCTCTAAAACAGCCAGAGCCTCTCACCATTCCAGGAAGGTTAGCTCATTTTGCTCCCAGATGGGAGCAAATTACAACAGAGCAGTGGACCCTCTCCATCATAAGGGAGGGCTACAAACTTCATTTCTCAAACCTTCCTCCTCACACCATGGTGAGACACTTCAATTCTCCAACATCTCTTCTCGACCTTCTAGGTCAGGAGGTGGCTACCCTTCTTGTCCAAGGGGCAATAGAAGAAGTACCTCTTCTTCAGCAAGGGTCGGGGTTTTACTCCCCCTATTTTCTCATCCCAAAGAAAACAGGGGGCCACAGACCCATATTAGATCTCAGAGAATTGAACAAATTCCTATACAAGGAGAAATTCAAGATGCTTTCTCTGGGCACTCTCCTTCCATACCTTCAGAGTCAGGATTGGCTTTGTTCTCTAGATCTCAAGGATGCGTACACACATGTCCTCATCCATCCTTCTCACAGAAGGCTCCTCAGTTTTCTTTTCCAAGGAAAGCATTACCAATACAGGGTGCTTCCTTTCGGTCTGGCCTCTGCTCCAAGAGTGTTCACCAAATGCATGGCAGTAGTAGCTGCATTTCTATGCACTCTGGGAATATTTGTATTCCCATACCTGGACGACTGGCTCATCCGAGCTCCATCTCAGTTAGAGGCCCAGATTTCCCTAGACTGCACAAGGTAAACATCCCAAAGTCTCAGCTCACCCCTACTCAGTCCCTAGAGTTCATAGGGGCCTGGTTAGATACTACCACTGCAAGGGCCTATCTTCCTCAAGCCCGTTGCCTACGCCTAGTGCAGTTAGCCTCCCAGATTCAGTCAAAGAGCCATTTAACTGCCCGGGAGATGCTGCAACTGCTAGGCCACATGGCATCCACAGTGCATGTGGTCCACTATGCTCGCCTTCACATGAGAGCAGCTCAATGGACTTTGTCCACCCAGTGGACTCAAGCATCAGGTGCTCTGTCAGACAAAATAGCAACCTCCAGGCGCCTCTTTTGGTCTCTCCAGTGGTGGAAGTCCATCCAAGATCTGTTGCTGGGGTCCCCCTTCCAGCAGTTGTTACCCCAGGCAACCCTCACAACAGATGCCTCCCAAACAGGTTGGGGAGCTCATCTGCAAGACCTCTCCACTCAAGGCACTTGGTCTCCACAGGAGACCTCTCTACATATCAACCACTTGGAGCTCCGAGCAGTTTTTCTAGCTCTCAAGGTCTTCCATACCCTGCTCAGCTACAAGACAGTCCTCATTCATACGGACAATCAAGTAGCAATGTTTTACATAAACAAGCAAGGAAGAACTGTCTCTCTGTCGCTTTGCAACGAAGCTTTAAGATTGTGGGCCTTCGCCAGAGAGCATCAAATCCATCTCCTGGCCGTATACCTTCCAGGAATCCAAAACTCTTGAGCAGACAGACTCAGTTGAGTTCTGCTTCCACACGAATGGTCCCTGCACATGGACCAAGTACTCAGAATCTTTCAAGAGTGGGGAACCCCGGACATAGACCTCTTTGCAAGTCCGTGGAATGCCAAACTTCCCGGTTCTGTTCCAGAATTCCGTGTCAGGGAGTTCAGGCCAAGGATGCCTTCCTCCTTCACTGGGGTCAAGACTTCCTGTATGCCTTTCCACCCATTCCTTTAATTCCCAAGACTCTGTTCAAGCTCCAGAGGGATCAAGGATCTATGATCCTCATAGCTCCATGCTGGCCACGCCAAGTGTGGTACCCTCTACTTCTACATCTCTCTCAAGCTCCCTCCCTAGACTTGGGAGCTGCTCCAGACCTTCTGTCTCAGGAGGAGGGGACTTTGTGGCACCCAAACCCCAAGTCCCTTCACCTCAGAGCTTGGTTGCTGAAGGCCTAGACCTTCAAGATTGGAATCTTTCTCAGCAGGTGAAGGATATCCTTTATGCTTCCAGGAAACCTTCTACTAGACGTTCCTATGCTTTTAAATGGAAAAGGTTTTCCATTTGGTGTATTGAGAAGGGTCTTGACCCTCTAGCACTACCTTTGAATTCTCTATTGGAATATCTCCTGCATCTTTCCAATGCAGGCCTTAAGACGAATTCAGTAAGGGTCCATTTGAGTGCTATTGCAGCATCCCTTAAGCCTATCAATGGACACCCAATTTCCTCTCATCCTCTTATTGCAAGATTCATGAGAGGCCTAACTTTAACTAAACCTCCCATTAGACCTCCTCCGGTGGCATGGGACTTAAATCTTTGTCTTGGTCAGCTTATGAAGCCACCTTTTGAACCCTTAGCCACCACCTCCCAGAAATTTCTTTCCTGGAAGGTTATTTTCCTCATTGCAGTCACCTCAGTTCGCCGCATCAGTGAACTGCAGGCCTTAGTGGCTAATCCACCTTATACAAGATTCCATCATGATAAGGTAGTCCTTAGGACCCATCCACACTTTATGCCTAAAGTGGTCTCACCTTTTCATCTTAATCAAGAGGTATATTTACCTGTCTTTTTTCCAGCTCCTCATGCATCAAGTGCAGAGAGGAATCTTCATACTCTGGATTGTAAGAGAACTCTTGCCTTTTACTTACAAAGGACACAGCAACATAGAAAGTCTTCTCAACTCTTTGTTGCTTTTGATCCCTCTCATTTGGGACTTCCAGTCTCTAAAAGGACACTGTCCAATTGGATTGCTCAGTCTATTTCTTTCGCCTACCAGAGTAAGAACCTTTCTCTGGAGAGCCATGTCACTGCTCATAATGTGAGGGCCATGGCCACCTCTATGGCTCATCTAAATTCTGTGTCCATCGACCAGATCTGTCGAGCGGCCACCTGGGCCTCGGTTCATACCTTCACAGCCCATTACTGCTTGGACAAGGACTCCCGCCGGGATGCCTTGTTTGGTCAGGCTGTTCTCAAACACCTGTTCCATTTTTAATCAACTCCTTCCCAGAATGGATGCCTAAGGTCCATAGGAGGAGGTAGAGCCCTTCCCAGGGTCTCATAACCTGAGGGATCTCCCAGGCATCTCTAGCTAGGGAGTCTGCATATGTGAAGACTCATTCCTGCTTGTTCCTGGAGATAGCACAGTTACTTACCTGTAACAGGTGATCTCTGGGAACAGCAGGAATAAGTCTTCACAACTCACCCACCTCCCCTAGGAGTTGTATCTCTCTATCTGTCTGTCTTTCCTTTCCTCTCTCTCTCTTTGTCTCAGCTTTAAAACCGAACTGAGGGGAGGCGGTTAGGAAAGGCAGGAAGGCAGCGCACAGGCGCTGTGGGATGCTCCCAAAAGCTTTCCTTTTTGGGAAGCTGGGGAGCGTTCCCGCGCAGGCTCTGTCGGTACCGACATACCCATATGTGAAGACTTATTCCTGCTGTTCCCAGAGATCACCTGTTACAGGTAAGTAACTGTGCTTTTTCTGCTAGCCATTCCTCTCCGTATGCACCCAAGCATCCTTCTAGCTTTTGCCGTCACCTTTTCTACCTGTTTAGCTACTTTAAGATCAGACACAATCACGCCTAGATTCTGCTCTTCTTTAGTGGACAAAAGTACTTCACCCTCCTATACTATATTGCTCCCTTGGATTGCTGCAGCCCAAATGCATGACCTTACATTTTTTAACATTAAATCCCAGCTGCCAAATTCTAGACCATTCTTCAAGCTTAGCTAGATCCCTCCTCATGTTATCTACCCCTTCCTCGCAGCTATTCTACCCAACCAGGAGATCTCCATCCGCATCCACCCTTCTAAATCCTTACTAATATTTCCAAAAAGCCGCGGGTAATTCGCTTGATACAAGTCCTCATATCTAACCGTAAGTCTTACTCCCAAATATCCTAAGGACTTGCTCACCCACCTCAGCGGATATAGCCTCTTCAACTTCTCTTCTGCCCCTTTTCTCAACTGCACCTTCATCACTTCTGTTTTATCAACATCCATTTTAAACCCCGATACCGTCCCGTATCTTTCCACTTCCCCCATCACTTCTGGTAAGGACTCCTGAGGCCTACTTAAATATAGAAGAATGTCATCCGCGTAAAGAGAAATTTTATGGTTCTGCCCCCCTCTTACTAGCCCTACTATCCCTGCATTCCCCCTTATGCATTCCACTAATGGCTCCACCACCATTGCAAACAGTAGCGGAGATAGCAGGTACCCCTGACGAGTTCCACGCCCCAACTCAAAATCACCAGAGTACCGACCATTAATTTTAATCCTCGCCCTAGGTCCCTTATACAGCCCCCTCACCCATGTCAACAAATTAGGCCCACACCCCACCTTCTCTAACACCTTCATTAAAAAACCCCAGTGAACTCTATCAAATGCCTTCTCGGCGTCTATTGACATCAATATAAAATCTTCTTGTTCCGGCCTAGCCTCCCATATTACCCCCTATAGCTCTCTTAATATTGTCCCCTGCCTGCCTTCCCATAATGAACCCCACTTGGTCCCCCTTAATTATTCCTGGGAGCCACCCTGCCAATCTTCCTGGTAGTATCTTAGCTAGAACTTTTACATCTACATTAAGGAGAGAGATAGGCCTGTATGAACTACAGCTTAACGGGTCCTTTCCCGGTTTCAACAAGACAGTAATCCCTGCCGTCAGCATTCCCTGTGACAACTCCCCCTCCCCCCCTGACTCAAAAGCCCATTAAATATCCTCCCTAGAATCTCCCCTATTTCTTCCAAAACTACCTTGTAAAAATTCCCTGTCGACCCGTCCAACCCTGAACATAAGAACATAAGATATGCCATACTGGGTCAGACCAAGGTCCATCAAGCCCAGTATTCTGTTTCCAACAGTGGCCAATCTAGGTCATATGTACCTAGCAGTTTCCCCAAGAGGCACAAGTTCCACATGCTTGTACCCTGGGGCCTTCCCCCCCTCCATCCCCTTCACCGCCCTCACAATTTCTTCCCCCGAGATCCCCTCCTCTAAAGCCGCTTTGGGCTCTTCCGAGAACCCAGCCAGCTTCACCCTATCCAAATATCCAACTATATCCCCGTCCTCCACCCCGTCCATCCCCGCATATAACTTCTGATAATACGCTTTAAACTGCTCCCGTATCTCATCATCCCCTCTATAGATTCTCCCATCCATCCCTTTGATCTGATATATCATTGCCGCCCCTTTTTGCTGCCTCATCCTCCGGTTCAGCACTCTGCCAGCTTTATCCCCAAATTCATAATGTACCTGCTTAACTCTCTGCAAAGCAACAGCTACCTGGTCCACCCGTAGTGCATGTAATTCCGCTTTCACTCTCTCCATCTCCACTCTATCCTTCTGCGCCCCGAACCCTCGAAACTTCTCCTCCGCCTCCTTTAACACTTTCCCTAATTCCCCTTCCTTCCTCTCTCTTTCCCTCTTTTTCTTAGCTCCCCACATTATAAACCTCCCTCTTACTACCGCATTCAACCCCTCCCATACCAACACCGCCTTCACCTCCCCTGTGTCATTGAACCGCAAATATTCCTTTATAACCTTTCGAACATCCTCCACCACCTTCCTATCCTTAAGTAAGCTCTCGTTCATCCTCCAAAAGACCACCCCTCCCTGCCTCAGGCGTCGGCATCTTACTTCCACCGCTCTATGATCCGACCACCCTATCGGCCTAATACACCCTTCCTGCACTTCCAGCATCCAAGCCCTATCCATTAAAAGCATGTCAATCCTACTCCAGCTATTATGTGGCGCCGAGTAAAAAGTATACTCCTGCCCCTTAGGATTGAGCACCCTCCAGGCATCCACCAAATTAAATTGTTTCATCAAATTTCTTAGGCCTTGTCTGTTCCTACTCCCACCATCCCCCCCCCCCCTTTCGGCTCTCTGTCCACTCCCGGGTCTAGTACCATAAAGTCTCCCCCCACCTCTAATTTCCCCCTCCTGCCCCTTCTATTAACTTCCCCACTTCCCTCCAGAATCCCCCCTGATTCCTGTTTGGACCATATACTGCCACTGTCACAATGTCCTCCGTCCCTAACTTCCCCTTTATCCCCACCACCCTCCCTTCCAAATCTTTAAAACACCCCCCCCCCCTTGAATCCCGCACCCTGCCCTCACCCATAAAGCTACCCCCCCCCCCTTTCTTTACTCCCTCCTTGTTGCATGAGTAATATTGATCCTGGTACTGCCTATGCCTCATCCTCCCCACATCCCCCCGCCGCAAATGGGTCTCCTGAATCAATACCACATCCCACTGAGTCCTCACCACCTCCCTATATAACATACTACGTTTCGCAGGATAATTCAAACCCTTAACATTTACTGTGCCTATCCACAACATTTCCCCAGAATCCCACCCCCCCAACCTCTCCATATTGCTTTAGCCTTTCTTCATAGGAGTATCCTTCCATCCCCTTTACCATTTTGGTGGCTCTTCTCTGTACCTTTTCTAATAACGCTATATCCTTTTTAAGATACGATGACCAGAATTGCACACAATATTCAAGGTGCGGTCACACCATGGAATGATACAGAGGCATTATAATATCTTTTGTTTTATTTTCCATTCCTTTCCTTATGATACCTAACATTCTATTTGCTCTCTTGGCTGCCGCTGCACACTGGGCTGAGGGTTTTAACATGTTATCCACAATGACGCCTAAATCGTTTTCCTGGGTGGTGGTTCCTAATGTGGAACCTTGCATCGTGTAACCATAGTTTGGGTTGTTCTTCCGTAGGTGCATAACTTTGCACTTGTCCACATTAAATTTCATCTGCCATTTTGATACCCAGTCTTCCAATTTATTAAGATCCTCTTGCAATTTTCCACAATCCTCTTGGGTTTTAACAACTTTAAATAGTTTTGTGTCATCTGCCAATCTGATAACCTTACTAGTTATTCCGTTTTCCAGGTCATTTATGAATATGTCAAAAAGTAGCGGACCCAGCACAGATCCCTGGGGTACACCACTAGTCACCTTTCTCCATTGGGAAAATTGGCCATTTAGCCCTACCCTCTGCTTTCTATCTTTTAACCAGGTCCTGATCCACAATAGTACACTGCCTCCTATCCCATGACTCTTTAGTTTTGCCAAAAGTCTCGGATGAGGAACCTTGTCAAAGGCTTTCTGAAAGTCCAGATACACTATATCAACCGACTCACCTTTGTCCACATGTTTATTCACACCTTCAAAAAAACATAACAGATTAGTAAGACAAGATCTTCCTAGTCTAAAGCCATGTTGGCTGTCTCCCATTAGGCCATGACTATCTACATGCTGAGTAATTTCTAGTCCTTTCCTAGCCCCATCAGCCCATGTCAAATCCTAGCTCCCCTCCACTCAGCCCATTCCCTATCCAAGCCCCCCATGAGCCTATTTCCAGTTGTAGCCCCTCCATTAGTCCATTTCAATCCAAGCCCCCACCACAGCCCATTTCCAATCTTAGCTCCCCCTCACTCAGCCCATTTCCTTTCCTAGCTCCCCCCCACTCAGCCCATTTCCAGTCCTAGCTCCCTCCCCTCGCAGCCCATTTCCATTCCAAGCCCCCCTCCCCATCAGCTATTTGTAGTTCAAGACCCCCTTCCACTCAGCCCATTTCCATTCCAAGCCCCCTCCCCATCAACTATTTGCAGTTCAAGCCTCACTTCCACTCAGCCCATTTCCAGCTATTTGCAGTTCAAGCCTCACTTCCACTCAGCCCATTTCCAGTCCTATCAAATCCCCCATAGCCCATTACCAGTCCTAAGCCCCCCCATGACCCCATTTCCAGACCTAGCCCCCTATAGCCCATTACCAGTCCTAACCCCATTAGCCCACCTCAAGTCCTAACCCCCCATCAGCCCATTTCCAGTCCTAGCCCCCCATCAGCCCATTACCAGTCCTAACCCCCCTCCCCCCATCAGCCCAGTGTAAATTTAAAAAAAAAAAAAAAAAAGCTGGCTGCTGCCGCTACGGCAGCAGCAGAATCTAGTGTCCCACGGACCCACCGTGCCCGGCAGAGCCCTCCCTCCCTGCATCAGCCCCTCTCCGTGTCGGCTTTGAGCGCGAAGGGAAGTTTCTCCCTCGCGACTCTGTTAAGCCTGCGGGCGCTGATAGGAAACAGGCATTTCCTGTTTCCCATCAGCCCCGGCGCTCTTAACAGAGCTGCGAAAGGGAAACTCTCCCTTCGCAGCTCTGAAAGCCGACGCGGAGAGGGGCTGATGCAGGGAGGGAGGGCTCTGCCAGGGAGGGGGGACCGCGGGACACTCAATTCTGCTACTGCCGCCGCAGCCAGCTTTTTTTTTTATTTTTATTTTAAAGTTTACTTTTAATGCAGAATGTTCTTTGCGCGAGGCCCCCTCAAACGCGGGGTCCTGTGCAAAAAACATTCTCGCTCAATGGACGGGCCGGCCCTGGAAACACCTAAACTTCCACACCCTCAACAACAGCACAGATAAGGGCTTAGATAACTTAACCATCACTAACACATTGGCCCTGTGCCTGGCATACAGACCCGCCAGCACTTGCCCAGATGAACTTGCAGCCCTACTAGAAATGGTATACAACCACCATTCATGCTTCAACCAACTTCTTCTGGGTGATTTCAACCTTTCCTCCCTTACCTTAAAGACTGCTAAGGCCTTCCTAGAGGCTTTGGACACCCTCGAATACACACGACTCATCAACGAACCACACACACAGCAAAGGAAACACACTCGACATGATAGTCACCTCACAACAGATGCTCATGACCAACAACCTCTCTCCACCCACAACATCCAAACATATACATGGCAAAACTACAAGAATACCAGACAGCCACGTAGAAAGCAAAAAAGGATTATTACTCCATACTTCTACCAGGTGCCCTCAACAAGCCCAGAGAGCTATTTGACCTAATCAAAACCCTGGTAACAAAACACCATGCAGCAAGATGAAGAAATAAATCTATCACCGCAACTCATGGCAGACCACCTCCAAACATAAATTCGGCCTCAAAACAATAGAACACCCACAACACCAACACATATAAAACAAAATCACAAACAAGACAAAACCACTTGTGACTCATTCACCATTATCTACCTGATCAACTGGAAAGAATCATCAATAAATAAATAAAATTATTGTTAACAAGTTTTTTTTATACCGCCTTCTTGTACAAACTAAGCAGTTTACATTAAAACTCAAACATTACAGAGAACTCAAAGTGTGAACTTAGGTAGGGGTGACATGCAGGGTCCGCTTAGAGGCAAAAACCTATATACACTGCAACATATGTTTATGTTTATTGTGATTTGATAAAATCGCCCTTCTCCAGAAATCAGAGCGATGTACAATTTAAAAAAACCGTTATTAAAATGGCCAGAGCCATGGAAAAGAAAAGGAAAAGGAAATTACAATATCTTTATAAAACCATAGTATAGATAAGAGAGGCAGGAAAGAATAGAAAAGAAAAGAAAGAGAACAATCATAATTTCATTATAAAAACAGGAATATAGACAGGGGAGACAGAAAGGAATAGGCAAGGGAAACAGAAGGAAGGTTGGGGCAAGGGAGGTGGAGGTCACACAAAAGGGGAGGGCACATCATAAGCAAGGGAGAAGAGGTGAGTTTTCAGATGCTTTTTGAAAGTAGGGTGGTGAGGCTCTAAACGGAGGGAAGAGGGTAGAGAATTCCAGAGGGCAGGGCCAAGGAAGAAGAAAGCAGAAGAACGTGTGGATTGTAGGTGAGCACGGGAGGGGGAAGGAAGAGTGAGACGATTGAGGTGAAAAGAACGAGGAGTGTACCGGGGAGAGTGAAAAGAGAGAAGATCAGCAAGATATTGAGGGGTGCCAGTATGGAAAGCTTTGTGGACCAGAGTGAGCAGCTTGAATTGTGAGCGGTAAGGAAAAGGCAACCAGTGGAGATGAAAAAGCAGGGGTGTGACGTGATCTCGGAGAGAGGCATGACAGGCAAGACGAGCGGCAGTGTTTTGTATCCGTTGTAATTGAGATAGTCGGTACTTGGGGAGTCCAATGAGAGTAGAGTTGGCGAAGTCTACACGAGACATAACTAGGGACATTAACAAGGTGGAGAGGGCTGAGGGGGACAGAAAAGGACGCACTGCACGAATTTGACGAAGGAAGAAGAAAGATGATTTAGTGACATGAGAAAGGTGTGACTGAAAGGAGAGATCCGAATCAAAAAGAACACCAAGGTAACGAAAAGAAGAGACTAGGGGAACAGCAGAACCAGAGAATGAAGGGGCCAGCTGAGGGGGTGGACAACCGTGAGAGAACCACATAGCCATATGTACAAGGGTTAGATGTTGTTTAGGCATATGAAATGAGGAGGAAGGAATAGGTATTGTCTCTGAAGGGATTGGTCAAAAGGAAGGTTTTGAGATGTTTTCTGAAGTCCTTTAAGTCCTTGGTTGTCCTGACCTTCTCTGGGAGAGAATTCCAGATGGCGGGTGCTGCAAATGAAAGAGCCCTCTTCGTTGTAGAGTTCTTAGCTTTGATGTAAGAACTAGGAGTTGAAATGGTGTCTCTGGTGCTCTGTCTCTTAGGTCTGCTGTTTAATTTTGTGCATATCAGTTCCTGTAGAATTCCAGCTAAGGTGTTTATTATTTTGAATATAGTCAAGGCAGTTTTGTATCTGGCACATGAGGTAATTGGTAGCCAGTGAAGCTGATATAACAGCAGTGTCATGTGATCATGTTTGGCGGATCCTGTGATGATGCAGGCAGCCGTATTCTGGGCTAGTTACAAGGGACAAGTGGTTTGAGTTGGAAGACCTTGAAAAAGGGAGTTACAGTAGTCCAGCACGGGGGTTATAACTGCTTGACAGACTGTGTGGAAGCTATCCAGACTGAGGAGGGGTTTTAGTCTTTGGATAATAGCGAGCTTTTGGAATGTGATCCTGGAGGTTCTGTTGATGTGGGCTTGTAAGTTTAGAAAGCAATCAAGGGTGATACCAAGGTAGCGTACTTCCTCTTTTACTAGAATTAGAGTGTCCGTGATGGAGATTGATGATCTGGGGGGAGGGTGGGGGGAGAGGGGGTAAAGAAAGAGTCCCATGTTATGAATAGTACCTCAGATTTTTTGAAGTTGACTTGGAGGTTGTTAGAAGCCAGCCAGTTGCTCATCTCTTGTAGGCATTTAGTGATAGCTGTATAGTCTGGCTTGTCGAGATGGATAGGGGAATAGACCATGATGTCATCTGCATAAATGGCATAGTGAATTTTGTTCTGCTTGAAGATGCTGCAAACTGGTTGTAAGTAGATGTTGAAGAGGAGGGAAGACAGGGAGGACCCTTGCAGGACTCCGTGTTGCGTTGAAGAGTGGAGGTGTTTGAACCAACTTTGACTTTTTGTTGTCTGTTGCTGAGGTAGGATTGGAACCAGTTGAATGTTGTGCTGTGAAGTCCAATGTATGTTAGTCAGTTTAAGAGGATGCTGTGTGATACTGTGTCAAAGGTCATGGAGACATCAACAAAGACGAGTAGGAACCCACTTTTTATGTTGTTGATTCCTCTTAGGAGTATGTCAAACAGATGTATGAGGGGGGGTCTCGACACTATGGTTAGGATGAAATCCATGTTGGTGTGGATCCAGAGGAGCATACAGGTCAGTATGGTCTTGCAGTTGTCTCTGTGCCACCTTTTCAATTATTTTGGATAGAAAGGGCAGGCTGGAGATAGGGCAGTAAGTTGCAGGATCGGAGCTGTCTGTTGAGTTGTTTTTTTTGGATGGGTCGGATGCTAGCTTGTTTGAGAGCAGGGTGCACGTAGCCTTGAGATAGGGATGAGCTTATGATGTTGTGGATACAGTTGACAACTTCATCCTTGACCAGTTTGATCGATATGACCAGGCAGGGGTCAGAGAGCACTGTACTGGTGTTTAAGGCAGTGATGTTGCGGAGTATTTGCTCCGTGGTGGGAATGTGAAATTCACCCCATTTGTGTTTGACGTTTGGTTCTGCAGTTGAAGTGTTGGAGGTGTTTGGCAGTGAAGTCCCTTAGGGGATGGTTTGTTCTTGTTGATGAGAAAATCTGCGAAGATTTGGAGATGGATAGTGTCATCTTTGTGGGATGGATCCTTCGTGAGGGTACAGATTATTTCCAATAGCTCTCAAGGCTTGTTGCTGGCTTTTAAGATAAGGTTGATGTGGTACTCTGGTTTGTGCTTGTTGATCAAGTCGTCGTCTCTTTGCATTATCGGGTATTGAAGAAGGGTGGCTTGTGACTGGTAGTGTCTCCATTTACACTCTAGCTGGCAAAGTTTTTGTTTCTTTTCTCTTATTGCATCAGAGTACCATGGGGCTGATTTGGATCTTTCTTCTCTATTTCCAAGGTTTGGGTGGTAAGGAGCTTTTGCTGCTGCATTAATGGTTGAGTTCCAGGTTTTAATTGCCTCATCTAGGTCTGCAAAGTCCTGGGGGAGGCTGGGAAGGGTATCATTGAGGAATTGGTCTTTGTTAAATCCTTTAAATCTTCTTTCAGAGTGGGGTATTCTCTGTGATTTTCTTTGTTGGCAGAGGTGAATCTTGAAGTGTATGGCATGGTGATCTGACCAGGGTATTGGTATGGCAAGAGGGGTCATTATGCTGTCCTGTGAGTGAAGGTTCTTTGGGACAAAGATGAAGTTCGGAGTAGAGCCTGAACTGTGAAAGGGGCCCTTGAGGATTTGGCAGAAGTTGTGATTCCATTGCCTTGTGGAAAGCCGCTTCTTCTCTTCTAGGTGTGGAGCTCAGGTTTAGGTCGCCTAGTAGTATAAGCAGCTTATGAGGGGAGTTGACCTAACATATTGGCTTTGAGGATGTTGAATGTTTCCTCAGCGGCAGCGTTTGGAGCTCTGTATGTAAGACAAATGGCTAAGTGTCTTTTTTCTATCGTGATTAAATTACAGTGTTTGCGGCTTACAGATTGGGATGTTTTAAATTTAAGGTCCATTTGCACAAGGATAAGTGCCCCATCGCCTCTTTTGTGGGTGTACGAGCAGTTGAAGGCAGTATGGGATCGTGGAGTGATCTGAGATAGAATGACCTCGTCAGTGCCTTTTAGCCAGGATTTGGTGATGCAGAGGATGTCAGTTTGGCAATTTTGGATATGATCTATGGGGCAGGAGTCCAGTTGGGATGTAATACCACTACATCCCAACTGGACCCCTGTCTGGTCAGTTGGATCAAGATTGCAAGAGCACAACTGATCCCTACAATTCTCAAAATAGTGACTATCATTCTGCCAAGGATATCTGTCATCAGAACTAAAGAACGCTTCCATCCACCCGATAATAAAAGGGCCTACTCGACAAAAACACAGCCAAGTTCTTACAGACCCATCACCAGCCTGCCATTCCTGGTGAAAATAGAAAGAAATCATACAAAATCAGCCTCAGGATCATATAGACTCTCACTGCCCACTTGATCACCAGCAATATGGATCTAGACCAAAACACGGACTTGAAAAGCTACTAACTGCCCTCACTGACAACCTAATAAAAGGCTTGGACAAACCTAACAAAGGATTTATCCTGATTTTCCTTGATATCAAAGCAGCCTTAGACTCTCCCACATAACTTCATCCTCCAACAAATAGGATTGTGTGGAACCACACTAACATGATTCAGATCTTACCTCATTCATCTGCAAAAGTGAAAATAGGAACCACAAAATCAGCACCCTTCACATTGAATCAGGGAGTTCCACAAGACTGCGCCCTTTAATCCTTGCTTTTCAACATCTTCCTACAGCCATTATGCAAAATCATGCAAGAACATAATACTCTACCACATATACGCCGACATCATCATGATCTACACCTCAGTCTCCACAAGCAGCCCAGTAGTTTCACCCATAAAGAAATGTTTTACATCAATCACAAACTGGCTCGCACTACACAACATGATCATAAACCACAAGAAAACAGATGTGCTATACATCACCAGAGACAATAACTTTACCCCACCTAACCAGCCATCTACCAGTATAACCCGCAAGGCCAATCAGGATTGCAGAGAGATGCAGACTGTCCCTACTACTCACAGCAGTCAGCAATAAACATAAGGAGAGCCGACCTTTCCTCAGGCGGGAACACTCATACAACAGCACTAGCCAGGTGCCCATGTGAGACATGACAAAGCTGGCACAGGAATCACTATACCAGCACCAACACAATCCCAGTACCACAGTAGCTCAAAATCTCCCCAACATTCCCCTCCTGCTGGCCACTAACACTGTAGAGAAGGACAAGAAAACAGAGAGGAACCAATCGCGGCAATACTGCTGCGAGGGTCACCCAATGGGAAGTCAGAACCCTTACCACCCGACATCATCAATAACAGCACTTCAAATATATTGCACTTAGAGGAGCACCTCCACAGAGTGGGACCCAGAGTGGCCAAGAACGAACCAATCGCACAAGTCCCACATCACAACAAGATCACGAAAACAACCTAACAGTTACAACAAGTCTCAGTAAGAAAACAATAGCAATAACAACCAATAAAAACACACAAGAGCTGTACCTGATATAATCTATACATTCCAGAGAGCACCCAGAAACCCAGCCACTCCAACCCTTCACTCTCTCCCAACCACACCAGCATCAAATTGCAGAGTTGACAACCTCAAATCATTACTGCACTCGGACTAGCGCTTTTGATCATCCTTTCATATGGACTAACAGCAACAATATCCCTACACTGCACAGAACAGAGAACAGACACAGCAAACCATACAACAGCAAAAGGCAAGAATACTCTCGATGGCTCATGCATATTCCCTTCACCCAGCAAACAAGCCTAGACAAGAAATATCATAATGACAAACAATCACAGCTAAAATGTGCTCTGATCAACATTTGCTTTGCCAGAAACAAAATACCAATGCTCACAGACTGCATTAAAGACAACAATCTGGGCATCCTATGAATAATGGAGTCATGGCTCCACAATGAAGACAAAGTCCTGATAAACCAGTTAAAAATACCAAATTACAACATACACAACTGTCCAAGAACCAACAGATGAGGTGGTGGAGTACTAGTAGCAGCAAAATCAAACCTCTGACACCATACAATCGAAACCATAAACACAGACTCTACAGATAAACTAGTAGTATCAAACAAACACATCACCATCACCTTAATGTACAGATCACCGACAACCAACACAGAAGACCTCGCATTGCTACTGGAGACTGTCTGCAAAAACATAATCCAACATAAACATCTAATACTACTAGGCAACTTCAATCTCTCAACCCTCACATCAAAACAGTCCACATTCCTTGAGGCTGTGGCTGCACTAGAATACCAACAAACAGTAAACAAGCCAACACATACGAAAGGAAACCAATTGGACTTAATCTTCATCCACAAAAGCATACTACACCACAGTCTGACAATACCGCAAATACAACCTGTCCCCTGGTCAGATCACAGCATGCTGAACTTCAACATACCATCTCATAATATTACAACAGCCAAACAAAACACCAATGCACCTACACGAAGATTCAAATGATTCGACAAACAAGTCTTCATAAACATGAATCACTCCATAACTACACCAAGACACAACAAATCTCGACCTACTAAGAACAAAGTCATAACCAAAGCAGCAACCGCCTCCTCAGAAAACACACAAGCAAAAACAATGGCAAACAAAATGAAGCTTGGTACTCCAGAAAACTGAGGAACATAAAACGTCAACTTAGAAAAATTGAAAGAAATGGAGACAAAAAGATCACCAGAAGACCAACTCAATTACGCAAACAAATTGAGAGTACTGCAACCAAACCAATACACAGAAGAAACTACATTTCACCAGAATTATTCAAAGTTCCCTAAACCAGCCAAGGGAATTGTACAATGTCAAATATTCACTTGCAAAGGACAACAAAGACAACATAGACGTCCCCCCTCCCCCAGACACTATCAAACTAATTCCAAAGCAAATTCAACAAGCAAACAGCTACCCCACAGACGGAGATCATAACTAACACACAAAGGTGCGCACACCTTGATTCAATAGCAGTTGAAAACATTGAACACATAATAAAAAAACCTTACCACCACATCTCCACCCAACCCATGTCCAGTATCCTGGCTAAAACTAAGCAGAGCAGAGTTGTTACATTACTCCATAACTTAACCTTGATCGAGGGATAATTTGGGTTATCTTTTAGAACAGCTAAAAACAGCATCTGTCTGCCGAAATCTAATAAACAACGCTGCAGACAAAAAAGACCCGACTTCCTACAGACCAATAAGTAGCCTACCTTTCCTTTCAAAAATCATTGAGGTGGTACAACAACTACTACTGAACCATATTGACAAACATGCCCCAGTGGATAACCAGCAACATGGATTCAAACACCACGGAGTCAAAACCCTAATAATTTCACTCTTGGACACCCTAACAAAAGGAAGAGTCACTCAACCAAGGTTTCATACTCATATTTATCAACATATCATCAACGTTTGACTCCATCCCTCACAACCTACTCCTGAACAGGCTCACTACCATTCCAATTGGAGGAACACCTCTCAAATGGCTTCAATCCTACTTATCCACCCATTACCAACAAGTGAAGAATAGCACAAGGAAGTCCACACCATACAGACAAAGTCAAGGAGTCATCAAGGATCATCATTATCACTATTATTCAGTATCTACATGCAACCCATATGCAGCATATTCCAATAATACAACAAACGACCACATCTACGCTGATGATATGCTATACACCCTACTCTACCTATCCAACCCAGATCAAAACAAAATAAACTGCTTCAACAAAATAACTCAATGTCTAACAAATCACATGCTCAAAATCAACCTCAATAAGACCGAAGTACTCTACGTATTCAGAAAAAGCATTCACTCCCCCAAAAACTATGAAAGTCAACAAACAGAATTGGAAGTCAAAAATGAGGTACAATATCTAGGAATAACACTAGACTGACACTTAAGCTTCACATCACACATAAGTAAAACCATAAGAGCAATTTACAATAAAATAAGAGTACTGAAAAACCTTTGTCCCCTACTCACCGAAGAAGATTTCAGAACAGTATACCAGGCTATGATATTTCCTCATCTGGACTTTTGCAACAACATACTCCATCTACCCAAACATATTCTTCACCAACTCCAGCTGGCACAGCACATAGCTGCAAGAATCATAACGGGAGCAAAGAAGTCCAACTACATTACTCCTATACTAAAGCAACTATGCTGTCTCCCTCTAGTAAGCCATATAAGATACAAATCAATAGTCACTATATTCAAAACACTCCACAACATATCGGCGCCATGCTGGAGATCCTTAATTCGCACAGTTACCAGGAACAGAGAAACAAGGAAATGCAGGCAAAACCTGCTAGGCATCCCAACTGAGTTAACAAAATGCAGCCAAGAAACACACAAAAGAGCCTTCTCATTCTATGCCCCGAACCTCTGGAATACATTCCCCACAGAATGAAGAAACACCACAGAGCGCCAAGACTGCCACAAGAAATTAAAAACCCACCTATTCGCTCCATCTCCACAGCAGCAATGCAACATGCCACTCACAACTGGATATATGTTTATAAAAAGGATGCCATTTTAATGTTAATATGTTTATAATGCAATATTAAGTTCATAGTACCATGTAAAGTTAAAGTTATTAGTTCCATGTAAACCGCTTAGATTTCTTGATTTAGTGTTATAGAAAAACAGTTAAATCAATGACCATCAATGGAACACAGTTCCAAGTAAAACCTGAAGTCCGCTTCCTAGGAGTAACACTAGCTAAAAGCTTAACCCTCTCCCATCCATCAGTAATATGACAAGCTAAAGATGATACAATACCACAAGCTGCTTCTGAACGCCCACGACGTTTGTACAGTTGTTGTTCAAAAACTCATTCCCCCCCCTTTTTGGCTACAGCAACCTCATCTTCCAAGGCCTGCCTAAATGTGCAATTCACCTGCTACAATTAGCCCAAAACACAGCAGCAAGGATTCTCTGCAATGCCTCCAGAACTAAACACATCACCCCAATTCTCAAGCTACATTGGCTACCCATCACGCAGCAAATAAAATACAAATCCTTACTCAGTCTTCAAAATTATAAACAACCTATCAGCAATTCACCTACAATCACTCAGACAGAAAACACGAAGCAACAGATCCAGAAGAAAACATGCCATTAACAAGCTACACACTCCCCCAATAATCACCAAGACAAATCTCCCTATTTGACCCAACTCTCTGGAACGCACTACCAGATCATGCCATGGATTACTTAGCAAGCTTCTGTAAAAAACTGAAAGCACGCCTCTTTCTTGAGCACTTCGCGGATCCAACACAATAGACCTCATGCAATGGACAACTGCACCACCCAGCTACTCCCCACCCTCCTCCTGCCTACCCAGACACCCCCCCCCTCCTAATACTGGAAACAGTTAACGTATCAAGTTATCGTAATTAACCAGTTCTTTGTTAGGATTGTGATAAGGTTATAATGTTCTATGTAAAGCCATATTGGCCATCTAGTTATTATGTAAACTGCTTAGACTTGTAGATTTAGTGGTATATAAAAATAGCTAAATAAATGATTTTAACTTCCTCAAGAATTTCTGAAGTGGGATTTTGTCACCAGCTAAGAAAGGGATCTGGGTGTGATCGTAGACAATACATTGAAATCTTCTGTTCAACTTGTGGCAATGACCAACAAAAAGAAAGGAATAGAAAATAAAACAAATGATGATATATAATGCCTTTGTATTGCTCCATTGTGTGACCATGCCTTGGGTATTGTGTTTGGGCAGTGAAGACAGGTGATGAATATATGGCATTTCAAGAGTAAATAGTTATTGGTCCGATATAATGCTTGTTGATGTCTCGCTTAACTTTTTCCAAATATTTTGATTTTATATACCTGTTCGGTGATTATTTTGATTTGCATAATAATTGTTGGGTTTGGTCACTTGATTTGGTTTCACTTGATACTTTTGGGATCTGTCAAGTACTTGTGACCTCAATTGGCCTCCGTTGGAAATCGGATACCGGGCTTGAAGGATCTTTGGTCTTGTCCAGTATGGCAGTTCTTACGATCTCCAGGAACAAGTAGGAATGAGTCTTCACATATTGGTACGTCGGTACCGACGGAGCCTGCGCGGGAACGCTCCCCAGCTTCCCAGAAGGAAAGCTTTTGGGAGCATCCCACTGCGCCTGCGCGCTGCCTTCCCGCCTTTCCTGACCAGCTCTCCTCAGTTCTTCTTTGCCGCAAAGCCAGCAGGTCGAGCCCTGTCACCGCTGAAGAAGTTCTTTATTTTATTTCTTTGGTCGCGTGTCTGCCTTCCCTGACTCCGGACCGGTACCGCCGGTCTTTTCTTTCTTCTTTAAAAAAAATAAATAAAAAAAATCTATACTTTTCCCCACTTAGTGTAATTTTTCTTCTAGGCCTCAGGGCCCAAGAGAAAATTTCCCTCATGGAAAAACCAGCCTCCGGTTTCAAGAAATGCACTAAGTGTAGCGGTACTATTTCTGTTACAGATACCCATGAATGGTGCCTTAAATGTTTGGGTCCTGAACACTCCATTCCGGATTGTCTATCCTGCTCTCTAATGTCTAAACGGGGTTTACAGAACCGAGCAGCTAAGCTCCATGTGCTGTTTCCCGCTGATGCAGCGTCGGTAGCATCGACCTCTTCCCGGTCTTCTTCTCCTGATGGATCTCAGGTAACCAAACATAAGTCTAGCAGGTCCTCGAAGGGTAGATCTCCCTCTAAGCATCGAGATGCCTCCGGGCTTGCCCTCGAGGACCCTGCACCAGCCAAACAACCCCGGCGGGAAGCTCCGGCTTCCAAAGCTCCTCCTATGGGGTTGCAGGTTGACATCGATGGCACGGCCTCGACCGATCACCTGTTAGAATGCTCTGGGGTACCGGCACAATCTCCCGGTACCGATCTCCAGGCATTCATGGCGTCGATGGATCAGAATGTTCTGTCCATGCAGCAGGCTATTTCAGCCTTCATTCAAGCTGCGACGCCGGCGGTACCGCAACGAGCTCCATTGTCGGTATCGGCTCCGGTACCGGCACCAGTGCCGATACCGGTTCTGACCACATCGACATCGACTAGGACAGCGGTTCCTTGTCCAGGGCTGTTTCTCGGTACCAATCCGGTTCCGAAAACGCCCGATGTCGATACCGCTCGATACGCGTATCGAGCGTTGGAAGTGCACCCTGACAGGCGGTACTTCGATTCCTCTGGTGATTCTGATTCATCAGATGAATCACCTGAAGTATCCATAGCCCTTCCTGAAGAGCCTTCTCCAAAAAGAAGAATGTCTCCTCCAGAGGACTTGTCCTTTCAAGACTTCATAAGAGAAGTAGCTAAAGGACTATCTATCTCAGTAGCCTCTGAATCAGAGCCTAGAGCAAAAAAATTGGATATTTTAGGATACCCTAAGGCTCCTAGAGAGGCAGTCACCTTACCAATTCATGAGATTCTTTATGAACACATGATTGATTTATGGAAGACTCCTCTCACTCTCTCTCCTCATTCTCGCAGGTTGGACACTATGTACCGTGTCCCTCCCTGTCCTGGCTTTCAAAAAACTCAGCTTCCTCACCATTCCATTGTGGTGCAGTCAGCTATGAAGAGGATAAAGAGTACAAAGAGACACTCTTCTGCTCCTCCAGGAAGAGAATGCAGAACCCTGGATGCTTTTGGTAGGAAAATCTTCCAGGCCAGTATGCTTATTGCCAGAATCAACTCATATAGCCTCTACATGAGTATGTTTCTAAAAGAAGTGGCAGAAAAGCTGCACACTTTCCTCCCTTTTATTCCAGAAGATAAAAGGGAAGAATTCCGCATGTGGCTTAAGCATACTCAAGACATCTCCAAGTTTTCAAACAGGGCAGCCTTTGACTCCTTTGAAGGTGCCAGTAGAGCCTCAGGCATTGCCATAGCTGCTCGCAGAATTGCTTGGCTCCAGGCTTCTGATTTAGAACCCTGGGTTCAAGATGGCTTAAGAAATCTGCCCTGTACAGGTGAAAATCTATTTGGCAAAGAGTGGCAAATTAAAGCCACTCAAATGGATGCAGAAAATTCTGCTCTGGATAGACTTTCAAAGTCTACCTCCATTCCTGCCAAGAAAAAGACTTTTAAAAAGTCTTTTTTCAAAAAGGGCAGGTTTCCTTCCACTTCTGGCCAACAATCTTCTACAGGTCGCTTTACCGCTAAGCGTCAGCAACCTAAGCAGGCCAGGCCTAAGTCCACAGGGGCTGCTGTAACTCAGCAGTCCCAACCCCCTCAGGGTTTTTGACTTGATGCTAGAGAACTTAGCCTTTCTGGCTTTAACACAGCCAGAACCTCTCACCATTCCAGGAAGGTTAGCTCATTTTGCTCCCAGATGGGAGCAAATCACATCAGAGCAGTGGACCCTCTCCATCATAAGAGAGGGCTACAAACTTCATTTCTCAGACCTTCCTCCCCACACCATTGTGAGACACTTCAATTCTCCCACATCTCTTCTCGACCTTTTAGGTCAGGAGATAGCTACCCTTCTTGCCCAAGGGACAATAGAAGAAGTTCCTCTTCTTCAACTGGGGTCAGGGTTCTACTCCCCCTATTTTCTCATTCCAAAGAAGACAGGGGGGATACAGACCCATTCTAGATCTCAGAGAATTGAACAAACATCTATGCAAGGAGAAGTTCAAGATGCTTTCTCTGGGCACTCTCCTTCCATACCTTCAAAGTCAGGATTGGCTTTGTTCTCTAGATCTCAAGGATGCGAACACACATGTTCTCATCCATCCATCTCACAGAAGATTCCTGCGTTTTCTTTTCCAAGGAAAACATTACCAATACAGAGTGCTTCCTTTCGGTCTGGCCTCTGCCCCAAGAGTGTTCACCAAATGCATGGCAGTAGTTGCTGCATTTCTACGCACTCTGGGAATATTTGTCTTCCCATACCTGGACGACTGGCTCATCCGAGCCCCATCTCAATCAGAGGCCCAGATTTCCTTAGACCGCACAAGGCGCATTCTGCAGTATTTGGGACTTGTGGTAAACCTCCCAAAGTCTCAGCTCACCCCTACTCAGTCCCTAGAATTTATAGGGGCCTGGTTGGATACCACCACTGCAAGGGCCTACCTTCCTCAGGCCCGTTGCCAGCGTCTAGTGCAGTTAGCCTCCCAGATTCAGTCAAAGAGCCACTTAACTGCCTGGGAGATGCTGCAACTGCTAGGCCACATGGCTTCCACAGTACATGTGGTACCCTATGCTCGCCTACACATGAGAGCAGCTCAGTGGACCTTGTCCACCCAGTGGACTCAAGCATCAGGAGCTCTCAGACCAAATAGCAACCTCCAAACGTCTCTTTTGGTCTCTCCAATGGTGGATGTCCACTCAAAATCTGTTGCTGGGGTCTCCCTTCCAACAATTGTTGCCCCAAGCAACCCTCACAAAAGATGCCTCCCAAACAGGTTGGGGAGCTCATCTACAGGACCTCTCCACTCAAGGCACTTGGTCCCCTCAGGAGACCTCTCTTCATATCAACCACTTGGAGCTTCGAGCAGTTTTTCTAGCTCTCAAGGTTTTCCATACCCTCCTCAGCTACAAGACAGTCCTCATCCATACGGACAATCAAGTAGCTATGTTTTATATAAACAAGCAAGGAGGAACTGGCTCTCTGTCGCTTTGCAACGAAGCTCTAAGATTGTGGGCCTTCGCCAGAGAGCATCAAATCCATCTCCTGGCAGTATATCTCCCAGGAATCCAAAACTCTTGGGCAGACAGACTCAGTCGAGTTCTGCTTCCACACGAATGGTCCCTGCACATGGATCAGGTACTCAGAATCTTTCAAGAATGGGGAACCCCGGACATAGACCTTTTTGCAAGTCCGTGGAATGCCAAACTTCCCCGGTTCTGTTCCAGAATTCCGTGTCAGGGGGTTCAAGCCAAGGATGCCTTCCTCCTTCATTGGGGTCAGGGCTTCCTGTACGCCTTTCCACCCATTCCCTTGATTCCCAAGACTCTGTTCAAACTCCAAAGGGATCAAGGATCTATGATCCTCATAGCTCCACGCTGGCCACGCCAAGTGTGGTACCCTCTACTTCTGCATCTCTCCCAAGCCCCCTCCCTGGACTTGGGAGCTGCTCCAGACCTTCTGTCTCAGGAGGAAGGGACTTTGTGGCACCCAAACCCCAAGTCCCTTCACCTCAGAGCTTGGTTACTGAAGGCCTAGACCTTCAAGGCTTGAATCTTTCTCAGCAAGTGAAGGATATCCTCCATGCTTCCAGAAAACCTTCCACCAGGCATTCCTATGCTTTTAAGTGAAAAAGATTTTCCATTTGGTGTGCTGAAAAGGGTCTTGACCCTTTAGCACTACCTTTAAATTCTCTGTTAGACTATCTCCTGCATCTTTCTGATGCAGGACTTAAAACAAATTCAGTAAGAGTCCATTTGAGTGCTATTGAAGCATCCCTTAAGCCCATCAATGGACAACCTATTTCCTCTCATCCTCTCATTGCAAGTTTCATGAGAGGCCTAACTTTAACTAAACCTCCCATTAAGCCTCCACCGGTGGCATGGGACTTAAATTTGGTTATTGGTCAGCTTATGAAGCCACCTTTTGAACCCTTAGCCACTACCTCCCTGAAGTTTCTTTCCTGGAAGGTTATTTTCCTCATTGCAGTCACTTCAGCTCGCCGCATCAGTGAACTGCAGGCCTTAGTGGCTAATCCACCTTATACAAGGTTCCATCATGACAAGGTGGTCCTTAGGACAAATCCACATTTTATGCCTAAAGTGGTCTCACCTTTTCATCTTAATCAGGAGGTATATTTACCTGTCTTTTTTCCAGCTCCTCATGCATCCAGTGCAGAGAAGAGTCTTCATACTCTGGATTGTAAAAGAGCTCTTGCTTTTTACTTACAAAGGACACAGCAACATAGAAAGTCTTCCCAGCTTTTTGTTGCTTTTGATCCTTCTCATTTGGGACTTCCAGTCTCTAAGAGAACACTGTCCAATTGGATTGCTCAGTGTATTTTTTTCGCCTACCAGAGTAAGAACCTTTCTCTGGAGAGCCATGTCACAGCTCATAATGTGAGGGCCATGGCCACCTCTATGGCTCATCTAAATTCTGTGTCTATCGACCAGATCTGTCGAGCAGCCACCTGGGCCTCGGTTCATACCTTCACAGCCCATTACTGCTTGGACAAGGACTCCCGCCGGGATGCCTTGTTTGGTCAGGCTGTTCTCAAACACCTGTTCCACTCTTAAGCAACTCCTACCCTCCTTCCCTGGATGGATGCCTGAGATCCATAGGAGGAAGTAGACCCCTTCCCAGGGTCTCATATCCTTGGGGATCTCCCAGGCATCTTAGCTAGGGAGTCCCCATATGTGAAGACTCATTCCTGCTTGTTCCTGGAGATAGCACAGTTACTTACCTGTAACAGGTGATCTCTGGGAACAGCAGGAATAAGTCTTCACAAACCTCCCACCTCCCCTAGGAGTTGTACCTCTTTTTTTCTGTCTTTCCTTTCCTCTCTCTCTCTATTGTCTCAGCTTTAAACTCGAACTGAGGAGAGCTGGTCAGGAAAGGCGGGAAGGCAGCGAGCAGGCGCAGTGGGATGCTCCCAAAAGCTTTCCTTCTGGGAAGCTGGGGAGCGTTCCCGCGCAGGCTCCGTCGGTACCGACGTACCCATATGTGAAGACTTATTCCTGCTGTTCCCAGAGATCACCTGTTACAGGTAAGTAACTGTGCTTTATGTTGGGTAGCTAAATGGGTGGTATACTCAGAAAGGGGGATGGGCTTTGATCCAGGGGACCTTCACTGTTCATCAAAGGGATGCAGGTTACAGATAGAGGGTTTAATATTTCTTGTTAATGTGGAGGGGGGATATTTAGTTCAGAGGATCTTTACTGTTGACAGGGGGTGGTGAAGAGACTGGAGCAGGATATAGTGCAAATCATGTGACTCAACATGAACTGCTTTGCAAGACTTTTCATGCAGTGCAGCTTATTAAAATATTTATGCACGATTTCAATTTATTTGGAGTTAACTCAAGTGTTACTATTGACCTTTGATGTTCTTTAGTAAGTGAGCCCTTTAGAGGGTAATTTTATAATATGGTGCCTTTGCAGGGGAAGGCGCATATCTTGCACTGTGTGCCTTATTTATTTATTTACTTACAGCCTCTTTTATACCACGCTCTTCAACATCAGTGCGGTTTACATGAAACAGAATGATTAGCACAGTGCAGCAAGCTGATCTGTGTTTACAAACAACAGGTACTACAACTTGGATAAAACTGGGGTAACTATTTACATCTAGGCGACACGTTATGTCGTGTCAAAAGTAATCGTAGTCATGGATGGCTTGCGGGGTATGTTGCTGTGGTTGTACTAGATGGGGGAGGGGGCTTATTGGAGTGCTGTCTTCTGGGTAGTATTTGAGGAAGAGGTGGTGCTTCAATGCCTTCCTAAACTGGGTTAGGTCAGGGATTGCCCGGATGCTGGGTGGTAGGGTGTTCCAGCATCTGGGTGCATAGAATCTGAAAGCCCTTTTTGCTGTTGCATGGGTGCATTGGGTTATTTCCTTCGGGATTACCAGTGTGTTGACTGCTGCAGACCTTCTGGACCTATTGGGGACATGGTTTGGATAAGCTCTGCTAGTGATGTGGAGGAGAGCCCACTGATGGCCTTGAAAGTCAGCAGTAGGGTTTTGAAAGTGAATCTGCCATGTATAGGGAGCCAGTGGAGGTGCTTCTGGATGGCCGTAACATGATCGCTCCTAGAAGCCCCATGTAGAACTCTCGCCGCGGCATTCATCGCGAGTTGGAGTGGGTTAAGGGTGAATTGTGGGAACTCTTGTGGGATTGCACAGCCACGCAACCGGCATGACCGCCGCAGTCCTTCCCCCCTTTTCCCCCCGCCCCCCCCACCCCTCCCCCCCCCATGAAGCACCACCTTACGCCATGGGGTTCTTTCACCAATCATATCGATTTTATTCACAACAGTGGTATACTAACAACAATGGTATTTAACAGTACTGTTAAACAGTACTGTTAAAACAGGAATGTTTTGCGCTCTTCTTCCTCTTAACTTTCTTTAGTGCATAGCGCATCACATCTGCCCATTCAATGTCCCTGTCACTATCTGAACTGGACCTATCCGATGATGACGTTGCCGACTCTGGCGCCCCCTTTTCGCAACCCGACTTACCATGTGCTGGGTTGGGCATGGTTGTGCTGGTGCTCGTCGATGGCACTTCGTAGTTCGTAGAACCCGTTGCTCCCAACCGTTGCTTAACTGAGTTCAGGCCATGCTGTGTAACCTGCTCCCGTACCATCTGGAGCAGGTCATCAAGTTCTTGGTTCTGTGGGGGGGCCACGTTCCCTGGTTGCTGTGGTGTCCTCTTCCTGGCACTTTGACGCGGTTTCGCTACTGCTGCAGGGGCCGTTGCTTCGCAGCTAGCCCTCTGAGTCCCTCTCGCGTTTTGTTCGGCCGCTGCTCGTGCTTTAGATGCCGCTGCCGCCTTCCGTGGCTCGCTGTTGCCTCGTGGCCGTGCCTTTAGTGTTCCCTTCCTAGGCATTTTTCCTTTAAGATAGAGTGTTGCTTTTTTTTTTGTTTTCTTTGAATCGCTTCTGCCTTTCTCCTTACAGAGTTTCGGCGATCTACACTCGCTCCTCCACGTGGAGGGGGTGGATCAGCCGGAGCACTCTTCTTCGCCTGCTCTTTTCCCTTCTGCTACTCCGTGTGGCCTCTCTCAGCACGGGTTTCCACTACGGCTCCGGTCCCCGTACAGCCGCTCAGAGGTGAGCAGATAACTCTGCCGCGATGATCGTCGGTCCGGCTATCCGTTTTTTTGTGGTTTTTTTTTAAATGCTTTGTCCGGCTTCTTCATGCAAGGAGGGGGGAGCTGGAAAAGAGACCGCATTCGCGCCGGGCGCGCTTTTTGAATGCGGCTCTTCGCCCGCCCCCCCCCTCGCCTTCCCCCGCCCCTATTTTTGCCCGCGGCTCGCCGGCGCGTGCCTGTGCCCGGCCGCGCTGATTCGCGGCCGGGTCTTTAGCGTAATCAAAGTGCGGTATAATCAACGCTTGATAGATTGTCCGGAAGTTGTCTGGCTCTAGTAGGAAGCGTAAGTGCCTGAGTGTTCGGATTTTGTGGTAAATTGCTCTTGCTATGTTGCTTATGTGCACCTTCATGCCCAGTCGTTGGTCTAACATGACTCCAAGGTATCGGATTGTGGATTTGGTTTGTAGCTCTGCTTCCTTAACCTTTAAGTGGGGTGGCGGGGTGAAGTTTTGGTTCCTCGTAATGAAAAGGACCTCTGTTTTCTTATGCTGTATTCAGAGGTTTTGAGATTCGAGCCAGTTGGATACTGCGTCAAAGCAGTCTGTCAGTGGGGAGAGGTTCAGCTGCTCTGTTGAGAATGGCATGTAGAGCAGTACATCATCTGCATATATCAAACAGTTGACATTGAATGATCAGATGAGGTTACAGATGGGCAGCATGTTCAGGGCAGAGAGGGAGGATCCTTGTGGCACGCCTTGCCTCTGGTGGAAAGGTTTTGATGTTGAGGCCCCGGATCGTACATGCTGTCATCTGTCAGACAAAGTATGACTTGCACCATTGTAGTGCTGTGTCACGGATACCCTTCTCCTTGAGGGGTCCCAGGAGAAGCTCGTGGCTTACTGAGTCAAAAGCAGCAGCTATATCCATGAAGATGAGGACAAACCCTTGACGGATGTTATCAATTCCAGCAATTAGGTTACTGTAGAGGGTGGTGAGGAGTGTTTCAACACCATGGGACTCTCTAAATCCGTGTTGGCAGGGGTCCAGTGGAGCGGCGGTTTCGATGTGCTTTTGTATTTGTCTTTGGACTTCTTTTTCAATTATCTTGGCCAGAAGTGGTATACTGGATATAGTTCTGTACGAGTCCACCTTCTGGGGGTCGAGCTTGCTGTTTTTCAGCAGAGGCCTGATGGAGTATGTTTGAGGCATTGGGGGAACGAGCCTGTTGCGAAGGATACGTCCATGAGCCTGGCTATGAATGGGCTGAAATCGCAGCGTAGCTCTTTTATCCAGAAGGCGGGGCAGGGGTTGGTTTATGCCGTAGTGGTGTTGATCGCAGCAATAGTGTCTTCGATGTACTTCTTGGGTGGAGTGGAGAAGCTGGTCAGGGGAGTTAGGTAGGTTTGTTTGTGTACAGTGGTGGGTGCTGAGGGCTTATTGGTCTGGCATAGCTTTGATGCAGGTAGTTCGCGAATTCTTGAGGGTGGATCTCGCTTGGTTGGTCAGGGACTGGCTCCTTTGTTAGGTTCTTGACTAGATTAAACAAGTCATGTGGTTTGTTTAGTGATCGTTTTAGGGTGTCCGTGTGGAATTGTCTGATTTTCTCTGTTTTCCACCCTCAGGAAACTTTCACAACTCTTCCTGAGGCCTCAGCACATCAAAGTAGAAACTCAAAACTTTGATGTGCTGAGGCCCCAAGAAGTTTTAGAAGCACCTCATGGCGCGTATAGAATGTCATTCTACACACCCAAGTCACCTATATAATTGACCCCTTGTGTGTACAAAGCCCGCTGTCTGCCATTGCTGGCAGTAAATATGTGAGGGACCCAGGACACAGTTTAGGAACCTCGTAAATTTAGACAGAAAGATATTAGGGAAGTACTGAGTAAAGAGTAAAGAGGCATTTATAGTCAGATTCTCACATTTTCAAAGTAGCAGTGGATTAACCAAAAACCTGTGGAAATACTGAGAAGTAAAATCTCTCTCTTTTTTTAAAGAAACAAAGTAGTGCTTTTCTGCAAAGAGAGCTTCCAAAGTGCTCTTTGCAATGTTTTCACAAGTGTTTTTATCATGGTAACATCTTGTTTACTTTAGTTGACTGCCTAAAACTACTTGAAACTTGTTAAGAAAACATTTCAAGAAAGCCTCTACAAAGAGGCTTTTGTTTAGCAGCAACTGTGAAGCTGCACAGCTCACCAAGGTGTTAACTTTCAACCCCTTAAGCACTTCCACATGGAATTCCTGCAACTGTGTTTGTGGTTTTGGAAAAAACAAAGTGTATGCTAAAGAAATCAGGTATATGCTGATACATGTTGAAGGAGGCCGGAAATCATAAATTGTTTCAGAGCCATTAATTGCTATCATTTGAATGCTAAGCATGTTCATGAGCAAAATTATCTACTGTTAACAGTGCCCTAAAAAAAGAGAGTAGGTAGCGTACATATACCAAAGGATGTCAATTTTTTGTATGAGATGTAGTTGGCAGACTGTGGGCAAGTGTAGGGGGGATATAAAGGACCCTACGGTGTGAAGGTTATCCATGCTGCTAATCCGTTATTTGCAACCCTAATGAAGCCCACAACTTACTGTGTGATGAAATTGGTGCATCGTTCAAACATGTTGGCACTACTAGATAAAAGGAATTTCTTTGCTATGGAATTATTGTTTCAATGTGACTCCAAATGCTGCAGCTTTGGTAACCGCTTTCTTGTTGAGTACTGAGGCATTGTTCAGAAGTTGAAGGATTTTCCAGTAGTTACTTGGGGACCATGTTTCTCT